>CM077161.1:111904532-113104532 GCA_039583875.1 Platanthera guangdongensis | reverse complement strand
TCTAGATTTACTGTACATAAAAGTAGATTTATCATGCGCAGAAAGTAATGAGATTAACATTTCAAATCATGGTATGCAATGCTCCAACTGCCTTAGCATATCTAAGCAAGGGGGGCTCCCAAGCCAAGCCATAACTAATCGTTCCAGAACAAGTGTCCAAAAGCAATCAAGAGTAGCAGCAGCAAGGAAGCAGAAAGTTTAACAAAACGGCAACATGGGCGTCAACACATGACACGAACCCATGGGTCGGCAAGCTCATAGGAAACCCTACCCCAAGAGGGTCAGAAAACAGCAACTGACGCAGCTCCCCACTAACACCTGCTATAGTCCAGAACCTGAGGCATTCAAAGAAAGAACACCTCAGAAACAAGTTACAAACGACGAAGAAAAACAGGAAAGTAAGCAAACCTCCGCGAGACCGGAGGGAAACATTAGCTGCAAGGGTCAGGTTAAACAAAACTAGTCATAACTAGCAATAAAAATCAATCGGAAAAGAGCCCGCCAAAAGATGAGTGGAGACGGACAAAATCAAACTCACCACAGGCAAATAACATTCATTTGAGATCATTAATCTTATTCAAATTAAAGAGACTGATCAGCTCATCAGAAAACAAAAGAGAAACTGTGCGGGGATAATACCATCACACATCGTCACAGCCCTCAGAGCGTCGCACCGGTGGCACCGCCAACATCGTGTACAACCTCCAACAGATTTATCATTTTAAAAGAGCATCGCACCGGTGGCACCGCCAACATCGTGTACGACCTCCAACAGATTTATCATTTTCTGACTCAAACAAAGGCAAGAGATAAGGCCTACCAGATAATAATTTAGGATTTTAAGAAACAAGATATGATATTGTAATGAGAAAGGGCTAAACGAACAAAAAAGAACTTAACATTTGAAAACTCGCTAGGAGCATAAAGGAGAAAAAAAGAAAACGTAACAAAAGGAAAAAGAGCAAGATCACCACTTGCCTCAACCACCCGAAACCGCACTTCGGAAGGCACCACGACGCAGATCGGCCCTAGCGAAGGCGAGAAAAAGAAATCTACAACATTAAGGTCGAAACGGAAGTTTAGGGCCAAAAACCCCTAACAGAGAAATTCCATGAGAGTAGAAATACTCACCACGACCGCGTAGATCTCGGTGAGAGCTTTCCGAATCTATGTTCGGCTCGCAATTCCGAGCACCGGAGCTCCGTCGGCGGCGGTCGGAAGGCTCCCGAGAAAAAGGAATTCGCTGCACTGCTTCAGCCGAAAAGAACAGGGGAAAGGAAATAGGGGGGCTAGTTTCTTCCTTCAGGAGGAAAAACCTTAAAGTATAAATAATAATAATAATAATATTATTATTATTATTATAAACTTAATAATGGTATAAAACCAAAGAAGGAAAAAGATGGCTCAGAGATCTCTGAGCTGAGCTCGGAGATCTCTGAGCTCGGAGGTCTCTGAGCTGAGCTCGGAGATCTCTGAGCTCGGAGATCTCTGAGCTCGGAGATCTCTGAGCTGAGCTCGGAGATCTCTGAGCTCGGAGATCTCTGAGCTCCGAGATCTCTGAGCTCCGCTCGGAGATCTCTGAGCTCGGAGATCTCTGAGCTCCGCTCGGAGATCTCTGAGCTCGGAGATCTCTGAGCTCCGCTCGGAGATCTCTGAGCGCCGAGATCTCTGAGCTCCGCTCGGAGATCTCTGAGCGCAGAAAATCTAAAAAGGGGAAATTTAATTAAAATTTCTATACTATTACGAAGACCCAAACGCGCGCCAAAACGGACGAAATTCGCATCCCAGGAGAATGTCGACGCTACGAACCCAACGACGAAGTCGGAATCAAAAATCTGACGCACCGAACTCGAGTTATGGCCTAACGAAGTTACGGTAATTTTTTAATTATCCGAATTTCAAACGTGGGCCGAGACTCCAAAAAAAACAAAGCTCGGATTGCGACGAAACTCTACGAGCAAGTCAGAAATTATATAACTCAGCTTCCCGATGTAAAAGAAATTTCGGATCCGACGCATATCCCAAATCTAGCCGGTCAAACCTAACGGACGCCAAAAAAAACACAAACGGCGTCGCACCTTCAACTCACGGACACGTAACGCCCTTCCGCTATTATGACATCAGCAAACAAAAGAATAATACTAGGAAAAACCGGGGGCGTTACATCTTCCATAGAAAAATCTAAAGTGTTTAGTTCAGTGAGTACCTCTAGTATGGTGTTGGTGGCTTGTTCACTTTCCAGTGTAGTTGGTAGATCTACAACTGGAGGATCCCCCTGGCTTTGATCCTTGTGTATGGGGCTAGCTTGAGGTAGCTCCCCCTGGATCTCAGCAACCTCTTGAGGAGCAGGAGTCTTCACTGCAGGCTCTTCCTCATGGTCATCTAGAGTGAAGACAACATGTTCTTCACTATCAGAACTGCTAGTGGACACTTGTGCCACTGGAGCAGTCTTCCTTTTCTTCTTTGGAGGAGTGTCTTTCTCAGCAACTACCTTCTCAGGGGTTGGCATCTCTTTAGTCAACACCCTGTCCCATCTTGAGAACAACCTCATATCCATCTTTCTCATATGGTTTATCTTTCTTCCAGCAGCAGTACTCATTACCTCTGGTATCACACCAGCTAGGTATAGACTAATTATTCTGCCCAGGTTGGGCTTCTTCAGACTTTCCTTGATTTTCTCAAATACTATAACTGACCAATCAGTTTTTAAAGTGAAGATAATCCTGGTCATTATATTGAACATGGAGGCAGACACTCTGTCATGTACTCCTGGCTTGCTTAAAATCAGCTTGCCAACTATCTCTGACATGAATTTGCCTTGGCTGTTCATGCCCTTTCTGTTGAAAACAGAACCTATCTTCATCTTAGGATCAAGTCCACACCAGTTTAGAGCTTCCCTGGTCTTGGATGCAGTAACTTCTTCTTCATCTTGGGTTCTTGATAACTGGAGAATCTTCCTCAGACTTTTAGGGGATACCTTAACCCTTGCACCATGAACTCTGGATTTGATTTTGTATCCAGATTCATCCACCTTGGCTCCATTGAGGAATTCAAGTACCTCTTTCTTCCATATTTTAGTAGGTTCTGAAACTAAATATTCTAATCCAGAATCGGCAACTAGGGTTACGACCGCCTGGATTTCTTAATCAGCATCAATGAAAGCACCGCGCACCAGCTCATATCCTTCGTTGACGTTCTCCTCTAGCTTAGGCGCCATTAGGGTTTGTAGAATTTATCTTGAGAGAAGAGAGGTGTCGACACAGAAGTTTTGGTCTCGAAACTTTGAAAGCGTGTCGACAAATAAAGACAGAACCCTATTTATACCTTTCTGATTTTGAAGATGAACAGGCGGGATAGCTAACTTAAAATGTGTCGACACTGACTTATAATGTCTCGACACACATGTGTCGACACAAGTTTAGTCAACAGATTTTATGTGTCGACACAACATAACTCGACACATAGTCGAGACTTTACTTAGAAAATTCTGAGTAAAACTTAAGTGTCGACACCACTTTGGATGTGTCGACACCTACTTGACATGTATCGACATTAATATTCTGAAGTGTCGACACCAACTTCCTAGATGTGTCGACACCTTTTTCCTGAAGTGTCGACACCACTATTCTGTGTCGACATAGACTTGTCTATGTGTCGATACCTTTTTACTTAGCCAATTTCAAATCTGTAAACTTACTCTAAGTTTATCATTCCTAGTTCAATTTTGAATCTATTGAACTTAGCTTCTTCTAGGGGCTTAGTAAACATATCAGCTACTTGATTATCAATTTTAACATATTCTAATAAAATATCTTCTCTTTCTACATGCTCCCTAAGAAAATGATATTTAATTTCAATATGTTTTGTTCTACTATGGGATACAGGGTTATTAGCTATTGAAATAGCACTTGTAGAATCACAGAAGAGTGGGGTTCTACTTACCTGAAATCCATAGTCCTCTAGCTGATGTTGTATCCACAGAAGTTGAGCACAACAACTTACTGCAGCCACATACTCTGACTCTGCAATGGAGATAGCCACACTGGTTTGCTTTTTGCTACTCCATGAAATTAGTCTCCCACCTAGGAATTGACAGGTTCCAGTAGTGCTTTTTCTATCCTCTTTGCATCCTGCAAAGTCTGCATCTGAATAACCTGTTAGATCAAAATCTCCATTCCTAGGGTACCAGAGGCCTAGATAGGGAGTGCCCTTTAGATATCTCAATATTCTTTTGACTGCTGTCAAATGAGACTCTTTAGGGCAGGCTTGATGCCTTGCACAAACACATGTAGCATATATGATGTCTGGTCTACTAGCAGTCAAGTATAGTAGGGAGCCAACTATCCCTCTATACAAGGTTTCATCTACAGGTTTCCCTGCATCATCCTTGTTAAGAGACATACTTGACCCCATAGGAGTCTTCATGGTGCTGGATGAATCCATACCATACTTCCTTATGAGTTCTAGGGTGAACTTGGACTGACATATGGATAAACCACTTTCAGTCTGTTTAACTTGGAGACCCAAGAAAAACTTTAGCTCTCCCATACTACTCATCTCAAATTGATCTTGCATAAGTTTTGCAAACTTTCTGCAACGGCTGCTTTCAGTAGACCCAAATATAATGTCATCTACATATATTTGGACTAGTATAACTTTGCCTCTAGATTCCCTAACGAATAGAGTCTTATCTATTTTCCCCCTTGAGAACTCGTTCTCAATGATGAAACTAGATAGGGTGTCATCCAAGCCCTAGGGGCTTGCTTTAACCCATATAAAGCTTTCCTAAGTCTATAGACATGATGAGGTAGAGTTGGATCAACAAAACCTGAAGGTTGTTCCACATAGACTTCTTCCTTAAGATTACCATTCAGGAATGCTGACTTGATATCCATTTGGTAAACCTTGAATCCTTGATAGGTTGCATAGGCCAAGAACATCCTTATGGCATCCAGTCTGGCTATTGGAGCAAAGGTTTGATCAAAGTCAATACCTTCTTCTTGCCTATATCCCTTAACAACCAGTCTTGCCTTATTCTTAATGATGACCCCTTGTTCATCCATCTTATTCCTGTAGATCCACTTAGTTCCTATTACATTGTGGTCTTTAGGTTTAGGAACTAATTCCCAGACCTTGCACCTCTTGAACTGATTAAGCTCTTCTTGCATTGCTTCAGTCCATTGTGGATCTTGTATTGCTTCTTCAAACTTCTTAGGTTCAACTTGTGATAGAAAACTGGAGTAGATTGCTGCATTCATGTATCTGCTCCTGGTTTGTACTTCTTGTCTTGGATCTCCAATAATCTACTCTACTGGATGATCTCTTAGATGCCTGTTGGCTGGAGGCATCCTAACTTCTGGTTGAACCATTTCAGCATCTCCTTCATGATGTACTCCTTGTATTTCTTCAGCAATTGGTACATGTAGTTCTCCCCCTAGACAACAGCTACTGTCTTCTACTTGCTGTCTTGCAGCAGGTACTTCTTCTATTGCAAGCTTGTCCATCTTCTTTGTTAAACCTGTGGGGCTGCATACACTACTAGACAACTCATTATTAATAAGTTTAGTCTCATCAAAAACTACATGCACAGATTCTTCAACAAATTGTGTAGTCAAGTTGTATACTCTATAAGCTTTACTATTATTGTTGTACCCAACAAAAATTTCCTCTTGGGACTTGGCAGCAAACTTAGTCAAGTAAGACTTCCCATTGTTAAGTATGAAGCATTTGCAACCAAAGATCCTAAAATAGGATAGATTTGGTTTCCTGCCTTTCACAACTTCATAGGGGGTCTTGTTAAGCCCTTTAGTGATGGTAGCCCTATTTATAACATGACATGCAGTATTAACTGCTTCAGCCCAGAAATACTCTACCAGTGATGTATCACTTAGTAGGGTCCTACCAGCCTCTATCAAGGTTCTATTCTTCCTCTCAGCAATGCCATTTTGCTGAGGTGTTCTAGGTGAAGAGAATTCTTGAAATATCCCAAATTCTTCACATAGTTTTGTCATGCTATCAGACTGAAATTCAGTACCATGGTCACTTCTAATTTTGACCACTGTACTATTTAGTTCATTCTGAATTTGCTTGACAAAGCTATAGAAGACACTAGGTGTTTCAGATTTCTGTCTTAAGAAGAACACCCAGGAAAACCTTTAGTAGTCATCTACAACTACAAAGGTATAGACCTTCCTACCTAAGCTGTGAACTGGCATTGGACCAAAGAGATCCATATGCAAGAGGTATAAACATCTCACAGTATCTTTGTTTTATATGCTTCTAAAGGTGGATTTAGTCTGCTTGCCCTTTTGACAAGCTGAGCAAATACCATCTTTAACACACTTAACATGAGGACCATTCCTCACTAACTCTTTGCTAAAGAGTTTGCCAATAGTCTTGTAGTTAAGATGGGCAAGCCTCTTGTGCCATTTGACACAATGAGAGACTGTCTCATCAGCTACAAGACACACATGAGAACCATTGTTCTCAATCATAATGTCTAGGCAGTTGACATTTCTTTTCCTATAACCAGTCTAAATGATCTCTTGATCACTTGGCCTCTTGATATGACAACCATTTTTAACAAATGAGATATCATACCCTACATCACTTAATTGACTTATACTTATTAGGTTATGTTTCAACCCTTTAACATAAGCCACTTGAGTAATGGTAACCAAGTTGCTAGAAATGTTACCAAATCCTTTGATGATTCCTTTTTCAGAACCACCAAAGGTGACTTTTGGACCATCTTTTATTGGAATGTAGTCCTTTAGTAATCTTCTAGTTCCAGTCATATGTCTGGAACATCCACTGTCCAAGTACCATGTTGGGATATGGTCACTTAGACTCACCTGCAAAACAGATTAATGAACCTTAGAACCCAAAGAATTCTTGGGTCCTTGGTAATTGTTAGTTTGCAATCTGACAAAGCTACCTACTGGCTTTCCAACAGGTAGTTTGGTACTCACTTTGGCACTAGCATTGTGCCAACAGTCCACTGCAAAGTGGCCAACCTTGCCACAGCACCAACATTAAAACTTATTGTACCTTTGCTTAGGTACAGCCTTTGCTGTCTTATCTACAGCAGACTTGTTGAATGTTGGGGATTTGCCCTTGGACTTACACTTGGACTGCTCAGTCCTTGCAGGTTTAATAAAACCCAGTCCAGCCTTGCCTTTATGATGAACAAATTCATCAATTAAAGGTAGCACTGACTTCGGTTTAGAAAACCTATCAACAAGCTCTCTCTCTTTCTGAAGATTAATCTCCAGACTCTTGATTTGATCATTCTTAAAGGTGATAGTCCCCATCTGAATCACTGTTATATGTTTCAGCTTGGCTATCTCATTAAGCTTTTGATCAAATTGCTTCTCAGAATCTGTTGCAGCAGCTTTAAGATCAGCAATTTCCTTTGCCTGACTTTTGGCTAGGGACTTGCTTTTCTTGTAAGCTTGCAACAATACCTTATATTCATCTATAAGCTGATGAATATCATCCTCTGACTCAGATACATTCTCATCACTTGATGAAGATGAATTTGATTCTGTACTAGAACAAGAAACTGAACTTAGAGTTGAACTTTGTACCTTACTGGGTCCTGGCTGCTCCAGGATTTTGTCACTCTCAGTCAATGCCATCAGTCCTTGGCACTGACAGTCTTCTTGTTCATAAATAGACTCCATTATCTGCATGAATTCTTCTTCTTCTTCTTCAGCAAACAGCCATATGTATGCCTCAGCATCAGACTCAGTTTCTAAAGAGGAGATATCTGATAGAGTCTTCTCCTTCTTGGCAATAAAAGACTTTTCTTTCTTGCCTTTAAAATGAGTCTTTTTCTTGTCACTAGACTCTTTTCACTTTTCAGGACAATCTACAATAACATGGCCCTGTCTATTGCAGCAATAACACACTATCTTAGAACCAGTTACCTTGCTAGATTTTGTCCTCTTCCTGTCCTTCTTTGAAGCCTTTTTATCCTGATAAAAATCTTCTTTTCCTTTTGAAGTAGAGGGCCTTGTCCTACACTGTTTCTTCTTCAAGAATTTCTGAAAGTGTCTAGTGAAGGCAGCAAAGTCTTCATCACTTTCACTGCTTTCAGATTTTGTGCTGACTGACTCATTTGACTCTGATTCAACTACCTTTGGAGGTGGAGTTGTTGACTTATTCCTGCACTTTCTTGAGGCTTCTGTCTTGAAGGCTACTGTTCTTTCCTTGTGCTCAGTTCTTGTTGATTTCTCCTCCTCTTTTCTCACTGTCAACTGCATCTCATATGACAACAATTTGCCAAACAGTGTAGGTGGAGGAATTTCTCCCAACTTAGCCATTTCTCTTGTGGCACAAATCTTTGTGTCCCAATCTTTAGTTAGGGACCTAAGGAAATTGTCATTTAGTTCATAGTTACTGAACTCTCTTCCATAAGACATGAGTTCATTCACTATTCTGTATTACTTCTTATAGCACTCAGTTATGCTATCACCCTTTCCTTGTCTAAAACTTTCATACTCCTGATTTAGCAAGGATTTTCTATCTTGTCTAACTTCTTCAGATCCTTCCATATACACAATAAGAGTGTCCCACATCTCTTTGGATGTCTTATAGTGTATAAGATTCTGAAATGTTGCATCATCTATGGCACTCACTATAATGTTTTGTGCCCTCTTGTCCATGGTGGCTAGGACAATCTCATCCTTAGTCATTTCAGAGAAATCCTTTGGAGTTCTCTGATTTGCATCTAGAACAGATATCTTCATGGGCACATAAGGCCCTTCCTTTACTGTGATGTATATCCTAGGGTCTAAGGCTTCCATAAACAGCCTTACCCTTTCCTTCCAGATCCCAAAGATCTCTTTCCTGCATATGGGTAATTTCATGGAACCTAATTCCTTGTGATTCTCAGAGGAACCCATGTTTCTTGATTTTCTTGAATCTGTATTTTGCCTTACACTGAATCTGCCAATCAGTATCTCCTTAGACTATTAGTCCTTTTTGAGGAACCTCGCTCTGATACCACTTGAAAGATATGGTACCTAAACACCTAGGGGGGGGGGGGGGTGGGGTGAATAGGTGACCTAATCCTTTTTAAACTTTAATGGCAGCAAACAGTTAATATCACAGATTTCTAACTATTTTATCACAGCAAACACACAGCATACACAGCAAATCACAACACAGCACATCAGACACAGAATTTTATAGTGGTTCTCCAAGCTTTGGGTACATCCACTTTCCCCCTTCGCCTATCTAGCAGTGTACTAGATTCGGCCAAACTTCACCACTGTCTCAGAACCCAAATTGGTTCCTACACCTCAGGCCCAAGGCCTTACAACTCAGCTTTATCCCAAAGCCTACACTCAGCCACAAAGGCCTACACTCAGCCAACAAGGCCTACACTCAGCCAATAAGGCCTACACTCAGAGATTTCAATCTCCTACACTCAGGCTCTCAAGCCATACCCTCAGCCTTTATAATTACAGGCTTACAATTCACTCAGATCCAAAGGATCCTACAAGATAAAAATGTTTATAGAAATAATAACTCAACAACTCAGAAACAAGAGAGGGGAGTTGAGAGTTTCTTGATGAGTTCTTGGAAGAACTCAGCTGGATTCAATCTGACTTAGCTTTCTTCAAAGCTTCTTGAAAGTAGAACTGAATAAGAATGAATCCTCATGCAGTTGATCCTTGACCTCTGCCACTTAAGATCCAGAATGAATCTGAATCCTTCTTCTCAGCCTAGTTCCAACGGCTGATATCTTGGATGGAGCCCTCTCTCTCCAACTTCTTAGATCTTCACTTGGACAGCTAGATCTTCTTGATTTGATACTTGATCAATAACTCTGTGAACCACTTTAATAACTTGTTCAACAACAATCTGATCAACAGTTTCTGTAAACTGTATGTGCCTATTTATAGGCCTTCTTCATGGTAACCGGCTGGTCCGGTTCATAACTGTCTTCTGACATCTCTGACAGGTGCTGTAGACCGGCTGGAACGGCAGCTGTCAAGTCATCCAATCAATTCTTGAAAATTCTCTAACTGTCTGATAGTGTCGAGACTTTCTATCTTTAAGTGTCGACACTTATAGACCAAGTGTCGACACCAGTTGTGTAAGTGTCGACACAAGTCTACAAGGTGTCGACACAACTCCTTGTGTTATAGATACTATGTCTCGACACAGATTCTTCTTCAGGTGTCGACACTGAAATTGAGTGTCGACACAAGTACTTGATCTTCTATCTTCTGCTGAATTCTTCTAAGTGTCGACACATCTCCTTAGTGTCGACACAACTTCTTGTGTTGAATCTGTTAAGTGTCGACACTGCTTCTTGGTGTCGACATAAGTACTTCTATATTGATACTTGCTGAGTGTCGACACAGCTCCTTATGTCGACACTTGATTCTTCTGTTGAGACTTCAGCTGAGTGTCGACACATTCCCTTAGTGTCGACACTTGTACTTAGAATATTTTGTTGATCTTTCTGTTCTTTGCTAAGTGTCGACACAGCTCCATGTGTCGACACTTTCTTCAAGTGTTGAGCCTTTAGCTGAGTGTCGACACATTATTCTGGGTGTCGACACTTACTTCAAATGTCGACTCTTCTGATGAGTGTCGACACTTTGTTCTTGGTGTTGACACTTTCTTCAAGTTCTGACTCTTCTTGTTGTGTGTCGACACATTGTTCTTAGTGTCGACACTTTAACTTAGTCTCTGCAGACTTTTGCTGAGTGTCGACACAGCTCCAAGTGTTGACACTTTCTGGTGTAGACACAGTTCTTCTAGGTGTCGACACAGCTCCTTGTGTCGACACTTCTTCTCTGCACTTTTCTTCACTGAGTGTCGACACAGCTCCTTATGTCGACACTTTGTGTCTGGTGTCGACTCTGCACCCCAGGTTTCGACACAATGACTCCAAGTGTCGACACTGCTTGTCTGGGTGTCGACACAAGCTTTCTTATGTGTCGACACTTTCCCTCTGGGTGTCGACACATGGACTTAGAAACTTTTTGCTTCAGTCCAGTGATTACTTAACCTCCACAAGTAAACTCAACATACATCAAATACATTATGATGTATATCATTGAGTTGGGTGAGGCTTCTTCAAATCAGGTACATTTAACCAATGTACCCAATATATACGCTAAAAGACGGCCTCATTTATTTTCAAGGCCGGCTATAAATTCCTAAGGGCGGTGAAATCCGGGATGATATCATGAGAGAGGCTCATTGCTCTCAATATTCAGTGCACCCGGGTATTGCTAAGATGTACGCCAGTTTGCGGAAGACCATGTGTTGGCCGGGAATGAAGAAAGATGTCAGATATTTTGTTACACATTGCGAAGCATGTCAAAGAGTGAAGTCAGAATGCAAGAGCGCCGGTGGTCTGCTACAATCGTTGCCCATCCCCGAGTGGAAGTTTGAGGATATCTCCATGGACTTTGTCCATGGGTTACCTCGCTCACGATCAGGAAATGATTCGGTGTGGGTGATAGTTGATTGTCTGATGAAAGTAGCCCGGTTTATCCCAATGAAGAAAGAAGCTCATGTGGATGTCTTAATATGCCTCTTTGTGGAGCAATTCGTACGGTATCATGGCGTGCCTAAGACGATCGCGTCTGATTGTGAGGGTCGTTTCACCTCAAGGGAGTGGAAGGCGGTACAGGCGTATTTGGGCTCGCACCTTACCTTCAGCACCACGTTCCATCCCCAGACGGAGGGCAATCTGAAAGGACCATCCGGACATTGGAAGATTTGTTGAGATTATGTGTGTTGAATAAAGGAGACCCACGAGAAAGACTCTTACCGTTGGTGGAATTCTCCTACAACAATAGCCACCAGGCTAGTAACGGCATGGCTCCTCATGAAGCTCTTTATGGAAGAATGTGTAGAACCCCCTTGTCTTGGGTGCAAGATGAAGACCCGAAGGCTTTGGGTGTTGAATATATTTAGGATACCGATGCAGCGGTTAGATTGATATGGGATCGCACGTTGGAGGCTCAAAGTCGGAAGGCGAAGTATTATAATGCAAGGCACCAGATGGTGGAGTTTCAAGTGGGTGATAAGGTGTTCCTGAAAATTTGATCGATGTATGGAGTGTCACGTGTGCGTGGTGTGAAAAAGCTCAGCCCAAGGTATGTTGGGACTTATACTATATTAGAAAGGATTAGCATGTTGGCCTATCGGTTGGAGTTACCGTCCGAGCTAGATAACCTCCACGGCGTGTTCCATGTATCGTCTCTTCGGAAGGCACTGTTGCAGCCCGATCAATACATCCCCCACAACCGATGGTGTTGTGGCGTCTGATAGGTCTGTGCAACTAGAGCCGGTGCGGATCGTAGATAATGAGACAAGAATGCTGCGTCGCAAAAGTGTTCCCTTGGTGAAGATGCTATGGTCCAATCATGGGAAGGAGGAATACACCTGGGAGCCAATGGATTTGATGCAAAAACGGTATCTAGAGTTGTTTGCTCAAGGTAATTTTATTTAAAAGCATATTATATTTTTTGTTATGCTTTTCTACCCTTAGCATAAGCCTGATTTCGGGGACGAAATCTTGTATTTTGTTTATAGGATTCGTAACGTCCTGAATTGCACTAGGCCCCTCGTGCGTGTTTTTGAGTCAGGAGAGCTGACTAGGGTTCATGGGGAGTGCTGACAACAGGGTAGCACATGTGAAAAGGAGGAGAAATCAGTCAAGCATACGACACAGGTAGAAACACGGGCGTATCCCTACCCGTGTGGGAGTTGCCGGCTCTCGAGTCGATGACTCTACTATGTCCAGAGAAGGACACATGTAGTGACACGGACGTGTCACTACCCGTGTGAAGTGATACGGGTAGAGACACTGGTGTGTCCCTACCCGTCTGCATGCGCATCAAGTTGAGATCGACGAGGTGTGTCGACATTGTATGACACGGGTAGCGACAAGGGCGTGTGCCTACCCGTGTGTTTCGAGTTACACTCGACAGGGCATGTCGAGAACGACGAGGTGTGTCGACATCGTCTGACACGGGTAGCGATACGAGCATGTCCCTACCCGTGTGTGTCGAGTTACACTCGACAGAGTGTGTCGAGATCGACGAACTACGTGTACAGTTCGATGAATTGTTGGACACGGGTAGCATCACGGGCGTATCCCTACCCGTGTGTCGTTGTGTCGAGTTGAGTTTGTCGAAATATATCCAGAGAAGGACACGGCCAGTGAACACGGCCGTGTCATGTGGACACGGGTCGGGACACGCCAAGTATTAAACCGACACGGAAACTATCGTTGCCGTTTCACACAAGCAGGACACGGGTAAGGACACGGGCGTGTCCCTACCCGTGTCACTTTTCATATATAAGGGGATGAGAAAACCCTAGCCGTTTTCATGCTAATTTCATCCCCTATTTTTTGAGAGAAACTCCTGTTGAGAGAAGGAAGTTGCTGTAGCCAATTCTAGAGGAGGAGATCCACCGCCGCCGTGAAGGAGAAGATGCCGCCGAGAAGAGTTACACGATCCATGGCCGGAAATAGTGGAAATGCCGGAAATGAGGTGAGCTTCCTCCCCCTCCCTTAGTGCTAGATCTATAGTTATCTAGGCGAGATCTCGACTCAAAAGAGTCTAGACTTGCGACATGGTGATTTCTCTAGGAAGAGGTCGTCTTAGGGCATGGGCTCTAAGGCTAGTTGTGTCTTCAACCTATCCAACCTTCTATGCGAAGATGAGGGATGGATTCGTGAAGAGTAAAGGCCTCATGAAGGTGAATAAGGGTGGAGGAATTTCTGGAGGTGATTTTGGAGGATCGACTTGAGGGGGAAGATGAACCGATGCCGTTCATTCCTCTTTAAGATGCGTGCATAATCTGTGTGCTGTGCGTAGTAATCTTCTTGGCCATTTTCTGATGTGATATGGCTAGCTCTGGGCTTTCGACTAAACACAAAAGTTGAAGCCCTTAAAAATACATTTCTAACGAATGGTTCCATGAATTCAGGCGAAGTCTATATCCACGGGAAATCCTGAACGAAAATGACGTCCGATAAATCCTGCAAGCAGAAATGTTGTTCTGTGCACAACGGACTTTGAAGCTGATTTCAAATAGGATAAGCTCAAATTTGGGTTATGGGCTGAGTATGAAAGTTGTAACCCATGGAAAGACCTTTCCATCGAGGGGTTACACGTCTTCACCGGATTCCTATAGCTTCGGGAATCTCCGGTCGAATTTGCTTTCCAGATTTATTCTACACTTAAATTCTGGGGTTTATATAATATGAATTTGAATTCGGTGGAATCGATGTTGCAAATTAACTCGAGATTTTGATGAACTATTTCATGCTGAACACCGTAGTGCTATGAATGATAAATCTTGTTAATTAGATTTCATAAAACTGAATTGTGAAGCAAGCTTTATTGTATGATATGACTTGCTAAAATTGATAGATTATTATAAATGTGCATCATTTTTATAATATGATGAATGAAATGACTAGATACAAATTGGTAGATTATTATTAATGCACATCATGTTTGTAATATGTTGAAACCATTTAGAATGACAAATAGAAGGATAAACTATGGCCATGAGTATGTATGATGGTTAGAATGAAATATAGTAGTCCAATAGTTAGAGCGTAGTCTCCCTACGGGTAGTATTGTGGATGGATGTAAGTGCGGTGTTGACCGTCACTAGTTGGGTTAGTGTTAAGATGAGGTATAGATGGATGGTTGGGATGTAAGTGCGGTGTTGACCGAGGCCCCTTCCATATCACGGTGATGTGGAATTTGCATGTGGTGTGAGTCGACACGTGGTGTCGTAATCCTGGGATAACAATAGTGTGGCAGGTCTATGGGCTCACCGATCATCACACCGATGGGAGTTGACAGTTAGACTTTCGGAGGTTGGGCTGTGTCCTCGATGTTCACGTCCCGAGGCCCCTTCCATGCCAAGTGAACGGTTGGGCTATGTCCTCGTGCTTTCTTCCGAGACCTCTTCCGGGTCACACCAGGCCAGTTCTGGCTGTGTTCTCGGTGCACATCTACCCGAGACCCCGCCGGGCCATAGTACGCATGGGCTCCGCTGTTGTGTTCTTAGCGTTGAGGCATACGGAGGCCTAGGTGAAGTAGTGTGGATACCCGCCTAGTAGTAGAGATGCCCGCTCTACTATCACCGTCTGGCCACAACGGTTGATGCCTGAGAGGTTAACTACCTGCTCGAATAGTGGGAACTATAGTCTGTGTCGACATAGCGTTTGCATGGTGTGATCATGGGTGAGTCATTGCATGGCATACATATCATTTCATAACATTGCACAACAAGATCCTCATCGTATAAGTTTGTATGGGCACTCCTATACGATGAGTTACTTTATGTAAACCGAACCTTAACTTATAAGTTTGTATGGGCATTCTTATAAGTTAAGTTACTTTCCTACTGTAGTTATTTGTACTTGTTGATTTACTAATTGCTCAAGTAGAACTGCTAGTTTATAATATTGTTATTCAAATAGAACTGCTAGTTTATAATATTATTATTCATGTACTATTACCACCTGCTTGTACCTGCTTTATTACTTGTATATATATATATATATTACCCTTGTTCCTTTCTCCAACCGGTGCCGAGGAGTCGCCGGGGGAGCGGATGTGAAGCTACTTAGAGCAGCCGCAGACTTTGCAGCGGGACAGCCAGGCCAGGACAACATGGCCTGAAGTGACGGTACCGTACCTACCGTCGGTTATGGATGTGAGTGTTGTGAGATTCTGATGTAGCCCGTTTGGGCAACTTTTCATAGCTGTTGTAACATCGCCATTCATTCATATAATATATACTAGAAGGTCCGGCCAGGGCCCCACAGCATATACCACAAAACAAACGATGAAGCTACGGAGTGATACCAGAGTAGCACAGCGCACCTAACACATTGCATTCTAGCGGAAGCCTATCACACTATACTTGAACTCCACCCTTGAATGTCCAACACATAAAAACTCCACATTTTATATATCATAGGAATGTCTTACAATACACATAAAAAGTTGACCTTATGGCCTTACAGAGCTTGCAAACAGTGGCCCAAACATTGGCACGCAGGTCGGCCACATCAAAAGAAAACATAACATGTACATCCACATTAGCCTTTGAGGGCGAACAGCGGCAGCAGCAAAAGCAGTAGGGACTTCAGCCCTTATGCGTCCCGCTCGGTTCTCCAGCACCTGCATAGGGACATTCCACCCAAAGGTGGCAAACAGATGCAACGGTCAGCATTCAGCTGACCAAATTATAACGACCCTACCCCTTTCTCGGGGCAGTGGTATCCTTCCATGCAGGCATAGCATGTCACAAGCATGTATATATCTATCTCATATAATGTGCTTTCACGGACACATGCCATCACAACCGTAAACCATCTGGCCCAACAGTCTGTGCACTCAGGGCACATTCTTGGTGTACTGGCAAATCAGTTGCCCACCACCGTATCAGGGTGACAGCCCAACGACAACTCACTTGAGCGTTTACTCCATGGCATGCAGCCGGAGTTCTAGTCATAATGCACCGGGATGGGCTCGTAGCCCACCATGCTGTCATGCACGCAGGCCTACGACTCTCGCTATGCGCTCCAACAGACCGCACCTTCTGGTCTCACATCGGACGGACATAACGCAGGTCGGATCCTCTACCCCCCGTTGCTCAAATCGCCTTGTCGTCACCGAGTACGGCGTACTTACGGCTACAAAAGGTGAGAGCCGGTCTCACCAATCCTGTCCTGGCATTCAAGCTTGGGTATTTCTCTTACACCCATTCATAGCACAACATCAGCGGGTCTTTCCTGGGCACACCAGTACTTCCTGGTACTCTCTTCGCAGGTGGACACCGCAAATAACACAAATGTCAGAGGTCTTTCCTGGCTACCACGCCAGTACTTCCTGTTACTCTCTTCACAGGTGGACTCCCTATCAACATAAGAATGATAAGGGTATTTCCTCGAACTCCAATCCAGTACTTCCTTTCACAGGTCGAACCCAACAGCACAAGCAGCACAAGCATTCTATGGGTATTTTCCAGGACTACCACTCCAGTACTTCCTACTACATCCAACCTGCTGACTCCTAAACTATGCATTTATCACGGAGTCTTCTTAGGTTCGTATGTAACATCACCAATCCAGACCAACCTGTCCAGATGGGCTTCACACAACATGCATATTCCGTACTCCATTTCCGGATCTATATGCTAACAAAGGGGATTCCATGAATCAACCCAAAGACTCCCAAAACCAGCCACCTTTTGGTGGGGGAATCACATACATATGCCAAAAGAAAGCCTTCACATGGCTAGGAAGAAAAGTCGTTACCCTTGAAGACCTCTTTGGTGCCATCAGCTCTAAATTGGCTAGGAAGATCCGCAACAGCTTTTCCTCCGCAACGCCAGCCTCGGTTCTCTCGTCAGAATACCACAGCAGCACCGGTGACCAGCCCCTTGCCTCCTCCTTCTTCCTCTCCCTTTCTCTCACTAGGAATGTAGAAAGAGAAGACCAAATGAAGAATGAGATTTCCCTTCTCATCCACGGCCTTAAGGAAACAGGGAGGCAGCTCAGCCATTGGATCCCAGCTAAAAGAATGGACGGCCACGATTTTGCCACAAAAGTACAATTTTTTACTGACACGGCTTGTGACATGCCCATGTCCCAGGTCATGTGCCTCAAGTGGCACTCAACCGACTTATCCAATCTAGTGACACGCCCATGTGACACACCCGTGTCACAGGCCGTGTCACCCGACACGCCTGTGTCTATGGCTGTGTTCATCAGGCTGAAAAAATCTCAAAATCACCCGAGACTCGCACGGCCTGTGACACGTCCGTGTCCCAGGCCCTGTGCCCATACACGACACTCGACACGCCCCAGCTCAAATTCGTCGGTCTGAGTTCGTCAAACGCGCTGACACGCCTTGTGACACGCCCGTGTCACAGGTCATGTCCCAAGCACTCGACTATCATCAACCAAATTTTGTCGACCACACGTCGACTTTTCCTCCCGAACACTCGTCGAACGCAGGACACGCCATGGGACACGCCCGTGTCCCAGGCCGTGTCACCCCAAAAATGAGCCTGCTGAAAAATGGGCGGTTACAACCCTCCCCTCCTACAAGAAATATTGTCCTCAAAATTTGTATACAGGAAGGCAACCAACAACCAAGATTTTTTATAACATGAAACGTTTATGTCACAACAAAAATTTCACTATGCAATTGCTACAAAAATAGCTCGGGAAACTCTACTCGCATGGTCTGCTCTCGCTCCCATGTAAGCTCCTCACGGCCGCAATTGTCCCATCGGACTTTAACCATGCTGACCGTCTTGTTCCGCAACTTTTTCTAGGCTCGATCCTCGATCTGAATGGGTCTAACTTTCGTTGTTAGTGTAAGACCCCCCCTCCCCCTTACCAAGGAGGGCTACCGGGTCTTATGCTCAGAACCGTCATCTTACAGTGACCATAACGCACAGGTTAGTCAACACCGCAACACGCCGATTCTGCCGTCTTTTACGATCATATAACCTGTAGGCCAATATGAGAAAAGAAGTATAGCAATGTAACAAATCTACTAGTCCACAAGTCACAGAGTACATATCATATATATGGAATGAAAAGTACAAAACATAGTCCACAATGAGTACAAAATGAAAGAGTAATAAGGGCTTATGCCCAGTACATCATATCAACTCTCTCTCTCAAATAAAAGCGGAAGCTATACTAATACATCAGAACTCGTCCCACCTGAGGACGTACAGTCGTGGTAGTAGCCTGCGGTAGCGCTATCTGCTCCTCAAGTCCTGTCTCCTCGTCGTGCTGGTGCTCCATCTCCACGGGCTCCTAAAAATAGTATGGTCACCGACCATTAGTCAAAAAAACTAAGTCGTTTCCTCCGCACCTCGCCCCGCAACTCCTAGGTACCGGGCGGGAGGATGAAGCGGAGGACAATAAGGGTAGCAAGGTGGAAACAGGTGACAAGAACTAACTAACAGTTATAATGGATATTATTATTCTACTCTAGCAGTTTTAAGTATATAGTACAAGTAAGTAAAGTGCAGTACTAGTAGAGAAGTAAAGAGTAGAAAGTAAGAGTAGAAAAGTAAAGTAAAACTGAAAGGTAAAGCTATCTACCATTACAAAAGTACTCTAACTTATATAAATGCCCATATAAATATATAAGTTAGGATTTCCAGGGAATTTAACTTATCATATAAAAGGGCCCATACTAATTTATATGATAAGGATCTATGAAGCGTATGACCTAATATGAATGAATGTTATGATGCAATTTATGCACAGGAAGGTGCAACTCACACACAACGACTCTGTGATCACAGACCTTTAGTTCCCACTTTTTGAGAGTTAGCATCACTCTCGGGTACCACCACTATGGCTAAGGCAGCAGCAGAGTGGGCGTCTCCACTTCTAGGCTGGTATGGACACTATCAAACCTTAGACCCCTCTCATACGCCTCTGTACACGTCTAGGGTGCACTCTAGAGTCTCTGCCTACGTACTTTTCTGACAACACGTCAGTCTTCTTGGGTCGGATGTGCGTTATCGGGGATCGTCCTCCAGACCGCAGTGTAAAACAATCCACTGGCCCCTCTAAACCACACACCCGCCTGGTGCACCGTACTGCCATCAGTGTGATGAACGGCCAGTACCGCATGCCCTGCCACTAAATTTATGCACATGCAAGTATTTCATCCCGAGCCTTCAGCTCGCAGGACCAACCCTTCCTAAATCCCTCAAACCCTACGCGAGCGAGAATGAAACAAAATCGCTCCAACCCATCACGGGTGAGAATAAATCACAATCCCTCCAACCCTATACGGGTGAGAATGAACCACAATCCTTAACCTATTAGACTACTCTTGTCTACGAGTTATTATACTTAATGATTTAAGGTTAATCCCAGTACTGCCCAGGGTATACCCGGTGAAGGGCTCTTGGGGGCACTAGGAACTACGATGGGATTACGCCCAAAGTTCCCTTTCTCAAGGATAATTACTTTTATTAGTGTCTACCCAGGATTTATAACCCAACTCTCGTATTAATTTAGAACGACCCTAAAGACGTAAGGTGTTATTAGGAGCGCGACGGTCTTCCGCCGGTCCCCGTTATTGTGGCTATTACGGGACTTACACTCTTCCACACATGGTTAAGGAATTCTCTAGGAGACCAACCAGGGTTAATTCCTCCACTAAGATCCTCACTTTACTAGTTATTCAGATTTCTCACCTGGTGGCCATACTAATACGAACATCGGTGCTAAACCCTTAGCCATGTCCCGATACCACCCACAAATGTGACCTTCTAATTCCTCTGACCAAATGCCTCTATTTATTTATCCTAGGATGGTATGGGCATATATGATGGCTGGGATGAATTTCCATAATTTTCCAATTATTTTCACCATTAAATTAAATTTCTTTAAATGGGATCCCTAGTCGAGTTGCACATGAAGTATTGTCAATAATAAACCTACTGTCCTAGGGAGTCTTCCAAGTATATAATATGACAATTAATGGTGCCTACAAAAATTTCATGTCTTTTCAATTCAGATTTATAATTAATTTCTATTTAATACCAAATTCACAAATTTAGTATTTTCCAAAGGAAGTGCACAAAAGATTATTTCAAAAAATCTAATTAAATCCCAGGGCCTTGATAATAATGAAATAACACTATGTCCAGATTTTCATTTACATCTAGGTTAAAATGGCCTATCCATGATCAATTAGAGTTATTTACCAAAATGCCATTATGAGGCCTAAATACATTATTTATCACTCCACAAATTCTGAAATATTTACACAAGGTATAAAACATACAATTATAGCAATATGAATTTTCTCAGAGTTTTCAAAGGAATATATTCACCATTTCTACACAAAATCCCATAAGGGTAAAATAGTCATTTTGCTCCTTAAACTACCTAAACTTCATCCAACAGAGATTTAAATTATTCCTAGTGTTTATTATGTCACTCCTTAGTGCTTAACAGAAATTTAGCATTTTATGATAAGGTTAAGCTTATTTCAAATTTTATTTCCTAAAAAGGGCCAAATATTCAGAAATTCAAAATAATGTAATTTTTATTCCCAAAAATTCCACCATTGGTATGAGAGGTGTATTACCCTCTAATATATCTTCAAAATTAAAATCATGATTTTTAAATGTTCCAAATTGGCCGAATACATATTATTTCACTTTAGGCTAAATGCACACCAAGCATAATATAAGCCAACACATGCAAGTGGGTTTACCTAACTTGCTGTGGTCCATATGGGCTGAAACTTTAACCATGCCTTAATACTGTCCTCATGGACATGCCACCAAAAATTGGGGCCTTTTGGAGTTGATCAACTCCAAGAATCACTTAAACAAGCATTAGGGTAATTTGGTAATTTCCCCCTGATTTTAATTCCAATTAATCCCATTTTTTGGCAGGGCCTAAATATGCCCTAAACCAGTTACTTACCAAAATGCCAGGTCTTTGGGGCCTCTGGATGGGCTTGGGCATCTCTTCCAATCTCTGCATTTTTGCTATTTGCAGCCCACGACCATTCAATTTTTTTAGATCTTGCAAGTGAGATATCTCAACATGCAGAGGGCTAAATTGTCTAATGTTTTTACCATAGGTCTATTATACCCCCAAGGGTAGGCCACCAAAATTTGGGGCATTTCGGAGTTGATATGCTTCAAAAATCAACAAACATTAATTTATCAAATTATGACTAAAACTATAGAATTGTTTTCCCCAAAAATTCCCATTTTTTGGGAGAGCCTAGATATGCCTAATTAAGACACATGCCCAAAAGTTCAGTCCATTTGGACTTAGGTTTTGGGCATGGCACTCATTTTATTTTCTAACCTACCCTAGGACCAGCCCTAGGAAAATGGCTCTATAGGGCAGTATACTAAACCAAAATTTATGAGTAACAAATAAAATTAAAGGTGATATCAAGACCTACAATTTTCCTGTTGAGTGTCAGATCTGAAAATGCCTCTAAGGGGCCTAAATCTTGCTTGTAAAATAACTGAATTTATGTGACACATATTCAATTATACTATAGTTTTTAATTCGATTTAATACGATCGGTCGCACGAATCTTAAAGCACCCTTTGACGGCATCCGTTCATCTTCCCCAAGCGTCCAACGGCTGAGATCGAGCCGACCTGGCTGATATTGCGGGGCCATTTCCGGTCATCTGAGGCGGCGCCACCCCCGGACAACGGTGTCATCACCTTCACGGTGGTGGTGGCTACACTTTGCCGGTGATGAGGCGGCGGAAGACGGAGGCGGTGGCGATCCCGAGCGGTAAGAAGAAACTTGAAAAATCTCACATTTCTCTCATGGCATCGGGCTCAATTGATCCCGATATCTCTCCCTAAAGATCTAGAAATCTAGCATGGGTAGAGGTGAGGTGAAACGGACCTGAATGGCGGCACGGCGGCGAGGTTGGCGGCGGTTGGCCATGGTTCTACAGCTCCGGCAATCTCCTGCTCAAAATCCCGATTCTCCACCATTTGCTTCGATCCAGTAGTTGATTTCCACTCCTCTCCTCTCTCTGAAGCTAATGGTGGGGGTGAATTGGGCTGAGGTGGGCTATATGTGGAGTTAACTCCAAAGTGAGCTCGGTTTGGGCTTTGGAGGCTTCACCCATGGTGACATGTGGCCACCATGCTCCAAATTCCTCTGGAATAATCAGAGGAGGCCGGCCAACATGCTTAGGCAGTTGAATTGCAGCTGAAGGGGTGGCCATGTGGCCACTCTTCCTCTTCACCCCCATTTCTCTCTCCTCTTCCTCTTAAAATCCCTTTTCTACCCATTTGCATGCACTCTCTCTCTCTCCTGATTTTGGGGGTTAAAAGTTGTCTTTGACCACTTGGGTTGGCCTTGGGCTGAGTTGGATGGGCTTAGCCCAATGGAAATGGGCTTGGGCCTCCCTTTTCTCTTTAGGCCTTATGTTGACCAAGTTCACTTTTAGGGTTGACTTAGTCAACTTGATGAGTGGGCTGGCCCCACTTGATGTTCATGAACCCCATGTCATCACCCAACATGGGTTGGACCATGGTGATGCCCCACTTGGGCTAATTGGGCTTATATGTGTGGATTTGACCAAATTTGGGTTATGGTTGACTTGAGTCAACTTGGGTCAATGGTTGACCCAATGATGTGGCTTTTGGTTCACATAGATTGCTTTTAGGGTTAGGGACATAGTGGTGGGGTCAATGTGTACCTATGATTCCATTTTAAGCTAGTTTGACCTAATTTGACTCGAATCCTATAGTGGGCCCTATGTAAATCCACCCTAACTCCACCCCACGTCCAACCCAATCTGAGTTAAGGGGTCTAGAAGTAACATGAGATGTTACAAATCCCAATAAACAAAAGAATAATTTCGTCCCCAAAATTCAAGTTAGGGTCTATGGGGGTTTCAAGTATACTTCAAACATTAGTTAAAGCGTTACCTGAAGTGAACAGTTCGGGGTGTTGTTCTTGCATCAGATCCATCGACTCCCAGGTGTGCTTCTCCCATCCGTTGTTGAACCACATTACCTTCACTAGGTGAACCTTCTTCTCCCGCAACACTCAGACCATTGTATCGTTGATCCGGATTGGTTCTAAACGAGCTGATCTATCAGGAGCTTTCGAGCCTGCTGTAGCGGTAATATGTTGCTCTGGCCGATAGAGAGCTCTTCGTAGCGAAGAGATGTGGAAGACGTCGTGTATGATACTCAACTCCGGTGGCAGCTGCAGTCGGTAAGCTAAGGGGCTGATCCATTCCAGGATCAAGTATGGCCCCATGTATCGAGGACTGAGCTTCTTGTGCCTCCGTATCCTTCACATAATCAAAGCCAAGAGTCCTCGTGTCTACATCCTGAACCCAAGATAGCGGCATCTGACACTTCTTCTCATACAAAGCTTTATAAGGATTCATTTCAAAACATGTCTTGCGTATGTTCTTTATAAGAAAACTCTATCAGTGGTAACCGTCCCTTCCAAATGTATTTTCGTTATGCTTCGTGATATTCACAATCAAGGTTACGTGAGCATATTTCCAAGTCTTCTGACACATTATCATTAAATAAATCTTAATCATAGGTTGGTTCAAAGTCCCATACGAACAAGGATCACCAAGTATGTGAGAATTAGTAATCTTATATGTAGAATTGAGCAAATAAATCTCATATTTCTCTTCCAGAATCGCATCATGCCTTATGTCTTATACCATATAGATTCTTCCAATACAAGTTATCGTGATATCATTTATGACGAAGATCCAACTTATGCATAGTAATTAAACAACTTCCAAGATTATGATGTGATGAAGAGATCATCATCTTGTTTCTTCCAGATTCATGACTTATCACACCTCTATATAAATAGTAATACATGATTTATAGAGTGTTCACCTTTCAAGCATACATCAAGCGATCAGTATTGATATTGATGTTGATACAGATGACTCTCAAACGCTTTTCACATATAATCTAAATCATAAATTTATAAGCGTATCTTTTCAGAATTGGTGAGGTCTAACACAAATCATTTCCATCATAACGAGAATCTTATAAACACTCATTACTTCTCGTGTAATTTCACCGTATTCACCTTAGCAAGCAAAAATTGGTCTCTTCATAGTCATGAATTTCCTAAAATATCATGATGTTATCAATGTATGTGTCCTAGTTCACGATGTTGTCATAATCAAGGTGCTGGGTACATTGGTCAAATGTACCTGATTTGAAGAAGCCTCACCCAACTCAATGATATACATCAAAATGTATTTGATGTGTTTTTGAGTTACTTGTGCAGGTTAAGTAATTACTGTACTGAAGCAAAAAGTTTCTAAGTCCATGTGTTGACACCCAGAGGGAAAGTGTCGACACTCAAGAAGACTTGTGTCGACACCCAGACAAGCAGTGTCGACACTTGGAGTCATTGTGTCGACACCTGGGATGCAGAGTCGACACCAGACACAAAGTGTCGACCCAAGGAGCTGTGTCGACACTCAGTGAAGAAAAGTGCATAGAAGAAGTGTCGATACAAGGAGCTGTGTCGACACCCAGTGAAGCTGTGTCTACACCAGAAAGTGTCGACACTTGGAGCTGTGTCGACACTCAACAAAAGTCAGCAGAGACTAAGTTAAAGTGTCAACACCAAGAACAATGTGTCTACACTCAACAGAAGAGTCAGCACTTGAAGTAACTGTCGACACCAAGAACAAAGTGTCGACACTCAACAGAAGAGTCAACACATGAAGTAAGTGTCGACACCTAGAACAATGTGTCGACACTCAGCTGAAGACTCTACACTTGAAGAAAGTGTCGACACATGGAGCTGTGTCGACACTTAACAAAGAACAGGAAGATCAAATTATTCTAAGTAAAAGTGTCGACACTAAAGGAATGTGTCGACACTCAGCTGAAGTCTCAACAGAAGAATCAAGTGTCGACACAAGGAGCTGTGTCGACACTCAGCAAGTATCAACATAGAAGACCATGTGTCGACACCAAGAAGCAGTGTCGACACTTAACAGATTCAACATAAGAAGTTGTGTCGACACAAAGGAGATGTGTCGACACTTAGAAGAATTCAGCAGAAGATAGAAGATCAAGTACTTGTGTCGACACTCAATTTCAGTGTCGACACATGCAGAAGAAACTGTGTCAAGACATACAAGGAGTTGTGTCGACACCTTGTAGACTAGTGTCAATACTTACATAACTGGTGTCGACACTTGGTCTATAAGTGTCGACACTTAAAGACAGAAAGTCTCGACACTTTCAGACAGTTAGAGAACTTTCAAGAACTGACTGGATGACTTGACAGCTGCCATTCCAGCCGGTCTACAGCACCTATCAGAGATGTCAGAAGACAGTTATGAACCGGACCAGCCGGTTACCATGAAGAATGCCTATAAATAGGCACATACAGTTTACAGAAACTGTTGTTGAGATTGTTGTTCAGATTGTTGAAAAACAAGTTATTAAAGTGGTACACAGTGTATCAACACAAGAAGATCTAGCTGTCCAAGTGTAGATCTAAGAAGTTGGAGAGAGAGGGCTCCATCCAAGAAATCAGCCGTTGGAACTAGGCTGAGAAGAAGGGTTCAGATTTATTCTGAATTCTAAGTGGCAGAGGTCATGAATCAACTGCAGGAGGATTCATTCTTATTCAGTTCTACTTTCAAGAAGCTTTGAAGAAAGCTAAGTCAGATTGAATCCAGCTGAGTTCTTCCAAGAACTCATCAAGAAACTCTCAACTCCCCTCTCTTGTTTCTGAGTTGTTGAGTTAATATTTGTAAATCATTTTTAACTTGTAGGAAACTTTGGATCTGAGTGAATTGTAAGCCTGTAATTATAAAGGCTGAGGGTAGGGCTTGTGAGCCTAAGTGTAGGAGATTGAAATCTCTGAGTGTAGGCCTTATTAGCTGAGTGTAGGCCTTGTTGGCTGAGTGTAGGCCTTTGTGGCTGAGTGTAGGCTTTGGGATAAAGCTGAGTTGTAAGGCTTTGGGCCTGAGGTGTAGGAACCAGTTTGGGTTCTGAGACAGTGGAGAAGTTTGACCGAATCTAGTACACTGCTAGATAGGCGAAGGGGGAAAGTGGATGTACCCAAAGCTTGGGGAACCACTATAAATCACTGTGTCTGCTGTGTTGTGATTTGCTGTGTATGCTGTGTGTTTGCTGTGATAAAATAGTTAGAAATCTGTGATATTAACTGTTTGCTGCCATTAAAGTTTAAAAAGGATTAGGTCACCTATTCACCCCCCCCCCTCTAGATGTTTAGGTACCATATCTTTCAAGTGGTATCAGAGCCAGGTTCCTCAAAAAGGACTAACAGTCTAAGGAGATCCTGATTGGCAGATTCAGTGTAAGGCAAAATACAGATTCAAGAAAATCAAGAAACATGGGTTCCTCTGAGAATCACAAGGAATTGGGTTCCATGAAATTACCCATATGCAGGAAAGAGATCTTTGGGATCTGGAAGGAAAGGGTAAGGCTGTTTATGGAAGCCTCAGACCCTAGGATATACATCACTGTAAAGGAAGGGCCTTATGTGCCCATGAAGATATCTGTTCTAGATGCAAATCAGAGAACTCCAAAGGATTTCACTGAAATGACTAAGGATGAGATTGTCCTAGCCACCATGGACAAGAGGGCACAAAACATTATAGTGAGTGCCATAGATGATGCAACATTTCAGAATCTTATACACTATAAGACATCCAAAGAGATGTGGGACACTCTTATTGTGTATATGGAAGGATCTGAAGAAGTTAGACAAGATATAAAATCCTTGCTAAATCAGGAGTATGAAAGTTTTAAACAAGGAAAGGGTGATAGCATAACTGAGTGCTATAAGAAGTTCTACAGAATAGTGAATGAACTCATGTCTTATGGAAGAGAGTTCAGTAACTATGAACTAAATGACAAGTTTCTTAGGTCCCTAACCAAAGATTGGGACACAAAGATTTGTGCCATAAGAGAAATGGCTAAGTTGGGAGAAATTCCTCCACCTACACTGTTTGGCAAATTGTTGTCATATGAGATGCAGTTGATAGTGAGAAAAGAGGAGGAGAAATCAACAAGAACTGAGCACAAGGAAAGAACAGTAGCCTTCAAGACAGAAGCCTCCAAAAAGTGCAGGAATAAGTCAACAACTCCACCTCCAAAGGTAGTTGAATCAGAGTCAAATGAGTCAGTCAGCACAAAATCTGAAAGCAGTGAAAGTGATGAATACTTTGCTGCCTTCACTAGACACTTTCAGAAATTCTTGAAGAAGAAACAGTGGAGGACAAGGCCCTCTACTTCAAAAGGAAAAGAAGATTTTTATCAGGATAAAAAGGCTTCAAAGAAGGACAGGAAGAGGACAAAATCTAGCAAGGTAACTGGTTCTAAGATAGTGTGTTATTACTGCAATAGACAGGGCCATGTTATTGTAGATTGTCCTAAAAAGAGAAAAGAGTCTAGTGACAAGAAAAAGACTCATTTTAAAGGAAAGAAAGAAAAGTCTTTTGTTGCCAAGAAGGAGAAGACTCTATCAGATATCTCCTCTTTAGAAACTGAGTCTGATGCTGAGGCATACATAGGGCTGTTTGCTGCAGAAGAAGAAGAAGAATTCATGCAGATAATGGAGTCTATTTATGAACAAGAAGACTGTCAGTGCCAAGGACTGATGGCATTGACTGAGAGTGACAAAATCCTGGAGCAACCAGGACCCAGTAAGGTACAAAGTTCAACTCTAAGTTCAGTTTCTTGTTCTAGTACAGAATCAGATTCTTCATCATCAAGTGATGAGAATGTATCTGAGTCTGAGGATGATATTCATCAGCTTATAGATGAATATAAGGTACTGTTGCAAGCTTACAAGAAAAGCAAGTTCCTAGCCAAAAGTCAGGCAAAGGAAATTGCTGATCTTAAAGCTGCTGCAACAGATTTTGAGAGGCAATTTGATCAAAAGCTTAATGAGATAGCCAGGCTGAAACACATAACAGTGATTCAGATGGGGCCTATCACCTTTAAGAATGATCAAATCAGGAGTCTGGAGATCAATCTTCAGAAAGAGAGAGAGCTTGTTGCTAGGTTTTCTAAACCTAAGTCAGTGCTACCTTTAATTGATGAATTTGTTCATCATAAAGGCAAGGCTGGACTGGGTTTTATTAAACCTGCAAGGACTGAGCAGTCCAAGTCTAAGTCCAAGGGAAAAGCCCCAACATTCAACAAGTCTGCTGTAGATAAGACAGCAAAGGAAGTACCTAAGCAAAGGTACAATAAGTTTGAATGTTGGTGCTGTGGCAAAGTTGGCCATTTTGCAATGGACTGTTGGCACAATGCTAGTGCCAAAGTGAGTACCAAACTACCCGTTGGAAAGCCAGTAGGTAGCTTTGTCAGATTGCAAACTAACAAGTACCAAGGACCCAAGAATTCTTTGGGTTCTAAGGTTCATTAATCTGTTTTGCAGGTGAGTCCAAGTGGCCATACCCCAACATGGTACTTGGACAGTGGATGTTCCAGACATATAACTGCAACAAGAGGATTACTAATGGACTACATTCCCATAAAAGATGGTCCAAAAGTCACCTTTGGTGGTTCTGAAAAAGGAATCATCAAAGGATTTGGTAACATTTCTACTAACTTGCTTACCATTACTCAAGTGGCTTATGTTAAAGGGTTGAAACACAACCTAATAAGTATAAGTCAATTAAGTGATGTAGGGTATGACATCTCATTTGTTAAAAATGGTTGTCATATCAAGAGGTCAAGTGATCAAGAGATCATTTTGACAGGTTATAGGAAGAGGAATGTCTACTGCCTAGACATTATGATTGAGAACAATGGTTCTCCAGTGTGTCTTGTAGCTGATGATACAGTCTCTCAGTATGTCAAATGGCACAAGAGGCTTGCCCATCTTAACTACAAGACAATTAGCAAACTCTTTAGCAAAGAGTTAGTGAGGAATGGTCCTCAAATTAAGTGTGTTAAAGATGGTATTTGCTCAGCTTGTCAAAAGGGCAAGCAGACTAAATCCACCTTTAGAAGCATAGAAAACAAAGATGCTGTGAGGTGTTTATACCTCTTGCATATGGATCTTTTTGGTCCAATGCCAGTTCATAGCTTAGGTAGGAAGGTCTATACCCTTGTAGTTGTAGATGACTACTCAAGGTTTTCCTGGGTGTTCTTCTTAAGACAGAAATCTGAAACACCTAGTGTTTTCAATAGCTTTGTCAAGCAAATTCAGAATGAACTAAATAGTACAGTGGTCAAGATTAGAAGTGACCATGGTACTGAATTTCAGTCTGATAGCATGACAAAACTATGTGAAGACTTTCGGATATTTCAAGAATTCTCTTCACCTAAAACACCTCAGCAAAATTACATTGCTGAGAGGAAGAATAAGACCTTGATAGAGGCTGGTAGGACCCTATTAAGTGATATATCACTGCCAGAATATTTCTGGGCTGAAGCAGTTAACACTGCATGACATGTTATAAATAGGGCTACCATCACTAAAGGGCTCAATAAGACCCTCTATGAAGTTGTGAAAGGAAGGAAACCAAACCTATCGTATTTCAGGATCTTTGGTTGCAAATGCTTCATACTTAACAATGGGAAGTCTTACTTGACTACGTTTGCTGCCAAGTCCCAAGAGGGAATTTTTGTTGGGTACAGCAATAATAGTAAGGCTTATAGAGTCTACAACTTGACTACACAAGTTGTGGAAGAGTCTGTGCATGTAGTTTTTGATGAGACTAAACTTATTAATAATGAATTGTCTAGTAGTGTATGCAGCCCCACAAGTTTAACAAAGAAGATGGACAAGCTTGCAATAGAAGAAGTACCTGCTGCAAGACAACAAGTAGAAGACAGTAGTTATTGTCCAGGGGGAGAACTACATGTGCCAATTGCTGAAGAAGCACAAGGATTTCAGCATGATGGAGATGCTGAAGAGGTTCAACCAGAAGTTAGGATGCCTCCAGCCAACAGGCATCTAAGAGATCATCCAGTAGAGCAGATTATTGGAGATCCAAGATAAGGAGTACAAACTAGGAGCAGATACATGAATGCAGCAATCTACTCCAGTTTTCTATCACAAGTTTAACCTAAGAAGTTTGAAGAAGCAATACTGGATCCACAATGGACTGAAGCAATGCAAGAAGAGCTTAATCAGTTCAAGAGGTGCAAGGTCTGGGAACTAGTTCCTAAACCTAAAGACTACAATATAATAGGAACTAAGTGGTGTTGGGTACATTGGTCAAATGTACCTGATTTGAAGAAGCCTCACCCAACTCAATGATATACATCATAATGTATTTGATGTATGTTGAGTTTACTTGTGCAGGTTAAGAAATCACTGGACTGAAGGAAAAAGTTTCTAAGTCCATGTGTCGACACCCAGAGGGAAAGTGTCGACACTCAAGAAAGCTTGTGTCGACACCCAGACAAGCAGTGTCGACACTTGGAGTCATTGTGTCAACACCTGGGATGCAGAGTCGACACCAGACAGAAAGTGTCGACACTTCGAGCTGTGTCAACACTCAGTGAAGAAAAGTGCAGACAGAAAGTGTCGACACATGGAGCTGTGTCGACACCCAGTGAAACTGTGTCTACACCAGAAAGTGTCGACATTTGAAGCTGTGTCGACACTCAGCAAAAGTCAGCAGAGACTAAGTACAAGTGTAGACACTCAGCACAATATGTCGACACTCAACAGATGAGTCAGCACTTGAAGTATGTGTCGACACCCAGCACAATGTGTCGACACACAACCAGAAGAGTCAACACTTGAAGTATGTGTCGACACCCAGCACAATGTGTCGACACACAACCAGAAGAGTCAACACATGAAGTATGTGTCGACACCCAGCACAATGTGTCGACACACAACCAGAAGAGTCAACACTTGAAGTATGTGTCGACACCCAGCATAATGTGTCGATACTCAGCTAAAGACTCTACACTTGAAGCAATTGTCGACACATGGAGCTGTGTCGACACTTAGCAAAGAACAGAATTATCAACAAAATATTCTAAGTACAAGTGTCGACACTAAGGGAATGTGTCGACACTCAGCTGAAGTCTCAACAGAAGAATCAAGTGTCGACACAAGGAGCTGTGTCGACACTCAGCAAGTATCAACATAGAAGACTATGTGTCGATACCAAGAAGTAGTGACGACACTTGACAGATTCAACACAAGAAGTTGTGTCGACATAAAGGAGATTTGTCGACACTTAGAAGAATTCAGTAAAAGCTAGAAGAACAAGTACTTGTGTCGACACTCAATTTCAGTGTCGACACATGCAGAAGAAACTGTGTCGAGACATACAAGGAGTTGTGTCGACACCTTGTAGACTTGTGTCGACACTTACACAACATGTGTCGACACTTGGACTATAAGTGTCGACACTTAAAGACAGAATGTCTCGACACTTTCAGACAGTTAGAGATTTTCAAGAAATGACTGGATGACTTGACAGCTGTCGTTCCAGCCGGTCTACAGCACCTGTCAGAGATATCAAAATTCAGTTATGGATCGGACCAGCCGGTTACCATGAAGAAGGCCTATAAATAGGCACCTACAGTTTACAGAAAACAAGTTCAGTTTTGTTGAAAAACAAGTCATTAAAGTGGTACACAGAGTATCAACACAAGAAGATCTTGCAGTCCAAGTGCAGATCTAAGAAGTTGGAGAGAGAGGGCTCCATCCAAGAAATCAGCCTCTGGAACTAGGCTGAGAAGAACGGATTCAGATTCATTCTGGATCTTAAGTGGCAGAGGTCAAGGAACAAGTACAGGAGGATTCATTCTTATTCAGTTCTACTCAAGAAGCTTTGAAAAAAGCTAAGTCAGATTGAATCCAGCTGAGTTCTTCCAAGAACTCATCAAGAAACTCTCAACTCCCCTCTTTTATTTCTGAGTTGTTGAGTTAATATTTGTAATACATTTTTAACTTATAGGATCCTTTGGATCTGAGTGAATTGTAAGCCTATAATTATAAAGGCTGAGGGTAGGGCTTGAGAGCCTGAGTGTAGGAGATTGAGATCTCTGAGTGTAGGCCTTGTTGGCTGAGTGTAGGCATTTGGGGCTGAGTGTAGGCCTTGGTTGGCTGAGTGTAGGCCTTGGTTGGCTGAGTGTAGGCTTTGGGATAAAGCTGAGTTGTAGGGCCTTGGGCCTGAGGTGTAAGAACCAATTTGGGTTCTAAGACAGTGGAGAAGTTTGGCCGAATCTAGTACACTGCTAGATAGGCGAAGGGGGAAAGTGGATGTACCCATATCTTGGGGAACCACTATAAACCACTGTGTATGCTGTGCTGTACTGTGATTGTTGCTGTGTATGCTGTGTGTTTGCTGTGATAAAATAGTTAGTATTCTGTGATATAACTGATTGCTGCCATTAAAGTTTAAAAAGGATTAGGTCACCTATTCACCCCCCCCCCCTCTAGGTGTTTAGGTACCATATCTTTCAAGTGGTATCAGAGCCAGCTTCCTCAAAAAGGACTAACAGTCCGAGGAGATCCTGTTTGGCAGATTCAGTATAAGGCAAAATACAGATTCAAGAAATTCAAGAAAATCAAGAAACATGGGTTCCTCTGAAAATCACAAGGAATTGGGTTCCATGAAATTACCCATATACAGGAAAGATATCTTTGGGATCTGGAAGGAAAGGGTAAGGCTGTTTATGGAGGCCTCAGACCCTAGAATCTACATCACAGTAAAGGAAGGGCCTTATGTGTCCATGAAGATTTCAGTTTTAGATGCAAATCAGAGAACTCCAAAGGATTTCTCTGAGATGACTAAGGATGAGATTGTCCTAGCCACAATGGACAAGAGGGCACAAAACATAATAGTGAGTGCCATTGATGATGCAACTTTTCAGAATCTTATACACTGTAAGACAGCCAAAGAGATGTGGGACACTCTTATAGTGTATATGGAAGGATCTGAAGAAGTAAGACAAGATAGAAAATCCTTGCTAAATCAGGAGTATGAGAGTTTTAGACAAGGAAAAGGTGATAGCATAACTGAGTGCTACAAGAAGTTCTACAGAATAGTTAATGAACTCATGTCTTATGGAAGAGAGTTCAGTAACTATGAACTAAATGACAAGTTCCTAAGGTCCCTAACCAAAGATTGGGACACAAAGATCTGTGCCATTAGAGAAATGGCTAAGTTGGGAGAAATTCCTCCTCCTACACTGTTTGGCAAGTTGTTGTCATATGAAATGCAATTGACAGTGAGGAAAGAGGAGGAGAAATCAACAAGGACTGAGCACAAGGAAAGAACTGTTGCTTTCAAGACAGAAGTTCCCAGAAAGTGCAGGAATAAGTCATCAACTCCACCTCCAGAGGTAGTTGAATCAGAATCAGATGAGTCAGTCAGCACAAAGACTGAGAGCAGTGAAAGTAATGAAGACTTTGCTGCCTTCACTAGACACTTTCAGAAATTCTTGAAGAAGAAACAATGGAGGTCAAGACCTTCTACTTCAAAGGGAAAGGAAGTCTTTTATCAGGAGAAAAAGCCTTCAAAGAAAGACAGGAAGAGGACAAAGTCAAGCAAGGCAATTGGATCTAAGATTGTGTGCTATTGCTGCAATAGATAGGGCCATGTTATTGCAGATTGTCCTGAGAAGAGAAAGGAATCTGGTGACAGGAAAAAGGCTCACTTCAAAGGCAAGAAAGAGAAGTCTTTTGTTGCCAAGAAGGAGAAGACTCTATCAGATATCTCTTCTTCAGAAACTGAGTCTGAGGCTGAAGCCTACATAGGGCTGTTTGCTGAAGAAGAAGAGGAAGAATTCATGCAGATAATGGAGTCTATTTATGAACAAGAAGACAGTCAATGCCAAGGGCTAATGGCTTTGACAGAGAGTGCCAAAATCCTGGAGCAGCCAGGACCCAGTCAGGTACAAAGTTCAAGTTCAAGTTCAGTTTCTTGTTCTAGTTCAGATTCAGATTCTTCTTCATCAAGTGTTGAGAATGTATCTGAGTCTGAGGATGATATTCATCAGCTTATAGATGAATATAAAGTGCTGTTGCAAGCTTACAAGAAAAGCAAGTCCCTTGCCAAAAGTCAGGCAAAGGAGATTGCTGATCTTAAAGCTACTGCAACAGATTTTGAGAAGCAATTTGATCAAAAGCTGAATGAGATAGCCAGACTGAAACACATAACAGTGATTCAGATGGGGACTATCACCTTTAAGAATGATCAAATTAAGAGTCTGGAGATCAATCTTCAGAAGGAGAAGGACATAGTTGCTAGGTTTTCTAAACCTAAGTCAGTGTTACCTTTAATTGATGATTTTGTTCATCATAAAGGCAAGGCTGGACTGGGCTTTACTAGACTTGTAAGGACTGAGCAGTCCAAGTCTAAGTCCAAGAGCAAAGCCCCAACATTCAACAAGTCTGTTGTAGATAAGACAGCAAAGGTTGTACCTAAGCAAAGGTACAATAAGTTTGAATGCTGGTGCTGTGGCAAAGTTGGCCATTTTGCAGTGGACTGTTGGCACAATGCTAGTGCCAAAGTGAGTACCAAACTACCTGTTGGAAAGTCAGTGGGTAGCTTTGTCAGATTGCAGACTAACAAGTACCAAGGACCCAATAATTCTTTGGGTTCTAAGGTTCATTAATCTGTTTTGCAGGTGAGTCCAAGTGGTCATACCCCAACATGGTACTTGGACAGTGGATGTTCCAGACATATGACTGGAACAAGAAGATTACTGAAGGACTACATTCCAGTAAAAGATGGTCCAAAAGTTACCTTTGGTGGTTCTGAAAAAGGAATCATCAAAGGGTTTGGTAACATTTCTACAAACTTGGTTACCATTACTCAAGTGGCTTATGTTAAAGGGTTGAAACACAACCTAATAAGTATAAGTCAATTAAGTGATGTAGGGTATGACATCTTATTTGTTAAAAATGGTTGTCATATCAAGAGGTCAAGTGATCAACAGATCATTTTGACTGGTTATAGGAAGAGGAATGTCTTCTGCCTAGACATTATGGTTGAGAACAATGGTTCTCCAGTTTGTCTTGTAGCTGATGAGACATTCTCTCATTGTGTCAAATGGCACAAGAGACTAGCCCATCTTAACTACAAGACTATTAGCAAACTCTTTAGCAAAGAGTTAGTGAGGAATGGTCCTCAAGTTAAGTGTGTTAAAGATGGTATTTGCTCAGCTTGTCAAAAGGGCAAGCAGACTAAATCCACCTTTAGAAGCATAGAAAACAAAGATGTTGTGAGGTGTTTATACCTCTTGCATATGGATCTCTTTGGTCCAATTCTAGTTCACAGCTTAGGTAGGAAGGTCTATACCTTTGTAGTTATAGATGACTACTCAAGGTTTTCCTGGGTGTTCTTCTTAAGACAGAAATCTGAAACACCTAGTGTCTTCCATAACTTTGTCAAACAAATTCAGAATGAACTAAACAGTACAGTGGTCAAGATTAGAAGTGACCATGGTACTGAATTTCAGTCTGATAGCATGACAAAACTATGTGAAGACTTTGGGATATTTCAAGAATTCTCTTCACCTAGAACACCTCAGCAAAATGGCATTGCTGAGAGGAAGAATAGGACCTTGATAGAGGCTGGTAGGACCCTACTAAGTGATACATCACTGCCAGAGTATTTCTGGGTTGAAGCAGTTAACACTGCATGTCATGTTATAAATAGGGCTACCATCACTAAAGGGCTAAACAAGACCCCCTATGAAGTTGTGAAAGGCAGGAAACCAAACCTATCCTATTTTAGGATCTTTGGTTGCAAATGCTTCATACTTAACAATGGAAAGTCTTACTTAACTAAGTTTGCTGCCAAGTCCCAAGAGGGAATTTTTGTTGGGTACAACAATAATAGTAAGGCTTATAGAGTCTACAACTTGACTACACAAGTTGTAGAAGAATCAGTGCATGTAGTTTTTGATGAGACTAAACTTATTAATAATGAGTTGTCTAGTAGTGTATGCAGCCCCACAGGTTTGACAAAGAAAATGGACAAGCTTATTATAGAAGAAGTGCCTGCTGCAAGACAACAAGTAGAAGACAGTAGCTGTTGTCCAGCGGGAGAACTACATGTGCCAATTGCTGAAGAAATCCAAGGTATACAACATGATGCAGATGCTGAAGTGGTTCAACCAGAAGTTAGGATGCCTCCAGCTCACAGGCATCTTAGAGATCATCCAGTAGAGCAAATTATTGGAGATCCAAGACAAGGAGTTCAAACAAGGAGCAGAAATCAGAATGCTGTAATCTATTCCAATTTTCTGTCACAAGTTGAACCTAAGAAGTTTGAAGAAGCTATACAAGATCCACAATGGACTGAAGCAATGCAAGAAGAGCTTAATCAGTTCAAGAGGTGCAAGGTTTGGGAACTTGTTCCTAAACCTAAAGATCACAATATAATAGGAACTAAGTGGATCTACAGGAATAAGATGGATGAACAAGGGGTCATCATTAAGAATAAGGCTAGACTGGTTGCTAAAGGATATATGCAAGAAGAAGGTATTGATTTTGATCAAACCTTTTCTCCAGTAGCCAGACTGGAAGCCATAAGGATGTTCTTGGCCTATGCAACCTATCAAGGATTCAAGGTTTACCAGATGGATGTCAAGTTAGCATTCCTAAATGGTAATCTTAAGGAAGAAGTCTATGTGGAGCAGCCTTCAGGTTTTATTGATCCAACTCTACCTCATCATGTCTATAGACTTAGGAAAGCTTTATATGGGTTAAAGCAAGCCCCTAGGGCTTGGTATGAAACCCTATCTAGTTTCCTCATTAAGAACAAACTCTCAAGGGGGAAAATAGATAAGACTCTATTCCTTAGGGAATCTAGAGGCAAAGTCATACTAGTCCAAATATATGTAGATGACATTATATTTGGGTCTACTGAAAGCAGCCTTTGCAAAAAGTTTGCAAAACTGATGCAATGTCAGTTTGAGATGAGTAGTATGGGAGAGCTGAAGTTTTTCTTGGGTCTCCAAGTTAAACAGACTGAAAGTGGTTTATCCATATGTCAGTCCAAGTTCACCCTAGAACTCATAAGGAAGTATGGTATGGATTCATCCAGCACCATGAAGACTCCTATGGGGTCAAGTATGTCTCTTAGCAAGAATGATGCAGGGAAACCTGTAGATGAAACCTTGTATAGAGGGATAGTTGGCTCCCTATTATACTTGACTGCTAGTAGACCTGACATCATGTATGCTACATGTGTTTGTGCCAGGTATCAAGCCTGCCCTAAAGAGTCTCATTTGACAGCAGTCAAAAGAATATTGAGATATCTAAAGGGCACTCCCTATCTAGGCCTCTGGTACCCTAGGAATGGAGATTTTGATCTAACAGGTTATTCAGATGCAGACTTTGCAGGATGCAAAGAGGATAGAAAGAGCACTACTGGAACCTGTCAATTCCTAGGTGGGAGACTAATTTCATGGAGTAGCAAGAAACAAACCAGTGTGGCTATCTCCACTGCAGAGTCAGAGTATGTGGCTGAAGGAAGTTGCTGTGCTCAACTTCTGTGGATTCAACATCAGCTAGAGGACTATAGATTTCATGTAAGTAGAACTCCACTTTTCTGTGATTCTACAAGTGCTATTTCAATAGCTAATAACCCTGTATCTCATAGTAGAACTAAACATATTGAAATTAAATATCATTTTCTTAGGGAGCATGTAGAAAGAGAAGATATTTTACTTGAATATGTTAAAACTGATAATCAAATAGCTGATATGTTTACTAAGCCCCTAGAAGAAGCTAAGTTCAATAGATTCAAAATTGAACTAGGAATGATAAACTTAGAGTAAGTTTACAGAATTAAAATTGGCTAAGTAAAAAGGTGTCGACACATAGACAAGTCTATGTCGACACAGAATAGTGGTGTCGACACTTCAGGAAAAAGGTGTCGACACATCTAGGATGTTGGTGTCGACACTTCAGAATGTTAGTGTCGACACATGTCCAGTAGGTGTCGACACATCCAAAGTGGTGTCGACACTTATGTTTGACTCAGAATTTTCTAAGTAAAGTCTCGACAATGTGTCGAGTTATGTTGTGTCGACACATAACCATGTGTCGACACATAAAATCTGTTGACTAAACTTGTGTCGACACATATGTGTCGAGACATTATAAGTCAGTGTCGACACTTATTGCCAGTGTCGACACATTTTCAGTTAGCTGTCCCGCCTGTTCATCTTCAAAATTAGAAAGGTATAAATAGGGTTCTGTCTTTGTTTGTCGACACGCTTTCAAAGTTTTGAGACCAAAACTACTGTGTCGACACCTCTCTTTTCTAAAGACAAATTCTACAAACCCTAATGGCACCTAAGCTTGAGGAGAACGTTAACGAAGGATATGAGCTTGTGCGCGGCGCGTTCGACGATGCTGATCAAGAAATCAAGGCAGTAGTAACCCTAGTCGCCGATTCAGGGTTGGAATACTTAGTTTCTGCACCTACTAAGATTTGGAAGAAGGAGGTGCTTGAATTCCTTAATGGAGCTGTAGTAGATGAATCTGGAGACAGAATCAAATCCAGAGTTCATGGAACTAAGGTCAAGGTTTCACCTAAAAATCTGAGGAAGGTGCTCCAGCTACCAAAAACTCAAGATGAAGAAGAGATTACTGCTTCAAAGACCAGGGAAGCTTTAATCTGGTGTGGTCTTGATCCAAAGATGAAGCTGGGCTCTGTGTTTAACAGAAAAGGCATGAATAATCAAGGAAAGTTCATGTCTGAGGTAGTTGGCAAGGTGATCTTAAGCAAGCCTGGAGGGCATGACAGAGTGTCTGCCTATATGTTTGGAATCATGATAAGGATAATCTTCACTCTGAAAACAGACTGGTCTATAGTGGTTTATGAGAAGATTTAAGGAGAGCTTGAAGAAGCCCAATCTGGGCAGAATCTTAAGTCTCTACCTAGCTGGTACCATACCAAAGGTAATGAGTACTAATGTTGGAAGTAAAATAAACCAAATGAGGAAGATGGATCAAAGGATCTTTTCAAGATGGGACAGGGTGTTGTCCAAGGAAATACCAACCCCAGAGAAGACAGTTACTGATAAAGATATTCGTCCAAAGAAGAAAAGAAAAACAGCTTCTGTGGAACAAGTATCCACCAGCAGTTCTGGGAGTGAAGAACATGTTGTTTTCACTCCTGATGATCAAGAGGAAGAGCCTGTAGTGAAGACTACTGCTCCTCAAGAGATTGCTGAGATCCAGGGGGAGCTGCCTCAAGCTAGCCCCATCCACAAGGATCACAGCCAGGGGGAGCCTCCAGTTGTAGAAGAACCCTCTACACTGGCCAGTGAGCAAGCCACCACCATCATACAAGAGGTACTCACTGATCTCAACACCTTAGATTTTATTATAGAAGATAATGATCTGTCTGATGTTAATCAGCATACTCAGCTGAATAGTCCAGTTCTAGATGTTGTTAGAGAAGACACATCTGCTGTACAACAAGTGATTCCTGATCCAGTAGTTGAAGAACTAAGAACTTCTCCTGCACAGTCTCCACAAGAGTTCACCATGGAAGATTTATTCCTCAATCTCGACCAACAAGATTTTGACCTGGACAAGGAAGCTGCTGGAAGAGATAATGCTGCTGCTGAGGGGGAGCAAGTGCAAGTTCTGGAAGAGCCTTTAAGGCCAGAAACTGAGAAGGCACCTGAAGTGCAGGAAGAGAAGCCTCAAAGCCCTAAGGATAGGGTTGACATAGCCAACACTTCTGCCTCTGAAGATGAGGAGAGTGCTAGGGCAAAGAAGAAGAAACTGTATATTTTTAAAAGGAGAAGTCAGAGTTATAAGAAAGCTATGCAATCTATAACCCCACAGCCTATAGTTCAACAAGCTCCAACTGTTGATTATAGTGCATTAATGATTGCAATGCAGATAAAACTGGATGAACAGAGAAAAGTTATAGAGGCTTATGTAGATGAAGGGCACAAAACTTTGCAATTTGCTCTGGCCCAAGATATAAAGTCTATAAGGTTTGAAATGAACCTTAACAAGAAGGAGATGAATGAATGCTTCCACAAGGGTGGAAATGCAGTGGTGTACTTGGCCACCCACCAAGAAAAGATAAAAGAACAAGTGGATGACATAGCATTAAAGCAAGGGTATGTACTGGAAAATCAGATAAGAATGAATGATAATTTGACTGATTCACATAATGCTATTGTCACTGAGTTAAAGAACAAGGCTGCTGAACCTTCTACATCTTCTGCTACAATTAAAGCTGACTTTGATAAAGTATTTCAACAAGAAATTTCTGCTGTTACAACTGCAATCCAAGCATCCCAGAAAGCTATATCTGATCAATTTCAAAGGCTTAAACCATTCTTTAAAGAGGGAATCAGATACTTGGATAGTAAAATCAGATTCCAAAAAGATGATGTCAGAGATCATATGGCTAGAGAAGTCATAAAGGGAGAGAGAGTATTAGTCAAGGCAAGCTCTGAACATGCTAAGTGGCTATCAAATTCCATCAGAGCTACACTTGGATATCCTCCTCTGTGTGATGACAATGAGGTTGCTGAATCTGGATTAAACCCTGCTTATTTTGGAGGTGAGCCACCAGAAGTAGCTCAGGTCATTTATCCACCTCCAGACTTTGAAATGATTCAAGCAGATGTGAGCACAATGTATAGCCCACCTGAGGGCAAGGACAATGTCCATATTGAAAAGGTTGTTCAACCTATATCTGAAGCCATGCAAGAGGCATTACAGAAAGAAGAAGAGACAAGGTTGTCCAAAAAGAGGTTTAGGGAACAAGCAGAACAAAGACCAGACTTTGAACAGTGGAGCCCTACCTCTTGGAATATAATTTTAACTGCCTAGAAAGCTGCCAAGGATAACACTCATGACAGGAACAAGTGGTTCTCTGAAGCTGAATGGAGAAAACATGAAATAAGACAAGAGGTCATTGTTCAGTATAGAAGGAAGGCAAAGATGGGAAAGCTACCTCCTACTGCAGTGGAGCCTAGCAAGTACTTTCCTAAGCCATATCACTATTTTGAGAGACAGAAGATCAAGGCAGAAGAACTTAAAAAGAAAGATCTAAAAGGCAAGAAGCCTGCTGATGCTGAAACTGTTGATGCCCCTGTCAAAGCTCAAGTCCAAGCTGGCAAGGGAATAGTTATCTAGGAACCTGACCAAAAATAGATTAAGAATTTACTTGAAGATTATTTTGTAATCTTTTAAATGTAAAATATTTTTGTAAACTACTGAAAATGTATAAGACAAATGTTAGAATAATATATGATCAATATATTTCATGGTTGTTCTGTGAATGTGTCTATTTCTTATTTGTTCTGTGTTGATGTATGTGTATACATGTGTGAATTAATACATGTTTATGTTTACCCTGCTGAATATAACCTGCTTTACATCATTTTGTAATTTTTAATTATGAATGGTGTATATCATTGACTAAGGGTTATGACTTCTCCAAATAGGGGGAGATTGTTGGGTACATTGGTCAAATGTACCTGCTTTGAAGAAGCCTCACCCAACTCAATGATATACATCATAATGTATTTGATGTATGTTGAGTTTACTTGTGCAGGTTAATAAATCACTGGACTGAAGCAAAACGTTTCTAAGTCCATGTGTCGACACCCAGAGGGAAAGTGTCGACACTCAAGAAAGCTTGTGTCGACACCCAGACAAGCAGTGTCGACACTTGGAGTCATTGTGTCGACACCTGGGATGCAGAGTCGACACCAGACAGAAAGTGTCGACACTTGGAGCTGTGTCGACACTTAGTGAAGAAAAGTGCAGACAGAAAGTGTCGACACAAGGAGCTGTGTCGACACCCAGTGAAGCTGTGTCTACACCAGAAAGTGTCGACATTTGAAGCTGTGTCGACACTCAGCAAAAGTCAGCATAGACTAAGTACAAGTGTCGACACTCAGCACAATGTGTCGACACTCAACAGATGAGTCAGCACTTGAAGTATGTGTCGACACCCAGCACAATGTGTCGACACACAACCAGAAGAGTCAACACTTGAAGTATGTGTCGACACCCAGCACAATGTGTCGACACACAACCAGAAGAGTCAACACATGAAGTATGTGTCGACACCCAGCACAATGTGTCGACACACAACCAGAAGAGTCAACAATTGAAGTATGTGTCGACACCCAGCACAATGTGTCGACACTCAGCTAAAGACTCTACACTTGAAGCAAGTGTCGACACATGGAGCTGTGTCGACACTTAGCAAAGAACAGAATTATCAACAAAATATTCTAAGTACAAGTGTCGACACTAAGGGAATGTGTCGACACTCAGCTGAAGTCTCAACAGAAGAATCAAGTGTCGACACAAGGAGCTGTGTCGACACTCAACAAGTATCAACATAGAAGACTATGTGTCGACGCCAAGAAGTAGTGTCGACACTTGACAGATTCAACACAAGAAGTTGTGTCGACACAAAGGAGATGTGTCGACACTTAGAAGAATTCAGCAAAAGCTAGAAGAACAAGTACTTGTGTCGACACTCAATTTCAGTGTCGACACATGCAGAAGAAACTGTGTCGAGACATACAAGGAGTTGTGTCGACACCTTGTAGACTTGTGTCGACACTTACACAACATGTGTCGACACTTGGACTATAAGTGTCGACACTTAAAGACAGAAAGTCTCGACACTTTCAGACAGTTAGAGATTTTCAAGAAATGACTGGATAACTTGACAGCTGTCGTTCCAGCCGGTCTACAGCACCTGTCAGAGATATCAGAAGTCAGTTATGGACCGGACCCTCGGTTACCATGAAGAAGGCCTATAAATAGGCACCTACAGTTTACAGAAAATAAGTTCAGTTTTGTTGAAAAACAAGTCATTAAAGTGGTACACAGAGTATCAACACAAGAAGATCTTGCAGTCCAAGTGCAGATCTATGAAGTTGGAGAGAGAGGGCTCCATCCAAGAAATCAGCCTCTGGAACTAGGCTGAGAAGAAGGATTCAGATTCATTCTGGATCTTAAGTGGCAGAGGTCAAGGAACAACTGCAGGAGGATTCATTCTTATTCAGTTCTACTCAAGAAGCTTTGAAGAAAGCTAAGTCAGATTGAATTCAGCTGAGTTCTTCCAAGAACTCATCAAGAAACTCTCAACTCCCCTCTTTTATTTCTGAGTTGTTGAGTTAATATTTGTAATACATTTTTAACTTGTAGGATCCTTTGGATCTGAGTGAATTGTAAGCCTATAATTATAAAGGCTGAGGGTAGGGCTTGAGAGTCTGAGTGTAGGAGATTGAGATCTCTGAGTGTAGGCCTTGTTGGCTGAGTGTAGGCCTTTGGGGCTGAGTGTAGGCCTTGGTTGGCTGAGTGTAGGCCTTGGTTGGCTGAGTGTAGGCTTTGGGATAAAGCTGAGTTGTAGGGCCTTGGGACTGAGGTGTAAGAACCAATTTGGGTTCTGAGACAGTGGAGAAGTTTGACCGAATCTAGTACACTGCTAGATAGGCGAAGGGGAAAAGTGGATGTACCCATATCTTAGGGAACCACTATAAACCACTGTGTATGCTGTGCTGTGATTGTTGTTGTGTATGCTGTGTGTTTGCTGTGATAAAATAGTTAGTATTCTGTGATATAACTGATTGCTGCCATTAAAGTTTAAAAAGGATTAGGTCACCTATTCACCCCCCCCCCCTCTAGGTGTTTAGGTACCATATCTTTCAAGTGGATCTACAGGAATAAGATGGATGAACAAGGGGTCATCATTAAGAATAAAGCTAGACTGGTTGCTAAAGGATATAGGCAAGAAGAAGGTATTGACTTTGATCAAACCTTTGCTCCAGTAGCCAGACTGGAAGCCATAAGGATGTTCTTGGCCTATGCAACCTATCAAGGATTCAAGGTTTACCAAATGGATGTCAAGTCAGCATTCCTAAATGGTAATCTTAAGGAAGAAGTCTATGTAGAACAGCCTTCAGGTTTTGTTGATCCAACTCTATCTCATCATGTCTATAGACTTAGGAAAGCTTTATATGGGTTAAAGCAAGCACCTAGAGCTTGGTATGAAACCCTATCTAGTTTCCTCATTGAGAACAAGTTCTCAAGGGGGAAAATAGATAAGACTCTATTCCTTAGGAAATCTAGAGGCAAAGTTGTACTAGTCCATATATATGTAGATGTCATTATATTTGGGTCTACTGAAAGCAGCCTTTGCAAAAAGTTTGCAAAACTTATGCAGGGTCAATTTGAGATGAGTAGTATGGGAGAGCTGAAGTTTTTCTTGGGTCTCCAAGTTAAACAGACTGAAAGTGGTTTATCCATATGTCAGTCCAAGTTCACCCTAGAACTCATAAGGAAGTATGGTATGGATTCATCCAGCACCATGAAGACTCCTATGGGGTCAAGTATGTCTCTTAGCAAGGATGATGCAGGGAAACATGTAGATGAAACCTTGTATAGAGGGATAGTTGGCTCCCTATTATACTTGACTACTAGTAGACCAGACATCATGTATGCTACATGTGTTTGTGCAAGGTATCAAGCCTGCCCTAAAGAGTCTCATTTAACAGCAGTCAAAAGAATATTGAGATATCTAAAGGGCACTCCCTATCTAGGCCTCTGGTACCCTAGGAATGGGGATTTTGATCTAACAGGTTATTCAGATGCAGACTTTGCAGGATGCAAAGAGGATAGAAAAAGTACTACTGGAACCTGTCAATTCCTAGGTGGGAGACTAATTTTATGGAGTAGCAAGAAGCAAACCAGTGTGGCTATCTCTACTGCAGAGTCAGAGTATGTGGCTGCAGGAAGTTGTTGTGCTCAACTTCTGTGGATACAACATCAGCTAGAGGACTATGGATTTCAGGTAAGTAGAACTCTACTTTTCTGTGATTCTACAAGTGCTATTTCAATAGCTAATAATCCTGTATCCCATAGTAGAACAAAACATATTGAAATTAAATATCATTTTCTTAGGGAGCATGTAGAAAGAGAAGATATTTTACTTGAATATGTTAAAACTGATAATCAAGTAGCTGATATGTTTACTAAGCCCCTAGAAGAAGCTAAGTTCAATAGATTCAAAATTGAACTAAGTATGATAAACTTAGAGTAAGTTTACAGAATTGAAATTGGCTAAGTAAAAAGGTGTCGACACATAGACAAGTCTATGTCGACACAGAATAGTGGTGTCGACACTTCAGGAAAAAGGTGTCGACACATCTAGGAAGTTGGTGTCGACACTTCAGAATATTAGTGTCGACACATGTCAAGTAGGTGTCGACACATCCAAAGTGGTGTCGACACTTAAGTTTTACTCAGAATTTTCTAAGTAAAGTCTCGACTATGTGTCGAGTTATGTTGTGTCGACACATAAACAAGTGTCGACACATAAAATCTGTTGACTAAACTTGTGTCAACACATATGTGTCGAGACATTATAAGTCAGTGTCGACACTTATTGCTAGTGTCGACACATTTTAAGTTAGCTATCCCGCCTGTTCATCTTCAAAATCAGAAAGGTATAAATAGGGTTTTGTCTTTGTTTGTCGACACGCTTTCAAAGTTTCGAGACCAAGCTTCTGTGTCGACACCTCTTTTCTCTCAAGACAAATTCTACAAACCCTAATGGCGCCTAAGCTAGAGGAGAATGTCAATGAAGGGTACGAGCTGGTGCGCGGCGCTTTCACTGATGCTGATCAAGTAATCCAGGCGGTCGTAACCCTAGTCGCTGATTCTGGATTAGAATATCTAGTGTCTGAACCAACTAAGATATGGAAGAAAGAAGTTCTTGAATTCCTAAATGGAGCTGAAGTAGATGAGTCTGGATACAGAATCAAATCCAGAGTTCATGGAACGAAGGTCAAGGTATCACCAAAGTGCTTGAGGAAGGTGCTTCAATTGCCAAGAACTCAAGATGAAGAAGAAGTTACTGCATCCAAGACCAGGGAAGCTCTAACCTGGTGTGGACTTGATCCTAAGATGAAGCTGGGCTCTGTGTTTAATAGGAAAGGCATAACAACCAAGGCAAATTCATGTCTGAAATTGTTGGAAAAGTATTACTCAGCAAGCCAGAAGGGCATGATAGAGTGTCTGCCTCCATGTTCAATATAATGACCAAGATTATCTTCACTTTAAAAACTGATTGGTCAGTTATAGTATTTGAGAAAATCAAGGAAAGTCTGAAGAAGCCCAACTTGGGCAGAATCATTAGTCTATACCTAGCTGGTGTGATTCCAGAGGTAATGAGTACTGCTGCAGGAAGCAAAATTAATCACATGAGGAAAATGGATATGCGATTATTTTCAAGATGGGACAGGGTGTTGACTAAGGAGCTGCCAACCCCTGAAAAGATTATTTCTGAGAAAGAGATACCTCCTAAGAAGAAAAGGAAGACTGCTCCAGTGGCACAAGTGTCCACTAGCAGTTCTGACAGTGAAGAACAGGTTGTCTTCACTCCAGATGAGCATGAGGAAGAGCCTGCTGAAAAGACTCCTGCTCCTCAAGAGGTTGCTGAGATCCAGGGGGAGCTCCATCAAGCTAGCCCCATATACAAGGATCAAAGCCAGGGGAGCCTCCAGTTGTAGAAGAACCCTCTACACTGGAAAGTGAACAAGCCACCACCATCATACTAGAGGTACTCACTGACCTAAATACTTTAGAATTTCTTATAGAAAATGCTGATTTGTCTGATGTTCATCAGCAAACTCAGCTGGATAGTCAAGTTCCAGATGCTGTTAGAGAAAACACATCTGCTGTACTAGAAGTGATTCCTGATCCAGTGGTTGAAGAATAAAGAATTTTTCCTGCACTGTCTCCACAAGAATACACAATGGAAGACTTGTTACTAAATTTGGATCAAGCAGATTTTGATAAGGAAACTGATGATGCTGCTATTGAGGGGGAGAAGGTGCAAGTTCTGGAAGAGCCTATAAGGTAAGAAACTGAGAAAGCTCCAGCTGTGCAAGCTGAAAAGCCTTCAAGCCCTAAGGAGAGGGTTGACATAGCCAGCTCCTCAGAATCTGAAGATGAGGAGGCTGCTAGGGCTAAGCAAAAGAAACTCTATGTATTCAAAAGAAGAAGCCAAAGTTATATGAAGGCTTTACAATCTATTGCCCCACAGCCTATAGTTTAGCAAACTGCAACTGTTGATTATAGTGCTTTAATGGTTGCACTACAGATAAAACTGGATGAACAAAGAAAGGCAATAGAGACTTATGTAGATGAAGGGCAAAAGTCACTCCAGTTTGATCTTGCCCAAGATATCAAGTCTATAAGGTTTGAAATGAACCCTAACAAGAAGGAGATGACAGAATGCTTCCACAAGGGTGGCAATGCAGTGGTGTACTTGGCAACACACCAGGAAAAGATAAAAGCACAGGTAGATGACATAGCATTGAAGCAAGGGTATATACTTGAAAATCAGATAAGGATGAATGACAATCTTACTGCTTCACATAATGCTATTGTCACTGAGTTAAAGAACAAGGCTGCTGATCCTTCTACTTCTACTGCTACTATTAAAGCTGAATTTGATAAAGTATTCCAGGAAGAACTTTCTACTGTTAAGACTGCAATTCAAGCCTCCCAGAAGGTCATATCTGAATAACTTCAAAAGCTCAAACCATTCTTTAAAGATGGAATCAGATACTTGGATAGTCAAATCAGATTTCAGAAGGATGATGTCAGAGATCATATGGCTAGAGAAGTCATAAAGGGGGAGAGAGTTTTAGTCAAAGCTAGCTATGATCATGCCAAATGGATATCTAATTCCATCAGAGCTACACTGGGCTATCCTCCACTTTGTGATGATGACAATGTTGCTGAATCTGGAATTCAACCTGCATATCTTGGAGGTGAGCAACCAGAGGTAGCTCAAGTGATCTATCCTCCACCAGATTTTGACATGGTGCAAGCTGATATTCATCACATGTATAGCCCAACTGAAGGGAAGTCTAATGTTATTTTGGAAAAAGTGGTTCAGCCTATTACTGAAGCCATGCAAGAGGCATTGCAGAAAGAGGAAGATACAAGACTGTCTAAGAAGAGGTTTAGGGAACAAGCAGAACAAAGGCCAGACTTTGAACAGTGGAGCCCTACCTCTAGGAATATTATATTAACTGCCTGGAAAGCTGCCAAGGATAACATTCATGACAGGAACAAGTGGTTCTCTGAAGCTGAATGAAGAAAGCATGAATCTAGACAGGAGGCCATTGTTCAATACAGAAGGAAGGCAAAGATGGGAAAGCTACCTCCTACTGCTCAGTAGCCTAAAAAGTACTTTCCAAAGCCATACCACTATTTTGAGAGGCAGAAGATCAAAGCTGAAGAGCTTAAAAAGAAAGATCTGAAAGGCAAGAAGCCTGCTGATGCTGAAACTGCTGATGCTCCTGTCCAAGCTAAAGTCCAAGCTGGCAAAGGCATAGTTATTAAGGAGCTAGAGCAAAAATAGATTTAGAATTTTCTTGCAGTCTATTTTGTAATCCTTTGAATGTAAAACATTTTTGTGAACTACTGATAATGTATAAGACAAATGTTAGAACAATATATGATCAATATATTTCATGTTTGTTCTGTGAATGTGTCTATTTCTTATTTGTTTTGAAATGATGAATTTGTATACATGTGAAATTAATACATGTTTATGTTTACCCTGCTGAATATAACCTGCTTTACATCATTTTGTAATTTTTAATTATGAATGGTGTATATCATTGACTAAGGGTTATGACTTCTCCAAATAGGGGGAGATTGTTGGGTACATTGGTCAAATGTACCTGATTTGAAGAAGCCTCACCCAACTCAATGATATACATCAAAATGTATTTGATATGTTTTTGAGTTACTTGTGCAGGTTAAGTAATTACTGGACTGAAGCAAAAAGTTTCTAAGTCCATGTGTCGACACCAAGAGGGAAAGTGTCGACACTCAAGAAGACTTGTGTCGACACCCAGACAAGCAGTGTCGACACTTGGAGTCATTGTGTCGACACCTGGGATGCAGAGTCGACACCAGGCACAAAGTGTCGACACAAGGAGCTGTGTCGACACTCAGTGAAGAAAAGTGCAGAGAAGAAGTGTCGACACAAGGAGCTGTGTCGACACCCAGTGAAGCTGTGTCTACACCAGAAAGTGTCGACACTTGGAGCTGTGTCGACACTCAGCAAAAGTCAGCAGAGACTAAGTTAAAGTGTCAACACCAAGAAAAATGTGTCGACACTCAACAGAAGAGTCAGCACTTGAAGTAAGTGTCGACACCAAGAACAAAGTGTCGACACTCAACAGAAGAGTCAACACATGAAGTAAGTGTCGACACTTAGAACAATGTGTCGACACTCAGCTGAAGACTCTACACTTGAAGAAAGTGTCGACACATGGAGCTGTGTCGACACTTAGCAAAGAACAGGAAGATCAAATAATTCTAAGTACAAGTGTCGACACTAAAGGAATGTGTCGACACTCAGCTGAAGTCTCAACAGAAGAATCAAGTGTCGACACAAGGAGCTGTGACGACACTCAGCAAGTATCAACATAGAAGACCATGTGTCGACACCAAGAAGCAGTGTCGACACTTAACAAATTCAACACAAGAAGTTGTGTCGACACAAAGGAGATGTGTCGACACTTAGAAGAATTCAGCAGAAGATAGAAGATCAAGTACTTATGTCGACACTCAATTTCAGTGTCGACACATGCAGAAGAAATTGTGTCAAGACATACAAGGAGTTGTGTCGACACCTTGTAGACTAGTGTCGACACTTACACAACTGGTGTCGACACTTGGTCTATAAGTGTCGACACTTAAAGACAGAAAGTCTCGACACTTTCAGACAGTTAGAGAACTTTCAAGAACTGACTGGATGACTTGACAGCTGCCGTTCCAGCCGGTCTACAGCACCTGTCAGAGATGTCAGAAGACAGTTATGAACCGGACCAGCCGGTTACCATGAAGAATGCCTATAAATAGGCACATACAGTTTACAGAAACTGTTGTTGAGATTGTTGTTCAGATTGTTGAAAAATAAGTTATTAAAGTGGTACATAGAGTATCAACACAAGAAGATCTAGCTGTCCAAGTGCAGATCTAAGAAGTTGGAGAGAGAGGGCTCCATCCAAGAAATCAGCCGTTGGAACTAGGCTGAGAAGAAGGGTTCAGATTTATTCTGAATTCTAAGTGGCAGAGGTCAAGGATCAACTGCAGGAGGATTCATTCTTATTCAGTTCTACTTTCAAGAAGCTTTGAAGAAAGCTAAGTCAGATTGAATCCAGCTGAGTTCTTCCAAGAACTCATCAAGAAACTCTCAACTCCCCTCTCTTGTTTCTGAGTTGTTGAGTTAATATTTGTAAATAATTTTTAACTTGTAGGATCCTTTGGATCTGAGTGAAGTGTAAGCCTGTAATTATAAAGGCTGAGGGTAGGGCTTGTGAGCCTGAGTGTAGGAGATTGAAATCTCTGAGTGTAGGCCTTATTGGCTGAGTGTAGGCCTTGTTGGCTGAGTGTAGGCCTTTGTGGCTGAGTGTAGGCTTTGGGATAAAGCTGAGTTGTAAGGCTTTGGGCCTGAGGTGTAGGAACCAGTTTGGGTTCTGAGACAGTGGAGAAGTTTGGCCGAATCTAGTACACTGCTAGATAGGCGAAGGGGGAAAGTGGATGTACCCAAAGCTTGGGGAACCACTATAAATCATTGTGTCTGCTGTGTTGTGATTTGCTGTTTATGCTGTGTGTTTGCTGTGATAAAATAGTTAGAAATCTGTGATATTAACTGTTTGCTGCCATTAAAGTTTAAAAAGGATTAGGTCACCTATTCACCCCCCTCCCTCTAGGTGTTTAGGTACCATATCTTTCACAAGAGATCATACCTATGCGTATGTTTCAACTAATCATCCACCTCATTTGAATTTTTTTTGTTGAGTCGTTACATTTTTAAATGTCATGCCATCGGAGATTAATCTTATCTATCATAACGTTACCTCATTTCAATTCTTAAGTTCCAATATAATGGCTTTTGCTTAATTGAGTCATTCAAGGTTATAGTTCATCATTATGATCAAGTGACTGGCTATATCATGTACGCGTGAATAGTAATGATATTTCATCATTGTGTTTAATTCTCCAAATCCCAGCCTCTTTTAGGATCAAAAAAGGTAGTACTAAATCATACATAACCATAGCAAACTTAATCATTATATTCTTAAATGCAAGACGTTATCCTATTAAGATTTCTAATTATAACTTAATTATCTCCCAAGGTATAAGGGTGAGTAAACTATTTAAATTTGGAAAGGATTGATTCTTTGAGAGAATACACCACCTGTAAATCATCATCGAACACTTTTGTTTTGATTCTTATGATCATCAGAATCACATCCAAAGGATCATACTTATAATATATGTCTTCCAATTTTGATTTTTCACTTGACTTTAAGTTTCTCTGGGACTGTTATACCCCTAGTGTTATCGACATAATTACTCAAATATTTCAATTCTTACTTGATGGGCTCCAATCAAGTCATAGTTAAGACCCGTAATCACTCCTTCACGTTACCATGATGTTATTCTATTTTGATCCGTATGTTTCTAACATTATGACCTGAGCATGTTAGGTAGGCGCGGATTGCAGTGATCCATCATCATTTCCACTTCCCCCAATTCTACACATTTAATATGTGAAAGTCATAGTCACTTTCCTAAGAGCCACAGCTATGCAGAATTTTCGACTATCATTCTAACTTATACCGAATTCTCTATTCACATTGGTTTTCTCTTGCAATATATCTGAGTTCATTAATCAAATCCTTAACCGATGATATAAATATTAATCGCGTGTCACGTCAATGAGGTTAAGGTGTTATGGCATCTAGGAATGTAATTTGCTGAGGTAACACATTCCTTTAATTATACAAAAAACCTTTTGTGTCATCGTTACTGCTTGATTTTAGTTTATCGAAAGACCACTTGTTCGCAACTTGTTTCGATCTTTGGGATACATCATGTCATAATGTAATGACGAAATTACAATCTCTCTTAAAGTTGTGCCAAGTAATGATCTAATTCACGAGTCCGCGAAAGTTTCTAACGTCTCATGGGGACTTTCCTTGTTCTATGGTTGTAATATATCTAAGCGGGCAACCCTCTACGTATATCCCAAACATCTAGGGAGGGTTGATTATCTTGCCGATTATGCGAATGCAAAACCTCATCTTTACTTGAGCTACATGTGAATTAATCAAGTGTTCTAGATTACTATGTTTGTGACACTTGTTTTATAAACTAGGTCTAGAGAAATTCAAGTAGTTACCAATTTAGCCCAATAAACAAAAGGATGAGCCCCCATACCTTTCGGGATAAATTCCCTTAATATTTACAGTGCATTCCATTTATATAAGCACTCATTCCTTAGGTTTAACAATCTTAAACCTAGATTTCTACCTTAATTAATATGTTATATACCTTAGGCCTTCAAGGTTACTATACGACCGATTTTTTAAGATCAGCACATGACCCAACCAAAATGGGTTTCTTGAATTCTTATTCTACCATTGGTATTTGCCACTGTGGTTGTCTTAACGTAATCAAGTCATCAGTATGAGGTTAAGTTTACGAGTACCCTACTATTCCACTAATATATTATATGCACCAGTTCTCCTTAAGGCGGTCATATCAGCTTGGGTAAGAAGTGATAATATCACTCGATAGGTAGAGTACGGATATCAGAATTTAAGCCTTAAGCATTGACTCTTGCGTCAAATTCTTCCCTTGGTAAATTTGGGTATCCCCATACCTTAACCAATCTATCTCTGAAGTCGATTTAAAACTCGGATACACTACAAAATCCTCTTGGTAAGTCAAGCTAAGGTGGTGTCCTAATTGGATTGGCCTAACTCATTGTACTTAATGGACTGTTTTATGTGACTTTCTACACATGGGCACACCACTGCTTCCGCTGCATAGTTTGTCCGCAAACTAATGCTCGCACGGGGTGGTCCAGTGTTGTGGACTTCTTTCTCATATGATTATTTGTTCAAGTGATACCAATTTGTAAGACCCTCCCCTCCCCCTTACCAAGGAGGGCTACCGGGTCTTATGCCCAGAACTGCCGTCTTACGGTGACCCTAACACACAGGTTAGTCGACACCGCAACACGCCGATTCTGCCGGCTTTTACGATCATATAACCAGTAGGACAATATGAGAAAATAAGTATAACAGTGTAACAAATCTACTAGTCTACAAGTCACAGAGTCCATATCATATATATGGAATGAAAAGTACAAAACATAGTCCACAATGAGTACAAAATGAAAGAGTAATAAGGGCTTATGCCCAGTACATCATATCAACTCTCTCTCTCTCAAATAAAAGCGGAAGCTATACTAATACATCAGAACTCGTCCCACCTGAGGATGCACAATAATGGTAGTAGCCTGCGGTAGCGGTATATGCTCCTCAAGTCCTGTCTCCTCGTCGTGCTGGTGCTCCATCTCCACGGGCTCCTAAAAATAGTATGGTCACCAACCATTAGTCAAAAAGACTAAGTCGTTTCCTCCGCACCTCGCCCCGCAACTCCTAAGCACCGGGCAGGAGGACGAAGCGGAGGACAACAAGGGGTAGCAAGGTGGAAACAGGTGATAAGAACTAACTAGCAGTTATAATGGATAGTATTATTCTACTCTAGCATTTCTAAGTATATAGTACAAGTAAGTAAAGTGCAGTACTAGTAGAGAAGTAAAGAACAGAAAGTACGAGCAGAAAAATAAAGTAAAACTGAAAGGTAAAGCTATCTACCATCACAAAAGTACCCTAACTTATATAAATGCCCATATGAATATATAAGTTAGGATTTCCAGGGAATTTAACTTATCATATAAAAGAGCCCATACTAATTTATATGATAAGGATCTATGAAGCGTATTGTAACGCCCCTAGCCGATCCTATGTGACAGCGTCACGGCTCCGCTCTAGGCGACGCTACCGGGCTGTAGCCCAAGCACCCCAACCCCTCTCCATCCACAGGCGGGTTATTGGTGGCAACAGCCTCCCTTTGATGAGGTAAACTCGACAGTCAAGCCCGCACTACGGGGACTTCCCAGGAGGTCACCCATCCCAGTACTACTCCAGCCCGAGCACGCTTAACTATGGAGTTCTTTCAACTCTCATCACCAATTGGTCTGCAGCTCAATTGGTGATGAGAGTTGAAAGAACTCCATAGTTAAGCGTGCTCGGGCTGGAGTAGTACTGGGATGGGTGACCTCCTGGGAAGTCCCCGTAGTGCGGGCTTGACTGTCGAGTTTACCTTATCAAAGTGAGGCTGTGGCCACCAACAACCCGCTTGTGGATGGAGAGGGGTTGGGGTGCTTGGGCTACAGCATGGTAGCGTCTCTTAGAGCGGAGCCGTGATGCTGTCACGTTGGATCGGCTAGGGGCGTTACAATAAAAGTGCACTTTTTATTGTAACGACCCTAGCCGATCCAACGTGACAGCGTTACGGCTCCGCTCTAGGCGATGCTACCGGGCTGCAACCCAAGCACCCCAACCCCTCTCCCTCCACAGGCGGGTTGTTGGTGGCCACAGCCTCCCTTTGATGAGGTAAACTCGATAGTCAAGCCCGCACTACGGTGACTTCCCAGGAGGTCACCCATCCCAGTACTACTCTCGCCCAAGCACGCTTAACTATGGAGTTCCTTCACTTCTCATCACGTTGGATCGGCTAAGGGCCTTACATGTATGACCTAATATGAATGAATGTTATGATGCAATTTATATGTCTTATACCATTAGTAATCTTATATGTAGAATTGAGCACATAAATCTCATATTTCTCTTCCAGAATCGCATCATGCCTTATGACTTATACCATATAGATTCTTCCAATACAAGTTTTCGTGATATCATTTATGACGAAGATCCAACTTATGCATAGTAATTAACCAACTTCCAAGATTATGATGTGATGAAGATATCATCATCTTGTTTCTTCCAGATTCATGACTTATCACACCTCTATATAAATAGTACTACATGATTTATAGAGTGTTCACCTTTCAAGCGTACATCAAGCGATCCTGATTGATATTGATGTTGATATAGATGACTCCCAAACGCTTTTCACATATAATCTAAATCATAAATTTATAAGCGTATCTTTTCAGAATTGGTGAGGTCTGACACAAATCATTTCCATCATAACGAGAATCTTATAAACACTCATTACTTCTCGCATAATTTCACCGTATTCACCTTAGCAAGCAAAAATTGGTCTCTTCATAGTCATGAATTTCCTAAAATATCATGATGTTATCAATGTATGTGTCCCAGTTCTCGATGTTGTCATAATCAAGGGATCAACCTATGCATATGTTTCAACTAATCATCCACCTCATTTGAACGTTTTTGTTGTTGAGTCGTTACATTTTTAAATGTCATGCCATAGGAGATTAATCTTATCTATCATAACGTTACCTCATTTCAATTCTTAAGTTCCAATATAATGGCTTTTGCTTAATTGAGTCATTCAAGATTATAGTTCATCATTATGATCAAGTGACTGGCTATATCATGTACGTGTGAATAGTAATGATATTTCATCATTGTGTTTAATTCTCCAAATCCCAGCCTCTTTTAGGATGAAATAAGGTAGTACTAAATCATACATAACCATAACAAACTTAATCATTATATTCTTAAACGCAAGACATTTTCCTATTAAGATTTATAATTATAACTTAACTATCTCCCAAGGTATAAGGGTGAGTAAACCATTTAAATTTGGAAAGGATTGATTCTTTGAGAGAATACACCACCTGTAAATCATCATCGAACACTTTTGTTTTGATTCTTATGATCATCAGAGTCACATCCAAAGGATCATACTTATAATATATGTCTTCTAGTTTTGATTTTTTACTTGACTTTAAGTTTATCTGGGACTGTTATACCCCTAGTGTTATAGACATAATTACTCAAATATTTCAATTCTTACTTGATGGGCTCCAATCAAGTCATAGTTAAGACCCGTAATCACTCCTTCACATTACCATGATGTTATTCTATTTTGATCCGTATGTTTCTAACATTATGACCTGAGCATGTCAGGTAGGCGCGGATTGCAGTGATCCATCATCATTTCCACTTCCCCCAATTCTACACATTTAATATGTGAAAGTCATAGTCACTTTCCTAATAGCCACAGCTATGCAGAATTTCCGACTATCATTCCGACTTATACCGAATTCTCTATTCACATTGATTTTCTCTTGCAATATATCTGAGTTCATTAATCAAATCCTTAACCGATGATATAAATACTAATCGCGTGTCCGTCAATTAGGTTAATGTGTTAGGGCATCGAGGAATGTGATTTGCTGAGGTAACACATTCCTTTAATTATACATAAAACCTTTTGTGTCATCATTACTGCTTGATTTTAGTTTATCGAAAGGCCACTTGTTCGCAACTTGTTTCGATCTTTGGGATACATATGTCATAATGTAATGACGAAATTACAATCTCTCTTAAAGTTGTGCCATGTAATGATCTAATTCACGAGTCCGCGGAAGTTTCTAACGTCTCATGGGGACTTTCCTTGTTCAATGGTTGTAATATATCTAAGCGGGCAACCCTCTACGTATATCCCAAACTTCTAGGGAGGGTTGATTATCTTGCCGATTATGCGAATGAAAAACCTCATCTTTACTAGAGCTACATGTGAATTAATCAAGTCTTCTAGATTACTATGTTTATGACACATGTTTTATAAACTAGGTCTAGAGAAATTCAAGTCGTTACCAATTTAGCCCAATAAACAAAAGGATGAGCCCCCATACCTTTCGGGCTAAATTCCCTTAATATTTACAGTGCATTCCTTTTATATGTGCACTCATTCCTTAGGTTTAACAATCTTAGACCTGGATTTCTACCTTAATTAATATGTTATATACCTTAGGCCTTCAAGGTTACTATACGACCGATTTTTTAAGATCAGCACATGACCAAACCAAAATGGGCTTCTTGAATTCTTATTCTACCATTGGTATTTGCCACTGTGGTTGTCTTAACGTAATCAAGTCATCAGTATGAGGGTTAAGTTTACGAGTACCCTACTATTCCACTAATGTATTATATGCACCATTTCTCCTTAAGGCGGTCCTATCAGCTTGGGTAAGAAGTGATAATATCACTCGATAGGTAGAGTACGGACATCAGAATTTAAGCCTTAAGCATTGACTCTTGCGTCAAATTCTTCCCTTGGTGAATTTGGGTATCCCCATACCTTAACAAATCTATCTCTGAAGTTGATTTAAAACTCGGATACACTACAAAATCCTCTTGGTAAGTCAAGCTAAGGTGGTGTCCTAATTGGATTGGCCAAACTCATTGTACTTAATGGACTGTTTTATGTGACTTTCTACACATGAGCAAACCACTGCTTCTGCTGCATAGTTTGTCCGCAAACTAATGCTCGCACGGGGTGGTCCAGTGTTGTGGACTTCTTTCTCATATGATCGTTTGTTCAAGTGATACCAGTTTGTAAGACCCCCGTCCCCCTTACCAAGGAGGGCTACCGGGTCTTATGCCCAGAACCGCCGTCTTACGGTGACCCTAACGCACAGGTTAGTCGACACCGCAACACGCCGATTCTGCCGGCTTTTACGATCATATAACCTTTAGGCCAATATGAGAAAATAAGTATAGCAGTGTAACAAATCTACTAGTCCACAAGTCACAGAGTATATATCATATATATGGAATGAAAAGTACAAAACATAGTCCACAATGAGTACAAAATGAAAGAGTAATAAGGTCTTATGCCCAGTACATCATATCAACTCTCTCTCAAATAAAAGCAGAAGCTATACTAATACATCAGAACTCGTCCCACCTGAGGACGCATAGTAGTGGTAGTAGTCTGCGGTAGCGGTATCTGCTGCTCAAGTCCTGTCTCCTCGTCGTGTTGGTGCTCCATCTCCACGGGCTCCTAAAAATAGTATGGCCACCGACCATTAGTAAAAAAGACTAAGTCGTTTCCTCCGCACCTCGCCCCACAACTCCTAATCACCGGGCGGGAGGACGAAGCGGAGGAGAACAAGGGGTAGCAAGGTGGAAACATGTGACAAGAACTAACTAGCAGTTATAATGGATAATATTATTCTACTCTAGCAGTTCTAAGTATATAGTACAACTAAGTAAAGTGCAGTACTAGTAGAGAAGTAAAGAGCTGAAAGTAAGAGCTGAAATTAAAGTAAAACTGAAAGGTAAAGCTATCTACCATCACAAAAGTACCCTAACTTATATAAATGTCCATACAAATATATAAGTCAAGATTTCCAGGGAATTTAACTTATCATATAAAAGAGCCCATACTAATTTATATGATAAGGATCTATGAAGTGTATGACCTAATATAAATGAATGTTATGATTCAATTTATGCACATGCAGGTGCAACTCACACACAACGACTCTGTGATCACAGACCTTTAGTTCCCACTTTTTGAGAGCTAGCATCACTCTCGGGTACCACCGATGTGGCTACGACAGCAGCGGAGCGGACGTCTCCACTTCTAGGTTGGTATGCACACTACCAAACCTTAGACCCCTATCATACGCCTCTGTACACGTCCAAGGTGCACTCTAGAGTCTCTGCGTATGTACTTTGCTGACAACCCGTCAGTCTTGTTGGGTCGGATGTGCGTTATCGGGGATCATCCTCCAGACCGCAGTGTAAAACAACTCACTGGCCCCTCTAACCCACACACCCGCCTGGTGCACCGTACTGCCATCGGTGTGACGAACGGCCAGTACCGCACGCCCCGCCACTAAATTTATGCACATGCAAGTATTTCATCCCCAGCCTTCAGCTCGTAGGACCAACCTGTCCTGAATCCCTCAAACCCTGCACGGGCGAGAATGAACTAAAATCCCTCCAACCCATCACGGGTGAGAATAAATCACAATCCCTCCAACCCTACACGGGTGAGAATGAACCACAATCCTTAACCTATTAGACTACTCTTGTCTACGGGTTATTATACTTAATGATTAAAGGTTAATCCCAGGACTACCCAGGGTATACCCGGTGAAGGACTCTCGGGGCCACTAGGAACTACGATGGGATTACACCCAAAGTTCCCTTTCTCAAGAATAAATCACAATCCCTCCAACCCTACACGGGTGTGACGAACGACCCTAAAGACGTAAGGTGTTATTAGGAGCGCGACGGTCTTCCGCCGGTCCCCGTTATTGTTGCTATTATGGGACTTGCACTCTTCCACGCATGGTTAAGGAATTTTCTAGGAGACCATCCAGGGTTAATTCCTCCACTAAGATCCTCACTTTACTAGTTATTCAGATTCCTCCCCTGGTGGTCATACAAACACGAACATCGGTGCTAGACCCTTACCCATGTCCCGATACCACCCACAAATGTGACCTTCTAATTCCTCTGACCAAATGCCTCAATTTATTTATCCTAGGATGGTATGGGCTTATATGATGGCTAGGATGAATTTCCATAATTTTCCAATTATTTTCACCATTAAATTAAATTTCTTTAAATGGGATCCCTAGTCGATTTGCACATGAAGTATTGTCAATAATAAACCTACTGTCCTAGGGAGTCTTCCAAGTATAAAATATGACAATTAATGGTTCCTACAAAATTTCATGTCTTTTCAATTCAGATTTATAATTAATTTCTATTTAATACCAAATTCACAAATCTAGTATTTTCCAAAGGAAGTGAACAAAATATTATTTAAAAAATTCTAATTAAATCACAGGGCCTTGATAATAATGAAATAACACTATGTCCAGATTTTCATTTACATCTAGGTTAAAACGGCCTATCCATGATCAATTTGAGTTATTTACCAAAATGTCATTATGGGGCCTAAATACATTATTTGTCACTCCACAAATTCTGAAATACTTACACAATGTATAGAACATACAATTTCTGTAATATGAATTTTCTCAGATTTTTCAAAGGAATATATTCATCATTTCTACACAAAAACCCATAAGGGTAAAATGGTCATTTTGCTCCTTAAACTACCTAAATTTCATCCAACAGAGATTTAAATTATTCCTAGTGTTTATTATGTCATTCCTTAGTGCTTAACAAAAATTTAGCATTTTATGATAAGGTTAAGCTTATTTAAAATTTTATTTCCTAAAAAGGGCCAAATTTTCAGAAATTCAAAATAATGAAATTTTTGTTCCCAAAAATTCCACCATTGCTATGAGAGGTGTATTAACCTCTAATATATCTCCATAATTAAAATCATGATTTTTAAATGTTCCAAATTGGCCGAATACATATTATTTCACTTTAGGATAAATGCACACCAAGCCTAATATAAGCCAACACATGCAAGTGGGTTTACCTAACTTGCTGTGGTCCATATGAGCTTAAACTTTAACCATGCCTTAATAATGTCCTCATGGACATGCCACCAAAAATTGGGGCCTTTAGGAGTTGATCAACTCCAAGAATCACTTAAAAAAGCCTAGGGGTAATTTGGTAATTTCCCCCTGATTTTAATTCCAATTAATCCTATTTTTGGGCAGGGCCTAAATATGCCATAAACCAGTTATTTCACAAAATCCCAGGTCTTTGGGGCCTCTGGATGGGCTTGGGCATCTCTTCCAATTTCTGCATTTTTACTATTTGCAGCCCAAGACCATTCAATTTTTTCAGATCTTGCAAGTGAGATATCTCAACATGCATAGGGGTAAATTATCTAAGTTTTCTACCATTGGTATATTATACCCCCAAGGGAAGGCCACCAAAATTTGTGGCATTTTGGAGTTGATATGCTCCAAAACTCAACAAAATTTAATTTATCAAATTATGACTAAAACTATAGAATTAGTTTTCCCAAAAATTCCCATTTTTGGGGAGGGCCTAGATATGCCTAATTAAGTCACATGCCCAAAACTTCAATCCATTTGGACTTAGGTTTTGGGCAGGGCACTCATTTTATTTTCTGACCTACCCTAGGAGCAGCCCTAGCAAAATGGCTCTATAGGGCAGTAGACTTAACCAAAATTTATGAGTAACATACAAAATTAAAGGTAACATCAAGACCTACAGTTTTCCTGTTGAGTGTCAGATCTGAAAATGCCTCTAAGAGGCCTAAATCATTCTTGTAAAATAACTTAATTTATGTGACACATATTCAATTATACTATAGTTTTTAATTCGATTTAATACGATCGGCCGCACGAATCTTAAAGCACCCTTTTATGGCATCCGTTCATCTTCTCCAAGCATCCAACGGCTGAGATTGAGCCGACCTGGGTGATATTGCGGGGCCATTTCCGGTCATCTGAGGGGGAGCCACCCCCGGACAACAGTGCCATCACCTTCACGGTGGTGGTGGCTACACTTTGTCAGTGATGAGGCGGCAGAAGATGGAGGCGGAGGCGATCCCGAGCGGTAAGAAGAAACTTGAAAAATCTCACATTTCTCTCATGGCATCGGGCTCAATTGAGCCCGATATCTCTCCCTAAAGATCTAGAAATCTAGCACGGGTAGAGGTGAGGTGAAACGAACCTGAATGACAGCACGACGGCGAGGTTGGCGGTGGTTGGCAATGGTTCTATAGCTCCGGCGATCTCCTGCTCAAAATAACGATTCTCCACCATTTGCTTCAATCCAGCAGTCAATTTCCACTCCTCTCCTCTCTTTGAAGCTAATGGTGGGGGTGAATTGGGTTGAGGTGGGCTATATGTGGAGTTAACTCCAAAGTGAGCTCGGTTTGGGGCTTTGGAGGCTTCACCCATGGTGCCATGTGGCCACCATGATCCAAATTCCTCTGGAATAATCAGTGGAGGCCGGCCAGCATGCTTAGGCAGTTGAATTGTAGCTGAAGGAGTGGTCATGTGGCAACCCTTCCTCTTAACCCCCTTTTCTCTCTCCTCTTCCTCTTAAAATCCCTTTTCTACCCCTTTGCATGCACTCTCTCCTGATTTTGGGGGTTAAAAGTTGTCTTTGACCACTTGGGTTGGCCTTGGGCTGAGTTGGATGGGCTTAGCCCAATGGAAATGGGCTTGGGCCTCCCTTTTTCTCTATAGGTCTTATGTTGACCAAGTTGACTTTTAGGGTTGACTTGGTCAACTTGAGGAGTGGGCTGGCCCCACTTGATGGTCATGAACCCCATGTCATCACCCAACATGGGATGGACCATGGTGAAGCCCCACTTGGGCTAATTGGGCTTATATGTGTGGATTTGACCAAATTTGGGTTATGGTTGACTTGAGTCAACTTGGGTCAATGGTTGACCCAATGATGTGGCTTTTGGTTCACATAGATTGCTTTTAGGGTTAGGGACATTGTGGTGCGGTCAATGTGTACCGATGATTCCATTTTGGGCTAGTTTGACCTGAGTTGACTCGAACCCTATAGTGGGCCCTATGTAAATCCACCCTAACTCCACCCCATGTCCAACCCAATCTGAGTTAAGGGGTCTAGAAGTAACATGGGATGTTACAGTTAGCCCATACTCTACAGCCACACGATCATCCGTGATCACTTGAGCTTGATCTTTAACGGCCTTCCGCAGCACCGAGATGTGAAACACATCACGTAGTCCACCCAAGTCTGTCGAAAGAGCTAGCCGATACGCAGCTTCTCCGATTCGCTCAACCACTTCAAATGGACCCAAATATCTTGGACTCAACTTTTTCAAATGTCGAATCCGGGATACGCCTTTGAAGGGCTTGATCTTCAAGTAGACCCGATCACCTACCGCGAACTCCACGTTCCGGTGCTTGGCATTGTAGTACTTCGCTTGACGGTCTTGGGCTATGAGTAGCCTCTCTTGAATAGCACGAATGGTTGCATTTGCTTCATCAAATTCATTACGATTATAAACTCTAGCTTCGCACGCTTCTACCCAAGCCAAGGGAGTACGACACTTCCTTCCATATAACGCTTCATATGGTGCCATCCCGATGCTCTCCTGGTAGCTGTTATTATAAGCAAACTCCACCATGTAGAGATGATCTTCCGATCTCATCCCAAAGTCGAGGGCGCACATATGGAGCATGTCCTAGATCGTTCTGTTGGTTCGTTCAGTTTGGCCATCCGTTTGGGGATGAAAGGCCGTACTGAAAGTCAACTTCGTGCCCAACAACTGGTGAACTAGACTCCAATCCTTTGACGTGAATCATCCATCTCGATCACTTACGATGCTCCGAGGAACACCGTGAAGCCGTACAATCTGTTCCACGTACAGCTTTGCCAAACTTTATACTGAATCATCTCGCTTGTTTGGTAGAAAATGTGCCACTTTCGTCAGCCGATCAACAATCACCCAGATGGAATCATTCCCTCGCTGAGATCTCGGCAACCCGTGCATGAAATCCATAGAAATATCATCAAATTTCCACTCTTGAATCGTCAATGACTTGAAATAACCGCCCGGTTTCTGGCATTCTGCCTTCACCATAGCACAGGTTTGACATTTGGTGTAACGCCCCCGGTTTTTCTGTGTTTTGTTTGATCTTTGGCTGGCATTACGATGGCGTATTTCCAGCTTTTTGCCGTTGTAGAGTGTGGTCTTAGCTCTTAGGGTTCCCTGTGTAGCCTGTTTGTAGCCTATTAGCAAGATTCCCCAGCTAGCCGGAGTCCGTTTGATGACTCGGTTGGGCCTCTTAGGGAATGCTTGTGTTTTGGCTTCGGGTGGTGATATCCTGGGTTTTGTTCATCGAATGCTAATTTCGACTTCGCAGTTGTGTTCGTAGCGTGGGTTTTTAGCTGCGATGCGAATTTCGTCATTTTCCGAGATGTTTCGGGTCTCGTGTTGTTTTGATATTGCGTGTAAGTAATTAATATGTATCGATTGTTTATTATTAAACCTGATGTATATATATAGCCTTGGGTTAGAAATTAGGGCTCAGTTCTTTGTCTTTTCCTTTTTCTCTTTCTGGAAGAAGCCACCGCCTGTGCGAGAGGAAGAGAACCGCCGGACTACCCTAGCCTTCGGACGCCGATTCCTGGAGATTTAGTGGTCAAAATTCGATTTCGAGAGTGGATCTGGACTGCCCTCGCTTGGATATGCATTCTTTCTGCTCCTCAGCTTGCTGCTCTGCGGCTAGATCCGAGAGTGGGGGAGGCCGCCGACCAAGTTCTCTGGTATTGAGGCAAATGATGTTCCCTCATCCTTGCCATAGTTGAGCTTTGTCTTCTATTGTTTAAATTTTATCTCTTTCCTGCGTAGATCTTAGGTGTACGTTAGGGTTCGTTCCCGATCATACCGTAGCTAGTGTAGAAAGTTCCCGTTAAATCTCAGATTTCCTGAGGGATTGTGTTTATTAGGGTCAGATTTGGTTCGGTTTAGGTCGAGTAGTTGCTATTGCCGATGGATGATGGAACTCAAGAGAGAGAGGCCTCGTTCTCGTTTTGGTTGTTTGCTGGGTTTGGCGCTGGTGGCCATTCGGGGTGTCGACACCTTTGTGTCGGCACCGGCCAGTAGTGGTGTCGACACTTGGTGTCGACACCAGCAGCTGAGGTGTCGACACTTGGTGTCGACACCAGCAGCAGGAGGTGTCGACACTTGGTGTCGACACCAGCAGCAGGAGTGTCGACACTTGGTGTCGACACCAGCAGCAGGTGGTGTCGACACTTGGTGTCGACACCAGCAGCAGGTGGTGTCGACACTTGGTATCGACACCAGCAGCTGAGGTGTCGACACTTGGTGTCGACACCAGCAGCTGAGGTGTCGACACTTGGTGTCGACACCAGCAGCAGGGGGGTGTCGACACTTGGTGTCGACACCAGCAGCTGTGGTGTCGACACTTGGTGTCGACACCAGCAGTAGAGGTGTCGACACTTGGTGTCGACACCAGCCGCAGGGGTGCCGACACCTTGTGTTGACACTGGCTTGTCGTGGTGTCGACATATCATGTCGACACTGGGTGCTGCACTTATTTTTGGGGTCAAAAAGACTCGGGGTTGGTTCGGGTTAGGCGTGCAAGGCCGCGTCGGTTGGTCCCGACGTTCTTGCCTTGGGTTCGGGTGTTTCTTAGGATTGTTAGTGTGACCTTTTCCCTAGGGGGGGTATTGGGTGTTCGGCTAGTTTCTGCATGTTGCCTCTTGGGTTGTGGCAGGTTGTGGAGTTTTGGTGGCCTCTGGAGGGGTGGTTTTATGTGGAGAGTTGTGGCCACCGCCATTTTTGCCCAGGTTTGGGTTGGTGTGTGTGGGACCCTAAAGCAGCCACTGTTTGACCCCTTAGCCCTTTTTGGACCTGATTATGGTTACGTATTCAGATCCATGTTTTGACCACTGCCACTTACCCACGCGTTAGGACTGTTAGTCCCTTCCCTGTTTATGCTTTCTTTTCTTTTGGCATATGTGTATATGTCTTGTTACTGTTTCAGAATCTTTTGGTAGGGCATAATGGTTTTATTGCTCGCATTTGGTGTGCTCCGCTGTGCTTTAGACAATACTCTCTTCTTACTGTCACCCCCCTTTTTCGTTTGCTTATAGCAGTTTGTTGCCGGGTTGGTAAACCCTTCTTCTTATTTGCTCATTAATCTATTGCTCTATTTTTTTCCTTTTGATTATTTTATTGCTGAGGTGTCCTTTTCTTGAATGTCTCAGGTCCAGCTTGTAGCCATTTCAGCGGCTAATCCTTTTGGAGGGGCTTGTAGGTGGCCTCTTGGGTAACTGAGATAGCTGATTCCCGATTTTTGTGAGGTAGTTCTTTACTTTTCTGTATAGACATGCATACTCGCCAGTGGGTTCGTGTCAGGTTGTTGACGCCCACTGGTGTCTTCTTGCGATGCTGGGTATGACTTAAACTGCTATTTTTGCCTATTTTTATGGTTGGTTACTTGCTTCTGGGAAGGATTTATGCTAGGTTGCATGTTAGATATTTTAAAACCTAAAAGTATTGCTATATGTACCTCATGCATAACATGTTTTCTAAAACAAATACACTATTTTTCCTCAGCGTAAAACACCATCTTTCATACCTACTATATTCACCTTATAGTCGTGCATACCATGAGTCATCCCCCGGGGACACTCATGCTCATTTAGGGTGTTAACTTAATTGAACCAAAGTATTTTCTGCTGCGTATAGATATAATTTAAACTGTGGACTAGCTGATCCACCGTGCCGAGGGATACGACCATTCAACATAACTGATTCTCTTTCACATTTAATCAACAATTTTCCTTAAAATCTAAGGTCTAGAGTTTTGCCTGAGCGTGTGCAGTTATCCCCTGCACGGCGTGGCATCACGGCACGTGTTTTTTCTTACTCTGATACGATTTCTTCGTTGAGAAAATGCGGGTTGTGATAGTTGGTATCAGAGGGAGGTTGCTTGACAAATGGTCGGGCAGCCTTTCCCTTGTCTACATTAGTGGTTAGCGTCATACCAAACACACACCGATATATCAACAACACGTCTTGGCTAAAGCACGAACACTACACTCATGAGCATAAAGAAGTATACGGGGCATATTATGTAGTATGGGATGCATAATATGTGTTTGTATATGGATCCACCATAGAGGCAACATGTGAGGGTTATGTAGTATGGGATGCATAACCTCACCACATGAATGCGGCTAGCATGTTTTCCTTTTCGTTGCATGGGAATGTTATGTAGTATGGGATGCATAACATTTTCATGTGTATGCCGCCCATGGCATGCACTAAGGCCTTTTTAGAATGCATAGCACATCATGCATAGCATAACATTTCGTAAGCACAGCGTGCCAAGCTAAAGATTTGCAAGATGACATATGTACACACATTGTTTTGAGTCAAAAAGAATACAAACACATGCATTCATGGTTTAGGCACCTGAGTTAGTATGATGGTGGTGAACCATCTTAGGTTAAGCATAATATCATCATGGTAAAAACAACTCCTAGAGCAAGTTTTTGCAGTTGAAGTTCATATTCAAGTTTGGTTGTCTGTACAGCGTAGTTTTGTTCTAGCTGATGGGCTAGGTTTTGTCTAAAGCTTGTGCAATTTTAGGATGGCGAGACGTCCTGCGACGAGATCGACCCCCAAATCCGAGGGTGAGACGTCAGGAGCGCAGAGCGATGCGTTGGTAGAAAGCCTGCGACAGAGTAATGAGGTGTTATCGAGGCAGGTAGTGGCTATGCATACTCAGATTCAGTCCCTTGTAGCAGTGGTGGCGGGACAGACCCCGAGAGCTCAGGACCCCGCTGAGGGGGTAGCTGTTCCTGCCCCTCCTGCTCCTCCCGTGCCTTTGGTTGTGGTGCCCCCGGAAATGACGTTCATATCCCAGTTTCAGCGGCTGAGACCCCCTACTTATGATGGGCAAGCAGATTTCATGATTTTGAATGACTGGCTGATTACCATTGAGGAGATGTTCTCTTACTCAGGGATTACGGACAATCAGAGAGTGATGCTCGCTGCCTACCAGCTCAAGGTCTTAGCAAAGAATTGGTGGCTGAGGGAGAAAGAGAGCTTAGTGGCAGGTTGCACTTGGGAGACATTTAAGGTGATGTTGTTAAGTAAGTTTCTGCCTTCAGTCGAGCGGGACCGGCTAATGAATGACTTTCTTCATTTAAAGCAGAGGAAACTCACGGTTAGTGAGTACGAGATTGAGTTTAGTAAGTTGAGTCGGTTTGCTCCTGGTCTGGTGAGTGTTGAGGCAGACCGAGTTATGCGATTTCTGGGTGGACTAAAAAGCGACATTCAGTAGTTAGCGAATGCATATGGAGCAGTCAGTTATGCCAGCGTGGTTGAAGCTGCCTTGAGGGTTGAGGCCATTGAGAATGCCAAGAATAGAGGCCATCAGTTGAGGAAGGATAAGAGGAAGTCTGGTGGAGGGAAGAGTCCTCAGGAGCCAGATGCTATCTCGAGAAAGAAGATCAAAGAGATTTGTAGTTTTTGTGGCCGGCCAGGCCACCCCTTTGAGAAGTGTTTCAAGAGGTTGGGAGCGCAGAAGAAGGAACAGGTGCACGCGATTCAGTGTGTTTCCAGGGGAGACTTGGTGTGTGCCTTGTGTGGAAGGAAGGGGCATGAGGCTGCCCATTGTTGGTTAAAAGATAAGGTCTGTTTTCAGTGCGGCCAGAAGGGTCATCTCAAGACAAGGTGCCCTCAGGCCCAGCCTATTCTGCAGCCAGTTCCCCTCCAGGCTTTTCCACCGCCTCTGCAAGTGGATAAAGGAAAGGGGAAGCTGAATGTGCTTTCGGCAAACGAAGCGAAGACTTAAACCCAGGTTATCTTAGGTTCGACTCCTCCCCAGTCGTTCGTTATGTTCCCTTTTTGGTGGTAGTTTTCGTTTTAGCGCTTGTTGCCTTAGATCCGTGTGCAATTCGTAGGACGATTTAAGGTAAAGAACCGCTGGGCGCGCGTTCTCTTCGATTCTGGCGCTACCCACTCGTTTGTGACTAGAGCCTTCGTGGAGCGGTTCGGTTCGGGCCTAGATCGTGTTGGTGGTGCCTTCTGCGTTATGTTCCCCTCCGATGACTCTGTGGTTACGGACCTGGGTGTCCTCAATTGTCCGATTTTGCTGGGAGATTTTCTAGCCAAGGCAGATCTGAAGGTGATTGACCTGGAGGACTTCGATGTTATTTTGGGCATGGACTGGTTGTCAAGGTATGACGATGTGATCCAGTACAAGGGTAAGCGCTTGGACTTCGTCAAGGACAACGGTCAGCCAGGGAGCATTTATGGATATTCCCTCCAGGAGTCTCCAGTCATTTCTACGGTGCGTGCTCGGAAGTTGCTTGTTTCTGGTTGTTTTGCCTGTGTGGTTTCTCTGGTAGTGTCGATTGTTAGTGTGCCCCGTTTGGAAGAGATTCCTGTGGTGTGTGACTTTTCTGTTGTGTTTCCTAACGATCTTCCTGGTCTTCCACCCGATCGTGATGTCGAGTTTGTGATAGATTTGGAGCCAGGCACGCGTCCTATCGTAAAGGCGCCATACCGGATGGCCTCGCGAGAGCTGGAAGAGTTGCGAATTCAGCTGGATGAGTTGTTGGCAAGACGTTTCATAAGGCCGAGTTCTTCGCCTTGGGGTTCACCAGTGCTGTTCGTTAAAAAGAAGGATGGGTCGATGAGGTTATGCATCGACTATAGAGAGCTGAACAAGATTACTATTAATAACAGGTACCCTTTGCCGCTAATCAACGATTTGTTTGACCAACTGCGTGGTAGTGCCGTGTTTTCCAAGATAGATCTTCGTTCGGGCTATCACTAGTTGAGGATTCAGGAGTCAGATGTTCCGCGGACGGCGTTCCGCTTTCGTCATGGGCATTTTGAGTTTTTGGTTATGTCTTTTGGATTGACTAATGCGCCCTCAGCTTTTATGGATTTGATGAACAGAGTTTTCAAGGATTTTCTAGATAAGTTTGTGATTGTCTTTATAGATGATGTTTTGGTGTATTCTAAAGATACGGAGGAGCATGATCGACATTTACGACTGGTCTTGGCGACTCTGAGAGACCATAAGCTATATGCCAAGCTGAGCAAATGCGAATTTTAGTTGTCTCAAGTTTCTTTTCTAGGCCACATGGTTAATAAGGAGGGAATATCGGTGGACCCAGAAAAGATCGCTGCTGTTATGGAATGGGCGAGACCTGTTACTCCCAAAGAGATCAGAAGCTTCTTGGGTTTGGCTGGCTATTATAGAAGATTTGTAGCAGTCTTCTCTACCTTGTCCGCGTCGTTGACCAAGTTGACGCAGAAGAATGTAGCCTTTATATGGGATGGTAAGTGTGAGAAGGCTTTTGAGGAACTAAAAAGAAGGCTATGTTCGGCTCCAATTTTGTCCTTGCCCACGGAGGGTAGTGAGTATGATATATATGTGGATGCGTCGCATGTCGGACTGGGCTGCGTTTTGATGCAGGGCGGGAAGGTGATTGCGTACGGGTCAAGACAGCTAAAAACTCACGAGAGGAATTACCCTACGCATGACCTGGAGTTTGCAGCTGTGATCTATGCGTTGAAATTGTGGAGGCATTTGCTATATGGCACGCAGTGCAAGATTTTCACAGATCATAAGAGTTTGAAGTATGTCTTCACTCAGAAAGAATTGAATCTGCGCCAGCGGCGGTGGTTGGAGTACGTGGCTGACTATGATGTTGAAATCCAGTATCATCCGGGTAAGGCAAATGTGGTGGCTGATGCCCTGAGTCGGAAGTCAGGTAAGATTTTCAATCTCTCCGCCGAGTGTCTAGTGGAAGAGTTTCTTTTGATGGACATTTCTGTGGGAAGCTGTGATTCACAGAGTAGCTTGGCAGTGGCAGAACCTTCATGGATTTCGCTTACAAGACTGCATCAGAAGGACGATCCCGATCTTCTGCATTTGTATCTTCGAGCTGAAAAAGGTGAATTACCAGATTTCTCCATAGACGGTGCGGGTACCTTGACGTACCGTGGCAGGTTTTGCATCCCCGCGGTTGGAGATGTTCGGGATATGGTGTGTAGAGAAGCCCGCGGATCTAGTGTTGCCTACCATCCAGGGTCTACTAAGATGTATCATGATTTAAAATAGATTGTCTGGTGGTATGGGATGAAGAAGGACATAGCCATATTTGTTTCAGAGTGTATCACTTGCAAGCGTGTGAAAGCCGACCATGGGAGGCCTGGTGGCAAGCTGACTCCCTTGGAGATTCCGATGTGAAAGTGGGAGAGTATCTCGATGGATTTCATTATCAGCTTACCAAGAACTCCTAAGGGGCATGATTTAGTCTGGGTAATCGTAGACAGATTGACGAAGAGCGCTCATTTCGTGCCATTTAAGATCGATTATCCGATGAGGAAGATAGCCGAGCTGTATCTGGAAGAGGTTGTCATATTGCATGGTGTACCCGTAAGTATCATATCAGATCGAGACTCCAGGTTCACGTATCGTTTTTGGAAGAGCCTTCAAGAGGGGTTGGGTACAGATTTGAGATATTCCACGACTTATCATCCGCAGACCAATGGTCAGACGGAGCGAGTAAATCAGATTGTGGAAGATATGATCCGATGATATATTCTGGACCATGGAGGAGCGTGGGACGAGCGCTTGCGGCTTATGGAATTCGCATATAACAAAAATTATCAAGAAAGCTTGCAAATGGCTCCTTTTGAAGCTTTGTATGGGAGGCGCTGCAGGACTCCCTTGTTTTGGGCTGAGCTTGGTGAGGGACCTTTGTTGGGTCCAGAAGCGCTCGAGGAGATGGAAACCGCTGTGAAGCTTATTCGGAAAAGCTTCGGGTAGCCCAGGAGAGATATGAGAAGAACGCCAATCGGCGTAGATCGTACTTGGAATTTGCTGTGGGGGACTCGGTGTTCTTAAAGGTCTCCCCGTTGATTGGAGTCAAGCGGTTTGGCAAGAATAGGAAGTTGGACCCGAGGTACGTGGGGCCGTTTTCGATTGTTGAGCGGATTGGGGTATCAGCCTACAGGCTGGCTTTGTCCGCAAATTTCCCTAGCGTGCATGATGTCTTTCACGTCAGTCAGCTGCGAAAATATGTGGTAAATGGCAGTGGCAGGCAGGTGTTGGATTCTGTGCCTCAATTGGAGCCGAATCTTTCTTATGTGGAGGTGCCTGTTCGCATTTTGGATTATCAAGTTCAGGCATTGCGAAAGAAGACTATTCCTATGGTTAAAGTTTTATGGAGGAATCAGGATGTGGAAAGCGCGACTTGGGAGTTGGAGTCGTCTATGAGGGAGGCTCACCCTCACCTGTTTCCCTGATCTTGTGCCTGGAATGCTCTGTATTATTATATAGCCCTTTCCTGGCTCTTTCTCTCCTTCTTTATAGGAGTGTTGTGTGTAAAGTTTCGAGGCGAAACTTTCTTTTAGGGGGTGTGGCTGTAACGCCCCCGGTTTTTCTGTGTTTTGTTTGATCTTTGGCTGGCATTACGATGGCGTATTTCCGGCTTTTGCCGTTGTAGAGCGTGGTCTTAGCTCTTAGGGTTCCCTATGTAGCCTGTTTGTAGCCTGTTAGCAAGATTCCCCGGCTAGCCGGAGTCCGTTTGATGACTCGGTTGGGCCTCTTAGGGAATGCTTGTGTTTTGGCTTCAGGTGGTGATATCCCGGGTTTTGTTCGTCGAATGCTAATTTCGACTTTGCAGTTGTGTTCATAGCGTGGGTTTTTAGCGGCGATGCGAATTTCGTCATTTTCCGAGATGTTTCGGGTCTCATGTTGTTTTGATATTGCGTGTAAGTAATTAATATGTATCGATTGTTTATTATTAAACCTGATGTATATATATAGCCTTCAGTTAGAAATTAGGGCTCAATTCTTTGTCTTTTCCTTTTTCTCTTTCTGTAAGAAGCCGCCGCCTGTGCGAGAGGAAGAGAACCGCCAGACTACCCTAGCCTTGGGACACCGATTCCTGAAGATTTAGTAGTTGAAATTCGATTTCGAGAGTGGATCTGGAATGCCCTCGGCTGGATCTGCATTCTCTCTGCTCCTTAGCTTGCTGCTCTGCGGCTAGATCCGAGAGTGGGGGAGGCCACCGACAAAGTTTTCTGGTATTGAGGCAAGTGATGTTCCCTCATCCTTGCCATAGTTGAGCTTTGTCTTCTTTTGTTTAAATTTTATCTCTTTCCTGCTTAGATCTTAGGTGTACGTTAGGGTTCGTTCCCGATCATACCGTGGCTAGTGTAGAAAGTTCCCGTTAAATCTCAGATTTCCTGAGGGATTGTGTTTATTAGGGTCAGATTTGGTTCGGTTTAGGTCGAGTAGTTGCTATTGCCGATGGATGATGGAACTCTAGAGAGAGAGGCCTCGTTCTCGTTTTGGTTTTTTGCTGGGTTTGGCGCCGGTGGCCAGTCGGGGTGTCTACACCTTTGTGTCGGCACCGGCCAGCAGTGGTGTCGACACTTGGTGTCGACACCAGCAGCTGAGGTGTCGACACTTGGTGTCGACACCAGCAGCAGGAGGTGTCGACACTTGGTGTCGACACCAGTAGCAGGAGGTGTCGACACTTGGTGTCGACACCAGCAGCAGGTGGTGTCGACACCAGTAGCTGCGGTGTCGACACTTGGTGTCGACACTTGGTGTCGACACCAGCAGCAGGTGGTGTCGACACTTGGTGTCGACACCAGCAGCTGAGGTGTCGACACTTGGTGTCGACACCAGCAGCAGGGGGTGTCGACAACAGCAGCTGTGGTGTCGACACTTGGTGTCGACACTTGGTGTCGACACCAGCCGCAGGGGTGCCGACACCTTGTGTCGACACCGGCTTGTCGTGGTGTCGACATATCATGTCGACACTGGGTGCTGCGCTTATTTTTGGGGTCAGAAAGACTCGGGGTTGGTTCGGGTTAGGCGTGCAAGGCCTCGTCGGTTGGTCCCGACGTTCTTGCCTTGGTTTCGGGTGTTTCTTAGGATTGTTAGTGTGACCTTTTCCCTAGGGGGGGTGGGGGGTATTGGGTGTTTGGCTAGTTTCTGCATGTCTACTCTTGGGTTGTGGCAGGTGGTGGAGTTTTGGTGGCCTCTGGAGGGGTGGTTTTATGTGGAGAGCTGTGGCCACCGCCATTTTTACCCCGGTTTGGGTTGGGGTGTGTGGGACCCTAAAGCTGCCACTGTTTGACCCCTTAGTCCTTTTTGGACCTAATTATGGTTACGTATTCAGATCCATGTTTTGACCACTGCCACTTACCCACGCGTTAGTACTGTTAGTCCTTTCCCTGTTTATGCTTTCTTTTCTTTTGGCATATGTGTATATGTCTTGTTGTTGTTGCAGACTCTTTTGGTAGGGCATAATGGTTATATTGCTCGCATTTGGTGTGCTCCGCTGTGCTTTAGACAGTACTCTCTTCTTACTGTCACCCCCCTTTCTTTTGCTTATAGCAGTTTGTTGCCGGGTTGGTAAACCCTTCTTCTTATTTGCTCATTAATCTATTGCTCTATTTTTTTCCTTTTGATTATTTTCTTGCTGAGGTGTTCTTTTCTTGAATGCCTCAGGTCCAGGTTGTAGCCAGTTCAGCGGCTAGTCCTTTTGGAGGGGCTTGTTGGTGGCCTCTTGGGTAGCTAAGATAGCTGATTCCCGATTTTTGTGAGGTAGTTCTTTACTTTTCTGTATAGACATGCATAGTCGCCAGTGGGTTTGTGTCAGGTTGTTGACGCCCACTGGTGGCTTCTTGCGATGCTGGGTATGACTTAAACTGTTATTTTTGCCTATTTTTATGGTTGGTTACTTGCTTCTGGGAAGGATTTATGCTAGGTTGCATGTTAGATATTTTAAAACCTAAAAGTATTGCTATATGTACCTCATGCATAACATGTTTTCTAAAACAAATACACTATTTTTCCTCAGCGTAAAACACTATCTTTCATACCTACTATATTCACCTTAGAGTCATGCATACCATGAGTTGTCCCCCGGGGACACTCATGCTCATTTAGGGTGTCAACTAAATTGAACTAAAGTATTTTCTGCTGCGTATAGATATAATTTAAACTGTGGACTAGCTCATCCACCATGCCGAGGGATACGGCCATTCAACATAACTGATTCTCTTTCACATTTAATCAACGATTTTCCTTAAAATCTAAGGTCTAGAGTTTTGCCTGAGCATGTGCTGTTATCCCCTACACGGCGTGGCATCACGGCACGTGTTTTCTCTTGCTCTGATACGATTTCTTCGTTGAGAAAATGTGGGTTGTGACAATTGGCCACATAAAGAGCAACATATTTCTTTAGCCCAGGCCACCAAAATAGCTTTTTCATATCTCTGAACATCTTCGTGCTCCCTGGGTGGATTGAGTACTTCGTATAATGTGCTTCATACATCAGTTCTTCCCTCAATTTACCCACATTTGGGACGCACAAACAGACCTCTTTTGCAAAAGACCGTCATTCTAGGAGAACTTTCCTTCTGGCCCAGCTTTCACATAGCAGAGGAGATCTGCATCCAACTCCGTTGCCCGTCGAACTCAGTCCGCAAGGTCATATTGCACCTCTGTAAAGTTCAAACATGCATTGGCAGTGGCATTCTTGTCAACACAAGAAATCTCTAATGCTTCCGGCTCCTGGATGAGACGTTCATCATGCCTTTGCAACCAAGCTGCTCTTGTCAGAGTCCTCCGACTCAATGCATCCGCGACAACATTCCCCTTCCCGGGAGTATAGTGAATCTCAAAGGTGTAGTCCCCGAGGAACTCCAACCACCTTCGTTGTCGCATATTCAAGTCCTTCTGCTCCAATATGTACTTCAGGCTCTTGTGATCTGTATATATCTCCACCTTCACACCATAACGATAGTGTCGCCACAGCTTTAGTTCAAAGATCACCGCCGCCGACTCAAGATCATGGACGGGATAGTTCCGCTCATGCACTTTCAGCTGGCGTGATCCATAAACAATCACTTTTCCATTTTGCAGAAGCACGCAGCCTAAGCCGCTTCCTAAAGCATCACTGTATTTACAAATCCATCAGTACCACATGACGATGACAACACAGGCGTCGTGGTCAACCGAATCTTCAGCTCTTCAAAAGCTCGCTCGCACTTTGGTGAACAAATGAACTTCTGTCCTTTTCGCATCAGCGTGGTTAGCGATAAAGCAATCCGCGAGAAGTTTTCAACAAATCTTCGGTAGTAGCCTGCTAGTCCAAGGAAAGTTCTGACCTCGGCCACTGAAGACAACACCGGCCACTCTTGTATGGCCCTGATTTTCGCTGGATCCACTGCTATGCCTGCGCCACTCACCACATGGCCTAGAAAAGCCACTGATGATAGCCAAAACTCACACTTCGAGAACTTGGCATAGAGCTGATTCTGCCTCAATGTATTTAACACCAACCACAAAGGTTTCTCATGATTGGCTTCCGATCTCGAGTACACCAGGATATCATCAATGAACACTATCACGAACAGATCCAGGTACTCACGGAATATTCGGTGCATCAAGTCCATAAATACCAAGGGTGCGTTGCATAGCCCAAACGGCATGACCGTGAACTCGTAGTGCCCGTACCTTGTTCCAAATGCAGTTTTGGGAATATCTTCTTCCTGAATCCTCAACTGGTAATAACCTGATTTCAATTCCAACTTCGAGTAGATGGACAATCCCAATAGCTGGTCAAACATCTCATCAATCCACGGAATAGGATATTTATTCTTCTCGGTCAGCTTATTCAATTCGCGGTAATCAATACATAATCGCAAGCCACCATCTTTCTTCTTCACAAAAGCACAGGGGCGCTCCAAGGAGACATGTGTGGGAGTATAAAACCCTGTTCCATCAATTTCTGCAGTTGGACTTTCAACTCCGCCATTTCCTTAGGCGCCACGTGATATGGCGAGTGGGCCACAGGTTTTGCACCTGGCACCAACTTGATCTTGAAGTCAATCTCTCGCTGGGGTGGTAGCCCAGGGACATCCTTGGGAAATATATCTGCAAAGTCCGACACAACCGGAACATCACCCATACTGGACTTAGGATCAATAGCCTGAATCAAGGTGAAGTAGCACTCCGCGCCATTCCAAACAGCCTTCAAGACTTGGAGTGCAGACAATAATGTCCCGCCCACTCCTCGCATACTCGCGAACATTGTCTCCTGTTCGGTATTCTGGCCCAATATGATCTCTTTGGACTGGCAATCAATCAAGGCATGCTGCTTTGCAAGCCAATCCATACCAAACATCACGTCGAATTCCGATATTGGCAATATAGATGCAGTCAAACTGAACTCCCGACTTCCTAGTTGGACCGCCGCATCGCAAGCTTGATCCGCAAGCATCCAACAGCCATTCGGCAACACCACTCTGACGCTATCTGTCTTCACACAACTAGGTATCCTAAGCCGCGCTATAAACTCGCGAGACAGAAAAGAATGCGATGCACCTGTATCAAACAGTTCTCGCGCCAGTGTGTCCCAAATCATCACAAAACCTGTGACACTCGTGTCACACACACAAGCCGCATCCACAGAGGCATTAAGAAAACATACAAGCAATATACTATGCAAAACTTAACTCGTACCTGTGACGACGTCACTATGCTTGATGACCTCCTGCAGGACAAGATTGTAGACCCGGGGCTGTGCCTGAGAGGCAGAGGATTCCACCACCGCCTTTCCTTTTTCCGCATATGACGCTCCCACCATCTTTTCACTCTTTGGCGGCACCCGACAATCTCGAGCTATATGACCCACCAGTCCACAATTGAAGCACGTACGAGTATCTGGCTTGGAGGTGGCCCCCGATGTTGCTCCCGATGCAACTGAAGAAGGAGCGTGTCCCGTCGTCTTGGGCCTCTTGCCCCATTTCTTCTTATAAAATGACTTCGTCGGTCGGGGCACTTTAAACTCTGCCTGTGACATAGCCATTGCCCTCTTCCCTTGCACCCTCTTCATGTCTTTTTCCAGCGCGCTTGCAGTGTCGACCAACGCCTGGAAGCCTTGGTTCACAGAACTAGAAAGCAGGAACCTCAGCTCGTCCCGCAGTCCTTCGTAGAACCCATTTGTCTTTCTCTATTCATCAGCAAATATCAAACCCGCATACTGCCCTAAGCGTGTAAACTCATGCAGGTAAGCTTCCACACTGCCATCACCTTACGTCATACTTTGGAATTCATTCTCCATGGCGATCTGTTGCGTCGCCGGAAGGTGCATCGCTAGGAAGAGTCAAGAGAATTCTTCCATCGATACTTCTGTTAAGGGACGACCAGCCAAGTGATGCAGCTCCATCTCATCCCACCACAATCTAGCCTCTCCTACAAGAAGGAAGGTAGCTAGGGTGACTTTTTGATGCTCCTCCGTTCCAATCGCCGTCATGATCCGCTTGACATGCGATAACCAATCCTCAGGCTGTGCAGCAGCACCCACTCCCGAGAACATCGGCGGATGAAAACTAATAAACCGCGTTAACTGCTTCTCAGCGGCTCGAGGATTCACAACCACAACAGGTTCCAGCCTTGCCTCCACCTGTTCTGGCCTCACGACCGGCTGCGCCTGCCCTTACGCCTGCCCAACCGGCTATCCTTGAACCATCGCAAACAAAGCCTCAGCAATTTGTCGCACAGTTTCTGCAGACGGCGGAGGTGTAGGCACCTCAGTTGGTGCTGTACTTTCATCCGAACACTAGGGCTCCGATTGCCCCGCACCACTCTGATTCACCTAAAGAGGACAAGACACACACATTAGTGGCCTTACACAAGCAAACAGCATAAAATAGGAACACGCAGGTTCATCAAACACAAGAATTTACATTCCTATCATGGACATTCAGGAGTTCAAATGTGTTACCGTGGTTTGCACAGACACGTGCTCGCCACCCCACAAAAGAAGACGACCACGACTTCGAGAAGGAAAGACCAAGACAGCTGATACCAAAAATGTAACATCCCCATCCATTCATATAATATATACTAGAAGGGCTGGCCGGGGCCCTACAATATATACCACAAAATAGAGGATGAAGCTACAGAGTGATACCAGAGTAGCGCAGCACACCTAACACATTGCATTCTAGTGGAAGCCTATCACACTATACTTGAACTCCACCCTTGAATGTCCAACATATAAAAACTCCACATTTTATATATCATAGGAATGTCTTACAATACACATAAAAAGTTGGCCTTATGGCCTTATAGAGCTTGCAAACAGTGGCCCAAACATTGGCACGCTGGCCGGCCACATCAAAAGAAAACATAACATGTACATCCAAATTAGCCTTCGAGGGCTAGCAGCGGTAGCAAAAAAAGCAGTAGGGAATTCAACCCTTATGCGTCCCGCTCGGTTCTCCAGCACCTGCACAGGGACATTCCACCCAAGGGTGGCAAACAGAGGCAACGGTCAGCATTCAGCTTACCAAATTATAACGACCCTACCCCTTTCTTGGGGCAGTGGTATCCTTCCATGCAGGCATAGCATATCACAATCATGTATATATCTATCTGATATAATGTGCTTTCACGCACACATGTCATCACAACTGTCAACCATCCGACCCAACGGTCCGTGCACTCAGGGCACATTCTTGGTGTACTGGCAAATCAGTTGTCCACCACCGTATCAGGGTCACAGCCCAACGGCAACTCACTTGAGCATTTACTCCATAGCGTGCAGCCAGAGTTCTAGTCGTAACGCACAGGGATGGGCCCGTAGCCCCCCATGGTGTCATGGCACGCAGGCCTACGATTCTCGCTATGCGCTCCAACAGACCACACCTTCTAGTCTCACGACGGACGGACATAACTTAGGTCAGATCCTCCACCCCCCATTGCTCAAATTGCCTTGCCATCACCGAGTATGGCGTACTCGCAGCTACAAAAGGCATGGGTCGGTCTCACCAATCCTGTTCTGGCATTCAAGCCTGGGTATTTCTTTTATACCCATACATAGCACAACATCAGCGGGTCTTTCCTGGGCACACCAGTACTTCCTGCTACTCTCTTCGCAGGTGGACACCGCAAATAACACAAATGTCAGAGGTCTTTCCTAGCTATCATACGAGTACTTCTTGTTACTCTCTTCACAGGTGGACTCCCTATGAACATAAGCATGATAAGGGTATTTCCTGGAACTCCAATCCAGTACTTCCTTTCACAGGTCGAACCCAACAGCACAAGTAGCACAAGCATTCTACGGGTATTTTCCTGGACTACCACTCCAGCACTTTCTGCCACGTCCAACCTGCTAACTCCTAAACTACGAGTTTATCACGGAGACTTCTCCGGTTCGTATGCAACATCACCAATCCAGACCAAACTGTCCAGATGGGCTTCACACAGCATGTCTATTCCGTACTCCATTTTCGGATCTATATGCCAACAAAGGGGATTCTATGAATCAAACCAAAGACTCCCAAAACCAGCCACCTTTTGGTGGGGGGATCACATACATATTCCAAACGGAAGGCTTCATATGACTAGGAAGAAAGGTCATTACCCTTGAACACCTCTTTGGTCCCATGAGCTCTAAATTGGCTTGGAAGATCCGCAGCAGCTTTTCCTTCGCAACGCCATCCTCGGATCTCTCGTCGGAGTACCACATCAGCACCGGTGACCATCCCCTTGCCTTGTCCTCCTTCTTCCTCTCCCTTTCTCTCACTAGGAATTTAGAAAGAGAAGACCAAATGAAGAATGAGATTTCCCTTCTCATCCATGGCCTTACGGAAATAGGGAGGCAGCTCAGCCATTGGATCCCAGCTGAAAGAACGGATGACCACGATTTTGCCCCAAAAGTACAATTTTTGCCTGACACGTCCTGTGACACACCCGTGTCCCAGGTCGTGTGCCTCAAGCGGCACTTAACCAACATATCCAATCCAGTGACACGCCTATGTGACACGCCCGTGTCACAGGCCGTGTCACACGACATGCCTTCCGACACGTATGTGTCTGTGGCCGTGTTCATCAGGCTGAAAAAATTTCAAAATCACCCGAGACTCACACGGCCTGTGACATATTCGTGTCCCAGGCCGTGTGCCCATACACAGCACTCTACACGCCCTAGCTCAAATTCGTTGAGCTGAGTTCGTCGACCGCGCTGACACACCCTGTGATACGCCCGTGTCACAGGCCGTGTCCTAAACACTCGATGATCATCGACCAAATTTTGTCGACCACTCATCGACTGTTCCTCCCGAACACTCGTAGAACGTAGGACATGCCCTGGGACACGCCCGTGTCCCAGGCCGTTTCACCCCAAAAATGAGCCTGCTGAAAAATGGGCTGTTACGGTCGTACTCTGGTATTGTAGAAACATGTTTTAGCTTCTCCTATTTGATGTATTTGTGCATATATGCTTAGTGTGGATTTGACTTTTCTCTCATCTCCTTTATATTATGGTTGGGTTGGCATGTATATATTGATATTGGTTGTAGCCGGCGGAATAGGCGCCTAGTGGTACAGGTTAGGCCGTGTGCTAATGTTACCGCAAGGCGGCTGTTCCGGGCATAAGACCCCCCTTCGTGCCATGTTTTGGGATTAGGGAGGGGTGTTTATTACAGAAGTACTCACGGATTTAATTGTGGAATGCACCATCCCTGCCGAGTACTCTACCGAGGAAGACTCCCTTATGATCCAATGGACTCTCCTTGTGGATGGGGTGTTGAGCCCGGACAGAGAGGGATATGGGTTGCTCCTAATCAGCCGCGAAAAAGGAATCCTTGAATATGGCATTCGATTGAAATTCACAACAAACAATAATGTTGCAGGATATGAATCCCTGATCATTTGGATTTGACTTGCCATCGGTTGTAAAGTAAGAAGCTTGGTAATCTACACTAACTCCCAGTTGGTAGTATCACAGGTAGAGGGACACTACGGAGCCAAGAAAGACTAGTTTATTCAGTACTTGTCATTGGTAAAATCTCTATTGAAAAATATACCTACACATCAAAAATATCACATTCCCGGAGAGTAAAATTCAAAGGTCGATGCCATCTCCAAACTCACCACCTCAACAACTATGTATCAAACATGAAGATAGAGAATTGAGGAGATTAGGATCCCGATCATTCAAGGACTATGGGAGGTAACCACCTAGGATCATGAAAATTCATCATGGATAATGCCCATACGAGCCCTTCTCGAAAAAGGGACACTCCCCGAAGACGGGGTGGAAGCACGAAGACTCAGGATACATGCAACAAGATACATAATTATAGATAGAGAACACTACCGGCAATCTTTCTCCAGACCTTTGTTAAAATTGTTGCCAAGACATGACGCAGAATATGTATTGTGTGAGGTTTATAAAGGGATTTGCGGCGAACAACTAGGTAGAAGAGCCTTAGCGCAAAACAATCTCTGACAAGGGTTCTACTGGCCAACTATGAAGAGGGATGTGGTGGATTTTGATCAAAAATGTAAGAGTTGCCCGCTCCACACAACCACAACTCATTTGCCACAGATGACTCTTACTAATCTTCAAATTCCATGGATGTTTGCCGAGTGGGGAGTAGACCTTCTAGGACCTCTTCCCATGGAGATCAGTCAAAGGAAGTTCTTAATAATGGCCATAGACTGTTTTACCAAATGGGTAGAAGAAGAGCCCCTCGCCAAGATAACAGAAGAAAATGCCAAGCAGTTCATCTGGAAGAATATTATTTGTCGGTTCAGCATACTGACAATAATCGTTATAGATAATGGGACCCAATTCACCGAAAAGAAATTTACTCAAATGTGTGATGATTTAAAGATCGACCTTCACCACACCACCGTGGAGCACCCACAGGATAATGGACAATTAAAAGTAACAAACAACACCATCCTAAAGGGACTGAAGACATGCTTCAAGGAAGCAAAAGGACAGTGGGTTGATGAACTTCTGAAAGTATTATGGGTATATCACACCACTCAGAAGTCTTCGACCAGAGAAACCCCATTCAACCTATATTATGGTGCAGAAGCCGTCCTCCCAGGTTATATTGACATACCAAGCACCTATGTTCCAACATTTTATTAAGTAAAGAATGTGGAATTTATCAGAGAAAACCTTGACTTAGATTGAGAAATACGAGAAGAAGCAACGCAGCGTGCCGCAACCTATCAAGATCGCGTAGCACACTACTATGATTGGAAGGTTAAACCAAGGCCCATCAAAATCGGGGATCTTGTTACGCGATGAGGAAATAGTAGGGAAGACGCAACAAAAAAAATAAATTTTGGACAACATAGGAAGGAAAATTTGTAGTCTCAAAAATAGTGAAACCCAGAACCTACAAACTCAGGACAGTAGAGGGAAAAACTCTTCCCTGAACATGGAATGTCAGGAACTTACGACCATTTTAATAGTAACACTTGATCAGAAAATTGTGACAGTCCTTTAAATTAATGGTTATTCACACATGATGTTATAGATACAATATCCTCCCAGGCCAAATTATTATAGGATCACTCGGAGTGCATTTACTCAATTGTCAGCAGTCAGATCCATGGTATTCCTTATTTTCCTCAGATCAAAGGTTCTCCCTTCTCCACTGCAGTAAGGACACGCCGCAGGGCCACACCTCAAATAACCTTACACTGTCTCGGGTAGAAGGTGCATGCTTCCCCCCTACGGTAGGTTACGGTAACGCATGGGCATGCCCCCCTCACGTACGCCAAAATAGCTAGTAGGGTCTACCCCTCGCCGTCTCCAAGTGGTCTCACACCACCCTGAATTAAAGGTTCTCCCTTATCTCCTGTGGTAGGTCACGGTGCCGTCAAGGCCTGCTAATAAGTAAATTATTAAGATAATTTAATTTGAAAAGTAAGTTGGACGAGTAAATTATGCATTTGAGTGTTTTATCTTTTTTTACTTATATATTGTGAATATGACAAGCGAATCTATCGAGTAATAGTATGGTATTTTAAAATATCATGGTCGTATTTTTCTACGGATCTACGTTGAGTACTCTACTTTAAGGAATGTAACTATTTTTTTACAGAAAAGAGTTAATGGTTTTTTAACAATGAAAACAAAAGTAGTACCTAGGGTTTTGAAAATAGATGAGGGAGATAGCACTCGATTTAGACTTACTTTGTAGAAAAATTTTCAAACAAGAAAACTCTACTTTTGTACTAATTAACATACTTTACCGTGAAGGTTTCGTAATTATGAATGTATCTCTATCGAGGATACGTCCACTTGATATCAAGGTAGTTTGACCGAACTTTCGTCCTCTAATCGAAATACCTTAATACACATTTTTCATTGTGAACCCCGCTATTAACCTCCTACTGATATTCGAAGGTTCAACTCAAGAGATTTACGTTCATCTCTTTTAAGATTGATGTGTAGTTTCTCTTTATCTGAGAGTGATCAATTCGTGGATAAGAACATTTCGGCTACTAGCTACGAAAAACGGAAATGAAAACCATATATCAATGTGTATGGTTCCACTCAACTTAATTTTTGGGTAAATCTTAAGTTTTTATTAGTTTAGAAAATAGAGTTTTAAATTGCAGAAATAATGTCCTTCGCATAACTCATCTCAATCGAGTGCTTAAAAGTTCTTAGCCTCTCATTTGGGATGGGGGTGGTAGTAGAAAAAGAAGAAAACTATTTTTAAAAAGTAAGGGTTTAAATTGCAGAAATAATATCCTTTCCAATGTATCTCGGTTGAATGCCAAAAGTTCTTAGCCTTTCAATCGGGATAGGGGTTGTAGTAAGAAAAAAAGACTTATAAAAGGCAGAAATAATATCCTTCCCAACTCATCATAATCAAGCGCTAAAAAGTTCTTAGCTTCTCATCTAGGATGGGGGTGGAATTAAAACTGGAATGAAGAAAGAGAAAGTAATTATGCACGCACACTATCTCAATAGAAATGAAAACTAAGTTAAAAGAAATAAAAGTTGAAGAATAACTTGAAAACTGAAATTTTATAACTTCAAAAACGTGTTATACACATAAGAACACAAACTAAAGTTTGTAAAATAGCACTCGAAATCTACTCATAAACACTATATAGAACTATGTGGAACTCTACCAGTTCTCCTAAAACATTAGCCTTGGCCATCTATTTATAAAAAAAAATTTAGATGAACATGCCCTCCTTATACGCCCCATTGGGCGTGTCGCTAGCATGAAAGATAAGATGGTCTGCGGATAGAAATTCCTAAGTCTTCTGGAATGGTCTGGAAGATTACACGAGTGTGGCATTAGGGGCACGAACGTGCCAACTAGGCGTATCTGTGAGCGTAGCAGATGGGATTCAGCATGGTGTGATAGCAACCTTCTAGCTTGGTCACGGGTGATGTCATGGGCTTGTTAGCTGGACCACGGGAGTGTAACATGGGTGCGACTGGGTTTGCTGGTATTATGACTTTTGGCACAGCGTGACAGCGAGTTTCTGGCATGGTCACAAGAGATGTCATGGGCGTGTCAGCTGCACCACGGGCATGTAGCCAGGGCATGACTGAGTTTGCTGGACAAAAACTATCGAATTGCTGGAATTATTAGTTTTAAAGTTACATGCCTAGGTTATGGGCGTGACCTGGGGGTGTGACTTAACAAAATTTTGCCGAATTGTCCTAAATGTGCAGAAATACCTATAAAGCACAAAATAAGGTCAAGTTAGAACTGAAAATAAAAAAAAAGATTTATTTAGGTATGTACATAATATAATTACTTTTTTTCTTAAAACTAAACTAAAATATAAACTAAAAATATGTATATTTTGCTACTCATCAAATACCCTCATACATAAACTTCGCTATTACAGAGCAAAAGTATGAGTTGATTATACGAAAAGGTATAAAATTTATAATTTAAATATAATTTCATTAAATCAAGAGAAGATGGACATAAAGATCAAGAATATGAATTGTTAAGTCCTATGTTATGCAAATGATGGCATATATAAATGATCGTAGCCAAAGGACTTCTTGACAAAACCAAATAGCGAGCAACATTACAATCATTAGTAACAAGTTTAGCTTGGAATTATAAAACCGTACCTTGAAAGAGATATGATGGAAAACAGACAAGCTATTAATTATGCTCTCTCAAAATTTTAAGCAAAAGTAGATCAATTTGTAGTGGTTTTATGGGGTACAAACTTTGTTTTTGCCTATAAAGTAGGTTGATGTAGGGGGTGATGGATTTTATCCTCTCACCTTATTCCATATTCTTGCTTTGTTACAACTGCTTAGAAAAAAAATTTCAAAAGCAGAAAAAAAACTTTGCAGAACTAAACTTCACTTTAACCCATTGTATATATGTAGGAGCACATACTCCATTTCATATAGTTTTTTAAACAATTACTAGATGCTTAACTTTACGAAAAGAAATTTTATTCTCATTGACATAAGATCTCTTCTTTTCTAGGAGCACATACTCCTAGATGCTTGCTTGCGTAAGGAAACATGCCAAGCAAAGAGTAGATAGGGGGTTTCAAAAAAAATTATAAATTTTGATAACAGATTTTGAGAGCCACTATTATAGCTTGAAAATTCCTCTATTTCGATAAAAGTGAACTAAAGATAATTACAATCTATAGATATTTGGCTAACATAATACACATGCCTCTAGTTATCATAAACCAGAAGAAGTGCTCAAAACAAATCCTCTAACTTTTTAAATAAAATACACAACATATTCTTTAAAACTTAACCTGGGATATTTAGATCTATCTATTTATGATAAATAAATGACTAGCAAATTGAAAAACTAGATAATTGTTTATACATCAACTCAAATTTGTTTTTTTTGTTTTTTTGGAAAAGAGACAAACGAAGTAGGTGTTTCAATTTTGTTTTCAGATGATTGACTAAGCAAAAATATATATTCAGGTGGAATTTTTTGTTTCTAAGAAAATATATACATGAACATTGATGAATAAAAACAAGTGTGGTAAAAAAATATTTTGGAAAAAACTTATACGTATAAAAGCGGGTTATAGAAAGAAAATATACCCCCATACTTATGTTGTGCATAAGTATGAAGAAAAATATTATATATATAAAACTTAAAGTATAACAGAGTAAAGTGGTTTTCCTGATTGGAGGTCGGGGAGGCCGTAAGAAAAACCTGTATATTTAGTAAAAGAACAAGTATAAAAAGTAAATAGCTATTGGGTGTCTCCCACAAATGCTTTGTTTATCGTTGCGTAGCTTGAATTATTTAGTGGGGTGATTTACATGTTAGGGAGGGTGTATGACTCCATTTGTTTATTTGAGGTTCCCTGTAAGGTAAAGGTTTAAGCGGTGCACGTTTACTTTAAAAGACCCTAGTTCGGGGTGAGAAAAAAGAACAGTCACGAATGGAAAAACCTCTTTAACAGTAAAGAAGGACGAGATCTCCCGGTGAAAAAGATTTTAGAAATTTTATTTGTTAACCCCGAAATCGGCGATCCTTCCAAAGGCAGCCAACTCGCTAGTCGCAGCCTGCTCCGGGTTCCTCTTGGAGGTCGCGACTTCTTAGGATGGGCGGCTAGGTTTTTCTATCCGCACAGGCCGCACGGCTTGGGCGGTCTCAGCGGTCTGACCGCCCAGGCCGCGCATTGTTCCTTTGGTCGGTAGGGGCCGCAGACTGCTTCTTCAGTCCGCCCTTGCAGGTCGCGTGCCTTGTCAGCTAAGCCGCAAGTTTGTCTCAATAGGTGCCCATTTGCCGGACTCAGATACCTATCCTCCCAGGCCAGCAACAAGCCGCGTACTTTATAGGAGTCTCCTTAAGCCCGCTCCTGCAGCTCACTCATCAAGTAGACCAGACCGCCACACTGTCAAGCGTCCTGCCTCTAGGACGCCCACCTCGCCAGAATGTGCGACCTGCCAGGTCGCCAAGCCCAGGCTACCCAGCAGGTGCGGCAAATTCCATTCAACAGAGTGGCGGACTCCAGCAGCATGGTCAACCTGCTTATTCAGTCCGCCTGCGGAGCGCGGACGCTCCAGCTCTTCGGCTACCTGCAAAGACTAGCAGACTGGGCGACTCGAAGTACAGTCAATTATTCCAGTCCGCCTATATTGATGAACCCCAGCTCCAACTTCAGCAGACAGCCGCCTCGTTCAACAACAGAGGCGGACTCAGTTTATCAACTGCGGACAAAGCAGATATCCCTCAGCTCACACCCTTAGCGTGTAACATTACATTTCTAATTAGACCCCTCTACTTAGGTTGGGTTAGGACAAGTGGTGGTGCATGGGTTTAGGCTAGGTTTGAACCATGGGGTTAGGGTGTAGTCACATGGGACCCACAACAAGGCCCAAGATAACCTAAGTCAAACTAGACCAAATTTGGGTCCTATCCGCGCATTGATTCCACCACTGCACCCATAACTCTAATACCAACCTAAGGGAATAATAAGCCATATCACTAAGTCACTTATTGACCCGAGTTGACCCAAGTCAACCCTTAACTTTAAATTGGTCAAACCCAGATCCAAAAGCCCAATTAGTCAAAGTGGGGCACCATCACGGCCCAACCCAAGTTGGGTGGTGCCATAGGGACCATGACCTTCAAATGGGGTTAGCCCACTCACCATGTTGATCAAGTCAACCCCAAAAGTCAATAAGTTAACAAAAAGGCCTAAACGAAGAAAGAAGATGCCAAACCCACTCCCCATGGGCTAAGCACATTAGTCAAGGCTCATGACTAGCCCAAGAGGTCAAGGACTGCCCCTACCCCTCTGAATTAAGAGAGAGAACACATGCATGGTGGTAAAATTGGAATTTTGGGGGAAAAGAGGAGAGAGAAGAGAGGGATGGAGGGGATGAAGGCCATGTGGCCCTCCTTCCCTCTGCCCAAGCCTCTTCGCCAAGCTCTCAACCTCATTTTAGCAGAAATGAGGGGCTGGTGGCTACTTGGCACCAAGGGTGAAGCATCCAAAGTGGTGGCCGAAATCTACTATGGTGATATCTCCCTATATAGCCACTCCCAATCGAAAGCAAGCCCACCATCACCTTTAGTGAGCTCAGGAGAGTGGAGATCGACATCTGGAGCACTGCTTTTGCTAGAGAAATAAGTAATCGGGCTAGTTCTCCGGAGCAAGCATCAGCCATAGAGCACCGCCACCGCACGCGCCGCCAAGCACGGCTGTATGTCCGTTTCACCTCCCCTCACCCTGTGCTAGCTTTCTAGTTCAATTAGGCGAGACATCGGGCTCAATCGAGCCCGATACCATGGGAGGAAGTGTGAAATTTTCCGAGCTTTTATTCTTGCTTGTGATCGCCGGACGAGCCGCCTCTGGTAGTCTCACCGCCGGGAAACGCTATCCACCACCTCAATGAAGGTGGTGGCAATAATCCCCGGCGGTGGCGCCGGCTCAGGTGGCCGAAATTAGCCAGTAAACATGTCCCAGGAAAATCAATCACAGCCGTTGGCCACTTGGGGATGATGAACGGATGTCGTCCATCTGATTCTGATTTAATTAATGATTTTTATTAATATGAACAGTAGAATTTCTATCACACAATTTCAGTGAAATTTCATGCTTAAAATAGGCCCCTTAGAGGCAATTTCAGAACTGGTCACCAACATAAAAATTGTAGATCTATGTCTTACCTTTATTTTGACACCCTAAACTTGAAGTTTAGAGCTGTAGGACTCCCTGTAGGGGCATTCTACCAAGACTGGTTCTAGGCTAAGGCAGATCTTTAAATGAGCGCCCAGGCAAAACCATAAGTCCTCATGACCTGAGATTTTCTTCATGCATGTGATTATGTCATACTTAGGCAGGAACCAAAAATGCGAATTTTTGGAAAAATAGTTTCTATAGTATTTGGTAAAATACACTTATTTAAAATAATTGAATATTGGGAGAAATACAACTCCAAATGGACCCAAATTTTGGTGGCATGTCCATTGGTCAATATAAGACCATGGTAGAAATTTCAGCCTCTGTTGACCTCTACATGTTGGGTAATTCCACTTGCATGAGAAAGGTAGGTTTAGGTTTGGGGTGCTTATAGTAAAATTAGCAAAATGAGAATTCAGTCCATTTAGAACATTGCATGTCCATGAAAATCCGGATAGAAGTTTATAGGGGTGAAATATACCACCCATAGGAAGAATGGGATTTTTAGGATCAAAAATTCCATTAATTGGAATTTTTGAAAATTAGGCCATTTAAAAATAAAAATTTGAAACTAAGGCTAATTATGATATTAAATTCTCAAATTTTGCCACAAGCTTAAATGGATCATATTTTATCTCTGGAAATATTTATGGGGCTGCTAGACAAATTTATCTTGGATTTTAAGTACAATTATTATTTTTTCATTTATGTAAATTAATTAAAAAATAAAGGAAATTATTGTTGGAATAAAATAGAAAATTTTACACTGGCTTATTTATATGATCTAATCCTTTTGTAATTATCTAAGAATTTTTGGATGTTTCAATATGATCAAAACCCTAATAAAGGCATTTTAGTAATAATGCTACTTTGGATATTTTTTAGGTCAAATGAATGTTTAGGACTTTAAAATTATGTATTTAGTTTGATTTTATATTTATGAATCTCCAGTAATTTTCTCAAAATTTTTGGTGGTATACATACTATGCTTCATTTGGAAAGTAGGCAAATTGAGATTTTATTGTTAAATGAAACTTAAATTGAAATCACATTAGAAAATTGGGAAATCTGGTGGGCAGCTATATTTTACTTCTTAGAACACCTGATAAATTTCTTAAGTAGAATGAATCAATATAAGTAGTACATCATGTGCAATGTGACATAGGTCACACAATTAAAGGAATTAATTTAGGCCGTTAATTACTTAGAGAAATGATGAAATCCTAAATGGTCAACATCATACACCATACCAACCCATGATAATTAATTAGGGGCATTTGGCCCAAGGAATTAGAAGTTCTACTATATGGGTCTACACTAGGTCATGGGGCGCTTATCAAAAATACAACACATACTACTGAGAGCCACATGGGATACGATGGTTGGTTGAGTTGAGAACTATATTGGGAAGATAAACCCTTGTTGGTGTCCAATAGGTCACTTCCTGATAACGAGTGGTAGAGTGCAAAATCCCAAGGATAGTGGCTAGAATGGAGACCGGCGGAAGACCGCCGCTCTACAGATAACATCCCAAATTATTAGGTTTGTCCAGAGTAAAAATGAGAGTTGGTATGCATAAGGGGTAGACATTAATAAAAGTAAATATCCTTGAGAAAGGGAGCTTTGGGATTCAGCCCATCGTAGTTCCTAGTGCCCCGAGAGCCCTTCACCGGGCATGCCTTAAGCAGTACTGGGATTAACCCTAAACTGCTATGTGTAAGAAACTCTAGATAATAGTAGTCTAATAGGCTAAGACATTGTGGTTCATTCTCACCCGTGATGGGTTTGAGGGATTTTGAATAAAGGCACAAATGTGTAATCTCACCCTGGATGTGTTCGAGGGATTCGGGACGGGTTGGTCCTGCGAGCTGGAGGCTCGGGTTAGAAAATCTTGCATTTGCATAAACTTGTGGCGGGTCATGCAGTACTGGGCCAATCGTCACACCGATCGCAGTACGGTGACTCTGGCGAGGTGTGATGGTTTGAGGGGCCAGTGGGTTATTTTACGCTGCAGTCTGGAGGACTATCCCCGAAAACGCACACTCGACCAAAAAGACTTGTGGGTAGCCAGCAAATAGTACGCAGTGACTCTAGAGTGCACCTAAGATGTGTATAAAGGCGTATGGGAGGTCTAGGACTGGTATTGTGTATACCCGCCTAGGAGTGGAGAAGCCCGCTCCACTGCTGTCGTAGTCACAACGGTGGTACTAGAGAGTGATGCTAGCTCCGAAAAGTGGGAACTAAAGGTCTGTGATCACAGAGTCGTGTGTGTGAGTTGCACTTATATGAATCATAAAACACATGCATATCATACATTCATAATTAGGTCATACGCACCATAGATCCTTATCATATAAATTAGTATGGGCTCTTTTATATGATAAGTTATATTTCTGGAAACCTTAACTTATAAGTTTGTATGAGCATTCATATAAGTTAAGGTACTTCTATGATAGCAGTAGTAGCTTATTTTACTTGCTGTCTTTACTCAGCTTACTTTCAGTATTGTTTACTTACTGCACATACTTGTTTCTATTCAGTTCTTCTTACCTTCATGCACCATATATATATAGAACTGCTAGACTAGAAATATTGGATACATATATACTTATTAGTATAGTTCCACTATCACATGTTTCCTTTGCTATACCCCTTGTTATCCTCCGCTTCGTCCTCCCGCCCGGTGCCTAGGAGTTGTGGGGGCGAGGTGTGGAGGAAACGACTTAGTCTTTTGACTAATAGTCGGTGTGACCAATCATTTTAGGAGCGTATGACGCCGAGCCCCAGTCTTTGTTAATGCTCAACTGAGTGGTCTGCTGATGTAGGCCCGTCCTAAAAGATCCTACACGGACGGCGTGACGACGACGCTCGCAACTTTCAACGCTCTCTATTCCACACGTTGACGAAAACGCAGCCACAACAATTATTTTATTTATCGCTCGCGCTAACGATACGGATCGCCGTTCCGCAAATAGATCGAGTGTTGGCTATAGGCCAAACTCTTTCCAGCTAAATGGGATAATCTTGATCCCGAACGAGCTTTTGGGTTGTACCAAAATAGATCCACCAAAAACAAAATGATTCGAAAGATGGTAGAATCTATCCCAACAAAAAGATAACGAGGATCGCCAATCCTCTTACGAATCTTTCGGAAATCCAAACGAAAAAATACCGATCTATTAGGGGATTAACCGCGAAGAAAAACGAATCGGAAAATAACGCAAAATTCGTCCACCACAAGAACTATCTAGATAAAGAAAACTCTTGGTAGAAATTTTCGTTACCCCTCTCGGATTTGTAGATCCGTGATGCGTGGATCCACCAAGTTTGATCGCTTCTCCGTTGAAAGTCCACGGGAAGCGCGCTACGGATGACGAACGTGCTAATCTCCTTCACTTCACACCGTGGAGGAAACCCCTATCTTCTTCCTTGCAAACAACCTCTCATGCATGGGCCAAAGTATCCTTGGAGAGAGAGGATCTCGGGTGGCCGCGAGCAAGAGGGAGAGGAGAGTCGCCGAGCGCTAAAGAGAAGGGGCGGCCGAGAGCAAGGGGGAGAGAGGAGATGGCGAAACTCTTGAAAGAGGGAGCCTTGAGGCCGGCGGTTTGGAGGAAGGAAGAAAGAGGGGGGCGGCTAGGAGAAGAAGAGAGGGAAAAATTAGGGTTGGCAAAATTCAAGTTTTGATTTCAATTTCATTCTACCATCAAATGAAAAGTTCAAGGCCTTATATAGGCTTACATCTCAAAGAAAATAACAAGTGGCTAAAGGCACACCACATAAAGAAAATGCAGAAATTAAATAAAGTTTTTTTTTTAAAGAGCCATCATGAAACGGCTATTAGCACACCAAAGCTAAAATATCAAATATGAGTCTTGTTGCGAGGGCGAAGCTTGTAACCATGACCGCTACGACATCGCACGTCCTTTGCCGGCACATCTTCAACATAGTCATTCCCAAGTTGGCCGTCCCGGTGGCCGTCGTCATCACCGTCGCCATCACCGTCTCCATCACCGTCGCCATCACCGTCGCCATCACCGTCGTCATCAATGCTCCTCCGCTCAAAAGGACTCATCTCCGATGAGCGGGCTGAAATATAACGGCGTACGAGGTCCGCGTCAAGAAGATCCACCTGTGCAGCAGAGAGCCAAGAGTCGTCCGAAGCCGGACGACCACGCCAACGAACCAAAAACCTGTGAGTGTCGTCGTCGGGAGTGGGAAACACATCATCCTGCAAAATCCTGTCAGGCAAGAAATCCGTCTGGGGAAACCTCGGAAAAACGTTAGGTGAAGCAGAAAAACAAGTTTCATCAACAATAGACAGCATACCTCCCATAGATTTCGAAGGAGAAAGCGATCCAGAATTGAGCTCACCCCCCACCCCATTAGATTGTATAGTGGAATTATTAAACGAAGAGACAGAAAGTTCAGGTGGTGGAGCAACAAAAAGCGTTAAATCCGAAATGTTAAATACAGGGGAGATTCCCCAATCAACGGGTAATCCTAACAAATAAGCATTTTCGCCTAATTTCTTCAAAATTCGAAAAGGACCGGCTTTCTTGTTCGCTAATTTTTTTATGGTGCCCGAAGGCATCCGTTCAGGGATAAGACGAACCATAACCAAATCGCCAATGTTCAAGGAGACTGCTCGCCTATGTACGTTAGCATTCGATTGATAGATAGAATATTGCTTAGCTAACGTCTTGTCAATATGCTCATGGAGAGTGTGAACATGTGAAGCGAAGTCCTGTGCAAATTGACTTGACTTAAAAGAAGACGGTAACGGAACCAAGTCAAGAGGCACTGGCGCCTTATAACCATGCACTATCTCATTCGGAGACAACCCAGTGGACCTGTTCTTAGAATTATTGTACGCTAGTTGAGCATGCGGAAGGATTAGGTCCCATAAACCATGTGGGGTGAACCCATGTGCAACATGACTTGAGTTAACAGTAGAAAATAACGGTACTAAGTCTGGTGGCATGGGTGCTTTAAATTCATTAACGATTTCTGTGGAGTCCAACGCCATAGTTTTAAATTTAGATTTAAATTTTGATTTAAAAATTTCACAAAGAAATGCCTGCGGAAAACGCTCATCACCATCTATAGAGTTGGATGCTCCCGGAGTTGAAAGGTAGTGCGGGAGACACAACTCAACATACCCAACTACGTTCACTAACGTGTGCATGCACAGATCATCAAAAGGCGGAGGATAAATGCAAGCGACCGGGCTTGGCAAATAATTGTGTCTGGGGGACACCACATCAAAACATACCATCGCCTTGGAATCACTAGCAGTCCAAAAAGAAGCCTTACCTAACGCCAAGCGGTCAGATGAACGGTCCATCCTAGGAACAATATAGTCAGATCTATGAAAAGTAGTGGAAAGACCGAACGCGACAACTAACAAATCTCTCACACAAATCCGTCTGGGTAAGTCGAATGGGGAAGCTGGATAAATAAACATCTCCAAATATCTCGGGCTAGAAATGACAAGCTCGTTCCCTAACAAGTCATCTAATCGAGTCAAGTGAACCGGAGGAGGAGTCGACATGGGCGATTCCGGAGGAGGAACTAAATCATACTCACCGTCAAAACATGGATTTAACGTCCAAGAAAAATCCTCCGGGTGCAAGCCATAAAAATCAAAGGAAAAATCAAACAGTAGATTCGTCCTTACCGAAAACTCAGCCGGATCGTCATCATCTAACTCACTATCAGATAAATATTCATCACGGGGTGACTCTACCAAATCAGCCGACATGTCTTCCAACCCACTAGATAATTCGTCCAAATCAGAATCAGTATTGGTCTCAAAAGTAGGAAAGATCGTACTCGACAAAATTCCTAATCCATTTTGGGCTTCTGGCGAAGGAGCTAACATCAAAGAAATGTTTATCGGGTCCTCAGTGCTACCGTCATCCACAAATAGCTTTCCCATACAGGGTAACTCTTCCAAAACGTCACATCCTTCGCTAACCAAATCTTCCCACGAAGTAGGTACATTGTCTAAATCATGATGGAGGGTTGGGCAAATCGAATCCCGGGAAGAATCTAAATTACTATGACCCTCAAGCAATGATGATAATATCAATGAACTATCTCGCGGATGTGCACCACTAAGATTATCCCAAGATAAACATCCATCCCAAGGTGACTCTTCCAACACCGTTGAACCATCGACCAAACCGGGATCAATCATTATAATATTGTGATCCTCACTCGCACTGATCCGACTGGATTGACCTACCGGGGATGCTAAAGAAATGGGCACCTCAATATGTTCCGGGCTAGAAGGAACTAGCTCGTGTTCAAGCAGGTCATCACCTAAATCAGTAATAGGTAAGCTCTCAACATAGGGTGACTCAGCCGGAATGTCTTCTGACTCAGGGTCATCAGAAGACTCCATAACTGTCAAGGGAGACGCCTCAGAAACATCGTCGAAAGGAAGAGGAGACGATTCCTCAGAGGTGAAATCCTCGTCCAGGTCACTAGGGTAACCAAACTCCTCGTCATCACTAAGCTCATCAATTAAGTCGGTCTCACCCACAGTGGCGTGCTCAGTCTTAGACACTACCCCAGACTCATCAGGAGAGTCAACGACTAGATCAGGCAGCTCAGGAGAAGACTCAAAAAGAACTACGGGCGTATTCGGAATAGGACGCACAATAGAGCCAAGATCAGATACGCCACTAGACTCAAAGGTAATAATCTTCTGACGTGAGTGAACCTTTCTCCTAGGAGGTCGGCGCTTCTCAATCTCCAAAGCCGTACTAAAGGTGAGGTCTAGGTCGGTGTGACAATAATGTAGTAAGCCGTACTCACTCACAGGCTCGGTGTTGGTAGTACGGAGATAGGCGGGATCAAATTGATCTGAAAGGAGGCTACGCATCGCCTGCCAATTATGTTGATAACCACCAACACGACGCTCTTCGTTCAGCCAAAATAACTGGGCCTGACCTATCAACCGTTCTCGGGCAAAGTGAATCTTTTGGGGGTCATCACATCCATAACACTTAAAATGAAGTTCTATACCCTTAAGCCAATCTCTAAAAATTTTAGGACACCCTAAACCGTCATAAGTAGGATAAGTGTGGCATTGCCTAGGGGGAAACTTAGTCATGGCTTTATCATACCAAAAGTCCAACCGGGAAACGTGAATGTCATAGGCCATAATTTTGGATTTTTGAAATTGAAAATTTGAATTTTGAATTTTAAACTTTGAAATTTGAAATTGGAAATTTGAAATTTTGAAATTTGAAATTTAAAATTTAAATTTTGAAGTTTGAAATTTGAAATTTGAAATTTTGAAATTTGAAATTTAAATTTTGAATTTTAAAATTTGAAATTTGAAATTTAAATTTTAAATGTTGAAATTTGAAATTTGAAATTTAAAATTTTGAAATTTGAAATTTGAATTTTGAAATTTAAATTTTGAATTTTGAAATTTGAATTTTGAAATTTTGAAATTTGAAAATTTGAAATTCGAAATTTAAATTTTGAAATTTGAAATTTGAAATTTGAAATTTTGAAATTTGAAATTTTGAAATTTTGAAATTTGAAATTTAAAATTTTAAATTTTGAATTTTGAAATTTGAAATTTGAATGTTGAAATTTTGAAATTTGAAATGTGAAATTTAAATTTTGAATTTTGAATTTTGAAATTTGAAATTTGAAATTTGAAATAAGAAATTTTGAATTTTGAAATTTGAAATTTTGAAATTTGAAATTTGAAATTTAAATTTTGAATTTTAAAACTTGAAATTTGAAATTTGAAATTTGAAATTTGAACTTTATTTGTTTTAATTTGAAGAGGGGGAGGAGTGCCAATTAGGAAATTGACGAGAACCTCCCTCTGATACCAAATTGATGTAGGCCCGTCCTAAAAGATCCTACACGGACGGCGTGACGACGATGCTCGCAACTTTCAACGCTCTCTATTCCACACGTTGACGAAAACGCAGCCACAACAATTATTTTATTTATCGCTCGCGCTAACGATACGGATCGCCGTTCCGCAAATAGATCGAGTGTTGGCTATAGGCCAAACTCTTTCCAGCTAAATGGGATAATCTTGATCCCGAACGAGCTTTTGGGTTGTACCAAAATAGATCCACCAAAAACAAAATGATTCGAAAGATGGTAGGATCTATCCCAACAAAAAGATAACGAGGATCGCCAATCCTCTTACGAATCTTTCGGAAATCCAAACGAAAAAATACCGATCTATTAGGGGATTAACCGCGAAGAAAAACGAATCGGAAAATAACGCAAAATTCGTCCACCACAAGAACTATCTAGATAAAGAAAACTCTTGGTAGAAATTTTCGTTACCCCTCTCGGATTTGTAGATCCGTGATGCGTGGATCCACCAAGTTTGATCGCTTCTCCGTTGAAAGTCCACGGGAAGCGCGCTACGGATGACGAACGTGCTAATCTCCTTCACTTCACACCGTGGAGGAAACCCCTATCTTCTTCCTTGCAAACAACCTCTCATGCATGGGCCAAAGTATCCTTGGAGAGAGAGGATCTCGGGTGGCCGTGAGCAAGAGGGAGAGGAGAGTCGCCGAGCGCTAAAGAGAAGGGGGCGGCCGAGAGCAAGGGGGAGAGAGGAGATGGCCAAACTCTTGAAAGAGGGAGCCTTGAGGCCGGCGGTTTGGAGGAAGGAAGAAATAGGGGGGCGGCTAGGAGAAGAAGAGAGGGAAAAATTAGGGTTGGCAAAATTCAAGTTTTGATTTCAATTTCATTCTACCATCAAATGAAAAGTTCAAGGCCTTATATAGGCTTACATCTCAAAGAAAATAACAAGTGGCTAAAGGCACACCGCATAAAGAAAATGCAGAAATTAAATAAAGTTTTTTTTTTAAAGAGCCATCATGAAACGGCTATTAGCACACCAAAGCTAAAATATCAAATATGAGTCTTGTTGCGAGGGCGAAGCTTGTAACCATGACCGCTACGACGTCGCACGTCCTTTGCCGGCACATCTTCAACATAGTCATTCCCAAGTTGGCCGTCCCGGTGGCCGTCGTCATCACCGTCGCCATCACCGTCTCCATCACCGTCGCCATCACCGTCGCCATCACCGTCGTCATCATCTGCCTTCTTTCTTCCTACGCATTACCAAACAATTCTCTAGGATTCTATTTTTGAGTAGTTACAATACTTATTTACACTTGTCAAAATTTATAAAATTCGTATCATAATTAAAAAGTGTATCTATTATATTTTTATGCTCATGCTATTTTTTCGATTTCTCGCTTTACCTTATTTTTGAAATCACTAAGCTAGTTAGCTATTTTCTAGTCCACAGAGGGATGATTTGCTCGGGACGAGCAAATGTTTAAGTCTGGTGGTGTGATGAGTCTGATATTTATAGGGTTTTTCGGACTCATCTGTGCTGGTTTTCTCACTCGTGCACTGCATTTCAATCGGATTTCGATTATATTTGCATCGTTCGGTCATGGACCATTTTGAGCACGGTTTTGGCCCATAGGTGTGCAATTGCGCATTCTGTTTTGGGGGTATGCACATGGTGCTGCCCATGGCTCTTTCCTGCTATTTTTTTAGCTTTATATTTGTTGTTGGGAGCTTGTGCTCCAGTTTTGGTTTTGTTTTGCAAGTGGTGCGTTTTTCCCAAAGGCAGGAATTCTGTCTTAAGGAAAACGCACGGTCGTGCATTTCTTTCAAGCACGGTTGCGCTAGATCGTGCATTTTAGTCAGCTGGAAGAATGTCGAGCCGAGCTCGACGAATTTTGTCGAACTGAGTTCGACGATCCTCACGCACGATTTAGGCACGGTTTCTTCGAAACCGTGAGCGAAGGAAACACACGGTTTTCCTATATCTTACTTTTTTGTGCCTTATGTTGTTAATCGTACGGTTTGCTCACGCATGGGCGACAGTGCCCGTGCGCGAATAAAACACACTGTTTTTCTGTTTGTCACTATTTTCCAACTCTCTTTTGCTACCCGTGCGATGTCCTTCACACACAGGCGGAACTGCCCGTGCGTGAAGGAAAATGCATGGGTCAACGCTTCTCCTTCCGCAGGCTTGATCTGGAAGTTAATATCGCACGGTTTGCACACGGTCGTGCACTAAACCATGCGTGCCTATTTTTCTGACATGCTTCTATTTAAAGCGCAGATTTCTTCTTCTTGAGAAAAAAGTTCCGATCCAGCTCCGCTCCTCGGAGCGGGAAAACTCGCCTCCAACCGCCATTTTCTCTCTCCTCCTCGGAGAGTTGATCCGGCCACCATATCTCCTCAGAAAGTTTGCAATAGTTACGTCTCCGCCCACCTTCATCTTCTCTGACTCCAAGCTACCATCCGAGTTCATTGTTGCTGCACTTGCGGAGTTCTTCGGTCAAAACTAGCCCAGCGATCAAACATGAAGAAGACGTGTTATAGGGAGGAGGTGACATCCCTTCTGGATCCCGGGTGACATCCGAAGAACGAGCTCGGATAAGGATTGACAACCCTTGAATCCGACCGTGAATCGCGGAAAGCCTTCGTGCACTTGGTTGTATTTCTCCACCTCTTCTTGTGCTTACTTCATTCTGAACTTGTGATAGTGGGATTGTTGCTTGAGAACAATGTTTTGCTTAAGGTTTAAGCACGTCGATATGTTGTTACGTCTTAATCATTGCTTATGTTGTTAAGCTTCAGTTTTTCCTGTGCTTGTTGTGATTGTGCCGTTCTAGCGATTGCTAGAAGCGTGCGTGACGAAGAGGTGATTGTGACCCTAAACCCTAAATCCATCTTCCCTTTTACTCTCTAGAGTAATCCACCAAATGGACGCTGTGACGGCAACCCGTAATAGTTTTCTTATTGTTGTTAACTTAGGAATCCAAATAAAAAACCCCCTTTGGTTACTTTCCCGCGTGCAATCCCTTTTTCATATAACAAAATCACACTCCCTACTGGCACTCCTTGAGAGATCGATATTCGGGGATTCAACTCCCCATACTATTACTTGACTACGATCGGTACACTTACCGTCGTATTAGACACCACATCCAGAGGTACAATAGCCAAAGAGTCAGAAACAATCAAAGTCGAGGACAGATCCGTAGACGTACACGCAGGAAAATGAATAGCCAAATGTGACGTGCAGGCAGATCTATGGGCTACGATGTACAATCCAAAATCCAGTGTGCTCAACTTAGTAATATTTATACGCTGAGACAACGCCAATGTAGGAACTAATAAAGTGGGCGTGACATAAAAAACTCAGACTAGGACTACCGGTTCCACGTCTTAAAAAGTCCATGGATGTGGGAAAATAATCAGGAGGAAGGATCGACAAAATCAAACCCGGGATAAAATCTGAATCAGTATATGTTTCACCCAATGGTGACAACATTAAGGAACTCTCATCCCGGTGTATAACACAAGAATCACCCAAAAGTACACTTCCCATAGATGATAACTCATCCACAATAGTAATAGGGCAATCCTCACTCTCAGGCTCCTCAGATAACTCAGATACATTCTCAGTGGGTGCGATCGTAGACTCTATCACGATGGGGATCGTATCTTGGAGATGGCACTCCATACTAGGGTGGTCAGACACAACACTAGCAGTCAAGTAATAGGTAATTGAATACTCTCACAGATCGTAATGTAATCATCTCATACATCATCTTCTAAATCACTAGGATTCCCTCACTGTAAGAATCATCAGACTCGTCGGGCACTAATGTACCTGACGTAATAATCTCACTTAGCTGGTCATCTTCAAGATCAAGAGATACTATATCCATATAAGAATCCTCAGAGGTATCAGTCACTATCTCAAGGGGCTTAGACGTCGAGGCTAAAGGAGACAAAGCTCTACTAGTAACATCTTTTGAGTAAAAGACATATGACGTATTAGGAATGGTTTCCCGAAAGGTGGGTGGTGGTCCTAAGATGAACTTTCCCTTCTGAAAGGAGCGAGTCTTATTCTTATGAACGTTGTGCTTCTCAATATCCAATGCAACATTAAAAGTGGTGTTTAGGTCGGTGTGACCATAGTGCAGTAATTTACCCTGGATGTCGGAGTTTAACCTGTTACAGAATCTAGAGAGGGTGAGCTCTGGTATCTCCTTTACACCACACCTAACCATCATATCCTTAAAAAGACTCATATACTCAGAGACAGACTTATTCACTTGTTTAAGGGTAACCAAATCATCAAATTTCTGCGTTCGATGGTACGTATGGACGTACTGGTCTGTCAGCATGACCTTCATGTCTGCCCAACCAATGAGTAATTCACCGTTCCCGGCTCTCAAACGCCGTTTCTCATTCAACAAGAATATCTTAGCTCTACCTAAAAGCCTCATTCTCGCCACTCGCACCTTATCTGCGTCAGTCTATTTGTACCACTCAAAGTAGCACTCTATTTTCATAACCCAGTCTAGGAAAACTTGGGGTTCTACCAATCCAAAGTATGATGGGGGTTTGACCCGGACGGCCTGATGCGTAAGATCACGGCAGTGAACCGGTCGCACAAGTAATATAAAATGGGCGAGTTTTCCCAAGTATCGATCTCTCAAGGAACACAGTAAAGTGGAGTTAATTTTAAGGAGGACTTGAGATTAAAGTCCTTAGGTCAGAGCTAACTAAGGGGGGGGGGGGGGGTTGATGTTTGCGGAAACAGAAAATAAAAGGTTATCAACTACTCCTATGCAACGCCGCTATGCGATGCTTCGCCAGGAAGGATGGAAGACTAGTCGGGCCGCTATGCACCGTATCGCTAGGCGGATGGGCGAGAAGGCTTGCGGATGAGGTGATGAGAATGGCGGAATGAGGGTCTTAAGCACCTCTTCGCTACGCACGCCACCAGCAATTGCTAGGACGGCAAGGGTGGATGGTGGTGGATGGAATATGGCGCAACTCGAGCAACCTAAGCAGTAAAATGAAATAGGAATCACATAGTCATGAAACACATAACATATACAGCCAAAGTGCACTTCATCAATATAAATAGATTTAAACACCAATATTCAACAAGAAAGCAAGAACAAGTCAATAGATCGACCGAATCCGAAGTCTTGCTGAGGATTCACAATTGGAATCGTCGGGTTGTCATTCCGTGCCCAAGCTCGGTCCTCAACTGCGTCCGGGGTATAGTAGGGCTATCACCACCTTATAATGGCCTGTCTTATTCGTGTCACGATAGCAAATGAAGTTTGCAAGCTTCCCTTTGCTTGATGGATATGGCGTCAAACCCTACTTGAAGCTCACGGATGAAGGAGAAGGCCGAGAGGAAGCTCCGACTTGGATTTGGCAGTGAAAGCTTGCCCGGATCACCTCCCTAGGGTGGAAGATGAAGGGGAACGATGGAGAAGGCAGAAAACGGCGGAGAAATGTCGAGCTCTGGATCGTCTCTCTAATTACGGCGAGACCTGCACTATTTATACAAAGCAGAAATGAACAATGCGCACAATTACCGGCGCACGACCAGTGGTCGTGCGCAATATGTCCGGAGATCGTATGCACTGGCATGGCAGGATAGGAAGAAGAACTAGGATAACGCGCACGAGCAGTGGCGCACGACCAGTGGTCGTGCGCACTAAGTACAATGGTCGTGCGATTACCCTAGACAGGACTCCAGAAAAGAGGAATCAATGCCCACGATCAGTGGCGCACGACCGGTGGTCGTGCGCATTGTGTCCAGTGGTCGTGCGCGTACCCCAGGCTGATTCTGGAAAATGTAGAGTAGTGCGCACGATCAGGGGCACACGACCAGTGGTCGTGCGCATTAGATCCCATGATCGTGCGTAGTATTCCTGTTTCACAAACATCCTGGAACACGCACACGACCCCTATACCGAAAGTAAAAACCAATCACTGATATGTGCAGACATTCCAGGCAATCACACAAAGGAGTACAAACTATAAAAATAACAAAATACAAAACCACGGACACAAATGTTCACTACCTATGGAAATAAAGATAAGATGAAATATGAACGATATAGAACTAAAAGTGAAGTGCAAACGCGTGAAAACTAGCCCAGATGAGTCCGAAAAAAGGCATATAAAATGGACTCATCACACCCCCAGAATTAACTGTTTGCGCATCCCGAGCAAACAAAATCTAAGCAGATAGGGAAAATTACTAGCTAACAAAGAAATTGCGATACGGAGTACCATGCGAAGTCGCATGCTCGCACGCGTAAAAATATAATAGAAGAAATTTCTAAGTATACAAAATAGTTTATACTTTTCACAATGCGTGTCAACATTTTATTATTACTCAAAAATGGAATCACGGTGAATCATCCGGTCACGCGTAGGGAGAAAGTAGACTAATCTCTAGGCAAGCATTGCCAAAGATCGGGGCTCGGATAACCTCCAAAGGAATCCACCAATGTCGGTGACCATATGCTTGCCCTTTTGCACTCTCTCCATGGCACTGGTTTGGTTCACACACGAATCAGTAGGACTTTAGGTGAAGAGATGGGGCTTGGGATTCAGTGAGGTAAACAATGATAAACAAGAAGGCTATGCACCTAACCCAAATGAGCTATCAAAGAAAGAATCCATCAGCTAACCAAAATATATGCGGGTACACCACACCCCCAGACTTAACTTTTAACATATGGGCATGTGCACCGCCTACTCCAAAAATACTCACATATCAAATAGGATTTTCAATTTTACTTTTACTTTTCAGTTTTTCACAATTAACATCATTTTTTTTACTTTTCTTTTTCTTTTTCAAATTACTTTTCTTTTAACAATTTCAGCACATAAAAGCTTTGGGGCACATCCACATATTCACAAATAATAACACCACATCACATCCCAACATGAAAAATGTAAAACTTTAAAGCTCAACTTGGGAGTGCAACTAGGATTGGCTTTGAGGCTTTGGGGAAATAAAGGTGGAGCTGAGTCAAAAGAATGGGTAGGCAAAACGGGGCTAGCGAGGACAAGACGTTAGGAACGGGACAAAGCTCAAACGGGCCAAAATGATGGCCTACATCACGCTCATGCGAGTGAACTAACATATACCCATGCTTCAAGAATAGCTTGGGTCAAGTTCTTAGCCAATGAGAAAGACTATCCATCCTCAAGACTCTAGCAATACGAACTTAACGGCCGTCTACACACATCCCTAAGCTACCGTCGGATTCACACCGAATTCACCAATTTTTTTGAGTAGAATAAAAAGATCTTTACGCAATTAGAAAAATATAAAACTAAAAGCATACAGAAAAATTAAATCTACTCGAATTTCTACACAAGACGAGAGCAGTTGACTAGGAGCACAACAAGGTCAACATTTTACTCTGTCTCGCAATCCTATGTCAGCACCATAATTTTCCCAAATCATACAAAAGAAACGAATTGAACTCGCAGCACGCAAAAAGCTAAGCACACGCTCATGTGGGTGCAGTGGTGTGTGATGCAATGAACTAATCAAAATATAATAATAAAAGCTTCTAGGATGCACAAGAAATGTGTGTGTGCAATAGGTAACAACTCTCTCCCCCAGACTTAAACTAAACTACACAGCATATGATAGAGAAATTAAAATTATAAAGAGCTAAGGGAAGAGGTTACCCAATGCTCAGCTAGTGAGCATACCATAAGATGTGTGGAAACCTGAAGCAGGCCCGCCATACGAAGAATCACAACCCCGCCAAAACGAAGTTGTCAAGAATACCTACAGGGGTGAGCTCCGCAAAAATAAAAAAAAAATATACAGAAAGAAATGCTAAAACTAAAAGAGACATGAAAATAAAAATGCAGGAAATGAAAGATAAATACTGGGGTTATTGTCATCCCATCACGACTTATTCGGCTACGAAAAGGTTCTAGCTAATGGGCCTATGAAAAGAAAAATGCACAGGTAACTGTTCCATTATCCGTTGCGGTAACGGGTACCGATACGGTGATAAAGCAGTTACCCCTCTGCCCAGATAATCATACCTGCTCCTCACAGGAATAGGAAATAGGAAGTAAGAAGAGGAGGAGCGCTGGTCTTCACTCTTCTCACCACAAAATAAATCCTTGCCTAGCAAGGTATCGTCTATCACAGGCCCGTAGGAGGCGATGGCAACGGCATGAGCACAAAGCTCATCGTCATCCCAACATACCCGTGGAGACTCATCCTGCACATGCTCAGATAAGGAAGGAGGATCATGTAATAAAAGAGAAGAAGAACTAAAATAATCAAAAAATGGGAAAATGGCTTTCCCAAGTATCGATCTCACAAGGAACACAGTAAGGTGGAGTTAATTTCGAGGAGGACTTGAGATTGAAGTCCTCAGGTCAGAGCTAACTAAGGGGGGGGGAGGGTTTGATGTTTGCGGAAACAGAAAATAAAAGGCTAACAACTACTCCTATGCAACATCGCTATGCGATGCTTCGCCAGGCGGGATGGAAGACTAGTCGGACGCTATGCACCAAATCGCTAGGAGGATGGGCGAGAAGGCTTGCGGATGAGGTTATGAGAATGGCAGAGTGAGGGTCGTAAGCACCTCTTCGCTACGCACGCCACCAGCAATTGCTAGTGCGACAAGGGTGGATGGTGGTGGATGGAATATGGCGCAACTCGAGCAACTTAAGTAGTAAAATAAAATAGGAATCACATAGACATGAAACACATAACATATACAACCAAAGTGCACTTCATCAATATAATAAACTTTAAACACCAATATTCAACAAGAAAGCAAGAACAAGTTAAGAGATCGACCGAATCCGAAGTCTTGCAGAGGATTCACGGTTGGAATCGTCGGGTTGTCATTCCGAGTCCAAGCTCGGTCCTCAAATGCGTCCGGGGTAGAGAAGGTTGTCACCACCTTCCAATGGCCCGTCTTCTTCGTGTCACGATAGCGGACGAAGTTTGCAAGCTTCCCTTTGCTTGATGGCTATGGCGTCAAACCCTACTTGAAGCTCACGGATGAAGGAGAAGGCCGAGAGGAAGCTCTGGCTTGGATTTGGCGGTGAAAGCTTGCCCGGAGCACCTCCCTAGGGTGGAAGATGAAGGGGAACGGCAGAGAAGGCGGAAACCTGCGGAGAAATGTCGAGGTCCGGATCGTCTCCATAATTAGGGCGAGACCTGCACTATAAATACAAAGCAGAAATGAACAATGCGCACGATCACAGGAGCACGACCAGTGGTCGTGCGCACTATGTCTGGTAATCGTGCGCACTGGCATGGCAGGATAGGAAGAAGAACTGGGTTAACACGCACGAGCAGTGGCGCAAGAGCAGTGGTCGTGCACACTAAGTCCAATGATCGTGCGATTACCCCAGACAGGACTCCCGAAAAGAGAAATCAATGCACACGATCAGTGGCGCACGACCGGTGGTCGTGCGCGTACCCCATGCTGATTCTGGAAAACGTAGAGTAGTGTGCACGATCAGTGGCGCACGACCAGTGGTCGTGTGCATTAGATCCCATGATCGTGCGCAGTATTCCTGTTTCACAACCATCCCGAAACACGCACACGACCCCTGTACCGAAAGGAAAAACCAATCACTAATATGTGCAGACATTCCAGGCAATCACACAAAGGAGTACAAACAATAAAAATAACAAAATACACAACCACGGGCACAAATGTGCACTTCCTATGGAAATAAAGATAAGATGAAATATGAACGATATAGAACTAAAAGTAAAGTGCAAACGCGTGAAAACTAGCCCAGATGAGTCCGAAAAAAGGCATATAAAATGGACTCATCACGGCCCTAGTAATATCAAACTCGTACGGTGCTCGTAGAACTTGTTCATTATTATTGTTAATGATAGGGTTATTATTTCCTTCCGCACGTTGGTTGACGGGTTGATTACGGGGAGCCGCGATATTTAATCTCAGGTCGTGGAGCCCCTCCCTAAAATCCATCATTTGTTCAGTGAAATCCTGGAGGAGTTCCTCAATCACTGTGGAACCGTGATCCGCATCCCATTTCTCCGCCATATGGGAAGACGTCGGGGTATACTTTGTACCTAATCTAGTCGACATATGGTGAATAAAAGACTCTGACCCAAATAATTTTTGGAAAGATAGATTTATTCCCGATTAATAACTAAGGTAATAAAATATATATTTTAATTTTCTCACCGAAAATAAATAAGAGATTATTAAAAAAACTTAAATTTTTTGCTAAAAAAATAAAAATTTAGGGCGCTATTGGTAGACTAGAAGAATTTTTTTTGTAATTTTGGCAAAAAGACGTGCAAGACAAGTCTGTGTCAACGCATAAGGCAAGAGGGGGAGGGTGCCAATTAGAAAATTGACGTGAACCTCCCTCAGATACCAAATTGATGCAGGCTCACACGTTGACACCGTACAATCTATGGAGTAGGCACGATTGTCTCTCTACGATCAAATTTTACACTCGCACAAATTCCAACGCAGTGCACACGCTAAGTAATTATATCAATTAAATGCTAACATACGGGTAGACAAACAGATTAGGATCGAATAAAAGTCTACAGGCCAATCTTCTTTCCAGCTAAAAGGGCTCACCCTGTCTGACTGAGCGTTGGTTGTACCAAAAGAGATCTACCAAAATTTGTGATTCGGAAAACGGTAGATCTCTCCCAATAAAAAGAAAATGAAGGGTCACCAAATCTCTCGATATTAAATAAAATAAGGATGAACAACAATGTCAATCGGAGAAACCACAATAAAATTAATGCTATCAAGATTAAACGACAAAGAATTCCACCACAAAAATTAATTTTGAGGGAAAAACACACAAGTAGCAAGGTTTCGTTACCCAGTCGGAATGAATAATTCCGATTCACTATTTTCTGGATTGTCCTTCAGTGGCTCCACCGGAGCCACGTCGTGTAACACCCCCATCCGTCACATGGCATATAACAGAAGGTCAAGCTGGAACCCGACGTCATATACCACAGACAGTCGGAAGGGTTACATAAGAATATCTAAACTATCTAATTGAGACTACTCGTCCTACACAGTGCATTCTAGAGGAAGGTTTTAAATAGTTGAATGAACCCAAAACTTGAATCCATAAATCACGAATGTCCACATCCACACAATAGGAATGAAAACTAAATACACTGAAAGGGGGATCACGGCCTTTAGGCCTTACAATAGTTCACTTAACAAATAGTGTCTTACATACATCGGCTCGCAGGCCGACCACACATGATAAAATAAAAACAACTATTATATACGGCCTTCAAGGGCCAGCACAGCAACATGGGCTCCAGCCCGCTATTTTGCACTCGGCTCTACAGCACCTGCAAGCAACATTCCACCGCATGGTGGCAAACAAGCAACGGTCAGCTAAAGCCGACCAAATTATAACGACCCCGCCCCTTAATCGGGACGGCGGTGCTCTTTCCCTGCATAACATTAGCCCAGCTAAACAATAAAGTGCAATTACATTTCTCCACAGATGTAGGCTCGCGTGTCCAAACACCCCGTGCACTCAGGGCACATTAACGGTGAATCCTGACACTTCAGCGTCTTCACCACCACCAAGATGGCAACCACGTGAGCATTTAGCCTTTCTGACCACCATCTAAGGCTCCCAACTATGCCAACGGCCAGTCCACTTTTCGGGTCTCTCGCACCGAACCATATAGCCCAGGTCCCATTCCACTTGCCTGTTGCTCACAACGCATAGTACACCTTAAGACGTACGCACGAGCCAAGCTTCTCTCGGATCCTGCCATTTTCAAACAATCACATAACCCAGTTATGTTCAAGGCCGGTTCCCAGACCGCCAAGTTAGCAGAACAACGATTCCACTCAGTTTTCCTGGTGCGCCTTAGAGCTAACCTCCAAGGATCCCTACTGCAATCTACCGCGTAGAAACCCGAAAACCCAAAGCACAGAGTTGTCTCTGGCAAAACAAATCAAATGCAACATCACCGATCAAAACAATACACATTCGGGTAGGATACACACACAATGCCTATGCCCATACTTCGATTCCGGACTCTATATGCAACACAAGGGGGACTATTCCCGTCAACCCCAAGGAATACCACGCACTCACCGCACACTTGCCGGAGCGGGTTTCCCTATGCAAAAAGGAAGAGCTTCACATGCTCAAGTTCAGAATCGTTACCCTTGTAGTACGCATTGGCGCCATGGAAAAACTACACGGATAGAAATCTTCGCAGCGATCTTTCCTCCACGGATCCGCTCTCAGATCTCAAAACGGTGCTCAGATGCTCCGCCGGCGGCTGGAATCCTCCTTCTTCTTCCTCCTCTCTCTAACACCTTGGAAAGAGAAAGACTTGGAGAGAATTGAAGGATTAACTCTCCTATTCCCGGCCTTAACAGAGCAGGAAACCATCTGGGCCGTTGGATCTTATTTAAAGAAAATGAACGGCTCAGATCCGCTGAAAAATCCCCAAACCTGGGCCGAACATGGCTTGGCACACGGTTGTGTCCCAGGCCGTGTGCCTCGATCCAGGCACGATCTTCGAACACAGAGACTCACACGGGCTCAGACACGCCTGTGTCCCACCCGACACGCCCGTGTCCCACCCGACACGCCCATGTAGGGTTCCTCGACACGCCCGTGTTCGGGGGCATGTCACAGATAACCGCCATGCCAACCGACACGACCCTGCTGAACACGGGTGCTGACACGGGTAGGCACACGCTCGTGTCAAATGACACGCCCATGTCATTAAGCCGTGTTCCTAGTCGTGTCCTTCTCGGGATGAAAATGACAAAAAACACCAGCCATACACGGCCTTGGACACACACGTGTCCTAGGCCGTGTACCCCTATACAGGCACCAAAACCCACCTTTTACACGAACAACTCAAATATAATTTTTGGGGCGTTACAAATCTCCCCCACTTAAGGAATTTCGTCCCGAAATTAAGTAAAGGTACACAAAAATTACAAGTTACCTGAATGGAACAACTCGGGGTATTCCTCCAACATAGTTTGCTCTCGCTCCCAACGAACTTTAACCATTCGGATATCCTTGTTGCGGAGTCGTTGACTTCAAAGTCTTTTATACGTATAAGCTTAACCTTTGTCGTCAACTCGTAATCAACTGGCACTTGATCAACTGCAACTATCTACGAAGGCTCTTGCACTGCCTTACACAACACCGATACATGAAACATATCGTGTAGCCCACTCAACTCCACCGACAGCTTCAACCTATACGCTGCTTCGCCAACACGCTCCAGGATCTCAAATGGTCCAAGGTATCTCAGACTCAGTTTCTTTAAGCGTCGAACCCACGAGACACCCTTGAACAGCTTGATTTTCAAGTACACCCAGTCACCAACATTGAACTCCACATTCCTCTGCTTGGCTTTATAGTACTTCGATTGTCTGTCCTCAGCGATCTTCAATCGTTCCTGAACTGTCCGAATCACTGAAGTGGCATCTTTCACCGCTTGACATTTGTAAAGCTTCGACTCGCCCGTCTCCAACCAAGAAAACGGTGTGCGACACTTTCTCCTGTACAAGGCCTCAAAAGGCTCCATTCCAATACTCGCCGGAAAGCTGTTGTTATACGCAAACTCCACCATGTAAAGGTGATCTTCCCACTGCTTTCCAAAATCTAGGACGCACATGCGAAGCATGTCCTCCAACGTCCGGTTGACCCTCTCGGTTTGGCCATCCGTCTGCGGATGAAAGGCTATGTTGAACTTTAGCTTAGTACCCAACAGACTATGCACCAACCTTCAGTCATTCGACGTGAAGCGTCCATCTCGATCACTAACAATACTCTGGGGCACACCATGCAACCGAACAATATTCTCCACATAGAGTTTGACCAACCTTTCCACCGGATCTTCCTTCCTGATCGGAATGAAGTGCGACACCTTTGTCAACCTATCTACGACCACCTAGATGACGTCGTTTCCCCTTTGCGACCTCGGCAAACCATGCACTAAATCCATAGATATGTCGTCAAATTTCCATTCCGGGATAGACAAGGACTTTAGAAAACCTCCGGGCTTTTGGCACTCCGCCTTAACCAAGGCACAAGTTTGGCACTTAGCCACATAGAGTGCTACATCCTTCTTCAATCCTGGACACAAAAATAATTTCTTCATGTCTCTATACATCTTCGTGCTTCCCGGGTGGATTGAGTACTTGGTATGATGAGCCTCGTACATCAACTCCTCCTGAAGATTATCCGTTATAGGAATGCATAGGCGACCCTCCTTCCTTAGCAACCCATCCTCAACAGAAAATGGGGAATTTGACCCATCTAATGATTCATCCAAGATCCGCTTAATGTTGTTATCCTGAATCAAAGCCCGCCGAACTCTATCAGCTATGTCACACTACACCTCGGTCCAAAACAATTTCTCCTCAGTACTAGACTGCTTGTCGACGCAAGATATCTCCAAAGCCTCCAACTCATGGACCAATCCCTCATCATGTACCGATAACAAGTTGGCTTATGTAGGAATCTTACGACTCAACGCATCTGCCACTACATTACCTTTCCCTGGCACATAATGTATCTTGAAGGTGTAGTCCCCTAGGAACTCCATCCACCTTCGCTGCCTCTTCTTCAGATCCTTGTTATCTAACAGGTACTTCAAGCTCTTATGATCGGTGTATATATCGACTTTTACACGGTACAGATGTGCCTCCATAGCTTTAAAGCAAATATCACAGTCGCTAACTCCAAGTCATGGACTGGATAATTTCTCTCATGAGCCTTTAATTATCATGAACCGTAGGCTATCACACTCCCATGCTATAGTAGAACACAGCCCAAACCACTGCCAGAAGCATCACTATAGATTTTGAACCCTTCGGTTCCTCTTGGGGAACATAAAATAGGCGATGTGGTCAACCGCCTCTTCAACTCTTCAAAAGCCTGTTCGCACTCCGAAGACCACACAAAATTCTGATTCTTCCTAGTCAAAGTCGTGAGTGGTAGAGCTATCCGCTAGAAGTTCTCTACAAAGCGCCTGTAGTAGCCAGTAAGCCATAGAATGCTCCGGACCTCCGCCACTATAGTCAAAGCAGGCCACTCCCATATCGCCACTATCTTCGTCGGATCAATAGCTATCCATTCTCCACTAACAACATGACCAAGGAATGCTATCGAGGATAACCAGAATTCAAACTTGGAGAACTTAGCATACAACTGGTTTCTCCTCAACATCTCCAACACCATGTGCAGGTGGTTGTAGTAATCCTCTTCACACTGCGAGTACACCAGGATATCATCGATAAATACCATCAAAAAATGGTCCAGGTACTCTCTGAACGTCCTGTTCATCAGATCCATAAACACAGATGGCGCATTGGTCAAACCAAACGGCATGACCGTGAACTCGTAATGCCCAAACTGCTTACTGAATGCTGTCTTTGGGATGTCGCTCTCCCTTATCCTCAACTGTTAGTAACCAGACTTCAGATCGAACTTCGAATATACGGCTGACCCAACCAACTGATCAAATAGATCGTCAATTCTCGGGATCAGATACTTATTCTTTTTTGTAAGCTTGTTCAATTCCCGGTTGTCGATACAAAGCCGCAAGCTCCCATCTTTCTTCTTAACAAAGAGAACCGGTGCGCTCCAAGGCGACGAACTTGGACGCACATAACAAAACTCTTCAGTTGCCTTCAACTCCTCCATCTCTTGGCGCTATCCGATAAGCCTTTTGGCATGCCAATAGTAAAGTCGCAGCTCCTGGGAACGGAAACACAACAGGATACTCAAACACAATAGTCTCCAGACTAGTTCGTCGAAGTCTGCACTAGAGTTTAATCCCAACTTAACCTCTCTTTCCCAACTTAACCTCCTTTCAGTTGCAATCAATGCAAGCTCGCTGCTCCGAGCGCTAGTCCATACCAAAGATTACATCGAACTCTACTAACGATAGAACCAACGCTCGTAAATCAAACTCCTGATTCCCAATCCGAACCTTGACTACACAGACCTTATCCGCGCGCATTGAGCACCCATTGGGCAAAAACACATCCAACTTGTCTTTTGCCATCGAGGGAGGGACCCCGATGCACATCACAAATCGTTCGGACAAGAAGGAATGCGAAGCTCCCGTATCAAACAAGGCTCTCGCTGGACAATCGAGAATCAATACAAATCCTAGCAACAGCAAAAGTAAGCTAACACATAAAAGAGGTAACAACTATAAAAGTTAATCTACTATAAATTAACTCATACCTGTCACCACGTCAGCTTGCTTTATGGCCTCTTCAAGACCAAGATTATAAACTCTAGGCTGGACTAGAGCATAATGAGACGCGGTTGACTCCACCGACTTCCATTTCTTCTCATAAGTCTCTCCAGACTTACTCTTGGACTTTGAACGTCCGCTACAACACTCACGAGCAAAATGCCCCGTCTTTCCACAGTTGTAGCAAGCTCTTGGGACTCGACTTGTGGTTTCCCCTGACGCACCAGACGAAATGGCTGAGTTCGAAGTCTTCTGCTTCTTGCTCCACCTGCGGAATCCTGACTTTGCATTTGGCACTTTGAACTCCGCCTTCTTTTCTCCTGGGTCCTTCTTCTCTTGCACCCTCTTCGCAACCTTTTCCAGAGACCGGGACGAGCTTACCAAGGCTAGGAAGCCCTGCGCCTTAGGCCCAGCAAGGAGTAACTGTAGGTCACCACGAAGAACCTCATAAGATCGGTTGGTCTTACTCTCCTCTTCCGTAAACATAGCCCCAGCATACCGACCCAACCGTGTAAACTCGTGAAGGTACTCGTCCACGCTTCTGGGTCCCTGGGTCAAACCAAGGTATTGGTTCTCCATATCAAGCTTCTGAGCAGAGGGTACATATCTGGCTTGGAAAAATCTTGAAAATTCCTCCATAGGCACATCAGCAAACTGCCTACCCACTAAGAGACTGAACTCCAACTCATCCCACCACAGTCTCACTTTACCCACCAAAAGAAAAGTCGTTATGGTGGTCTTCTGCCACTCCTCAGATAACGTGGCTGTCAAAACCCTCTTTATCGAAGAGAGCCAGTCCTCAGCTTGAGCTAGCGTTCCAACCCCATCGAACCTCGGAGGATTAAATCCCATTACATGCTTTATCTGCTTCTCCGTAGCTCTCCTCGGCTCTACCAGATCAACTGCTGTGCGCTCCACCACTCTCGGCTCTACCGCCATAACCAGTTCTTGCTCCACGACAGGAGGTGCGCGGTGCATTTGCCCTGCAGGTTGGGCATTAATCATTGCAAATACGGCTTCAGCCACCATCTTGATGGTTTTCGCTGAAGGAGGTGTAGTAGGCATGTCTCTCGGTGCACTACTTTCTGCCAATTGTGGACGCTCTGATTGACCAGCACCGCTCCTAACTGCCTATAGAAGCAAAGATACGCGATTAGACGACAACCAAATTGCTAAAAGCAATCGTTGGAACACTCAGAGTCCAGAAAACAATTGTATTTTTCATTCCTAAGTGGACATTCATGGGTTCTTTTTGATGTTATAACTATGACGCACACATGTGCTCACCACCCCTTAAAAGAATTCGCCCACGAATTCATTTAAGCCTAACCGTAATCGGAAGTCTGATACCAAATTGTAACACCCCCATCCGTCACATGGCATATAACAGAAGGTCTAGCTGGAACCCGACGCCATATACCACAAACAGTCAAAAGGGTTACATAAGAATATCAAAACTATCTAATTAAGACTACTCGTCCTACACAGAGCATTCTAGCGGAAGGTTTTAAATAGTTGAAAGAACCCCAAACTTGAATCCATAAATCATGAATGTCCACATCCACACAACAGGAATGAAAACCAAATACACTGAAAGCGGGAACACGGCCTTAAGGCCTTAAAATAGTTCACTTAACAAATAGTGTCTTACATACATCGGCTCGCAGGCCGGCCACATGTGATAAAATAAAAACAACTATTCTATAAACTGTAACACCACCATCTGTCACATGACATATAACAGAAGGTCCAGCTGGAACCCGTCGCCATATACCACAGACAGTCGGAAGGGTTACCTAAGAATATCCAAACTGTCTAATTAAGACTACTCGTCCTACACAGAGAATTCTAGCAGAAGGTTTTAAATAGTTGAAAGAACCCAAAACTTGAATCCATAAATCATGAATGTCCACATCAACACAATAGGAATTAAAACCAAATACACTGAAAGGCGGAACACGACCTTAAGGCCTCATAATAGTTCACTTAACAAATAGTGTCTTACATACATCGGCTCACAGGCCGGCCACACATGATAAAAAAAAAACAACTATTCTATATGGCCTTCAAGGGCCAGCACAGCAACATGGGCTCCAGCCCGCTATTTTGCACTTGGCTCCGCCTCACCTGCAAGCAACATTCCACCGCATGGTGGCAAACAGGAAACGGTCAGCTAAAGCCGACCAAATTATAACAACCCCGCACCTTACTCGGGATGACGGTGATCTTTCCCTGCATAACATTAGCCCAGCTAAACAATAAAGTGCAATTACATTTCTCCACAGATGTAGGCTCGCATGGCCAAACACCCCGTGCACTCAAGGCACATTAACGGTGAATCTTGACACTTCAGCGTCTTCACCATGACTACCAAGATGGCAACCACGTGAGCATTTTGCCTTTCTGACCACCGTCTAAGGCTCCCGACTATGCCAACGGCCAGTCCCCTTTTCGGGTCTCTCGCACCAAACCACATAGCCCAGTCCGATTCCACTTGCTTGTTGCTCACAACGTGTAGTACACCTTAAGACGTACGCACGAGCCAAGCTTCTCTCAGATCTTGCCATTTCCAAACAATCACATAACCCAGTTATGTTCAAGGCCGGTTCCCAGACCGCCAAGCTAGCAGAACAACGATTCCGCTCAGTTTTTCGGGTGCGCCTTGGAGCTAACCTCCAAGGATCCCTACTGCAATCTACCACGTAGAAACCCGAAAACAAAAAGCACAGATTCTTCTCCGGCAAAACATATCAAATGCAACATAACCTATCCAAACAATACACGTCCGGGTAGGCTTCACACACAATGCATATGCCCGTACTTCGATTCCGGACTCTATATGTAACACAAGGGGGACTATTCCCGTCAACCCTAATGAATACCACGCACTCACTACACACTCGCGGGAGCGGGTTTCCCTATGCAAAAAGGAAGAGCTTCACATGCTCAAGTTGAGAATCGTTACCCTTGTAGTACACTTTGGCACCATGGAAAAACTACACGGATAGAAATCTTCGCAGCGATCTTTCCTCCACGGATCTGCTCTCAGATCTCAAAACGGTGCTCCAATGCTCCGCCGGCAGCCGGAATCCTCCTTCTTCTTCCTCCTCTCTCTAACACCTTGGAAACAGAAAGCCTTGGAGAGAAATGAAGGATTAACTCCCCTATTCTCGGCCTTATCAGAGCAGGAAACCATTTGGGCCTTTGGATCTTATTTAAAGAAAACGAACGGCTCAGATCCGCTCAAAAATCCCCAAACCTGGGCCAAACACGGCTTGGCACACGGCCATGTCCCAGGCCATGTGCCTTGATCCAGGCACGATCGTCGAACACATAGACTCACATGGGCAAACCAACACGACCCTGCTGAACACGGGTACTGACACGGGTAGGCATACGTCCGTGTCATTAAGTCGTCTTCCTGCCCGCGTCCTTCTCTGGATGAAAACAGCCAAAACACCAGGCAGACACGGCCTTGGACATGCCCGTGTCCTAGGCCGTGTACCCCTATACAGGCACCAAAATCCCCTTTTTACACGACCAACTCAAATATAATTTTCGGGGCGTTACACGCCGAATGGAGAGAAAACTCGTCCGCCTTTGTCGCTTAACGCCAGAGTTGGAATCAACAAGGGGGGATCCTTGCCTTGGCCGAATTTCACCCAAAAGAAAAGAGGTTGGTTGGATTTGTGTAGAGGAATGGTGGCTGAGTTTTGAAAGGCAGGAGTCTAAAGGGTGGAGGAGGAGATGCCGAGAGAGAGAGAGAGGAAGGGGGAGAGGAGTTCGGCTAGAAGAGGGGGAGAAGACCTTGGCCGAATTTTGAAAAGGAGGGGGAAAAAGATCTCAAGGAGGATTTTAGGGATTCAAATTCTTATCATTCATTATTCTATCAAATCCTTCATAAACATGGCTATATATAGCCTACACCACTCCATCTCCTCCATTCAAAATTCAAAATGGAACTATGATGGTTATATACACCCATCATGAAATAAAAACAATACAAAAATTAAATGCATGCAATTAAACACTCTTGATGGTTATTGGCACCCATCATACATGAAATGAAACAAAAACTTAAAATAAAAATTGCGAAAATAATAATTGATAGAATATAATATATATAATTATTTAATTTATAGTTTTATATTTTATTTAATGGCAACGGCAGACGTCGAGCAAAACATGTAGCGGCGGCGGCGTTGCCGAAAAACGTCGTAGTAGAATTTCATCTTCGAGCTTGCGATAACGATCGTCCTAATCCACGAACTCTCTATGACGGGGATCATCTGTCGCATCAGCATCGTCACCATCAATCCTCCCCCGCTCAAAAGTACTCATCACCGATGAGTTGGTCTAAAAGTACCGGTGCAGGAGAGCATCATCCAAAAGAGCCACCTCTGATTCACGAAACCAAGAGTCATTGGAGGCCGGATGATCACGCCATCAAATCAAGCAGCAAAAAACATCACCACTGGGAGAGGAGAGCACTACATCTTGGAGTATCCTGTCATGCAAAAATGTGGTCATGGGGAACCTTGGAAAAGCATTATAAAGGAAAAAAAAGTTTCTTCATCAATAATCAACGTACCTCCATTGGAGACCGATGGAGAGAGCGATCCATAAACAAGCTCACCCCCCAACCCATTAGAAAATGTAATAGAACTAAACGGAAAGGCAGATAATTCAAGTGGAAGTGAAACATATGACGTTAAATCAAAAACATTAAAAATATGGGAAATACCCCAATCAGTGGGTAACTTCAAAAGATATGTGTTTTCTCCAAATTTCTTTAATATCCGAAAAGATCCAGCTCGCCGATTCACCAACTTTTTTATAGTGCCTGAAGGCATCCGTTCTGTGACAAGACACACCAAAAGTAAATTGCCAACCTTAAAGTCAGACGCTCTTTTATGTAAGTTAGCATGATATTGATAAGATGTATATTGTGTGGTTAGCGATTCACTAATATGCTTATATAAATTATGAGCATGAGAGACAAAATCTTGTGTGAATTGACTTGATCTATAATATGGCGGTAACAAAATCAAGTCAAACGGCACTGTACAACCTTGTGCTCGCGAGTAGGCCAACAAAGCAAGGGAAGAAGGGACAGCTCGCAAGATAAGGCGAGACCGGTTATAAGGGGAGATCTCGTTAAGCTAGGCGAGATCTCGCTAGGCAAGATCTCGCTAGGCGAGATCTCGCTAGGCGAGACCTTCGGGCGCGAGCGAGTAGCCCACAGGCGAGATCCTCTAAAGAGATTGGCGGGTCCCTCCCCACTCACCGCAGGAAGGAAGGCGGTTTTCATCTTTTTTCCCATAAGGGGGGATTTTACCTTTGGGCCCCAGATAGTTTTACATTTTTAACCCTGGAGGCCTGCGTATAGCTCTCCAGAACAGCGGAGTTGGGCTATCAGCAGACCCGGTCCAGGGTGTTTTGGTCATTTCAAGATGGTTTGGAAGTGATATTTGCAGAACAGATTCAGAAACCTATAAATAGACCGATAAGGTGCCTGAGAAAAGGTTGTTGAACCTTCCCACTTTTTTCCTCGCAGGCACCTAACTCAGCACTGGCTAGGGAGGGGAAGACTCTCAGTTCTTCCGGGTAAGAGGCGGGACCTCCAAGCTGAATCCCCTCGGTCTATTTTCAGGTCGCTGACTCTCGTCAGGGCGGTAGCGCAGGGAGAGTACGTGTGGGCCGCATCCTGTTTCGAACTCTAGGAGGGATCAGAAGGCTGGTTCCAACATTTTGGTGCGGTGAGCGTGGACGCAGCCCTCAGAGAAGAACCTTGAGCAACCAACATGGCGGGAGATCATGGAGAAGGAGAAGGAGGGGAGTCGGATAATCAGGGGGGATTTGTAGGGAGAACGGAGTTCCTGGCTTCGATCAAGGGGATCATGGATCTATTGCAGGGGATCTCGCGGCAGGGAGACAGTTCAACTCCACTGCCCACAGCGCCAGCTCTCGCAACTCAGGAGGAACTCGCCTCAGCGCGAGTCGGAGAAGACGCCCCGGGGAGAAGGCCGGGAAAGGAGGTGATGCTGGAAGGGACTGGGAGGGACATGGCGGGAAGGGAGCTGTTCCCAAGTCCGGCGAGTACCATCGTGCCAGGGGAGGTCGTCGCGCGAGTAGAGGTGGCGAGACCGGCGGCGCGAGGGTCCCCTTTTTGCGAGCTAGTCCTATCCGCTCCTGTCCCGGAGGGCTTCATAGAGCCCGAGATGAATTACTATGTAGGGAAGGACGATCCCCTCCATCACTTGCAGTGGTTCGAAGACGCTGTCTCGATCAGGCCCATGACGGACGCGTTTAAGTGCCGCCTTTTTGCGATCACTCTAAAAGACAAGGCTAGGGACTGGTTCCATCAACTCCCGGCAGGCTCGATATATTGCTTCGAGGACTTGAGTAGGAGCTTCCAGCTCCGGTTCTCCAAATCTAAGAAGAGGAAGAAGAACCTGGAATCGATCTTTTTGATTAAGCAGAAGGCGGATGAATCACTGGCTCAGTACGTGGATAGGTTCCAAGAGGAAATTCTGGATATACAGGAGGTGTCGGGTTTTGCCCTCCAGATGGCTTTCACAGTGGGACTGCGGGAAGGATTCTTCAAGATGAGCCTCACCCGGAAGGCGCAGCTTTCCTTTGAGGGCTTGATGGAGAAGGCGGGCAAGGAAATAGCAATGGAGGCAGCAAACCCGGACTTCGCGAAGAAGCTGGCAAGGCTTACTGAGGTAGAGTCGAGGGAGACAGGAGGGAGGCAACACGAAGCAAGGAGAAGAGAAGAGCCGAGGGCACCGGCGTATCCGGAGCTGGGGTGGAGGCAGCAGGGGGGACTGCCCCCGGGCAAGGTAGAGGATTTCCCCAAGTGGGAAGGAATCAACAGGGAGGACCGGGAAGGTTCAATCAGATGGGGTGGGGGAATGGTCATAGACCACCCCTACCTGCTGCGGAGCAGGCCATGGCCATCGGCCGAGGCAGAGGAAGGGGCCGGGAAAGAGGAAGAGGAGCAGGAGCAGGGAGAAGGAGGAACCCTTAGGATGGGAGACCGGAGGGGGGGGGGGTGGCGTTGCCATACTGTGACTTCCACGAGGAGGAGGGTCACGCAACGGCTACCTGCCCGGATTTCTTGGAGTTAAGGAGGACTCGAGGAGCTGGAGAACAGCCAAGGCCGGTGCGGATAGAGGAAGTAACAATTGTAGGAGAAGAGGATCGATGTGTGGACCGTGCGGATGAAGGGGATCGCGGCCTTGTTGGGGTGATCAATGGGGGGGTGGGGATAGAGGCGGCCCGAAAGGCGAGCCTTCACACTATGTACCGCCGAAGTGTCGCCTCGAGGTCACAGTCCCCTCCTCCTGATGAAAAGATTACCTTTTCAAGAAAAGACATGCCCAACCATGAGGACCCCTTTTGTGATGCGCTGGTGATTCGGACCGCCATCGAGAACTTCACGGTATCGCGGATCCTAGTCGACAATGGGAGCTCGGTGAACGTAATTTTTAAGAAGGCATTCAATGCAATGAGGGTGGAGGCACGGAGGGTGCTGGCGGCGGATGGACCATTGTTTGGATTCTCAGGAGAAAGGAAAGAGGTCGAGGGAGGTGTGGGACTCCAAGTAACTCTGGGAGGGCTATCCCGAAATTGCCGTTTTGTCATAGTGGATGCCCCCAGTAGCTATAACGCTATCTTTGGGCGCCCCTTGATCAGCGCTTTCATATGCGTTCCATCGTCGTTTCACCAGTGCTTGAAGCTGAATTCTGGAGGTACCCAAATCAGGGTACGAGGAGATCCGAAGGCAGCAAGGGAATGCTACGTGACGGCAGTAAACACAATCTCCTGGCAGGGGGACGCAGAGGAGCTGCAAAAGAGGATGGAGCGATTACAACAAGAACATGGAGGCGAAGAAGAGCGAGGAGAGGAGGGTGCTGGAGGAGAGGGAGAAGTAGTAGCGGTTGGAGGCATTGCGGGGGAGCCAGCGATGGCGGGAGAGAAGTTCGGGGAGACGGGGATGACAGAAGAGGAAGGGAGGAAGGAGAAGAGGAAGACGGAAGAGGTGGGCGGGTCGCCCGGGGAGGGGACCCGTCCAGAAAAAAGAAGAGCCTCCTGGCAGGAAAAGGAGGGCGCGAGCAAGTGGGAGGCGGAGCAGCCGGGGGAAGAGAGAATGGTGGCCAACGCAGAAGACAAAGCCCAGCAGCAGGGTACGCAGGCAGAGCAGGAAGGAGAGGAAGAGCCATCCAGGCTGAAAGCTGCGGTGGAGGTCCTGGAGATAGAAATACGCACCAAGGAAGGCCGAGTAGAAAGGATAAAAATCAGTGGCGAGCTCAACCCGGAGGACCGAGAGAATGTCAGAACCTGCGTGCAAAAAAATATTGACGTCTTCGCGTGGAGCGCCGCGGACATGCCGGGGGTCGATGCAGACGTCGCCTACCACCGCCTCAATCTAGACCCCAACACCCTCCCCATACAACAGAAGAAGAGGGCCATCGCCTCCAAGATGGCCAGACCTATTAGAGAGGAAGTGGAAAAATTGCTTAAGGCGGGGTTTGTGTCCGCCTGTAAGTATCCGGGGTGGGTGAGTAATGTTGTAATGGTCAAAAAAGGGGGGGGGGGGGTAAGTGGAGGATGTGCGTAGATTTTTCTCTTTTAAATAAAGCATGCCCTAAGGATTATTATCCGCTGCCCCGAATCGACGCGCTGGTTGACTCAGCCGTCGGTTTCCCTTTTATGAGTTTCTTGGACGCGTTTTTTGGGTACCATCAAATACGCATGCATCCTTCGGACGTTAAGGATGTCACCTTCGTCACGGAGGATGGGTGCTTCTGCTTTAATATGATGCCCTTCGGTTTGAAAAATGCGGGCGCAACCTATCAAAGGATGATGGATCGAATTTTTCGAGAACAGAGAGGAAGGAATCTCGAGGTTTACGTAGACGACTTCATGATCAAAAGCAAGGACCTCAGGGCTCATGTCCTAGATCTGGAGGAAACCTTTAAAACCCTGAGGGAGTATAAAATGAGGCTCAACCCCCTGAAGTGCGTTTTCGGCGCTAGCAGAGGAAGATTCCTGGGGCATCTACTCACTCCATCTGGAGTGGAGCCCAACCCCGAAAAAGTGAGAGCAATCCTAGAACTGGAGTCCCCTCAGAATGTGAAGGAAGTCCAGCGTCTTACAGGAAAGTTGGCCGGGCTGAGCAGGTTCCTTTCCAGGGCGGGGGAGAGATGCTCGCCCTTCTTTCGAACGCTGCGAGGGGGTAAGGGTTTCGAGTGGACCGCGGAGTGCGAGACGGCTTTTCAGGCCATAAAGCAGCAGCTTACCCAGACGCCTTTACTCCAGGGACCAAGGGAAGCCGAAGACCTGTTCCTATATTTGGGGGTAGGGATGGAGGCGGTAAGCTCGGTTCTTGTGCGTGAAGAAGGAAAGAAACAATTCCCAATTTATTACATGAGCAGGGTCCTGAAGAAGGCGGAACTCGGGTACCCTATCCTGGAAAGGTTAGCATTTGCCCTCATCGTCTCGGCCCGAAAGCTCAGACCGTATTTCCAGGCACACTCCATCCGAGTGGTGACTGACCACCCTCTCTGTAACATCTTGAGCGGGGTAGAGCATTCGGGGAGGCTGGCAAAATGGTCAATAGAGCTCAGCGAATTTGATCTCGTCTTCGTTCCACGGCTCGCCATCAAGGCGCAGGCGGTGGCCGATTTCTTGGCAGACTATGTGGTCGAGGTCCGAGAAGCGGAGACGCCCCCTCGAGCAGCTTGGAAAATGTTAGTGGATGGAGCGTTAGGGAGAAACTCTTTTGGGGGGGGGGGGGAGTGGTCTTGACCAGTCCGGAGGGGACCCAGATTGAGCAAGCCTTGAAGATTCATTTCGCAGTCACCAACAACCAGGCAGAATATGTGGCGGTCATTGCAGGGCTGAGGTTAGCCCGGGAGCTGGGCATACAAGACATTGAGGCCTCGACGGACTCCATGGTGGTGGCAGGTCAGATCAAAGGGGAGTTCGAGGCAAGGGAGCCAGCCCTCCAGCTGTATTAGGGAAAGGTCAAGGACATCATAGGGCAGTTCCGAAGTTTCTCAATTCAACACGTCCCGAGAGAGGAGAGCACCCAGGCCGACCAACTCGCCAAGCACGGCCCTCTAGCCGGGGGAACGGTGACGGAACTCTTCAGACCGTCCATAGAGGAAGGAGAACTTATGGAAGTGTGCCAACAAAGGTCGTGGATGGACCCCTTCATCATTTTTTTGGCATCGGGACAGTTACCCGCGACGGAACTCGACAAGAAGCGTACCAGATACAAATCGGCATACTACCTATTGAAGGATGGAGTTTTATATCGCAAGACCTTGACAGGTTTGCTGGCCAGGTGTGTGTCGGAGGAAGAGGTTCCCAGGGTTCTGCAAGAGATCCACTCCGGAGAATGTGGAAGTCACTCGGGGAGTCGGACTTTAGAAGGGAGGGTGCTGAGGCAGGGGTACTTTTGGCCTACCCTTAGGAGAGATGCGGAGGAATTTGCGAAAAAGTGCCAAAAGTGCCAGGAGTTCGCCCCTCTTCAGCTCCTTCCGGCCCAGAGGTTGCGGACCATCACAGCTCCCTGGCCATTCGCTATATGGGGGCTAGATCTGGTGGGCCCCTTTCCCCAAGCAAGTGGCCAAAGGAAGTTCCTGATAGTCATGGTGGATTACTTTTCAAAGTGGCTGGAGATGAAAGCATTGGCTAAGGTAACCTCGCAGGTGGTCAAGAACTTCGTTTGGGTGGAGATCGTCTGCCGGCATGGGTTGCCCCTAGCCATTGTGACAGATAATGGACCCCAATTTGCAAGCAGGGAGTTCATGGATTTCTGCATTCATTTGGGGATAGATCTCCGCTTTGCCTCTGTTCATCATTCGCGGAGTAACGAACAGGTCGAAGCGGCTAATAAGGTCATTGTCAATTTGTTGAAGAAAAAGGTGGAGAATTTGAGAGGAAGCTGGGTGGAGCAATTACCTTCAGTACTCTGGGCCTTGAGAACTACACCAAACACAGCCACGGGAGAAACCCCGTTTAAGCTCTCTCATGGCTCGGAGGCCGTCATACCTGTCGAGTTCGAGGTCGCATCACCAAGAGTAGTGGTTGCAAGGGAAGGAGCCGAAGGATGGAGAACAGAGAACGAAGAAGAGCAGAGACTTTCGTTGGATCTCGTGGAGGAGCTCCAGGATTTAGTAGTGTTCCGGCAGGAGGAAGTCAAGCGCCGGATGGCGAGGTACTTCGACAAGCATGTAAGGGTCAAACAGTTCGTGAAAGGAGATTTGGTCCTAAAAAAGGTTGATGCGGCGGGTAGAGGAGCCTCTGTAGGAAAACTTAACCCAAATTGGGAGGGTCCTTTTGTAATAAAAGAAGTCTTAAAGTCAGGAGGGTACCACCTCCAGAATGTGGACGGGGTATCTCTCGAGCGAGCCCGGAGTGGGGATGATTTGAAGAGATTTTACCCGTAGCACTCTACTTCACAGTATCTTTCTATTGTTATTTGGAAATGCTTATCATCCCGATGTGCTCTTTTGGTGGAAGTGTGGGTGACCTCTGTGAGGCACCAGGGGCGAGATGATTTGTAGAAACAACCCCAAGCAGACCCGCTGACCAGGCTCCCATCTAGCTGGCAGGGCTGTAGGCTAACTCGGTGGTTGGTGGTGTTTTGGAGAGAAGACCCCGAGCAGACCCGCTGACCAGGCTCCCATCTAGCTGGCAGGGCTGTAGGCTCACTCGGTGGTTGGTGGTGTTTTGGAGAGGAGACCCCGAGCAGACCCGCTGACCAGGCTCCCATCTAGCTGGCAGGGCTGTAGGCTCACTCGGTGGTTGGTGGTGTTTTGGAGAGGAGGCCCCGAGCAGACCCGCTGACCAGGCTCCCATCTAGCTGGCAGGGCTGTAGGCTCACTCGGTGGTTGGTGGTGTTTTGGAGAGGAGACCCCGAGCAGACCCGCTGACCAGGCTCCCATCTAGCTGGCAGGGCTGTAGGCTCACTTGGTGGTTGGTGGTGTTTTGGAGAGGAGACCCCGAGCAGACCCGCTGACCAGGCTCCCATCTAGCGGGCAGGGCTGTAGGCTCACTCGGTGGTTGGTGGTGTCTTGGAGAGGAGACCCCGAGCAGACCCGCTGACCAGGCTCCCATCTAGCTGGCAGGGCTGTAGGCTCACTCGGTGGTTGGTGGTGTTTTGGAGAGGAGGCCCCGAGCAGACCCGCTGACCAGGCTCCCATCTAGCTGGCAGGCCTGTAGGCTCACTCGGTGGTTGGTGGTGTTTTGGAGAGGAGACCCCGAGCAGACCCGCTGACCAGGCTCCCATCTAGCGGGCAGGGCTGTAGGCTCACTCGGTGGCTGGTGGTGTTTTGGAGAGGAGACCCCGAGCAGACCCGCTGACCAGGCTCCCATCTAGCTGGCAGGGCTGTAGGCTCACTCGGTGGTTGGTGGTGTTTTGGAGAGGAGGCCCCGAGCAGACCCGCTGACCAGGCTCCCATCTAGCTGGCAGGGCTGTAGGCTCACTCGGTGGTTGGTGGTGTTTTGGAGAGGAGACCCGAGCAGACCCGCTGACCAGGCTCCCATCTAGCTGGCAGGGCTGTAGGCTCACTCGGTGGTTGAGGGTGTTTTGGGAGGAACAAGTCTAAGGGTAAGAATGCGCGTGGAGAAAAATCCATGACTCATCAAAAGGGGGATAGTCCCTGAAACAGAGAGTGACCAGGAATGGGGCCAGGGAAGAAGGTCCCTGGACGGCACTCGCCATAGGGGGTCTCGCCACCGGCGGGAGGGTTTTCCTCATCCCAGGATCAAGTGAGCTGAAGTGGCCGAAACCGACCGGCGAGACGACTAGACCAAGAAATTTTGTGGCGAGATGATCTCGCGGCGCAACGCCAACGGAGGTAATCAAGACAGGTAAAGAGCGATAAAGGGGGGCCTCGCGCCGGTTTTAAGCGAAATGAAAGGCAATAAAAGTAGTGATTAAACAGCGTCCCAAAAATAGCCATACACCTTGGGCTAGTAGCTAAGCGAGAGGGTGGAAGATCAAACTGGCAATTAAAATAAAGTAACTCCTAAATAACTATTACACAGCACCCCAAAAGGGGAAGCGGCCGTCAGCATATAAAGAGTTTTAAACAAAAAATTAGTGAGGCAGAGACACCTCGCTCTCCTTTTAAGAAAGGGAACCAGAATCACAAGTGTTAGACAAAAAGATGAGGGGGAGAGGAAAACATTGCGAGGGATGGTGCACTACTCATTGTCAGAGGAGGCGCTGCCGTCCGACTCGTCGAACAAGCGCGGGACTAGGTCGCGGACGGTCACCGTCTCCGCATCAGCGCGCACCACTCCCAGCTCCTTCATCATCTTAAGGACGACCTCCGCTGTCTTGATGTTTGAGTCCCGGCAGATGGCCTCCACCTCATCCACGGAATATCGGGAAGAAATGGGAAACTGATCTGTGGGGGGCGTCGCGCTGCTCTGAAGGCGAAGGTTCTCGGCTTTCAGCTTCTTGTTTTCCCCCTCCAGCTCCTCGATACGCGAGCGCATCCTGTTCGCCGTCTCGGCATCCTGCGGGAGCGGGGAAAGTAAGAGACTATAAGGGGCAAGGGCGAGGCGGGCAAGGAAAATATAAGGAAACTTACCACGCCACCCTGGCTCTGTGCAAGGAGTTTGTCAGCAACATTCAACCGCTTCTCCAAGTCAATAGACTTCTCGCGCTCTGCGGCGAGACCGGTCTCCGCCTCTTTCCATTTCCTGTTGTTGAAGACAAGACGGCGCGAGACGCGATGCGCGAGCTCCAGGGAGCGAAACTGCGAGTGGACGCTTTTCAGAATGAGGTCCCGCGAGGCCTCGTTGTCAGCAGGTTCGGAGCCAAGACCGCCATAAAGCCCAAAACCTAGGGAAAAGGTGTGGCTGGTGGGATGGTCCTGTTCCTTCCAGGAAGGGAGAAGGGTGGACACGGACACTCGGTTGGAATCCTGCTCCCATATTAGAACCGGCTCGCCGACGTCATCCTCCGTCGCAGGCCCCATATTGTAGTTAGGGTGCGAGGCAGGAGCCGGGCGGCTGGATGAGCCAGTTTCGCCACGAGGAAGCTGAGGGGGCTGAGCACGACCGTGGGCGGCTGGTTCTGCAGAAACCGTCTCGCGGGTTGGCGAGACGGGCTGACGTGGAGGCGAGGGAGACGATAGAGTGATAGGGGAGAGAGACCCCGCGAGCTCTTCTCTTCTCTTGGCCGGCTTTTCCTTCTCGAAGGACACAGTCTTTTTCTTCTTCTTGGGGCTGAGGCGAGAGGCACCCTCGCCCGCAGGCCTCTTCTTGGCGACAGGGGTCAGCGTATCTTTTGCAGCCTCCGCCGCCATATTCGCTAAGGCGAGAGCTCGATTGCTCTGGTAGGGGGGATGGACGGGAACGGTCCTTTCTCCTAAATAAGGTAACAGTTAGCGGGAGGAAAAAATTTTACGGGGACAGAAGGGAATAGAGGCTTACCTTCGCCCGGAAAAACGGCGGGGAGCGAGTCTAGGTCGCGCCGCAGGAATTGGACTTCAAAATTCTTCCCCACGAAGAAATCGCAGAGCTCTTTCTCAGCACCCCCACCTTGGGGGTTTCATAATAACACTCGGCGGGAGATACCGGGGCGAGAGGGACGCCTCCCAGATCCCCGCGTATGAAGACGAACCGCGTCAACCAATGGTGGTTTTTGTTCGGCGTCTCGCATACTTTGAGGCCCTGGCCTGTGAAGTAAGAAATGCCGTCGTCCTTGGCGTGGTAGACGAACAACTTGCGAAAGGCGGTTAGGCTAAACTCGATGCGCTCTCGCCTCAGGTAGCATGCGAAGGCGATCAACATGGAGATGGCATTGGGGTTAAATTGGGCCGGGACGACCCCGAAGTACTTCAGCACCAATTTAACCTCCGGCCAGAGGGGAAGCCTCAGCCCCGCCTCAAAGTGCGAGACCAGGAAAGCCAACTCGTTGGGGTAGAAGGTGTTGATGCATTCGCCCACTTTGGGCGGGCGAGACGGATAACTATCGGAGAGGTATTCGCGGGCGAAGTGAGCGTGGTCTTCCTCTGGCAGTCTGCCGAGAGGGAAGTCATGGTCGACGAAACGTTTCCCGCAGCGACTGCACCCCTCGCCCTCTTCGGTCTTCTTATTTCCCATGATTGGCGAGAAAGCGGCAAAAGAAAGAGGGGAATGCCCCGAGAGAGACGCGAGATGACGAAGAAGGCGCGGAAACAGGGATCAGAAGAACAGCTTGGAAACAGTGAGGGATAGTGGTGGCGGTTGAAAGTATTTATAAGGGGGAAGGGAAAAGGGCGGGAAAGTTAGGCGGCGGGAAAGGAGAGGACATCCCGGCGCCTCGTTCCTCCCCTCTCTCTCTCTCTCTCTCTTATCTATCTCTCTCTAGAACCGAAGGGGCGGGTGCACCGCAGACATCCTTTCGAGGCAGGCCATCATTACAGGATTAATAAAATAATAATAAAATGATATCTAATCATGGCAATAATGAAAAGACGACATGATGCGACCCCGTGCGTGACCAAGAGTCAAAACAAAAATCGTTCCACAGGAGAGGGCGACCCGCCCTAATAAGCTTTTACAACATGACGGTAATAAAACAGCGAGATTAATAAACATGAGATCCAGAGAGGGCGAGGCGGGACGGGGACAGTTTAGTTCCTCACCCACTGCCAGCGGCCATCCTTACCCCCCGCGCATGGCGGGCGGCCAGGAAGATGAAAGGCGCGAGTGGCGATCACGCCGCGGCGCGCGAGACGGAGATGTTCATCCGTCTCGTTCAATATAGCCTGAGGGTCGGTCCCGTCTAGCACCCCGTCCGCTTCCACCATTGCGGAAAGGCGGTGGTGATCTGATTCCATCCACTCCATGCGCCGGTCGGAGGCTTGCTTCTCGAGCTCCATCTCGCGGATTATGTGTGTATACTTGCGGAACATCCGGGCAGTCCTATGTTTCAACTCCAAGGGGTCCATGGGGTCACCTAGGTAGTCCTCGATCTCGCTTGGATGAGGGAGAGGCGAGAGGGGGGGCGACGAGGGAGCTTCCTCAGTATCAGAATCAAAGTGGATGCCTGCGAAAGTAAGCGAAAGACCACAAGCCAAGTGAGCCCGCGCAAGCCAGATAAAAGAGGGCAGAGCGACTGCGAGGCGAGAGTGGAAGAGATCTTACTTGGGATTCGAGGGTTCCCCACAACTCGCGAGAGGTTTTCTCCCCGCGAGGGAGGAGGAGAGGCCATCTTGGGAACGTCTGCGTGTTGAGGAACTCGACTTACATTATCCTGGGGATTGGCAGACACCGGCGAATCAGCATGACTTCCCTGAAAAAGCATAGTCAGACAGGCGAAACCAGAAAAGGGAAGGATAAGGTGTTCACCTGTATCCCTCCCAAAGAAGGGAAGGGATTGTCTGTCGGGTCGGCAGAAGAAGTTGCGCCCGCCGAGAGAGGGGCGCAGACCGCTTTCGCCTTATTTATGCGAGAGGGCGGAGAGGCTGCGGGGGGAGTACGCCCCAGATCTGGGAAAAGGGCATCCGTGTGGGCTTTGTTTCGCCTTCGCACAATCGCAAGGCGCTCGCGGAAACTCTGACTATGAGACATTCCGAAAGAAGATGACAAAAGGGTTCCGAATGAAGGCTTTCTCCTCATATTTATAGGTCGTATGGGGGGGGGGCCCACCCAAGATTCTCTTGGAGGCATCTCAGCATCGCGAGCCGCGGTTGGACATATCTTTCTGAGGTTAGGGCAACCTCGTAAAGAGCGGGGATTGTGTACAACCTTGTGCTCGCGAGTAGGCCAACAAAGCAAGGGAAGAAGGGACAACTCGCAAGATAAGGCGAGACCGGTTATAAGGGGAGATCTCGTTAAGCTAGGCGAGATCTCGCTAGGCAAGATCTCGCTAGGCGAGATCTCGCTAGGCGAGACCTTCGGGCGCGAGCGAGTAGCCCACAGGCGAGATCCTCTAAAGAGATTGGCGGGTCCCTCCCCACTCGCCGCAGGAAGGAAGGCGGTTTTCATCTTTTTTCCCATAAGGGGGGATTTTACCTTTGGGCCCCAGATAGTTTTACATTTTTAACCCTGGAGGCCTGCGTATAGCTCTCCAGAACAGCGGAGTTGGGCTATCAGCAGACCCGGTCCAGGGTGTTTTGGTCATTTTGAGATGGTTTGGAAGTGATATTTGCAGAACAGATTCAGAAACCTATAAATAGACCGATAAGGTGCCTGAGAAAAGGTTTTTGAACCTTCCCACTTTTTTCCTCGCAGGCACCTAGCTCAGCACTTGCTAGGGAGGGGAAGACTCTCAGTTCTTCCGGGTAAGAGGCGGGACCTCCAAGCTGAATCCCCTCGGTCTGTTTTCAGGTCGCTGACTCTCGTCAAGGCGGTAGCGCAGGGAGAGTACGTGTGGGCCGCATCCTGTTTCGAACTCTAGGAGGGATCAGAAAGCTGGTTCCAACAGGCACTGGTTCTTTTTATCCGTGCATGATCTCATTCGGCGATAAACTAGCATATAAGTAATTAGACAAAACTTGATTGAGTAATTTTTTAAAAGTGCGCCTAAGTATCTTACTACCGTGAGGAGTGAACCCATGTGCTACATGTCTTAACCCAAATACGGAGGATAAGGGGGTTAAGTCAGGTGGCACGGGATCCTGATAATCAAAGATGATTTTAATGGGCTCGAAATTCGCAGTTTTAATTTTATATTTAATATACTCACGCTTGGCATGAAGATATGCCAAGGAGTAATGCTCATCATGAACAATAGAGTTGGACTCTCCCAGATGTGTAAGGATGTGCGAGAGATACAACTCTAGGGACCCAACTATAGTCACTAACATATGGACATGAGGGTTATCAAAAGGCGGTGGGTAAATACGTGTAACTTGGTGTGGTATATAAGTATTTCTATAGGACACCACATCTAGAGGCACAATAGCCAAAGAGTCAGAAACAGTCGCAGTCGAGGACAGATCCATAAACGTACACGCATTAAAATAACAATCAAATGTGACACGTAGACAGATCTACGGGGTGCGGTGTACAGTCCAAAAACCACTGCGCTCAACTTAGTAATATTTATACGCTGAGACAACGAAAATGTAGGAACTAATAAAGTGGGCATGACATAAAAACTCATACTAGGACTACCGGTTCCACGTCTTAAAAAGTTCACTAATGTTGGCAAATAATCAGGAAAAAGGGTCGACAAAATCAAACCCGGGATAAAATTTGAATCAGTATAAGTTTCACCCAACGGTGACAACATCAAGGAACTCTCATCCAGGTGTATAACATAAGAATCGTCCAAAAGTACCCTTCCCTCACGTGGTAACTCATCCACAATAGTAATAGGGCAATCCTCACTCACAGGCTCCTCATATAACTCAGATACAATCTAAGTGGGTGCGATCGTAGACTCTATTATGATGGGGATAGTATCCTGGAGAGGGCACTCAATACTATGGTGGTTAGACACAACACTAACAGTACAAGTAATCGGTAATGGAATAATCTCACAGATCGGAATGTAATCATCCCATACATCATCTTCTAAATCACTAGGGATTCCCTCAAAGTTAGAATTATCAGACTCATTGGGCACTAACGTACATGACGTAATACTCTCACCTAGTTGGTCATCTTCAAGATCAAGAGATACTATATCCATATAAGAATCCTCAGAGGTATCAGTCACTATCTTAAGGCGCTTGGATGTCGAGGCTAAAGGAGACAAAGCTCTAGTAGTAACAACTTTTGAGTCCAAGACATATGATCTATTAGGAATGGTTTCCATAAAGTTGGGTGGTGGTTATAAGACGGACTTTCCCTTCTGAAATGAGCGAATCTTATTCTTATGAACATTGTGCTTCTCAATATCCAATGCAACATTAAAAGTGGTGTTTAGGTCAGTGTGACCATAAGTATTTTACCCTATATGTTGGGGTTTAAACCCTTACAGAATCTAGAGAGGGAGAGCACTGGCATCTCCTTTACAACACACCTAACCATAATATCCTTAAAAAGACACATATACTCAGAGACCGACTTATTCCCTTATTTAAGGTTAACCAAATCATCAAACATCTGAATTTGATGGTATGTAGGGACGTACTGGTCTGTCAGCAAGTCCTTTATGTCTGCCCAACCAATGAGTAATTCATCGTTCTCAGCTCTCAGACATTGTTCCTCATTCAATCAGAATATCTTAGCTCTGCCTAACAGCTTCATTCTCGCCACTCGCACCTTATCTGCATCAGTCGATTTGTACCACTCAAAGTAGCACTCTATTTTCATAACCCAGTCTAGGAAAACTTGGGGTTCTCCCAATCCATCGTATGATGGGGGTTTAACCCGGACGGCCGTAGTAATATCAAACTCGTATGGTGCTCGCAGAACTTGTTCATTATTATTGTTAATGTTAGGGTTATTATTTCCTTCCGCACGTTGGTTGGCCGGTTGATTACGGGGAGCCACGATATTTAATCTCAGGTCATGGAGTGCCACCCTAAAATCCATCATCTATTCTGTGAAATCCTGGCGGAGTTCCTCAATAGCTGTAGAAATGTGATCCACATCACGTTTGTCCGACATATGGGAAGAAGACGGGGCGCTCGCGGAAACTCTTAATGCGGGATGTGGCGGTGTTCCTATCGGCTAGGGAGGTGGCCACAATCCTAATCGTTCCTATCCGTTGAGTCCGGACTTGTTCTTAATGCTGGATGTGGCGGTGTTCCTATCGACCGGCTTGTGTTGTGCAGGTTGTGCGTATAGCGCTGGAAAGCCAGGACTTGGCTCTAATTGCTGTCACGAACAGTACAGACTCTGCGGTTAACCAACATGCGGTAAACAGCAGGTCGCGGACAGCGACCAGACAGTCTTCTCTTTACTAACTTATCTCTGGGGTTCAATAAGTCGCATGCTTTAGGTGGCCTATTCAGTTCGGTTTCGTAGCTTGTGCGGTCTGGCGGCTAGGTGACCACTCGGTCATGCGGCTTGCATATCAGCAGCTAGAGCTAGCATTGGAATAACGGGAAGTCCGCGCGGCTTGGTTGCAGTCTGGCGACCTGGCGGACTGTGCGGACTCCTTAGTGCAGTAGTAGAACCTGCGACTACTTGTTTAGTCTGCGCGGCTTGACTTGTCTTGTATTTTGTAATTGTCTCTGCCCTACCTGTTGTGGTTTTGGCGAATCATGTCTCGCCATGTATGTCTCATCTTGTAAAAAAATTGTTGTTATCGGTAAAGACTCTTGTTGCTGCATGTGTTTTTGGTTATAACTACTTTAGTTGAGATAACCCCTGCTCATTCCAAGATTCGGAAATTTCAACATGGTATCAGAGGGTGGAGGTTGGAGTGGATAAGGAGTGATCAACTAAAGTGGTTGTTGCTCTTGTGAAGAGAGAACTAGTGGTTGAACCATGGCATTGGAAAAATGCAAGTGGTCTTTGAATTGAACTCCTTACAGAGACTAACTTTGAGAGGTGGAAATCTTGTATGGAGAGCTTTCTTCTTGGTGAGGATCTTTGGGAGGTGGTGTGTGGAGCAGGAAGACAAGAGGTTACTACTGGCAATGCTGAAGAGATGAGAGCTTGGAAGGAGACAAATGCAAGAGCGGAGTCTATTCTCAAGCAGGTGATCTCATCAGAGTTCTTGCACCACATCAGTGGATGTCGGTCAGTTGCGGAGGTTTGGACTTCCCTTGATGGGTTATTCAATAAGGAGGTGAAGGTTGCTGCGGAGGATGGTCCTTCTACTTCATATCAGCTAGAGAGGAGTGGTTCTCCTAGGCGTGATGGGAAGAGGAAGGAAGGACCAAGGTGCTATAGATGTAAGCAGTAGGGTCATCTCAGGAAGGAGTGTAAGATTGTCTTGCACTCAGTGAACCTTGCTCATGTTGGGAGCAAGGTGAAGAACTTGGTTGGGTTATCAACAAGGTCTGATACTGATCGGATGAAGGCCAGTGATAGTGTAGCTTTTTGGCATGAGAGACTGGGGCATGTAGGGATGGACCAACTGAACGCAATGGCGGTAAGAAGACTCGTAAGAGGATTATGTAGATGGTCATCCTACGGCGATGGTCAATCATGCGCAGGATATCATCATGGTGAAGCTTTTCACTTTACAGTTGATAAGGCACAATCCATATGTAAAGCACCTTTGGAGGTTGTCCATTGTGATCTGGTTGGACCGACCGTCACCGCCATTCTTGGAGGCAGCATGTACATGCTAATATTGGTCGATGACTATTCGAGGTATACTTGGGTATACTTCATGAAGGTGAAGTCGAACATGCTCCGCTTGTTTGTGGAGTTCAAGAAACTTTTAGAGGGCCAGCTTGGCCTGCGGATAAAGAAGTTGAGGACAAGCATCGGTGGTGAGTTCGGCTCAACCGAGTTCTCGAACTTTTGCAGGAAGCATGGGATTCAAAGGGAGCTTTCTCATGGACATACTTCACAGCAAGGAGGTGTTGCAGTTCGGATGATCCGTCTGTTGACGGGGACCTGCAAGTGTTGGCTTCAGTGCAAAGACATTCCTAAGGCCTTTTTGGCGGAAGGGATGGCATGTGCGGCACATGTCATCAATCAGATGCCTCTTAGTCTGATCATTGTGAAGACTCCATATTAGCTGATGTTTGGGGTGAAACCCAATGTGAAGCATATACAAGTATTTGGATCTACCTGCAACGTACATGCTCTGGATGCTCTCAAGACGAAGCTAGACTTTATTGGGTATGATGAGCAGAAGAGAAGATGGAGGTGTATGGATCCTGCGACGAAGAGGTTCATCATGTCGAAAGACATTGTCTTCGATGAGCTGACATCGTATTGGGATAGCTCATGTGTGGAGCTAGAGGTGAGCAGGTCAGATGGTGGGCTGAAGGAGGCTGCTGCTAAGTATTGGTTTGAGCTGACTGTGTCACCAGGAGCTCCAGGTGTTCTATCTCTGTGGCAAAGGCATCAGGTTCAGGAAGTAGGGGGAGCATTGCTCCATGTTTTTTTGGCTCGAAGGCGGAGGCTTCTGGTTTGGGAAGCAGGGGGAGCGGTGTTCCAGGTAGTTCTTATTCGAGAACAGAGGATTTTGGTTCAGGTAGCAGGGGGAGTATTGCTCCAGGTGCTCCTGGTTCCAGTAAGATGGCTTCTTATTCAGGAAATAAGGGGAGTATTGTTCCGAGTTTGCCCGGGAACAGAGCTGGTTCAGGAGGAGTAGCGGAGGTGGTTAGCCGTGATCAGTTTCTTTGTAGGTCAAAGAGGATTAGTAACCCACCAGCTCGTTATAGTGAAGGGAACGCGGTGAGTTGGTCTAATGTTTCCTTGCAAGCCCTCAGGTCGAGCGAGTACCTTCTAGCTATGATGATACCACTAGAGTCAAGGAGGTGGATGATGGCAAAGCTGAGGAGGTGACTTCTCTCAGAGGTGACGAGGCTTGGGACCTTGTGCCCAAGGTCGTTGGTGATACTCCTGTGACGCACAAGTGGTGGTCAAAGCTAAATAAGAAGGCAGAGCATGGCTCCGTTTGGGAGATGCTTGAGGGACCCCTCATGGTCTAGGATATGCAGGACGGGCACTATGTCTCGGATATCTCCTCGAAGGCGCTATCGGAGGGACCAGGTACAAGGTTACCGGAGCTGCTGGAGTTGTTCACCACTTCTCACTTCAAGGGGAGTTGTTAAATTTGTGAAGTGAAAGTGGGTGATTGGAGGACTTGGGCAACATATCCGTGCAGACTACGCAGACAGGGTTTGCGGACAGCCAGGTTGGCAGGGCTGTTGCAGACGGCTTGTTCTGTGGCGGCCTGGGCGGTCTGTTCGCACGGACCAAGCGAATAACAATAGCGGTTTGCTAGGTCGGCTTATGCTCAGTAGGTAGTTGGATCCCAGAAGGTAACCGGGCGGTTAGAGACTCTATCCATGGAGTCCGGCAAGAAGCGGACTGGACTAGAGCTTGGAAGACCGGCTTGACAGAAGCCTTGGTCTTGCTCTAGTGAAGCGGCAAGTGGAAGCCGCGGAGGATGCCAGTCAGTGCGGACAGGTGTTGGTGTTCGTCTGGGCTAGCGGACTATTTCTAGTGTCCGCCAGTAAGTGTGGACTATCCCTTGAGGCCAGTGGTGTGGACTTGGTTGGTTCTGAACCAAGTCCAGGTTCGACTCATTCCGGAGAGATCGCGCAGTGAAGCGCGGACTACTTATCAGTCCGCCGAGCTCGGCAGCAGTGCCATGTGCTTTGCTTGCGAGCTTGGGGATATGCAGACTGGAGTTGCGTTCGCAAGGGTGTGTGGACTGAGGCTGTGTCTGATGAGTCCGATAGTTGCCTTAGTGGCATGGCTGTGGGCTCGGGATAAGCGGACTGGAGCTATGTTCGCTATGTCCGACAGTTGCCTTGGTGGCGTGGCTGTGGGATTAGGATAAGCGGACTGGAGCTGTGTCCGCGAATAGGCAGACAGTAGCTATAGAGTTCGGTTGTAGCAGTCTTGGCTTGGCCTTTGGTGACAAGGCGGACTGGCGTTGTGTCCGGCCTTGATTAAGCCTAGGCGGACTGGCTATCCTGCATAGGTCGCGGCGGACAGTAGTATATCCGAAGGTTACAGAGACACTTGTTCTTGCTGCGGGATGTGGCGGTGTTCCTATCGGCTAGGGCGGTGACCACAATCCTCATCGTGCCTATAAATAGGACCCATGTCACATCAGGAATAGATAGCGAATGAACAGTAAGTGAGTCTGCGATCAGTTGCTGCAGATTGACTTTTGGTATCTACGCAGGTTGTTTGAGTTGACCGGTTTGTGTTGTGCAGGTTGTGCGGATAGTGCTGGAAAGCCAGGAATTGGCTCTGATTGTGGTCAGGAACAGTGCGGACTCTGTGGTTAAGCAACATGTGGTAAACAGCAGGTCACGAACAGCGACCAAATGGTCTTCTCTTTAGCAACCTGTTTTTGGGGTTCATTAAGTCGCCTGCTTTAGGCGGCCTATTTAGTTCGGCTTCACAGCTTGTGTGGTCTGGAGGCTAGGCGACATCACGGTCAGGCGTCTTGTAGATCGACGGCTAGAGCTAGCATTGGAATAACGGGCAGTCCGCACGGCTTGGTTGCGGTCTGGCGACCTGGCGGACAGTGCGGACTCCTTAGTGCAACAGTAGAACCAGCGGCTACTTGTTCAGTCCGCGCGACTTGACATGTCTTGTATTTTGTAATTATCTCTGCCCTCCCTGTGGTGGTTTTAGCGAATCATGTCTCGCCATGTATGTCTCATCTTGTAAATAAGATTGTTGTTGTCAATAAAAACTCTTGTTGATGCATGTGTTTCTAGTTGTAACTACTTTGGTTGAGATAACCCCTACTCATTCCAAGATCCGGAAATTTCAGCAAGAAGAATTTTTTTTGTAATTTTGGCAAAAAGACGTGCAAGACACGTGTGTGTCAGCGCACAAGGTAAGAGGGTGAGGGTGCTAATTAGGAAATTGACGTGAAGCTCCCACTGATACCAAATTGATGCAGGCTCACACGTTGACACAGTATAATCTATGGACTAAGCACGATTGTTTGTCTACGATCAAATTTTACACTCACACAAATACCAACGTAGCGCACACGCTAGGCAATTATATCACTTAAATGCTAACGTATGGGTAGCCAAACCAATTAGAATCGAATAAAATTTTATAGGCCAATGTTCTTTCTGGCTAAAAGGACCCACCCGGTCAGATCGAGCGATGGTTGTACCAAAAGAGATCTACCAAAATCTGTGATTCAAAAAACAGTAGATCTCTCCCAACAAAAAGAAAACGAAGGGTCGTCAAACCTCTCGAACTTAAATAAAATAAGGATGAAGAAAAAAATCAATCGGAGAAACCACGATAAAATTAATGCTATCAAGATTCAACGATAAAGAATTCCACCACAAAAATTAATCTCGAGGGAAAAACACACAAGTAGCAAGGTTTCGTTACCCAGTCGGAATGAATGATTCCGATTCACTATTTTCTGGATCTTCCTTCAACGGCTCCGTCGGATCCACGCCGGATGGAGAGAAAACTCATCTGCCTTTGTTGCTTCACGCCATAGTTGGAATCCACAAGGGGGGATCCTTGCCTTGGTCGAATTTCACCCAAAAGGAAAGAGGTTGGTCCGTTTTGGTGGGGATGAGGGTTGTCGGATTTGTGTAGAGAAATGTTTTCTGGGTTTTGAAAGGGAGGAGGTTAGAGGGTGGAGTAGGAGAGGCCGAGAAAGATGAAGGGGTAAAGGAGGTCGGCTAGAAGAGGGGGAGAAGACCTTGGCCGGATTTTGAAAAGGAGGGGGAAAAAGATCTCAAGGAGGATTTTAGGGATTCAAATTCTTATCATTCATTATTCTATCCAATCCTTCATAAACATGGCTATATATAGCATACACCACTCCATCTCCTCCATTCAAAATTCAAAATGAAACTATGATGGTTATATGCACCCATCATGAAATAAAAACAATACAAAAAATAAATGCATGAAATTAAACACTCTTGATGGTTATTGGCACCCATCATACATGAAATTAAATAAAAACTTAAAATAAAAATTGCTAAAATAATAATTGATAGAATATAAAATATATAATTATTTAATTTATAATTATATATTTTATTTAATGGCGACGGCTAATGTAGAGCAAAACATGTAACGACGGCGGCGTTGGCGAAGAAACGTCATGGTAGAATTTCATCTTCGAGCTTGCAACAACGATCGTCCTAATCCACGAACTCTCTATGACGGCGATCAACGGCCGCATCAGCATCGTCACCATCACTTATGGTTTCAGGAGTAAACCACAAAGAGCTAGGGGCCATGAAGCTTCCTATCTGTAGGAAGGAAGGGTTTGCATATGGAAGGAGAGGGTTAGGCTGTTTATGGAGGTAGTTGACCCTAAAATTTTCATTACTGTCAAAGAGGGATCATTAATGCCTATGAAGATCTCAGCTTTGGATGCTAATATCCAGACACTAAATACAAACTCTCAAATTACTAAGGACGAAGTCATCCATGCCACAATGGACTAGAGGGCACAAAATATCATAGCTAGTGCCATTGATGACTCCACCATCCAAAACCTAGTTCACTGCAAGACATCTAAGGAGATGTGGGACACACTAGTTGTCTACATTGAGGGGACAAAAGAAGTAAGGGATGACAGAAAGACCACGCTCAATCAAGAATATGAGAGCTTCAAGCAGAGCAAGACAGATAGCATAGCTGAGTGCTATGAAAGATTCCTTAGGATTGTAAATGAACTGAGGACATATGGAACAGTCTTCAGCACATACAAATTAAATGACAAATTTCTCTGATACCTAACAAAAGACGGGGAAACAAAAATCTGTGCGATCAGAGAAGTGGCAAAAATTACAGACACACCACCACCAACTCTATTTGGAAAGCTGCTGTCCTATGAAATGCAGCTAACAGCCAGAAAGGAGGAGGAGAAAATCAGCAAGTCTAAAGTCAAGGACAAGTTTGTGGCTTTCAAAGCTGAAGCCACAAGGAGCAAGAGAAAAACACCTTCTCCACCAAGGAGGGATGCTGAATCTGATTCAGGAAGTTTAGAAATCAGCACATCAGACTGCCACATGTTCGATGAAGATTTTTATGCCATCTCTAGGTAATTCCAGAAATTCATGAAGAATCACAGGAGAAGCAGGCCCTCCTCCTCTTCTTAACCCAAAGAATAATACTACAAGGGCAGGAATAAAACCTCTAAGGAGGACAAGTATGGCTCTAAACAAAATAAACATATTTATTCTATAAAGGTATATTATTATTGCAGTACGTTAGGGCATGTTATAGCTGATTGCCCTGTCAAAAGGAAGGGTGCTGGTGAAAAGAAGGAACAACCGCAGAAGCGCAAGAAGGAGAAATCAATCATTGCTAAGAAGCAAAAGAGCTTGACTGAATCGTCATCATTAGAGTCATAAGAGGAAGACGAAGATGAAGCCTACATTAGGCTATTCACTGCTGAAGATGAAGCTGTAGAGGCAGAATTCTTAGAGATGTTGGCTGCAATTGTTAGAGAAGCTGATGATGCTGCCAGGACTGAAGAAGGAGAAGAAGACAGCCATTGTCTTGGGCTGATGGCTTTGACAGATGAGGAACACAACCAGGAATAGCCTGGACAAAACATAGTACATTCTCCATCCTATGTGTCATACTATAAGAGAATTCTAGAGTCAGAGACACTTGCATCAAGTGATGAAGATGACTCTGAATCTGAAGGAGACAATAATTAATTGATTGATGACTATGGTGAACTCATGCAGGCACTGAAGAGAAGCAGGCTCCTAGCCAAAAAGCAGGCTCAGGATATTGCCTCTCTATAGCTTGCTGCCTCAAAATTAGCAAAATTGTCGGATGTAACATCCCTCAAAAAACTAGACCCCTAGGAGTGGTTTTGTCATGACCTAGGGAGCCCAAGAAGACCAAGTGGACTTTGGGATAAAGGTGATTGGGTTGAATGGACTGTGAATAGTAGATCCCTAAACCTTAGTTTAGGATGACCATGAGGCTTCACCATGACTCTAAGATCCCAACATGATCTCACCAATCTATTAGAAGGTCCATTAGAGCCCTAAGGGTCCATTGGATTCGACCCAGGGTGGCCAAGCTGGTCTAGAACTACCCTAGGCCTAAAAAGGGCAAGGTGCCCTAACTAAGGGTAGTGTGCCCCTATTAAGCCCAACCTACCCTACCAGGGTCTTCCTAGACCTAAAGTGGGGTCAATGGGTCACTAAGGACCCATGGAGGGCAGTCAAAGTGGTTAAGTTGACCTAAGTCAACTATAACCCTAAATGGGTCAAACTGACCTACATAGGGTCAACTGACCTTCCCTTAGCCAAGTGGATCCCACTCGTGTCCTCCTAACCCTAGCGTGAGGTCAATGGGTCACCTAGGACCAATTGGGGTCAACGCTAGAGCCTGAGTTGACCCAAGTCAACCATAGCCCTAAAGTGGTAAAAGTGTTCTAAGGGGCAAGTGACCTTCAGAGTGCAAAGTTAACCCTACCCAAGTACTTCTAGACATTAGGGGAGGCCCATGGGTCACCAAGGACCCATTGGGGCCAACCCTAGTGGCTAATTTGACCAAAGTCAACTCTTCGGTCAAAGTGGTCAAACTAGCCTAAATGGCTAACTCAAGCCCAATCCAAGTGCAATAGGCCCAGATAAGTGTGGCCCATTGGTCTAGGAGGTGGAGAGAAACATTTTGGGCCCACCAAATTCAGAGTTTGGTGACTAGGAGAGAGAGAGAGGAGTTACCCAAATTTGGAGGAGAGAGAAAGTAAGAGCTTAATGGCCATCATGGCCATGGAGGCTCCATAACCCCTCCTTTTGATGGGGCTTTTACTCCTTGGAGGCAGGGGAAGAGTTTCAATGAGGTGGCTGGCCAGTGGGGTGGCTCAGTCCCCTCAATTTGACTGAAACCAAAAATTAGGTTTATTGGCCTTTAATGGTGTTTTGATGAATTCGGGAGTTACAAGACTCCTCTCCCCAATTCCTTCTTTAAGAACCTTCACCAGAATGAGAGCAGGCATTTGCCCATATTACATCTCGATTCCCTTGCTGTTGGTGTAGAAGTTGTAGAGGAGGCAAAGCTTGGTGGCCGAAAATGGCAAGGAGGAACAACACCCGCTCTCATGTCGCAATTCAGGTCCTCCCCTTCTCCTTCATCCATGGGTAGATCATAGGAATCATTTAGAATGGGAATCAGGCTCAATTGAGCCCGATCGAAGTTTGTAATTTCGTGATTTTTCCGTGTTTTCATCTTGTCGGGATCGCCGGAAATGGCCCCTTCGGCGGCTGTGCCGCCGCTTGGCGATAGCCACCACCTCAACGGAGATGGTGGTGGGGTGGCCGGCCAGGAAGTTCGTCGGATGGTCGGGACAGTGGGTTGGAAGTTGCTCCAGGTGGGCTGGATCATGGTTGTTGGCTGGAGGTTGAAGACGTCTGGCAGTCGCCCGATCTGCGCCAAGATTCGTGCTGGCGATGAATTAAACTTTAGGTTATAAATCTCTTATTATTTCATTTCTGTCACACAATTTCTATTTAAAATTTTTAATTATTAAAAATACCTAGATGCTAAGTCAGAGAAAATGGCCAACATATAATTTGTATCCTTATGGGTCTACTTTATTTCAAAATTGGTTTGAACCAATTTGGGTGCCTGGTTTGACTAGGGCACTCATTTTGGTGGGATATATTCCTAGAGCTAGGCAGGGATTAAAATGAGTGCCCACACTTCATCTCTTGTCTATACCTAGGTCCTGCCTAAAAATGAGATTTTTGGGGGATAATGTTTCTATAGTTTTTGAAATTATTTAATTACTCTAGGGTAAATTAATTAAGAGAACAAATGACCTCCAAACTCTCCCAAATTTTGTTGAGTGGTCCTTGGGGTCATCATAAGACTATGGATAAAATTTCATCTCATTTGAAGATGGTTTGGATTGAATTCATGCAAACCCTATCCTTGTCATAATAAGGGTATTTAGGTCAAAAGTGCACTTGTGGGTTTAGGTGGCCAAACCACCTCAACAGAGGTTGCAATTTGGGTCACTGACTTGGCATGACTTTTAACACCCTCCCATTGAAGATGGGCTGGATTGGGATAAATTTTCCCTAGGACCCAAGACCAAACCCTAGGGATGGTCTTTGGGGTCTTGTGAAGGGCATGTGGTCAAATGCTCTTGTATGGACTTGAAATTTGGTTGGGAGGGTATTAGGGTAGCTGAAGCCCTCTGGTAAAACTCTTAGAGGATTTGGAAATAGGTAGGCCCCTCAAAACCTTAACCCTAATTTAGGGCATAAACCTTGTAGTGATAGAATAGGGTATTAAAACTCATTTAACAGTGATGCAACTTAGGTAGTGTAGCCATAGGGTTAGAATGAACCTCTGGAAATTTAATTGGGAATTTTGGAGCATTAACCTTAGTATTTCCTTTGTAATGCATGAATTAGATTTACATAATTATTTGGATATTGTGGTCTCACTGCCCATTGGAAGTAATGAAAAGTTGGGCAGAGGGAGGTTTACACCATTATTCTCATGTATGAATTTTAATTGAATTTTTAAATACATAATTATAGTACCTACTTCACAAGCTAATAAATTTGGGAACTTGTTAAATAATTCTTTCAGAGCGCAATTCTTATTGAAAATTATGAAACTTGGCCTAGAGCATTTGTTGATCATTATGTACATGTTTGCATTTTCACAGAAGTTTTGGAAGTATTCTTATTGTACTTGTCTCTTAAAAATGATTGATATAGGTTATAATTAAAATTAGGATTAGAGGCCTAAACCTTGCTGAAAAATTGGTAGACTTTGGATTCTATGTTAAATAGTCATGTTGTATTTATCATAAATTTGGTGGAGCATTTGCATGTATGAAATTGGTACTTCATGTTCAAACTTGGGTTTTTGGATTACTAGAACAATTAAATAAATTATCAGATAATTTAGGAAAATTATGAATTCCTGGATTTAGGTTAAACATGTTATGATAGACTCCTAATAATTATTATAGGGATATTGGATGATTATTTTGAGTACCTCCCATTGTATATATCATATAGCTTGGATGGTCTGCATTTAGTAAAACTGCAGAATTAATAATAGGCTGCAAATGAACCTAGGGAGTTGGGATGTTAGTGTGGTAAGTGAAATGAGTTTATCATCGGGAGTCATGATGAGAAATGGGAAGTTTGACTAGTGTTAAGAGGTGCTCGGGGTCGACAAAACATTGTCTTCCCCATGGAGAGAGAGAAAGAGTCAAAACACATTACGGTCAAGAGTAACCAGCATAACTAGGGTTTCACTTTCACTCACCTCGATGCCTCGGGATGTTAGGTGGCCTCACTCGGGCTGTAGGATTGGTGGATTTAGTGATGGGCAAGTTGGCCCGGCGAGCTTTGGCTCGGTTGATGTTTGTGACGGACGGGATGGTCCGGCGAGCTTTGGCTCGGTTGATGTTTGTGACCGACGGGGTGGTCCAGGGAGCTTTGGCTCGGTAGCTGATACATAAGTTTCATGTGCATAAAGTATAAGGTGGTGGGTCTTCGGTATTGGATGGTCGATGCACCGACGCCAATACGTTGACTCGGCAAGTATGGTTTAGCACTTGGCCAAATAAAGTCCGGTGCGCCAGCCGGCAAGAGTACACAGGAGCTCCTCTTAGTGTACCAGCATTGAGGCATACGATAGGTCTGACTGGTAGTGCAATTACAGATTTAGACGTGGGCGAGGCCCAACCCACCACTTCTGTTTGCCACTATGGAGGTATCCTGGGAGGTTCGACTCTAGAAAGGGGAACTAAAGGTTTGTGTACACAGAGTCGAGTGGGTGAGTTGCACTTGCATTTTTTCATCATGGCATAATTCCATTTCATAGCATAACCATTGCATATAACCCCGACACCTATTGTATAAGTGGTATGTGACGCTTTATACAATAGGCCTTGCAAAACAACCACTTGGTTTATAAGTTCGCGCGAGCGTGCTTATAAATTAAGATTTTTATTTAGTAAATATATTTGTATGCTTGCTAGAAAACCGACACTCTATCGTATAAATTGGTATGTGACTTTTTATACTATAGGAGCCCTGCAAAAGATCCCTTGGCGTATGTGTTTTCATATAAGTTAAGGTTACGTTTTTTGTTCAGTCTTCCTTATCTTCATTCTGTCTTATACACTGTAGAACAGCTAGATTAGTTCCATCACCACCGGCTTATATTTGTTATTCTCCACTTTCATGCCTCTCCTTTCCTCCTCCCTGCTCGGTTACTAGGAGCCATGGGGGAAGTGGCAGGGTATGATAGAACTTAGTCTTTTAGACTAACGGTTTTCGAACCACATTATTTTTGGTGACCGTGGAGCCTAGAATGGAGGAGTAGCCCCGGAGGTTGGCAACTTGGAGATGGGACAGTCTAGTACCAGAGTTTAGATAGCAGGCACTGTTAGTCCTGATCGCTAGTAGTTATTTTAGTTTTGCTTCCGTGATGAGAGATATGTAGTGAGGACATTGATGTACTGGGCATAAGGCCAAGTTTTAGTACTTTTATTATATCTATGACACTCCCTTCGTGGAGATTATTTGCTATATATGTGATGTTTGTGGACTTGCCTTTTATTATTTTGTAACTGTTGTGATCGATTTGGCCGGCAGGATCGGCGTTTTGTAGTGACGAGCTTCTCGGGCGTAAAGGTGTCACCGCAAAGCGGCGGTTCTGGGCCTAAGACCCCGGTATTTAAAAAAACGGGGGGGGGGGGGGTCTTAAAAGTGGTATCAGAGCAGATCTCGATTGAAAAGTAGCAGTCCACAAACCCTGGATCACCCCCGCACGAGTTTAGTTTGGGGACAAACTAAGCAGCGGAAGCAGTGGTGTGCCCATATGGGGGGATCATATGTAAATTATCCACTTTTAATTAGGTTTGAGTCGATTACTTACAAATGGATTTTGTTACGCAGCCTCCAGCACAGCCTACACCACAGGGCAGAGTCCAGCAGACTCCAAATGTTGCACCACCTCCCCCGGTGCCCACTCCATTCCTACAGTCAGAGATGGGGCAGACTCTAAAGGCTATTATAGAGGCTTTTAGGGCGCAACAGGTTCCGGCTCTGTAGCCAAACCTTGGGGCCAATTGGCTGAGTATTTTTGGAGGACTTTCTCCCCAATCCTACTTGGGGACAGAGTCAGTCGTTCGGAATAAGGAGTGGCTGGACATCATGTATGAGATGTTGACTAGGATACGGTGCCCGTGGGAGGAGAGGGTGCCTTTGGTTATCTCTTGCTTGGAGTCCCATGCCAAGAGATGGTGGAAGACATCACTGGACACGACGTTTGTTGACAGAGACGTTGCAGAGATTGCTTGGGGGGAGTTCAGGGCCGCACGGTTGTAGCATTTTGTTCCGCAGTCGGCCAGAGATGAGCTAGAAGATAGAATTATACAGTTGAGACAGGGAAACAAGATAGTGGTGGAGTATCATTGGGAGTTCAATCATCTAGCCTGGTTTGTAGATTCTTATCAGTTGGATAGGCATGATACACTAAGAGGTTCTATAAGGGCCCGCGAGAGGATCTGATGGAGTCTCTGTTGTTCGTGTCCGACGGGCCTATTCTTCGGATATTGGAGATGGCAAAGAGGATCGAGGCAGATTGGCACACTACCCAAGGCCAGAGACGGCCAACTGAGTATCGGGGCCGGAGAGCCAGAAATGATTAGCGACGGGGCTGCATCACTGATGGGAGATGTGGGAGAAGAGCAGAGGACCAGCCTCTTCAGGAGGTGAGACAGGAGCAAAGGGAACCAGTAGTGGTGTCCCCTTAGCCTCTCCAGATGAGGGAGATGCAGAGACCTGGGGGTATGGCATATGCCATGCCAGAGTGCTTCAACTATCATCAGGTGGGGCATATCCGGAGGAACTGCCCTATGAGGGGGGAACCACCACCAGCACCACCGGCTGCACGCCAGCTTAGTATTTTGGAGGCCGAGGACATGGCCGAGGATGTGGATACCAGGTCAAAGACCGCATGCAGGAGAGGGATCAAGTGTATGCACTGGATCTGACTCAACAACAGAATCCGGAGCAAGTGATCACAGGTACGCGGGTTAATCTTAAGTTTTCTCTTTCCTATTTAATTAAATTTATGGGTATAGAATTGGTAAACTAGAAAAGAAAACCATAATTAGATTTCTAAGACTTTAACAACCACATGCATAGTCTTCATCAGCTGCAAGTCTTCCTATACATTGTTCGATATGGGTGCTTCGCACTCGTTCGTGTCGGAAGCCTTTGTGGAAGGGCTGGAAGGCATGGAGCGATTAATAGGCTTGATGATGAGGATACGACTACCAGACAGATCGGAGCTATTCACTTCCGCCCGCTGCAATATGGAGGCAGAGATCGACAAAAAGGCATTTGAAGCACCAGTAACAATCCTGAAGATGCCAGTCTTTGATTTGATCTGGGGCATGACATGGTTGTATTGGAACCATGCCCAGATTGACGGCTTGTCAAAAAGGATCATCGTGAGGCATTAGGATTCCTACATCGTCATCAAAGGTATTACACATATTTCCCCTCTGTTGATGTCATCCGTGTAAGCCGTCAAGGACAACTTGCAGGGGGAGGAAGTCTATGGAGTGCTGTTTGAAATGGTTTAGGCCAAGGATTCCATCTCGAATATCCTAGTGGTGCGAGATTTTGCTGACGTATTCCCAGAGAAGCTGTCAGGGCTACCCCCACACCAGGAGCAGGATTTTCGGATACAGCTGGTGCCAGGGGCTAAGCCGGCATCTAGAGCCCCTTATCAGATGGCCCGGAAGGAGTTGACAGAGTTTCGAAGCCAACTGTAGGAACTAGTGGAAGCAGGATTTGCCCGGCCAAGCTCTTCACCATGGGGAACCCCGGTGTTGTTCGTCATGAAGAAGGACGGGACACTTTGATTGTGCATCGACTACCGAGCACTGAACTGACTAACAGTCCGAAATACCTATCCATTGCCAAGGATAGATGAGATGTTTGATCAATTGGAGGGGGCTCATTTCTTTTCAAAATTGGATTTGAGGTCCGGCTACTACCAGGTGCGGATCCAGGAGGAGGACATTTTGAAGACTGCCTTCAGTAGCAGATATGGGTTGTTCGAGTTTACCATGATGCCCTTCGGGCTCACGAACGCACAGTCAGCGTTCATGAGCCTCATGAATCGGGTGTTAGGGGCATCTTTGGATGTGTTCTTCATTGTGTTTATTGATGACATCATCATCTACTCAAGGACAGAGGAGGAGCACACACGACATCTGACACTGACCCTAGAGAGACTGTGGGAGCACCAGCTTTATGTAAAGTTCAGCAAATGCTAGTTCTGGTTGAAGGAGGTGGCTTTCCTTGGCCATACTATCAGTGTTGCTGGGCTGGCAGTAGACCCGATGAAGATTCAGACAGTTCGGGATTGGCCGCTGCTACAGTCGGCCACAGACGTGCAGAGTTTTCTAAGACTTTCCAGTTATTACCGGAAGTTTGTTGAGCGATTTTCTCATATTGCCCTTCCACTCACATACCTGACGAGGAAGGATGTGCCCTTTGTATGGACCCCGCAGTGTAAGGTGGCTTTTCAGGAGCTGAAGGATCGACTCACCTTAGCTCCTATACTTGCCCTTCCTTCGGGGAAAGAAGGATTACAGGTCTACACTGATGCTTCCTACCAACGTATAGGTGCAGTGCTGATGCAGAATGGTCATGTGATAGTGTACGCCTCACGGAAGCTGAAGAAGTGTGAGCAAAACTATCCTGTTCATGACTTAGAGATAGGATCAGTCGTATTTGCTCTGAAAGTCTGATGGTACTATCTGTATGGTGTCCACCACGACATATACTCCGACCACAAAAATTTGAGGTATGTGGACACGCAGAAGGAGCTGAATATCAGACAGAGACGATGGGTGGAGTTTATAGCAGATTACCAGTATGAGATGCACTACCACCCATGGAAGGAGAATGTGGTGGCAAATGCGTTGAGCTGGAAGGCTACAACCTCAGGAGTAGGACCTCAGATGATGGCCATGGAGTTGGTCCAGATGTTAGACAAGATGCAGATATCCCTGGTGTCCGAGGATCACCCAGAGCTATACCGGGAGTACCTATCATCGTTGGTTGCCACAGATGACATTCGAGATCGAGTCATAGATGGGCAGAGGCAGGATGCCAAGCTAGAGCTAATATTCCGGGCCCTATAAGTAGGCACTGCTAGAGATTACACACTGAGGGATGGCCTAGTGTGCTTCAGAGGACGAGTTTACATACCATAGGGTGGCCAGGTTCGGGAAGATATCATGACGGAGGCCCACTGCAGTCGGTATTCGGTACACCCAGGAGTTCAAAGATGATTGCGGATCAGAAGAAGATCATGTACTGGCCAGGCATGAAGAAGGATATCACCTACTTCGTGACCCACTGCGAGGCATGCCAGCTGGTGAAGGCAGAGTGTAGAAACCCCGTAGGATTGTTGCATCCACTACCAGTACCAGAGTGGAAGTTCGATGATATCACGATGGACTTCATACATGGGCTTCTCCGATCGCGGACACGGAACGATTTGATCTGGGTGATCGTCGACCGGCTGACGAAGGTAGCCATATTTATCCTCGTTCAGAAAGGATGACTCGGTTGGTGTGCTGGTTTGGAAATTCGTGGAGCAGTTCGTCTGTTATCATGGCGTACCCAGGACGATTGTATCGGATCGGGATGGATGGTTTACGTCCAGGGAGCGGAGATCAGTGCAAACTTACTTAGGCACTCGGTTGACATTCAATACAGCTTTTCATCCCCAGATGGATGGGCAGACGGAACGCACCATTCGGACTTCGGAAGATATGCTGTGACTTTACATATTGGATCGTGGTGAGCCTTGGGAGAAGCTATTGCCACTGATCGAGTTCTCATATAATAACAGCTACCAGTCCAGCATAGGGATGGATCCTTACAAGTCCCTATACGGATGGAGGTGTAGGACTTCGTTGTCGTGGATATAGGATGAGGATCCGAAGGATTTGGGTTTAGAGTTTGTTGAGGACACCGAGGGATAGGTGAGGCTGATACGGGACATGATGTTAAAGGCACAGAGCCAACAGGCTAATAAATACGGCGCTCAGCATCGTCAGGTGGAGTTTCAGGTGGGGGACCGAGTATTCTTAGATCCGACTGATGCATGGGGTTTCACGGGTATGCGGTCAGAAGAAGAAGCTCAACCCAGAATATATGGGGCCTTATAGGATCTTGGAGCGGATCGGCCCCTTAGCATACAGGCTGGAGCTGCCACCAGAGCTGGCGAGTCTGCACGATGTGTTCCATGTATCCTCTCTTAGGAGGTCTCTACTACGCCCTGAGCAGCAGATTACGGCCACAGATGGGCCGGTAGCATCTGATCGGTCAGTTCACCTGGAACCGGTCCGGATTGACGACAAGGGAATACGAGTATTGCACCGTAAGAAGGTTCCATTGATCAAGGTCCTCTGGAGGAATCATGGGCGAGAGGAGCATACATGGGAGCCTCAGGACTTGATGCAACATAGGTACATGGAGCTTTTCAGTCAGGTATTAATCACAACCTCTCGGGATGTTACAATTTACCTTTCATACTTGAGACCCCGTAGGCCTTACTAGAATTTCGAGGTCGAAATTTTTTTGTTGTATATATTGGGATTTGTAACATCCCTCAAACAACTAAACCCCTAGGAGTGGTTTTGTTATGACTAGGTCATGACAAAACCCTAGGGAGCCCAAGAAAACCAAGTGGACTTGGGGATAAAGATGATTGGGTTGAATGGTCGGCAAATAGTAGATCCCTAAACCCTTATTTAGGGTGACCATGAGGCTTCACCATGACTCTAATATCCCACCATGATCTCACCAATCTATTGGAAGGTCCATTAGAGCCCTAAGGGTCCATTGGAGTCGACCCAGGGTGGCCAAGTTGATCTAGAACCACTCTAGGCCTAAAAAGGGCAAGATGCCCTAATTAAGGGTAGTGTGCCCCTAGTAAGCCCAACCAACCCTACCAGGGTCTTCCTAGACCTAAAGTGGGGTCAATGGGTCACTAAGGACCCATGGAGGGCAGTCAAACTGGTTAAGTTGACCTAAGTCAACGCTAACCCTTAATGTGTCAAACTGACCTACATAGGGTCAACTGACCTTCCATTAGCCAAGTGGATCCCACTCATGTCCTCCTAACCCTAGAGTGAGGTCAATGGGTCACCTAGGACCCATTGGGGTCAACTCTAGAGCCTGAGTTGACTCAAGTCAACCTGAAAGTGCAGCTAGATCTGATATACTCTATAGGGGGGTGAATAGAGTATGGTGCTTAAAAACTTTTTACAACAGTTGTTGTAATCTGAGTGAACAGGGAAGCAAATATTAAATCTAATCACAGAAACTATCTAATCACAAAGAAACCTACAAAAGAAATTAATCACAGATCCTAACTAATCACATATCACAGTCAGAAACAAAAATAAAGATAAGCAAGCCAGAAGACACAAGAAGCTATAGTGGTTCCCCTAAACTTGGGTACATCTACTCTTCTACCACCCTAGGTAAGAATCCACTGCAGGATGAGTTGATTAGGTGTCCTGGGCACCAATGAGCTTTTGATAAGGTGCTCAAAAACCAAATCAGATTTTTTGATCATGTGTCTTGCCACCAATGAGCTTTTGATAAGGTGCTCAAAAATCAAGAGCAAACTTTTGAAGGGAGTTTGAAAACCCCTTTACAGAGATGGGGATGAGAGAGTGATGGAAGTCTTCTCTTTCTCAAAGCAGTTGAGAAGACTATGTGTATTTTGATGTTGTCAAAGCTCCCCCTGAGTTCTTGAGATGTTCAGGAAATGAAGCTTTGTTGTAGGGTGATAGGCCTTCAGAAATTTGATCTCCAGCAATTGATGATTTCAGCAACAGCTGAAATGTTAGGTGTCTGGAGTCTTGAATGATGTAGGCCTTGAACACTTGAATCAAAAGAGATCAGAAGATTTCAGATGGTTGATCTCCTTGGTTGTGTGTTCTTGTATGAATTCTTTTAGACAGAGAATATCTACAGCTCTTTCTCTTTTTCTCTTGTGAACAGTTGATGTTCAGAAAGATGTTGTTCCAGAGAAAATTTTTGTTCTTGTTCTTCTTGTTCTGCTTATCTGTGTTTTGAGAGATTCAAAAATCTTGTCTTTTACTCCCTGGTTCTGAATAGAAAATGATCCTCTGTCAAGAATAGTTATTAGTCTGTTATTAAATGACTTCCTTAATTGCAATTGTCTTCTGGGGGAAGTCCAAAGAAACATTCCTCGCTAATCCCTTGAAACTTGGTCCAGAATAAATGAAAACGGCTACAAAATCTTCTGAAATAATTGCTGAGAATAACTCCTTAACTGTTCTGAATTTTGAATCTTGAAAATCTTTTAACTCTTCAGCAAAACGTCGAACTGAGCTCTACTATCGTCGAACTGAGCTCAGCGATTTGGATTTATTCAGCAATAGAGATCGTCGATCTGAGCTCAACTATCGTCGAACTGAGCTTAGAGATAAAGAATCAATACTGGAGTCAAGATAGTCGAACTGAACTCGAAGATCGTCAAAAGGAGTTCGACGATTTGTTGAAGTTGAGCTCAGCGATCATCGAATGGAGTTCGACGATCCGTCGAAGTTGAGCTAGACGATCGTCGATTGGAGTTCGATGATTTGTCATACTGAGCTCGATGAAATGACTTAGTCTCCAAACTGAAAAACCTTGGTCTTGAGGGCAGCTTCCAAACCTAACTACTAACCCTTAGACTCAATTCTAATTGACCTTTAGATCTATACAGGAGGTCAAAATAGGATTCCTAAAGACATAGTGATCCAGACCCAAATTAGAAATAGGGTGTTCCAACAATCTCCCCCTATTTGGGTTAGGATTACTATTTACAGAATTTGGAGAAATTAAAGAACAACAATATACAAAGCAACAATAAACAATCAACAAGCAGAATCACAGATATATTATCCCACACAAAAATCAGAAATCAGAGCAATTGTCACCTTACAGGATTATTCTTTCTCCTTACTCTTTATAAGCTTAATTTCTCTATTGGGGTTAAGAGCTTCATTTTTGGATCTTCTGTCATCTGTTGTACCAAAAGAGGTTTGTTGTTTGGGCCTTGGTACCACAGCTTCAGGGTGCAGCTCTATATATCTTTCAGAATCAAAGAATTCGCTTGAGGCATATCTTTCCAATTCCTTATTTCTTTATTCAGATAGGGTAGTGATGTTGGAGGTATCTCTGTCTTGCTCTTTAGCTTTCTTGATTTGATCCAGGGCAGCTAACTCTTTCATCATGGCAGTCCATGCAGTAGGGTTGTTTTCTGGATCTTCAAAGGGCACTGGAGGCTCATATCTATTTGAAGGATTATCTTGAGGAGCTTTGGATGAGACTAGTTCTTTTAACTTATAGGGAAAAGGGCCTGAAGTTGTGTCTGATGAAGCTTGTCCTTCCCTAGAGTATGGATGTTGCCTGGAATAGCCTTTGGAGTATACTTGGAATTCCCTTTGGCTTCCTCTATAACTTCCTCTTTTAGATTGAGAACCTCTGGACTGGCCTCCCCTATATTGAGATCTTGCATGAGGCTGATAGGGGGATTGGCTTTTAGCAGAAGGTTGAGCAGCTGAGCTTCCACCTGCACCTGCATCAGGAGGAGGTGGTAGAGGAGGATGAGGATGATGAAATTGAGAGGATCCTTTTTCATATTTCCTCTTCTTCTTCATGGCTTTCAGTTGGTTCTTGGAATACTGCATCAAATGTTCAGTAATGGGGCAGTCATGAAGAATGTAATAAGGTATGTCATTGGTGTCCTTTACTTTGGCTGGAGGCACTCTTTTCATAGCCTTGCTCCTTGCCTTCCTTTTCCTGGCTATGGTGGCAGAAGAATCATCAGAATCAGTCCTAAATTCATCACTTTCAGAACTTTGCTCATCATATAAAGCATCAATCTTTTTCATATATTCTTTTTGAAGTTGAGTTGGAGCAGATGAAACAGCAGTTGTAGCAGCAGTAGATACAACACTAGTAACAACAGAAGTTGTAGCAGTAGCAGTAGCAACAACAGACACAGAGCTTTCTGGGGCAAAACTTACAGAAGATACAGCAGCAGTAATATCAGCAGTAACTGGAGCAACAACAGATTCAGATAAAACTTTTTCAGATACACTACTTTCAGAGATAATATTTTCAGCATCAGTAATAGCAGTAGGAATAACATCAGCAATAACAGCAGGCTCAAAGTCATATGCCTCTGTCTACATATCCTCAGAAACTGGAACATCAGCAGCATCATCACTGACAGCAGCAGCAATAGAAACAGCAACAATATTTTCAGCAGGAGTAGTAGCAGCATCACTGGAACCAGAAGGCTCAGCAGTATATATGGAGGATATATAAGAGCTAACTAAGCTGGAATCACAGCTGGAGAAGGGCACAATGGCCTTGGAAAGATCCTCTGATGGCTGAACTGCAACTTTCTCTGGAAGACAGCTGAAGTAGACTGAATCAAAAACAGATAATAAGGACCTGAGGTCCACTGAGAAGACAGCAACAGCAATAGAGACTGAAACTGGAGCTTGAGGAGAAAAGACAGCAACAGCAGCAGCAGGCAATCTCACATCTTCATGAGGCATCTCCCCATGCCTAGATTCTGATACAGTTGGATCAAGGTACCCAAATGAAGGGATTGCCTGAGGAGGAAAGAGGGAGGAAAGCCTAGCAGATAAGTCTGCAACTGACTTTAGCAGTGGAGCCAAGGAGGTCTCCAATAGAAGTCATAGCCTGGGGGCTAGCAGTTCATATAACTTGTCAGCTAGGGATGGGATATCTACATGCTCAGTAGGCACTTGAGCAGAGGTATAGGATGGAGGTGGAGCAACAGGTGATGTTGGAGGAGAGTTCATGGATGGTAGAAGTGACGGTTGAGGTGTGGGGATTATGGAGATGGAAGACAGTGGTATGGAGATAGAGGGTGTGAAGGTGGGTTGATCGATAATGTCTTGTAGAAGCTGTTGGTAAGATGTGGAGGAGGAGGGTAGCTCAGGAGGAGATGAAGGTGAATCATCAATGAAGGAATCATCAAGAAGATTGAATGATGGAATGGTGGATGATGTGTCAATGTCTGGGTGAGGGTAGTGGTGTAATGGATGGAATATTTCTTCTGTTATTGGAAGAGTGGGGATTGGAGATGGAATTGATGTTGGAGAGGGGCTGGAGATAATGATTGTGGATGGAGTTTGAATGGTGGAGGTGACTGGTGGAGATGAAATTGGAGTTGGAGGAGGAGAAGCAGCAGCACGCAAGTCTTCTACAGGGGCAGAGACTTGAGGGGTAGTGACTGTTACAGTCCTTGTGCCTGAAGTTGTGCTTGCAGAGGGCCTGCTGGGCTTTATTATCTGCCTGTCCCATTTGCCAAAGAGGGCACAGGACAGCCTCTTTGAGGCATTGATATGCATCCCAGAGGATACAAGCAGGGCAGGGCATCTGTTGTGAAGAAAGAGCCCTAGTATCCTTCCATAATTAACAAAATTCTTATTTATTTTCTTCTTGATCAGGTCAAATAAGACCTCTCCCCAGTTCAACTATTTCTTATCCACAATGGCTCCCATCAAGCACAGCTGATACCTGGAGATAGTATCATTTGCTGAATGCTTGGCCATCAAAACCTTGCCCACTACATCAGCTAAGAACCTGTATTCAACAGCTAGGTTCTTTTTCAGCAACTTGCTAGGGTTAGCATCAGAATGAACCATTCTTGCCAGTAAATCAGAAAATTCCTCTCTAGATAACTCAGCAGAATCTCTTCCAGAACTTAACTCAAAAACTTTTGTCAGAATAGCAGGAGTCAAAGGTACCTGGGTTCCAGAAATGGAACCAACCACTGTGTTTTGGTCCTGGTTGTGGGCAGTGTAGACCCACTCCTTAATCTCATCAGCAGCCAACTTGATTCTTGTGGACATGATGGCAACAAGCTTCTGCTCCTTGAATAGTTCCAGAATATCTTGAAAAACCTGATCAGTGGTGCTGAAGGACTCCATGTCTATATCAAATCTGGCATCGAATTTCATTGTGGCTAGAACATCAACAGAGACGACCATGGTTACCTGCAAAAATCAACAAACAAAACGACCAAGTGTAGAGATGTTTGGAGGGAAAGAGAAATGTTTGCAGAGAGATTGAAAGCGCAAAAGGAGAACGACGGCCGAAAAATGAATTTTATATTAGGGTTCGACGTAGAAAAGGAAAGATCGTTGAACTCAGTTCGACGATTGGGGCTTCTAAAGGAATCTGAAGAGTCTTCAATATCGTCGATCTCCGTTCGACGATATTGGATAGCGTCGAGCTCCGTTCGACGATAGTTCAGAGAACAAAATCGTCGAGCGCCGTTCGACGATCGTTGACCGGAAGAGATAGTTCAAACTATCTGAGAAGCGCTGAACTCTGGTCGACGATTTCAGAAATCGTCGATCTCCGTTCGACGATCTGGGGGAAAATCGTCGAGCGCAGTTCAGAGACCAGAAATACACTCTAGACACTTAGAAAAATCAAGATGTTTGCCTAGTCTTGGTCAATTTTTAAAGTTTTAAAAATCTTGGATGTTATTTTAGACTTCCTCCATCTAACACTCCTAACTGATTTAGGAAGAAGGTGTGTTTCTTTTCATCCAAGGGTTTGGTGAAAATATCTCCCCTTTGAAAATCAGTTGGGATATATTGAAGTTCAATTTTATTCTTCTCAACATCATCCCTTAAAAAGTGATCTCTAATTTCTATGTGTTTTGTCCTACTATGGAGGACTGGATTTTGAGCTATAGAAATAGCACTGGTGTTGTCACAAAATATTTTTGACTTCTCTAAGTTGTAGCCATAGTTTAGGAGTTGGTTTTGAATCCACAAGATTTGTGAACAACAACTACCTGCAGCCATATATTCAGCTTCAGCAGTTGAAGTTGACACAGATGTTTGTTTCTTGCAAAATCAGGAGACAAGTCTGTCACCAAGAAACTGACACGTTCCACTGGTGCTTTTCCTGTCAATTCTGCATCCAGCATAATCAGCATCAGAAAATCCAGTTAAATCAAATGCTGAATCTTTTGGATACCAGAGACCTAGATTTGGACATCTTTTTACATACCTGAGAATCCTTTTAACTAATGTGATGTGTGACTCTCCAGGGCTTACTTGGAACCTAGCACATATGCATGTAGCAAACATTATGTCTGGTCTACTAGCTGCAAGGTACAGTAAGGAGCGAATCATTGCTCTATATGTTGTTTGATCAACAGGTTTCCCATGTTCATCAACATCCAATACATCATTAGTAGGCATGAGTGTTTTCATACAGGATGCTTCAGACATACCAAATTTCTTGACCAATTCATTTGCATACATGGTTTGAGAAATAAAGATGCCTTCAGCATGTTGTTTGACTTGCAATCCTAGAAAGAAGGATAGCTCACCCATGCTACTCATTTCAAATTTAGAATGCATTAGGTTGGAAAACCTTCTGCACAAGTTTGAATCAGTAGAACCAAAAATAATATTATCTACATAATTTTATACTAGTAGGGTATGGGACTTATGGGTTCTAATGAAAAGCGTTTGGTCTACTCTACCACTTATAAATCCATTTTCCAGAAGGAAGCATGCTAGGGTCTCATACCATGCTCTAGGAGCTTGCTTGAGACCATATAATGCTTTGTTCAACTTAAAAACATAATCAGGATGGGTTGGAGAGATAAAACCTGGAGGTTGTCTGACATAGACTTCTTCTTTGATGTCTCCATTTAGAAATGCACTTTTTACATCCATCTGATATACCTTGAAGCCTTTGTGTGCTGCATAAGCTAAGAAGATTCTGATGGCTTCCAATCTTGCTACTGGTGCAAAAGTCTGGTCATAGTCTATGCCTTCTTCTTGAGAATATCCTTGAGCAACTAGCCTTGCCTTGTTCCTTACTATTACTCCTTGATCATCCAATTTGTTTCTGAACAACCATTTTGTGCCAACAATGGAGTGATCCTTAGGCTTTGGCACTAGTTCCTAAACTTTGTTCCTTTCAAATTTATGCAACTCTTCTTGTATTGCAATGATCCACTGTGGATCTTGCTCTGCGTCTTGAATGGATTGAGGTTCAATTTGAGATAGGAAGCAAGTGTGCAAAAGGTTTTGGTTGACCTGATTTCTGGTTTGCACACCAGCTGAGATGTCTCCAATTACTTGGGAAATTGGATGGTCTCTTGATGTTACTAAATCAACAGGGGGTGTTGATTGTTCACCAACCTGTGTTGTTGTTTCCTCTTGTGGTACAACAACTGGCTCTTCAAGTTGTTTCTCTTCAATATGTTGAATGATTTCTTCATCTTCACTGCTTTCCTCTTTTTGAGTAACCTGTAACTTGTTCAAGTCTTCAACAAGAGAGTGTACCTGCAAGGGTTCTATGGTAGAAGTGTTCTTCTCCTTGAAAGACATGTTAGATTCATCAAATGATATGTGAACAGATTCTTCAATTTTAAGAGATAATTTATTATAAACCCTATAAGCCTTACTGATCATGGAGTATCCCAGAAACACTCCTTCATCAGCTTTAGCTTGAAATTTTGCTAAATATCTCTTGTCATTATTGTGTATATAACAAATACATTCAAAAGTTCTAAAATAATCAATTTTAGGTTTCTTCCCTTTGAGTAATTCATAGGGAGTCTTGCCTTTTAGTTTATGTATTAAACTTCTGTTCAGCACATAGTTGGAGGTGTTCACTGCCTCTGCGCAAAAGGATAGAGGAAGGTGAGCATCTGACAACAATGTAGTGGCAGATTCAATAAGGGTTCTATTTTTCCTTTCAGCTACCCCATTTTGTTGAGGAGTTCTAGGAGCTGAGAAAGTATGCCTGATCCCTTCACTCTGACAGAACTCTTGCATAAGAAGAGAATCAAACTCTGTCCCATGATCACTTCTAATCAGGGCAATGTGAGTATTGAACTCAATCTGTATACATTTGAGAAACTCTGTCAAACACTTACAGTTATTAGACTTCTTCCTCAGAAAGAACACCCATGTGAATCTAGAGAAGTCATCTACAACTACTAAAGTCTAAGATTTCCCTCCTAAGCTTTGTACTGTAATGGGTCCAAAAAGATCCATGTGTAACAGATACAAAATCCTAGGTGAATCACTCTTATTAAGTGCCTTGAAACTGTTTTTAGTTTGCTTGCCTAATTGACAAGCCATATAGAGTCCTTCCTTCTTGTAGGGGCCAGAAGGTAGTCCTCTAACATTTGTCTAAAATGGACGATCTACAAACGAGTGCGCGGAAGACGAAAATAGAGGTCTAGAATTTCTTCAAATCAAAAAGTGCCCAACATGAAAGTTGTACATCTCGTCGAGACGAACAAATTTAATGTTAACTATTGTTTTTATGCGACATCGTTCTGACTCTCAAAACGGCACTCGAACGCAAACTACAACGGACTACTCGAGAAGGGCTGCAGACCACTCAAGAACAAGTTTACAGCTACTCGAGAGGTAGAAAATAGGCTACTCGAGTGGTTAGAAGAAGCACTCGAGAGGTAAGAAGATCACTCGAGAAGCAGAATTACATCACTCAAGAGGCAAAAATAAATCACTCGAGTAAAATTTGCATGAACAGTACTTCACTCGAGTAGAACAGACAAAACTCAAGAGAAATTTTGCTTGAATAGTAGACCTACTGGAGAAATAGGGAAATTCACTCGAGTAGGCTGAAGATCACTCGAGTAGGTTGAAGATCACTCGAGTAGCCTGAAGACAACACTCGAGAAGGTTGAAGGCAGAACTCGAGAAGGATCAGCAAAAATGCTCGAGAGCTGAAGGAATCACTCGAGAAGAACAAGGACGACTCGAGTAAATTTTTGCATTGATTAACAAATTTTTGCAAATATATCCTTTGATCAAACTATATGAATGAATAGTACTTTTCATTTTTGATTAGTACTTTAATATTAAAATATTCATATTTTATATTTTTGAATAAGAAAACACGAGATCAAAATGGAGGCCCAAACGCATGCCGAATTAAATGAAATTCACACCGTAGGCGAGCACTGACGTTACGAACACAATGGAGAAGACGGAACCAAAATCCGATGAGCCGTTCCTGGGATATAAATCATCAAAGTTTACGGCGAACATAAATTCTACAAAACTTCGGAAATTCACCGAGGCTCGAATATCGCTCGGATCGCGACGAAACTTAAGGAGCATGTCAAAAATTAATCAATTTAATTTTCCAATATGAAATTTTCCGTTTTCGGCAAGGATTCACAAATTTGCCCGACTCGATCGAATAGACGCGAAAACGCACTAACGGCGCCTCGCCGTCAACTCCACGATAACGGAACGCCCCTTACGTCATTATGGCGTCAATAAGAGGATTAAATAATTGCCGAAAAATCAGGGGCGTTACAGTGCGTCTCTCTAACGAGATGAAGATCCAGTCTACAGCCAAGTGCGTTCTGGGAGTGACCATTGATGGGGTAACCTTTGAGGTCCCGACAACGATTTTGAGGATGCCAGATTTTGATCTATTCATGGGCATGACATGGCTCACTCGGAACCATGCGCTGAATGATTGCCCAGCAAGGATGGTCGTGATGAGATACAGCGACACATACCCTACCTTCGAAGGTATTTTCCCAGCTCCTCTCCTTCTACTCTCTTCTATTCAGGTCGTAAAGGCCCATCTGCAGGGAGATGAGGTCTATCAGGTGTTGTTTGAGATGGCTGAGGCCAAGGATTCCTTTGCTAGTATATCGGTGGTGTGAGACTTTACTGATGTATTTGCAGAAAAATTGACAGGGTTGCCGTCATATTGGGAGAAGGATTTCCAGATACAGCTTGTGTCGGGGGCTACGCCAGTATCCAAAGCTACTTATCGGATGGCCCTGAAGAAGTTGGTGGAGTTTTAAAGCCAATTGTAGGAGCTAGTGGAAGACAGATTTATCCAGCCAAGCTCTTCGCCATGGGGAGCTCTGGTACTGTTCATGAAGAAGAAGGATGGGACACTCCGACTATGAATTGACTACTGGGCACTAAACAGGCTGACAGTTCCAAACACTTATCCTTTGCCGAGGATTGACGAGTTGTTTGACCAGTTGGAGGGAGTTCACTGGTTTTCAAAGCTGGATCTGAGGTCAGGATACTACCAGCTGCGGATTCAGGTGGAGGACATCCCGAAGATCGCTTTTAGCAGTAGATATGGGCTATATGAGTTCACCGTGTTGGCTTTCTAGCTCATGAATGCACGATCCGCTTTCATGAGTTTGATGAATCTGGTATTCGAGGCCTTTCTGGACGTCTTTTTCATAGTGTTTAGTGACGACATCCTCATATATTCGAGGACCGAGGACGAGCATACACGTCATTTTGCACTGACTCTGGAGAGGCTGCGGGAGCACAATCTATATGCCAAGTTTAGAAAGTGTCAGTTTTGGCTGAAGGAGGTGGCTTTATTGGGCTATATTATCAGTGGAGGAATGACGGTCGATCCGGCAAAGGTTCAGGTAGTACGGGATTGGCCACTACTAAAGACGACCATTGACATGAGGAGTTTCCTAGGACTTGTTGGTTACTACCGGAAGTTCGTAGAGGGATTCTCCCGGATTGCTCTCCCGCTCACATCTCTGAAGAAGAAGGAGACTCCATTTATTTGGACGCCACAGTGCGAGGCTGCCTTCCTAGAGTTAAAGGGTCGGTTTACCTCAGCCCCTATCCTTGCCCTTCCATCTGGGATTGAAGGATTTCAAGATTATACGGATGCGTCATATCAGAGGATGGGTGTCGTTCTGATGCAAAACGAGCACCTGATAGCTTACGCCTCCCGCCGGTTCAAGAAACATGAGCAAAACTACCCTTGTCCATGACTTGGAGATGGGAGCGGTTATCTTCGCCCCGAAGATCCGGCGACATAATCTCTACGGTGTCCACTGGGATATTTTCTCGGATCACAAGAATTTGAAGTATGTGGACACAAAAAAGGAGCTGAACATCCGATAAAGATGCTGGGTAGATTTTCTGTCAGACTATCAATACACCATGCACTATTATCTCGAGAAGGCCAACTTGGTAGCAGATGCTCTAAGCCGGAGAGCCACAACATCAGGAGCTGGGCCTCAGCTAATGGCTATAGAGCTGGTACAGATGTTGGAGGATATGCAGAAATTTCTGGTATCCGAGGACCATCCAGAGCTGTATGAGGAGTACCTAGTGTCGATGAGCACCACCCAAGGAAATCCGGGATCGCATCAGGGACAGACGGAGGTTAGATGCGAGGATGGAACTGATTTTCAGGTCCTTTGAGGAAGGCATAGCTGAAGATTACTCTCTAAAAGATGGGCTGTTATGCTTTAGAGGCAGGGTTTATATACCGGTAGGAGGACGAATTTGGGAGGATATCATGATAAAGGCTCACTGCAGCAGATATTCTGTGCACCCGGGTATCACAAAGATGGCAACAGATCTGAAGAGGACTATGTATTGGGCAGGAATGAAGAAGGATATCACCTACTACATGATGCATTGCATTCTTGCTTGCTTGTGAAGGTAGAGTGTAAGAGCCCGACTAGATTATTGCAGCCACTCCCAGTGCTTGAGTGGAAGCTTGAGGATATAACCATAGATTTCATACATTGGCTAGCCCGTTCTCATGCGTGGAACGATTTGATCTGGGTGATCATCGATAGATTGATGAAGGTGTCCATGTTTATTCCAGTCAGGAAGGACGCTCCGTACAGTGATATGGTACAGAGATTTATAGAGCATGTTGGATCCCTCATAGGATTTGGGCTAGGTTCACTAAACTAGGATGTTTGACCCAACATGTATAGCTAGGGTCATGTATGAGTTCTAGAGGATAGGTCATTTCCTTAGAGTCAACACTACATGGAACAACCATCAGCAAACTTCAAAACACTCAAGACTTAGAGAAATTTCAGAGACTCAGAAAATGAGTTTGACCTTCGTCGAACTCAGGTCGACGATAGTCGTGCTCAGCTCGACAAACTTAGAGAAAATTCTCTGAGCTCAGCTCGAAGAACTTGGTTCTCAGGATGACGATCTATGGACACTATACTTCAACATTCCAAGTCCAGAATTCTTCTCACTGGACTCCAGTCAACGAAGTTATAATATCAGCTCGACGAACATGGATCTTAGGTCGATGATTTCTGGATCATCTACTTCAATATTTTTAAGACCAGAAACACTTAAATGTTCTAAGTCCAGAATCATAATTTAGTCGACGAATTCATGTTCTCAGCTCGACGAACTTAGACCACAATCCTGAAAAGTTTTATCATGTAGCAGTTAGCAGTTCTTAGCTCGACGAAACTAGTTATCAGGTCGACAAACCTAGTTCTCTGGTCGATGATATCTGGACTCTTTACTTCAGCATTCTAAAAGTCCAAGAAACATTTCACTGAACTCCAATCGACGAACTTAAATTATCAGCTCAACGATCTTGATGCACATAATTAGCAAGGTTCCAGAGAAAGCAGTTATCTATTCTCAGGTCGACGAACAACTATTATCTGGTCGACAAACTTGACTTCTCAGCTCGACGAACTCTGAACCCAGCTCGACGAATTCTGTTATCTGTTCGATGATTTATGTGCAGATCTAGACATGTACTTTCCCTCCCTCTGTCCCTTAGTTTATTATAATAATTCCTGAGTAATCAATGCTCAACATTCTCTGAATATTACCGTTAGAAAGAGCATTGATTACGGTATTCATAAGGATTATTACTTGCCGCTTTTCAATGAGACAGTTGGGGAAATCAATCAATGCAAATATTCTGCAGGCCGTCAGCATTGAATGAAGAAAGAAATTCAAATTCAGAAGGAAGATTTCATGGAAAACATAAAAAGGATTTTTCCTCTTTTCTTCTAGAGATACAACAAGCACACGGTTAATAGGATCTTCTTCTTCCTTCACGTCTGAACACAGAGAACAGAACACACAGGCCAATAACACAGTAGAGAAATCAGAAGCCCTAGATCAGAGAAAGAACAACAAGCAGAAGAAGAAGAAGAACATCAATCAAAAATCAAAAGTCTTCTTGCTTCTTCATCTTAGGATTCTTCAGAGGACAACAAATATTCTATCTGTCAAAGAAGCTCCTGGATACCAGCTGGTCAAGGCTGAAATATTGAAGGCCTACTCACCCTGCAACATGGCTCAAATTTTCCTGAGTTCAATATCTTAGGGGGAGCTTTTGCTAACATCATATATCCACTAAAGTCTTCTCAGTTGTATTTTGAGAAAGAGAAGACATAATCACTCTCTCACCCCTACTATAAAAAGGATTCTTTAACTCCCTTCAAAAGTTATTCTTGGTTGCAAGTCTCTTGATCAAAAGGCTTGGGTTGGTTTTTGAGCACTTGATCAAAAGCTCATTGGTGGCAGTCACCTGATCAAAAACCTGAGTGGATTCCTACCAGGGTGGTAGAAGAGTGGATGTACCAATGTTAGAGAACCAATATAAAATTCTTGTGTTGTCTGGTTACACCTTTTCTTTTGTTCTTGTGGTGGCTGTGTTAGCTAGGTTGCTGTGTTTGTGATATCTGCTTTTGTTGTGCATATATTAGTGCTAGATTAATTTATCTTAGGTCTATTTTTATTTACAGCAAAAAGTTTTTTTATGTTTTCAAGATACTCTATTCACCCCCCCCCCCCTCTAGAGTATTTCAGATCTAACCCTTACTTTTAATTGGTATCAGAGCAAATTTCCTTTGGTTGTACAAGTTAACCCCTTGAACCCAAAAATCCTGTGTTAGATCTGACTTTTATTTCTATTAAGTTTATATTCACAGCATGTCACAGAATAAAGACTATGCAAGCACCAAACCTCCAGTGTGCAACCTAAATAGGTTTTCCATCTGGAAGACAAGTATCAAATTATATATGAATTCAATTGATGAGGACATCTACAATTCCATTTTCACAGGTCCTCCTCAAGCAACTGCCTCTACATCTACAGCAGCTTCAAGCACCAATGCAGTTCCACCACCTGAGTGGACTAAAGACCAGAAGAAAGTAAAGGTTGCTGATGCCAAGGCCATGAACATTCTGTCCCAAAAAAATGTCTGATGACATTTTTCAAAAAGTGGCAGAATGCACATCAGCTAAGGCCATTTGGGACTCTCTCAACCAAATGGTAGCTGGATCAGCTGATGAGAGGAAAGATAAAAGATCCAATCTCTTATCTCAATATGAGAACTTCAAGAAAGAGGAAGCAGAATCTGTTGCATATATGTACAACAAGCTGAGCTCAATCATCAATGAGCTGAAGAACTTGGACAAGGACATCACCCTCACTGAGGTGAATGATAAAATCCTTATGTGCTTCCCAAGCTCATGGGATTCAAGGATCTGGCCAATCAAGGAGGCTAGAATCTTAAATGAGATTTCCACTGAATCTCTTTTAGGAATGCTCAAGTCCTTTGAGCAGCTCATTAAATCCAGAGAAGCAGTAGAGCAACAGACACCTCCACCAGCAAGGAAGGAACACAACCTGACATTCAAAGCTGCTGAAGATACAGAAACTTCAATAGTGAATGAAGAGTTAATGAGTCTGCTTGCCAAAAGATTATATAAAATGACAAGGAAAGACTTCAGGAAGAGATCAACCAGGCAGGATTACAAACCAAGGTATAACAAAACCCCTACAAAAGAGGTAGTTTGTTTTGGCTGCAGGAAACCTGGACACTTCATCTCAGAGTGCCCAAAAAATCAAAAGAAAGAAAGGAGAAGATAAAAGGATTCTAGAAGATAGCAAAGCAGCATACCCTCTTCCTGCAAATACAAGAAGAAGGAGAAGGGATTTGTAGCAGAATCCTGGAGTGAAACTGAAGTTGAATCCACATCCTCCAGCTCGAGTGAAGAAGAAGAAGAGGCAAGGGACAAAGAAGTTTGACTCATGGCCATTGATGCCTCAAGAAGTCAATCAGATGAAGAGGAAGAATCTGAAAATGAAGAAGCTTCAGAAACAGAAGCTGATCAGGTACTTTTATCTTTTGACTATAATTTTGATGCTTTCAAATTTGAATTTAAAACCATGTGTATTGATTTAGTAAACTCTGAAAAGGAAATCAAAATACTTAGGGAAAGACAAGCTAATCACGAAAATATAATTACTGAAAACAGTAAGCTAAAATATGAACTCACTCTAACTAATGAACAAATCATTGCTTTTAAAAACAAAGCTATGTGAGGCCAAACAACTTGAGGATCTCTCAATAGGAGAAGCCTTAAGCTGATGGACATCACAAGCACAGTCAATGCTAGACTAAATGGCAAACTGGGCCTGGGTGCATCATCAAGTTTACCCCCCCGCCCATTCTCAAGAAGAACATATTATCAACCCCTATTAAATTTGTGTCAGCTAAGAATAAAGATGTAATGAACAACAATCAAACTGAAATCACACATAAAAAACAAGAAAAATCAAAATCAGAAAACCTTAGACAAAAACAAAGTTCAGCAGATTTTGTCGAACTCAGATCAACGAAATTTGGCAAGTTCGTCGAACTCAAGTCGACGAACGCTGAACGCAAATCTATATAATAATCATTCGTCTTACTGTGATCGACAAACTATATATGGTTCGTCGAGCAGAGATCGGCCAACTTGGGGCACAGAAAATGAACATGTTCCTTCTCTGAGCAGAGAGCGACGATCTCATCCCGTTTCGTCGAACTCTGTTCGACGAACTCATAACATTTCATCGAACACAGAAAGACTTAATAAAAGTCATAACTTTAACAACAACTCTAATAAATCTAGGAAACCTTTTAATCCAGTAGCTGATTGGATAATTCCACCTAAAAGATATCACCCATTAGGATATAAATTACAACCTGAATTTTCTGTGATTTCAAGTTTTTCTTAACAGCAAAACCAAGTACCCAAGATAACATGGGTCAAGAAAAATAAATTATTTTCTCTGTAGTTGAAGACCTGTCCAGTTGTTAATCAACTATAATAACTGGACAGTGGTTGCTCCAAGCACATGACTAGCAGCAAGGACAACTTAAACAACTACAAGTCCAAGCTGGGGCCAAAGGTTATCTTTGGTGACGCAAAGTGTGGCCAGTCTGAAGGCAATGAAGATGTAAGGATTGGAGCAGTCGCATTCAAGAAGGTGACTTATGTAAAAGGACTCAAGCATAACCTCATCTATATCAGCCAATTATGTGATGAAGGATATCAGGTACACTTTAACTCTACATCATGTATTATTTCTAATAAAAAAAACAAAAAGTTTTAATTGAAAATAAATGAGGAAACATATACTTAGATGATTTTCTTTCTGCCAATTCAAATATTTGTCTGTTTAATATTATTTACAATCAAAATGAATTATGGCATAAAAGACTAGGACATGTAAACATGAAAAATATTGCTAGTCTATCTAAAGACAGTCTTGTAAGAGGCCTACCTTCTGGTCCCTACAAGAAGGAAGGCTTTTGCAGGGCTTGTCAACTAGGCAAGCAAACTAAATCTAGTTTTAAATCAATTAATAAAAGTGATTCACCTAGGATCTTGTACTTGCTACACATGGATCTCTTTGGACCCATTATTGTACAAAGCCTAGGAGGGAAATCCTATACTCTAGTCATTGTAGATGACTTCTCAAGATTCACTTGGGTGTTCTTTTTGATATCTAAGTCAGATACCTTTAAGGTTCTTATAGATTTTCTCAGGACCATACAGATTGAGTACTCTACTAATATTGCATTGATCAGAAGTGATCATGGTATAGAGTTTGAGTCTCTTCTTATGCATGAGTTTTGTGAGAAGGAAGGTATCAGGCACTGCTTCTCAGCTCCTAGAACTCCCCAACAAAATGGGGTAGCTGAAAGGAAGAATAGAACCTTGATTGAAGCTGCGGGCACATTACTTGCAGATGCTTACTACACAACCCCGTATTTGCAGGTTTTGGTTTTTAAGCTTTTGGAGTGGTTTGAGCTCTTGTGGGCCAAGTTTGGCCAAGCCCTGGGAATATACTAGTAGGGGGAGGAAAAATCTGCCTCCCCCCAGTGGCCCTCTTTTGGGGGGTGGGTGCGACAAGTTGGCTAGCACCCGCTCCGTCTTGATAAGTGCGAGGTGGGAGCGGCAGGACCGGTCGTGGGCCGGGGTCTCGCCCCTGCCCCTTCCTGCTTGGCGGCCTGGTGTGGTGAGACCGGCCGGGGGCCGGTGTCTCGCCCCTGCCCCTTCCTTCCTAGCGGCCTGGCGGGGCGAGACCGGTTGGGAGTCGGGGTCTCACCCCTGCCCCTCCTTCTTGGCGGCCTGGTGGGGCGAGACCAGCTGAGGGACGGGTCTCGCCACTGCCCCTCCTGCTTGGCGGCCTGGTGGGGTAAGACCGGCCGGGGGCCGGGGTCTCGCCCCTGCCCCTTCCTTCCTGGCGGCCTGGCGGGGCGAGATCGGCCGGGGGCCGGGGTCACGCCCCAACCCCTTCCTGCCTGGCGGCCGGGCGGGGCGAGACCGGCCAGGGGCTGGGGTCTCGCCCCTACCCTATCCTGCTTGGCAGCCTGGTGGTGCGAGACCTGCCGGGCGACGGGGTCTCGCCCCTGCCCTCTCCTTCCTGGCGGCCTGGCGGGGCGAGACCGGCCAGCAGCCGGGGTCTCGCCATTCCCCCCTGCTTTTACCGTTTTGCCCTGGGGGGGGATTACCCCTTTACCCCCCGACGTGGCAGTTTTCTATTGGCCCAAAGTATTTTGGACTAGGGGCATTCCGGTCTTTTTGGTCCATGGGATTTAGAAAACTAAAAATAGACCCTTAGGGTTGCCTTGGAGAAGAACTTTTTCATCACTTCTTCATTCTCTCTTCATCCTCCAAGGCATCCTAGCTCAAGCATTAGCTAGGGAGGGGGAGAACTTAAAGGTCTTTCGAGTGTGAGGTGGGACCTCCACACTAGAGCCGAGGGTCTGTTTGTAGCTTCTTGATCCTTTGATCCGTGACGTTCTCCTGAGTGTAGTAGGTGTGAGGTCACCCCTTTCTGGGGACCCCGAACTCCACAGAGGTCATTTTTGGCTTCAACACTTTGGTGCGGTGAGCGTGGAGAGTGACCAGCACAGAAGATCTCGGGAGAGTGCAATGACTGGAGGTCAGGTAGGTAGTGATGATCTCGACAAGCTCCCCAGCTCAAGATCCTTTGTGGGGAGGCAAGAGTTCATGACCTCCATCCAAGGCATCATGGAGATGCTGGGAAGCATTGCTCCTTAGGGTGGCAGATCCACCCCAACCCCCCTGGAGCTAGCTCCCCTCCCTCATGATGAGTTGACTCCCAGGGGTCTAGGAGAGATGACCCCAGTAGGGGGAGAAGGAAGTGCACCAGGAAGAATGCCAGGGAAGGAGAGGATGGGAGATGGGGTCAAGCGAGACCTCACCGGTCGGGAGTTATTCTCCAGCCCGGCGAGTGCCAACCTCCCAGATGAGTAGGTCGCGCGAGTAGAAGTGGCGAGACCACCCCTTAGTGGGTCACCATTCAGCGAGCTAATCATCTCAGCTCCCGTTCCCGAGGGGTCCAGAGAGCTAGACATGGCTTACTATACCGGGAAGGATGACCCCGTCCAGCATCTGTAGTGGTTTGAGTATGCAGTCTCCATCAGGCCGATGACGGATGCCTTCAAATGTCGCCTCTTTGCGATCACGTTGAAGGAGAAGGCAAGGGATTGGTTCCATAAACTCCCTCCAAGGTCGATCTATATGTTCGAGGACTTGAGCCGGAGCTTCCAGCTTCGCTTCTCCACCTCCAAGAAGAGGAAGAGGAGTCCTGAGTCCATCTTCCTGATAAAGTAGGGGGTCGAGGAGTCGCTGGACCGTTACATAGATAGGCTCTAAGAGGAGATCCTGGAGGTCCAGGAGATGCCAGGGTATGCTCTCCAGATGGCCTTCTCCGTTGGGCTGAAGGAGGGCTTCTTCAAGATGAGCTTGACCCGGAAGGCCCCACTTTCCTTCGAGGAGCTGATGGAAAGGGTGGCAGAGGAGATTGCCATGGAGGCAGCCAACCCGACATTTGTCAAGAGGTTGGCAAAGTTGACTAAGGTGGAGTCAAAGGAGCAGGGTGGCTCAAGGCATCAAGAAGGAAGAAGAAGAGAGGAGCAGAGAAATCAGGGGTTCCAAGGACAGGAGGATCCGGAACCAGGCTGGAGGCAGCAGAGAGGACCTGCCCAAGGTCCAGGAAGAGCTCTCATCCAAGGAGGGGGGAACTTCCACGGGGGCCAAGGGAGGTTCAACTTCTAAAGGCAGGCCCCTACGCAGCTCCTACCCCCACCCCAACAGGCCTTGGTGATCGGCGACAGAGGAAGAGGCATGGGTGGAGACCGCCGAGCGCGCCGAAAGAGGGGAGGAAGAGTCTTGCCTTACTGTGACGTCCACCAGTTGGAGGGTCACGCCACAGCTACCTGCCCCGAGTTCCTGGAGGTAAGGGGGCGTGAGGACCAGCTCAGCCTCAGCCGCCGGTGCAGGTTGAAGGAGTTCTGCCCCAAGGAGGGGGAGATGATGTGTGTGAGGACCGGGTCGATGTCGGACCCCGAGTTGGTATAACTATTATCCATGGTGGAGTGGGTATCGAGGCCACTCGGAAGGCGAGCCTTCATGTGATGTACCGACGGAGCATCGCCTCGACATCCCAGACCCCACCCCAGGAGGAGAAGTTCACGTTCTCGGTGAAGGACCTGCCGGATCATGAGAATCTGTTCTGTGATGCGCTGGTCATCAAGACAGCCATCGAGGGCTACATTGTCTCCCGAATCTTGGTTGACAACGGAAGCTCCGTCAACGTCATTTTCAAGAAGGCGTTTGACGAGATTAAGGTAGAGACAAGGAGGGTGTTGGCCTCGGACGGACCCCTGTTCGAATTTTCAAGGGAGAGGAAGGAAGTGGAAGGTGGAGTCGGACTATAGGTAAAGTTAGGTGGGATCTCAAGAAACTGCAGGTTTGTCATTATTGATGCTCCAAACAGCTACAATGCCATTTTCGGAAGGCCCCTCATCAGTGCTTTTCGGTGTGTGCCTTTGTCCTTCCACTAGTGTCTTAAGTTCAACTCAGAGGGAACTCAGGTCAGGATCAAGGGAGACTCCAGGATGTCGAGGCAGTGCTATGTCATGGCTGTCAACACCATCTCTTGGTTGGCCAAGGTAGAGGAGATGGAGAAGATCATGGAGAGCCTGAGCAAGATGGAAGTATCCAAGGGGAATGAATTGGATAACGGTCATCAGGCCTAGGCCACCTGAATACGCCTCATCTCGGTGGAGTTTTGTATCTTTTTCTTATGTTGTAATGAGTCCAGCTCACGACCAGCAGAGTCGGGGGGGGGGGGGGGGGTCATGTAACCCGTCTTTTTCCCCATTAGAGCATGTTGAAATTGAAAAAGCTTAGGTGACATGTCCAGCTCCCAACCCCCGGGAGGATCTCCTTGCACCAGGCTCACACCAGCTGGTAAGGTCGAGAGTGCCTCGGGGGGTGTGTCTTTTCTCCTTTGCTCCACTGATGATTCCGCTGTCAGGCTCTCACTAGCTGACAGGGCTGGTTAATCTCTCATGAAAGCCAAGTCCTTTGCTCCGATGATGATTCCTCTGTCAAGCTCTCACTAGCTGACAGGGCTGGTTGATCTCTCGTGGAAGCCATGTCCTTTGCTCCGATGATGATTCCGCTGTCAGGCTCTAACTAGCTGACAGGGCTGGTTGATCTCTCGTGGAATCCAAGTCCTTTGCTACGATGATGATTCCGTTGTCAGGCTCTCACTAGCTGACAAGGCTGGTTGATCTCTCATGGAAGCCAAATCCTTTGCTCCGATGATGATTACGCTGTTAGGCTCTCACTACCTGACAAGGCTGGTTGATCTCTCGTGGAATCCAAGTCATTTGCTCCGATGATGATTCCGCTGTTATCCTCTCACTAGCTGACAGTGCTGGTTGATCTCTCGTGGAAGCCAAGTCCTTTGCTATGATGATGATTCCGCGGTCAGGCTCTCACTAGCTGACAGGGCTGGTTGATCTCTCGTGGAAGCCAAGTCCTTTGCTCCGATGATTATTCCACTGTCAGGCTCTCACTAGCTGACAGGGCTGGTTGATCTCTTATGGAAGCCAAGTCCTTTGCTCCGATGATGATTCCACTGTCAGGCCCTCACTAGCTGATAGGGCTGGTTGATCTCTCGTGGAAGCCAAATCCTTTGTTCCGATGATGATTCCGTTGTCAGGCTCTCATTAACTGACAGGGCTGGTTGATCTCTCGTGGAAGCCAAGTCCTTTGCTCCGATGATGATTCCGCTGTCAAGCTCTCACTAGCTGACAGGGCTGGTTGATCTCTCGTGGAAGCCAAGTCCTTTACCCATAGGAGGTCTCGCCACTCAGGCTCCCATAGCTGGCATGGCAGGTTGACCCCTCCGGGGGGTGAAGTGTTTTCCACCCGGAGGAGGTCTTGCCACCCAGGCTCCCATAGCTGGCATGACAGGTTGACCCCTTCGGGGGGAGGGGGTGAAGTGTTTTCTACCTGGAGGGGGTCTCGCCACCCAGGCTCCCATAACTAGCATGGCAGGTTGACCCCTCTGCGGGGTGAAATATTTTTTACCCGGAGGGGGTCTCGCCACCCAGGTTCCCGTAGATGGCATGGAAGGTTGACCCCTCTGGGGGGTGAAGTATTGTTTACCCGGAGAGGGTCTCGCCACCCAGGCTACCATTAGCTGGCTTGACAGGTTGACTCCCCTGGGAAGGGCCAAGTATTATCAGCTCTAAGAAGACCACTTAGCGAATACACTAGGTTGGACGTTTCTTTCCGAGCTTATTCTTACCTCGAAAAGAGCGGGGATTGGGTACAACCCCGTATTCGCGAAGAATGGGCCCCAAGCAGGGCGCAAGACTTAGTGCACGTTTTTAAGCTTTTTGGGAGTTTTGCACTCTTGGAGGCCAATTTTTCCTGGACCTGCGTAATATACTAGTAGGGGGAGGAAATATTTGTCTCCCACCGGCCCCTTTGAGGAGTGATCGTTTCACTGTACTCGAGTGAACGTTTCACTGTACTCGAGTGAACGTTTCACTGTACTCGAGTGAACGTTTCACTATACTCGAGTGAACGTTTTATTGTACTCGAGTGATCATTTTACCAACCACTAGGCTGCTGTCTCGCCAAGCAGGCCGCAACTCGCCAGACCGCCATCTCGCCAAGCAGGCTGCCGCTCACCAGACCGCCATATCGCCAGGCCGCCATCTCGCCAAGCAGGCTACCGCTCGCCAGACCGCCGTCTCGCTAGGCCACCGTCTCGCCTAGCCCTAGCTTGCAGGCCGCCAACTCGCCCAGGCTCAGCTCGTCTAACTTCCAGCTCGCCCGGCTTGAGGGACTACCCCTGGTGGACTGTAATTAGCCGCTTAGAACAGCGGGATTTAGTTGTTGGCAGGCCAATCTGGGGGCATTTCGGTAATTTTCAGAGCAGTGGAGGTTGGTTATTTTCAGGCCATTCCCAGAAAACTATAAATAGGCCCTTAGGGGTGCCTTGGAAAGTATCACTTCTTCACTCTCTCTTCATGCTCCATGGCACCCTAACTCAGCATTAGCTAGGGAGGGGGAGATCTCTAAGGTCTTTCGGGTGTGAGGTGGGACGTCCACACTAGAGCCGAGAGTCTGTTCCTAGTTTCCTGAGCCTTTGGTCCGTAACACCCCCCTGAGTGCAGTAAGTGTGAGGTCACCCATTTATAGGGACCCCGAACTCCACAGAGATCGATTTTCGGTTTCAACACTTACATGCCACTATCCTTTTGGGCAGAGGCTGTAAGCACAGTAAATTATGTACTGAACAGGAGTCTGTTACATAAACTTAAGAATATGACTCCCTATGAATTACTTAAAGGGAAGAAACCTAAAATCACTTATTTTAAAGTATTTGGATGTGTATGCTATATACATAAGAATAACAAGAAATATATTAGAAAGTTTGAAGCTTAGGCTGAAGAGGGAATTTGTTTAGGATATTCCCAAGTAAGCAAAGCTTATAGGGTGTTTATTAAATCATCTTTAAAAATTGAGGAATCTATACATGTTACTTTTGATGAAACTAACATGTCTTATAAGGAGAAAGATATTTCTACCAGTAACACTTTACAGGTACCTCACTTGTGTGAGAAAATGAGTGAATTAAACCTTCCACAAGAAGCTATAACACCATCTCCTCTACAAGTTGTTGAAGATAGTGAAGATGAATCTTTGGAAGAGGCTGAACCCCATTCAATAACAAACATAATTCCACAATAGGAATTAAATTCAAATGCTATTGCTGAGCCCACTGCACCCACTGATCTTGTCACACTGAGGGAGCACCCTAGATCCCAAGTGATTGGAGACATAATAGTAGGTGTACAGACAAGGCATCAACTCAACCAAGATGTGATGCATGCTTGTTTTCTCTCTCAAGTTGAACCTCAATCCATAAAAGATGCTGAGCAAGATCCCCATTGGATAATTACAATGCAAGAGGAACTCAATCAGTTTTAAAGATGTAGAGTTTGGGATTTGGTTCCAAGACCCAAATACTACCTAGTCATTGGAACCAAATGGGTATATAGAAACAAGCTTGATGCCCGAGGTGCAATTGTGAGGAACAAGGCTAGGCTTGTTTCTTAAGGTTATAGGCAAGAAGAAGGCATAGACTATGATCAAACCTTTGCAACAGTTGCAAGGTCAGAAGCAATTAGAATATTTCTTGCCTATGCTGCCTACAAGAAGTTTAAAGTCTACCAGATGGATGTGAAAAGTGCCTTTCTAAATGGAGTACTAAAAGAAGAGGTTTATGTTGAACAACCTCCAGATTTTGTCTCTCCAACCAATCTTTCTTATGTATTTAGATTGCATAAAGCCCTCTATGGTCTAAAGCAAGCTCCAAGAGCTTGGTATGAGACCTTAGCTAGCTTTTTAACAGAGTATGAATTCACTAGAGGCATAATAGATAAAACATTATTCACTAGGCACCATAAGGATAAAATCTTGTAAGTACAAATTTATGTGGATGACATCATATTTGGCTCTACTGACTCTAAACTATACAAGAGGTTTTCTGACCTCATGCATTCTAAGTTTGAGATGAGTAGCGTGGGTGAGCTCTCCTACTTCCTTGGTCTCCAAGTGAAGCAGCTACCTGATGGCATCTTCATCTCCCAGGATAAATATGCTAAAGAGCTTCTTAAAAAGTTTGGGATGGCTGATGTCTCAGCAAAGAAAACACCTATGGCTACTAATGCTATAATTGATTCTGATCTACATGGGAAACATGTTGACCAGAAGTTATATAGGGACATTGTTGGGTCCCTATTATATCTTACAGTTAGCAGACCTGATATAATGTTTGTCACATATCTTTGTGCTAGGGTCCAGTGAACCCTAAAGAATCTCACCTAGTTTTTTTAAAAAGAATTTTGAGATATATATAGAATTGTCCTAGTCTAGTCCTTTAGTATCCTACTGAGTAAGAATTTGATTTAGCTGGATATTCAAATACTGACTTTGCTGGATGCAGGGTTGATAGGAAAAGTACCTCAAGAAATTGCCAGTTCCTTGGTATGAGACTAGTGTCTTGGTTCTGCAAGAAACAATCATCTGTGTCCACCTCAACTGCTGAAGTAGAATACATTATAGCTTGCAGTTGCTGTTCACAGATGTTGTGGATTTAGAATCAACTCCTGGACTATGGTTTCAACTTAAATAATTCAACACTCTTATGTGATAACACAAGTGCTATATCCATAACACAGAATCCAGTTCATCATAGTAGGACTAAGCATATAGACATTAGGCATCATTTCATTAGAGAGTGTGTAGAAAAAAACAAAATGAAACTTCTCTATATCTACACTGATTTACAAAGAGCAGATATTTTCACCAAATCCTTGGATGAAAGGAATCACTTGTTCTTTATAAATCAGCTTGGCATGATCAATTGGGAAGCCCTGATGTAACTTCTGTCTGCACTCGACAAAATTTTCAAAGTTTGTCGAACGGAGCTCGACGAACTTGGGAAAGTTCTTGAGAAATTCGTCGAACGGAGGTCGGCAAACTCTCTGTGAGTGAAGTTGTTTTCGTCGAAAGGAGATTGACGAATCTACTTCAGAAAGCTTTCGCCGAACGGAGCTCGATGAAATGTCTTCAAATATTCAGATTGAGCTTGACGAATTATTTAACTACAAATTATTTTGTCGATCTCAGATCGAAGAATTATTTATTTTTTGGAGCGGAGTTTGTCGATTCGTATTCCGAAAAATCTTATATCTAGGTTTTTTTCGACTTCCGTCCCGCTCTTTCAATTCCCTTGCACTTGATCTTCATTTTTCTCTTGCAGGTGAACTAATGGTGATTCCAGCAGGCAGCCTTGCGGCAATGAAATTTGATACATGCTTTGATGTTTACTTTGAATCATTTCAACATTCAGACCCTATCTTTCTAGACATCCTACAACTCCTTGAAGAACGACAATTGAAGAATCTGATGTCCACTAGGATCAAGTTAGCTGGCGCTGAGATCAGAGAGAGGGTCTACACTTCTTCCATCACCGATGGGAATACCATGACCGAAATTATATCGGGTAATGCCATCTCCCTTACTCCTGCAGTGTTAACCAAAATTTTTGGATTAACTAATGGAGAAGAAGAGTTGAAATTAGTACTAAGGAATTTGATGAAATGCTGGGTATGATGGGTTATTCTGGCGAAACACCTAACAAAGTGCTGAAGAAACACCTCTCTACTGAATTTAAATTCCTAGCCGATGTTGTGGGCAAGGTATTGCTGGGCAAACACACTGCTCATGATTACATAACCAGGCACCAATTCCTGGTAATGTGTGTTGTGGTGAACAAGAAGCAGGTAAACTGGGCTCAGATTCTGTTTGAGCTGATTAAGAAGAAGAACAATAAACAGGAAGCTTGTTTTGGAAGAATTCTAGGAATCTTCCTGAAGGAAAAGGCTGCTGAATCACTGATCTCCCCGACCATATTCATCAATGCTTCCAAGAGGCTCACCTGTGCCCTATTTCGCATGTGGGAGAGGAGCATCACCAAGCCCTCCAAGGCTTCCTCGTCCTCCACCAGGTCTTCTGAGAGTACCAGGACTACTCCAGCCACTCCCCACCCTATTGAAGAAGTTCCATCTTCCCCTCCATCACCTCCTACCATCCCACCTCAACCTCAGATGGTACAATAACTCCCCTCCACAGTTCAAACCACCATTCATACTCCTACACCTCCCTCATCTCTAGTCCCTCCATCCCTAACTCATATTCACTTTCCTACCTCCCCTCCATCCTAACATGGTACACACATTCCCTCCAACACTCCCACTCCCTCTCCTCATGGTACACCAACTACCTCCCCACCTTCCTCTCCCTTACCCCATCATCTGGCTAACATCTCATCTTTCACTTTGCCCACTTACCCTCCTCATACTTTTTCCTCTCCAGATGCTCAAATGGTAGATGCTTTACCTCCTCCTCCACCATCATCTTCCATCCCTCCCCTGTTTCCACTACCATACCCTCTGCCACACCCTTTGCATCCCTGTCATTGTACCCCTCCATTATTCCATCTCTTATTGCTCTTCTCACTTCCCTCCTCAAAAGCATAATAGCAGAGGCTATTACACCTCTTGCTACTTCCATATTCTCACTTGCTGATGCCATCTCTGCTCTCTCTGCTCCTCCATATTCAGTCAGGGGCCTGGCTCTAGTTCCCACTGAAACCAGGCAGGGGGAGATGCTCTATGAAGAAGTAGTAGCAGAAGCAGCAGTAACAGTAGAAGAAGCAGTAACAGCAACAACAATAACAACAAAAGCATCAGAAGCAGAAGTAACATCAGATGCTGATGCTGGTAAAGATTTAATTGATTTCATTAATTTTATTGAGTCTGATATGGATCTAGATGAGCAGGTTCCAGAGGAAATAAACACTGCTGGTGATTTTATTATAAATCCCACAGTTGATCTCTTAAAGGTATTGAACAATTTTGATACAGTTTATTTTAATAATCTTCCAGAGTACAACATTAAGCCATCCATGGTTATAGTCCCCTACACCTCACCAATAAGCCCCAAAGTTGCCAAGCAACTCAAGGATAGTTTCACCATTCCAGAGGCTCCTGTCTTGCCATCTCCATGCAGAGCTGATCCCATCATTGTTGCATCCCCTCCCAAAGACATCTATGCTCCAACTTTTGTCATGGATGATTCTCCAATGCCTGATCTAGATGAACTGATCATGGATGACATAGAAGAAGAGAGTAGATTAGTTGCTAAAAGCACTGATACATACAGTTCTCCTATTCCAGCTCCAGCTCCTTCTCCAGCTCCTACTCAGGCTAAAAAGCCCATTAATAAAACTGTACTAAAAACTATTGATGATTTATATGATAATCCTCAAGATTCTTCTGGTGATGATGATGATGATGATGATGATGATGATGAAGAGGACTCTGATGATGAGCCCAAGAAAAAGAAAGTCTCCAAGAAGAGGAAAGCTCCTCCACCTCCTGCTCCAAAACCCAATCCTACAAATGATACCCCTTACTATATACTTCAGAAAATCACACCTTATAAGGGGATGCCAGCATGGATGTGGCTGTCCAAGAACCAGCAAAAGGAAAGAAAGAAAAGCAGGAGATACTCACCTCCTCCTCCAAGATATAGAAAGGACCCTCCTCCTCCACCTTCTACTGGTGTTTCAAGTTCTTCAACTCAGAGGACTACCCAGTTTCAAACCTATCAAAGGCATCAGGGTAGGTCCTCCTCTTCTTCAGGAAGTAGCCAGTAGAAGCAGTATTCATCAGGCTGGCAACAACAACATCAACAACAACAACAACCTTAACATCAAGAACAACAAATTACAGAACATCAGAAAGATGAAAGCTCAAAGAGACCTGCCTCCCCTCTTGTACCCTTTGAAGATCCAGAGACAGCTACAACTGCTAGGATAGTCAGATTTTAGGAATTAGTTGGCCTATCCATGATCGACAAAGTAATAGCTGAAGGAAAGGATACTTCTGAGTACACTACCATATCCAAATATAGGAATGAAGAGCTCAGCAGGTTTGCTAAAGCTAATAAACTTTTTAATATTGATGATTATATGAAACTGCATCCTCAAGCTGTAGTGTCAGGGCTACCTCCTTGAATATCATTGGAGCTTCTGACATGACAATGACAAAAGCTCAAGCAGCTGATACTAACAGGGAAATCAAATTTACTCAGCCAGGTGACAAAACTAAGGAGGATAAGCCAAAGGAGTCCAATAATAAGAAATGAACATTTAGAACTATTCTTAATCTCTCTATTGCTTTAAAATTGCCACTATATATTCTTGATATAAAGATCTCTGTGTATATATATATCTGTTGCATATGTTAAAATTTCTGCCAGATATATTTTTCCTGCTTTAGTATTAATGTGAGTCTGTAATTAGTGACCTTACCCAAATAGGGGGAGATTGTTGGATCCCTAGTAGGATTTGGGCTAGGTTCACTAAACTAGGATGTTTGACCCAACATGTATAGCTAGTGTCATGTATGAGTTCTAGAGTATATGCCATGTCCTTAGAGTTAACACTACATGGACCAGCCATCAACAGACTACAAAAGACTCAAGACTTAGAGATATTTCAAAGACTCAGAAAATGAGTTCGACGTTCGTCGAACTCAGGTCGATGATAGTCGTGCTCAGCTTGATAAACTCAGAGAAAATTCTCTGAGCTGAGCTCGACGAACTTGGTTCTCAGGTCGATGATCTATGGACGCTATACTTCAACATTCCAAGTCCAGAATTCTTCTCACTGAACTCCAGTCGACGAAGTTAGAATATCAGTGATGTTAAAGATCACGACAGTGAACCGATCGCACAAGTAATATAAAATGGGCAAGTTTTACCAAGTATCGAACTCTCAAGGAACACAGTAAGGTGGAGTTAATTTAGAGGAGGACTTGAGATTGAAGTCTTTAGGTCAGAGTTAACTAAGGGGGTTTTGATTGTTGCGATAAAAAAAGTAAAAATCTAACAACTACTCCTATGCAACGCCGCTATGCGATGCTTCGCTAGGCGGGATGGAAGACTAGTCGGGCCGCTATGCACCGAATCACTAGGCAGATGGGCGAGTAGGTTTGCGGATGAAGTGATGAGAATGGTGGAATGAGGGTCGTGAGCACCTCTTCACTACGCACGCCACTAGCAATTGCTAGTGCGGCAAGGGTGGCTGTTGGTGGATGAAATATAGCGCACCTCAAGTAAATATAATGAAAATATACAATCACATAGACATGATTACAGATAAACGTATATTACACTAAGCATAGCTTCATCAAATACAAAGAGTTCAACGAAACTATCAATAACAAGAGAAGAAAAGTGTGAGAAATCGATCGGATCTGAAGCCTTGCTGAGGATTCAAGGTTGGAATCATCGGGATGTCAATGCGCGTCCAAGCTCGATGCTCAACTGCGTCCAGGGTAGAGAAGGGATGTCACCACCTTCCAATGGCATGTCTTCTTCGTGTCACAATAGCGGACGAAAGTTACAAGCTTCCCTTTTACTTGTCGGCGATGGAGTCAAACCCTACTTGAAGCTCACGGATGAAGAAGAAGGCCGAGCGGAAGCTCCGGCTTGGATTTGGCGGTGAAAGCTTGCCCGGAGCACCTCCATAGGGTGGAAGATGATGAAGAAAGACGGAGAAGGCGGAAAACGGCGGAGAAATATCGAGTGATCCCCCGCTCTCCCGAATTAGGGCGAGACCTGCATATTTATAAAAAAATAGAAATGAACAATGTGCACGATCACGGGCGCACGACCAGTGGTCGTGCACAATATGTCTAGTGATCATGCGCACTGGTATGGCAGGATAGGAAGAAGAACTGGGATAACACGCACGAACAGTGGCACACGACCAGTGGTCGTGCACACTAAGTTCAATGGTCGTGCGATTACCCCAGACAGGACTCCAAAAAAGAGGAATCAATGCACACGATTAGTGGCGCACGACCGGTGGTCATGCACACTAGGTCTAGTGGTCATGCAATTACCCCAGGCAGATTTTGGAAAATTAAGAGTAGTGCGCACGATCAGGGGCGCAAGACCAGTGGTCGTGCGCATTAGATCCCATGATCGTGCGCAGTATTCCTATTTCACAACCATCCTGGAACACGCACACGACCCTTGTACCGAAAGTAAAAAACCAATCATTGATATGTGCAGACATTCCAGGCAATCACACAAAGGAGTACAAACTATAAAAATAACAAAATACACAACCACGGGCATAAATGTGCACTTCCTATGGAAATAAAGATAAGATGAAATATGAACGATATAGAACTAAAAGGGAAGTGCAAACGCGTGAAAACTAGCCCAGATGAGTCCGAAAATAGGTATATAAAATGGACTCATCACACCCCCAGACTTAACTATTTGCGCATCCCGAGCAAACAAAATCTAAGCAGATAGGGAAAATGATATAGCGTTGTACGCGCGACACGAATATTAGCAAAATTGTGGTTCCCTCTGGACGTTCCCACTAATTTGCGATACGCACAGAAGATTATTCCAGCCCACACGTTTGCAATATTTAGCGATCCAAGGCTAACGTACGGGTAGCCAATCTTTTAGAGACCGAACAAAGGTTATAGGCCGAGGTTCGATCAAGATAAAGGGACGACTATTGCGTCCGAACGAGCGGAGTTGTACCAAAGAAATCTACCAAAAAAATACGATTTGCAACAAATGGTAGATCTCTCCCAACAAAAAGAAACGAGGCCCGCCAAGCCTTCTCGAATTTAAATAAATCAGGTTAAACGCAAAATTCATTCAAGAAAACCACGATGATTCCAATGCTATCAAAATTGCATGCCAATGTTTTCCACCACAGAAATTATCTAGAGGGAAAATAAATCTCAAGGTTTGTAGAAATTTCGTTACCCCTCTCGGAGTTAGATCTAGAGTTGATCTATGCCAAAAGTTGATCGCCCTTCAACGGTTCCACCGGAATCACGACGGATGGAGAGAAACTTGTCCGCCTTCCTTGCGTCACGCCGGGTTGGAGTTCCATAAGGCCTAGTCTTCTTGCTTTGGCCGACCACTTGAGGGAGGGAGAGAAAAGGTGGTGAATCTTTTGGTGGCCGAATTTAGAGGGGGCAAGGGTGAAAGAGGGTCGTTTTATCTCGGTGGAGGAGTGGGGGTGGCCGGCGGCCAAGAGGGAGGAGAAGAGGGGGAGGGGCGGCGTTTCCAAGGTTGGCCGAACCTAAGGGAGGGGAGAGCCTATTTCGGTAATAGAGAGGAGAAGGAAAGAGAGAGGGAGGAGGAGATTCCAAATCAAGGGAAATTTCAAATTTCAAATTTTATCATCAATTATCAATCATCAAATCCTACTACCACATGACCTATTTATAGGCTTATAAACAATAATGGTTATATGCAGCCCACAAAGCAAAAAAAAATTAATTATTGTCCAAACAAACAAATATTGAATAAAAGAAAACATGATAATATTTAATTAATACTTATAATAGAATAATTATATGTATTAATTAATTATTATGGCGCCGCGGGCGTAGGTTGTAACGGCTATGGCGTTTATCAAAATGGTTGTTGCGGCGACGCGCGTCTTTGATTGGAGAAGCACCATCGTCCGTAAGCGTGCCGGTACCATCATCATCATGTTGAGGGTCATCGTCTCCATCAATCCTCCCCCGCTCGAAAGTACTCATCACCGATGAGTTGTCTTGAAGGTACTGTCGTAGAAGAGAATCATCCAAAAAGGCCACCTCCGCTTTCGGGAGCCATGAATCATCAAAAGCTGGATGGTCATGCCAACGAATCAAGTAGCGGCGAATGTCACCACTTGGAGAGGAGAGCACTTCGTCTCGAAGAATCCTGTCAGGCAAAAAGGTGGTCCTGGGGAACCTTGGAAAAACGTTAATCAAAGAAGGAGAAAAATTTTCTGCATCAACATCCAACGTACCTCCAGTGGAGACCAGTGTAGAGAGCGATCCAGGAACAAGCTTACCCCCAAACCCATTAGAAATTTCAGTGGACCCAAGCGGACAGGCAGACAATTCAAGTGGTGGAGAAACATAAGGCGTTAAATCCGAAACATTGAAAATAGGGGAAATTCCCCAATCAGTGGGTAACTCTAATAAAAATGCGTTTTCTCCTAACTTCTTTAAGACTCGAAATGGACAAGCTCACCGATTCTCTAACTTTTTTATGGTTCCCGAAGGCAACCGTTCAGGGATGAGATGCACCATAACTAAATCGCCAATTTTAAAACGAGACACCCTTTTATGTACGTTAGCATTAGATTGATAAGTCGCATATTGTGTGGCTATCGTGTCTCTAATGTGCTTATGCAAATGGTGGACATGCGAGGCAAACTCTTGTGCAAATTGGCTTGACTTGTAGAATGGGAGTAACGTAATCAAGTCAAGAGGCACTAGCGCTTTATATCCGTGCACGATTTCATTTGGTGAAAGACCCGTGGACCTATTTTTTGATTTGTTATAAGCTAGCTGAGCATGGGGAAGGATTAGGTCCCATGAACTGTGTGGGGTGAACCCATGTGCAACATGACTTGAGTTAACAGTAGAAAATAACGGGACTAAGTCTGGTGGCACGGGTGCTTTAAATTCATTAACGATTTTCGTGGATTCCAACGCCATAGTTTTAAATTTAGATTTAAATTTAGATTTAAAAATTTCACAAAGAAATGCCTGCGGAAAACGCTCATCACCAACTATAGAGTTGGATGCTCCCGGAGTTGAAAGGTAGTGCGGGAGACACATCTCAACATACCCAACTACGTTCACTAACGTGTGCATGCACGGATCATCAAAAGGCAGAGGATAAATGCAAGCGACCGGGCTTGGCAAATAATTGTGTCTAGGGGACACCACATCAAAACGTACCATCGCCATGGAATCACTAGCAGTCCAAAAAGAAGCCTTACCCAACGCCAAGCGGTCAGATGAACGGTCCATCCTAGGAACAATATAGTCAGATCTATGAAAAGTAGTGGAAAGACCGAACGCGACAACTAATAAATCGCTCACACACATCCGTCTGGGTAAATCTAATGGGGAAGCTGGATAAATAAACATCTCCAAATATCTCGGGCTAGAAATGACAAGCTCGTTCCCTAACAAGTCATCTAATCGAGCCATGTGAACCGGAGGAGGTGTCGACATGGGCGATTCCGGAGGAGGAACTAAGTCATACTCACCATCAAAACATGGATTTAACGTCCAAGAAAAATCCTCTGGGTGCAAGCCATCAAAATCAAAGGAAAAATCAAACAGTATATTCGTCCTTACCGAAAACTCAGCCGGATCATCATCATCTAACTCACTATCAGATAAACATTCATCACGGGGTGACTCTACCAAATCAGCCGACATGTCTTCCAACCCACTAGATAATTTGTCCAAATCAGAATCAATATTGGTCTCAAAAGTAGGAAAAATCGTACTCGACAAAATTTCGAATCCATTTCGGGCTTCTGGCGAAGGAGCTAACATCAAAGAAATGTCTATCAGGTCCTCAGTGCTACCATCATCCACAAATAGCCTTCCCACATAGGGTAAATCTTCCAGAACATCACATCCTTCGCGAACCAAATCTTCCCACGAAGTAGGTACATTGTCTAAATCATGATGGATGGTTGGGCAAATCGAATCCCGGGGAGAATCTAAATTAGTATGACCCTCAAGCAACGATGATAATATCAATGAACTATCTCCCGTATGTGCACCACTAAGATTATCCCAAGATAAACATCCATCCCAAGGTGACTCTTCCAACACCGTTGGAACATCTACCAATCCTGGATCAATCATTATAATATTGTGATCCTCACTCGCACTTATCTGACTTGATTGATCTAACGGGGAAGCTAAATAAATGGGCACCTCAATATGTTCCGGGCTAGAAGGAACTAGCTCATGTTCTAGCAGGTCATCACCTAAATCAGTAACAGGTAAGCTCTCAACATAGGGTGACTCAGCCGGAATGTCTTCTGACTCAGGGTCATCAGAATACTCCATAACTATCAAGGGAGACGCCTCAGAAACATCACCGAAAGGAAGAGGAGACGATTCCTCAGAGGAGAAATCCTCGTCCAGGTCACTAGGGTAACCAATCTCCTCATCGTCACTCAAATCTCCAGCATATTCAGCCTCGTCCTCAGTGACGGGCACAGTCCTAGACAACGCCTCAGACTCTACAGGAGAGTCAACGACTAATTTAGGCAACTCGGGGAGAGACTTAAAAGGGTATATGGCCATAATCGGGGTAGGATGCTCAATATAGCTATGGTCAGATACGCCGCTAGACTCACAAGTCGTAGTCGTCTGTTTTCCCCTACAGATAGGACTACTCTCACCCCGCGGGCTCATGACAGTCCTAGCAGTCACATGTACCGAACTCGAGATAGGGGACCTCACTATTTCCTTTCCTCTATAGGTGGGTGCAGGTGTGCTATGGGTAGCTCCCCCAGCCCGCGGAAAGGATCTGTCCTGGGGGAATAAGTCACCCCTATGATCAGGCTTGGATAAGGTGCCATAACTATACTGGCTAGTAGATGTCGGGCTAGTAGTCAGGCGGTAGGGGGAATCAAATTTCTCAGAGAGTATTCTTCGCATGTGGGGCCAGGCATATGGATAGCTACCAGCTCCACGCTCTTCATTCAGCCATAACACGCGGGCTCGACCTCTTAACCGCTCTCGGACTACATTAACCTTTTGGTAGTCGCCCAATTTGTTATAATCAAAATAGGTTTCTACCCCCTCAAGCCAGTATCTAAAATACTTGGGATCCCCATAACCATCATAGGTAAAAATATTAGTGTGTAGATAAGTCAGGGGACAATTGGAAGCGTTAACGTCGAAAGCCATTTCAGTGTGAACCGGAGAGGACACTCGATCCGGATTTTATGCGAATGCAAAGAAAGGGTACCTAAACAACTAATTCTAGGAAAGATAGAATTGTTCCCGCTTATCTACTAAGATTATAATTATATAAAATAGATTTTCTTACTGGAAAAAAAATGAGGTTTATTAAAATTTTTTTTTTATTATTGCTGAAAAATAAGAAATCTACACCGCTATTGGCAGAACAACAAAAATTTTTTTTGAATTTTTTTTTGACTCGAAAGTGAACAAGAAAAGTGTGTGAAGACGTGCAAAAAAAAGGGGGAGGGTGTCAATTAAGAAATTGACGTGAACCTCCCTCTGATACCAAATTGATGTAGCGTTGTACGCGCGACACGAATATTAGCAAAATTGTGGTTCCCTCTCGACGTTCCCACTAATTTGCGATTCGCACAGATGATTATTCCAGCCCACACGTTTGCAATATTTAGCTATCCAAGGCTAACGTACGGGTAGCCAATCCGTTAGAGACCGAACAACGACTATAGGCCGAGGTTCGATCAAGCTAAAGGGACGACTATTGCGTCCGAACGAGCGGAGTTGTACCAAAGGAATCTACCAAAAAAATACGATTCGCAACAAATGGTAGATCTCTCCCAACAAAAAGAAACGAGGCCCGCCAAGCCTTCTCGAATTTAAACAAATCAGGTTAAACGCAAAATTCGTTCAAGAAAACCACGATGATTCCAATGCTATTAAAATTGCACGCCAACGTTTTCCACCACAGAAATTACCTAGAGGGAAAATAAATCTCAAGGTTTGTAGAAATTTCATTACCCCTCTCGGAGTTAGATCTAGAGTTGATCTATGCCAAAAGTTGATCGCCCTTCAACGGTTCCACCGGAATCACGGCGGATGGAGAGAAACTTGTCCGCCTTCCTTGCGTCACGCCGGGTTGGAGTTCCACAAGGCCTAGTCTTCTTGCTTTGGCCGACCACTTGAGGGAGGGAGAGAAAAGGTGGTGAATCTTTTGGTGGCCGAATTTAGAGGGGGCAAGGGTGAAAGAGGGTCGTTTTATCTCGGTGGAGGAGTGGGGGTGGCCGGCGGCCAAGAGGGAGGAGAAGAGGGGGAGGGGCGGCGTTTCCAAGGTTGGCCGAACCTAAGGGAGGGGAGAGCCTATTTCGGTAATAGAGAGGAGAAGGAAAGAGAGAGGGAGGAGGAGATAGCAAATCAAGGGAAATTTCAAATTTTATCATCAATTATCAATCATCAAATCCTACTACCACATGGCCTATTTATAGGCTTACAAACAATAATGGTTATATGCAACTCACAAAGCAAAAAAATTAATTATTGTCCAAACAAACAAATATTGAATAAAAGAAAACATGATACTATTTAATTAATACTTATAATAGAATAATTATATGTATTAATTAATTATTATGGCGCCGCGGGCGGAGGTTGTAACGGCTATGGCGTTTATCAAAATGGTTATTGCGGCGACCCGCGTCTTTGATTGGAGAAGCACCATCGTCCGTAAGCGTGCCGGTACCATCATCATCATGTTGAGAGTCATCGTCTCCATCAGAAAATTACTAGCTAACAAAGAAATTGAAAAACAAAGTACCATGCGAAGTCGCATGCTCACGTGCGTAAAAATACAATAGAGAAAATTTCTAAGTATGCAGAAAAGTTTATATTTTTCACAATGCGTATCAATATTTTATTACTACTCAAAAATAGAATCACGGAGAATCAACTGGTCACGCATAGGAAGAAAGTAGGCAGGACACTAAGGTGAGTTGTGCCAAAGATCTAGGCTCGGGATCACCTCCAAAGGAATCCACCAATGACGGGGACCATATGCTTGCCCGTTCACACTCTCTCCACGACACTAGTTAGACTCAAGCACGAATCCGTAGGACTTGGAGTATAATATAGGCTTAGGTGAAGGCGGGGTATATAAAGGTAAACAAGACGGACACACACAACCAAAATAAGATCGCCCGAAAACGCACACAGCTAAACTCAATGGACAAACACATGCGACGCAACACCAGACCTGGACTTTTGACGGTGCGTGCACGCCCATAACGAACACAACTCAACAACATTGCACAACTCAGCAATAATATATATACAAATACAGTTCTTTTCTTTGTATTCAACATTGGGAATTTTCTTTTTATTTACTATCATATGTTTTTTATCCAAATAGCCAAAACGAAATGTGAAAACACGGCAACACCACAAGATGCACAAACACCAACAAAACTGCCCACACACAATGGATATAAACTACAACAAAACAAACTAACTGAGCTACCACATTCAGATGTGCGAGTAGGAAAGACTATATGGCTATGGTAGCGAGGCGAAGGGATTTCAAAGGAAGGGACAGGCTCAACGGGGATAGCAACGGATAGATGTCGGGAATGGTACAAGGCTTAAATGAGACAAAGTGACGACCCACATCACGCACACACTTGACTAACCATGTACCCATGCTTCGAGAGTGGCTAGGGGCAAGTTCTTAGCCAACGAGAAAGACTATCCATCCTCCCGACTCGAGCAATATGAACCTAACGGCCGTCTACACACATCCCTAAGCTACCGTAGGATTCACACTGGATTCACCATTTTTTGAGTAAAATAAAAAGTATTTACGCAATTAGAAAAATATAAAACTATAAGCATACAAAAAAATTAAATCTACTCAAATTTGTACATGAGACGAGAGCACTCGACTAGGGGCACAGCAAGGTCAACATTTTACTCCGTCTCACAATCCTATGTCAGCACCATAATTTTCCCAAATCATACAAAAGAAACGAGTTTAACTCGCAGCATGCAAAAAGCTAAGCACGCGCTCATGTGGGTGCAATGGTGTGCAGGACAATGAAGTAATCAAAATAAAACTATAAAAGCTTCTAGTATGCACATGAGATGTGCACGTGCAATAGGTAACAAATCTCTCCCCCAGATTTAAACTAAACTACACAGCATATGATAGAGAAATTAAGATCATAAAGAGCTAAGGGAAGAGGTTACCCAATGCTTAGCTAGTGAGCATACCAGAAGACGCGTGAAAAATCGAAGAAGGCCCTCCATACGAAGAATCACAACCCCGCCAATACGATTTGCCATAAATACCTGCAGGGGTGAGCTCCGCAAAAATAAAAGAAAAATATACAAAATACATAGAAATAATAAAACAAAGCTAGACAGGAAAAATAAAAATACAGGAAAAGAAAGATAAGTACTGAGGTTATTGTCATCCCAGCACGACTTATTAAATTCTATATAGTGCTAACTAATGGGTCTTTTTCCATTCACGAAAAAGAAACTCTCTCTCTCGCTCGATGCTCTAGTTCGGGAGAAAAATAACAGAGAAGATGAAGTTTGGTTCTAAAACCTAAGTCCAAGAATATATATATAAAGTTTTGTCAAAAACGGGTTATTTCGAGCGGTTTTGCGGGAACTCAAAATAGAGGTCTAGGATGACTTCAAAAAAAACGGTGTCCAACATGAAAGTTGTAGATCGCATCGATATGAACAAATATCATGTTAACCATTGTTTCGTATGACATGGTTGTGACCCTCAAAATGATGCCCTAACTCAGACTGTACAGACTACTCGAGTAGAAATCTGTTTACTCGAGATGGAGGGGCTTACTCGAGTTGGAGGGGCTTACTGGAGACGAAGACTCGAGTTGGAGGCTTGGGGAACTCGAGATAGACATAGGTACTCGAGATAAAAGGCTTAGGAATCGAGTAGATCAGGTCTACTCGAGATAGAAGGCATAGAACTCGAGTGGGTACGCCGAACGGGATATCAATGAGCAGTTTCGGGAAAATCAAAAATAGAGGTCAAAGATGGCTCCAGATCGAAACGTGCCCAGCATGAAAGTTGTATATCTCGTCGAGACGAACAAATTTCATGTTGACCATTGTTTCATATGACACCGTTTTGACCCTCAAAACGATGCCCGAACCCAGAATGTACAGACTACTCGAGTAGAAATCTGTTTACTCGAGATGGAGGGGCAAGGTACTCGAGAGAGACTTAAACTACTCGAGTAAAATCAGTAGGACTCGAGAGAATTCAATATTACTCGAGTAAAACAACAATTATACTTGAGATACAACAATATTACTCGAGTAGATCAAAGGTACTCGAGTAGAATTCAATAACACGGATTATTTTCAAGCAGGTTTGGGAAAACCGAATGTAGAGGTTGAAGACGGCTCCGAATCAAAAGGTTCCCAGCATGAAAGTTGTAGATCCCGTCGACACGAACAAATTTCATGTTGACTAATTTTTCATATGACACCGTTTTTACCCTCAAAAAGGCACCTGAACAGAAACAGAAAAGAACCACTAGGGATGAATGAACGGGTACTCGAGAGAGAAAACACAGGTACTCGAGAGGAGAAAGCAGCTACTCGAGAGGAAAATACAGGTACTCGAGTCAAATTAGGCGGTACTTGAGAGAAGAAAACGTTACTAGAGTAGATCCAGGATTCACTCGAGAAGAAGCAGAACCGCGAGCCGAATAAAATGAAACAGGAGTTCAAAACGGAGGCCCGAACGCGAAGCGAATAAAATGAAATTTTCACCGTATGCGAACACTGATGCTACAAACGCAACGACAAATTCAAAATCAAAATCCGACAAGCCATTCCCGAGATATAAATTTTCCAAGTTTGCGATGAACATAAATTAATGAAAACTTCAATCGCGCACCGAGACTCCAAAAAATGCTCGGATTGCGATGAAACTTGACGTGCAAGTCAAAAATTACTCAACTTAAATCTCGAATGCAAAAATTGCCGATTACAACAGAAATTCGAGAAATCGGCTGACTCGATCGGACAGACGCGAAAATGCTATAATGGCGTTGCGCACCAACTCGACGTTAAAAGTAACGCCAAGACGTCATAATTATGATGACACCAATCCTATAAAATCAGCGAAAAAACAGCGGCGTTACAGTCATCTCCCCTAAAAGGAAGTTTCGACCCGAAACTTATCACAACTCCAAAACCAAAATAAAAACGTGAAATTTAAACACAAACTAAAACATAGAGATATACTAGAACTAGGAGAAGAGGTGCGGATGAGATTCTCTCATTGCTGATTCCAATTCCGACGTCGCGCTCTCGATGTCCTGGTTTCTCCAAAGAACCTTGACCATAGGAATGGTCTTCCTCCGCTGTTAAAAATCAATAAACCCGCAGACGCCGCCTCGGAAATCCTGTTGAAACTCAACAAACCGGAGGAGGACACATCCACTTATAATGTTGACCGTTTTCCCGGATCTTGGAGTTAGCATGGGTTATCTCAACAAAGCAGTAACAACCAGCAACACATGCAGCACAAGCGTCTTTATTGATCAAGAGCAAACTTCATTACAAGGCGATACATACATGGCGAGACATGCTTCACCAACAACCCAACCAGGAGAACAGAGACAGTTACAAAGACAAGAAACAAAATAAGCCGCGCAGACTCAATCAACAAGCCGCCAGTCTACTGCTGTGGAGTCCGCTCAGTCCGCCAGGTCGCCAGACCGTAACCCAAGCCACGCAGACTACCCCTTGTTCCAATGCTTAGCTCTTCACCGCCGATCTGCAGGCCGCCTGACTGCTAGGTCGCCTAGCCGCCAGACCGCACACGCTGCGCCACCGAAAGGAACAGTTCGCCTGAAGCAGGCGACTTCCTGAACTCTGAACCAAGTTGCCAAAGAGAAGACTGCCTAGTCGCTATCCGCGACTTGCTGTTTACCGCCTGTTGCTTTACCGCATAGTCCGCACTGTCCCTGACCGTAATTAGAGCCAAGTTCTGGCTTTCCAGCGCTATCCGCACAACCTGCGTAGCACAACTCAGTCAACTCTTAAACCACGCGGACTCCAAGGTCCAATCCGCAGCAACTTACGTGAGCTCAAATACTGTTCACTTACTTCGGTTTAGGTCACCTTGGTTCTCTCTATTCCTGATGTGAGATGGGTCCTATTTATAGGCACGATGATGAGTATGGTCACCGCCCTAGCCGATAGGATCACCGTCACATCTCGCAGCAAGTACAAGTGTATCCGCAAGCCCGCGGATACACACACCTGTCCGCCGCTCCCGTGCAGATAGTCAGTCCGCCTAGCTTCTCCAAGGCCGGACTCCAATCTCCAGTCTGCCTTGTCGCCAAAGGCCAAGCCGCCAAGACATCACCAATGCCGGACAACATACCAGTCCGCCTTGTCGCCAAGGGCCAAACCAGGACCACCATAGTAGGACTCCGCAACAGCTATGTCCGCCAATCTGCGGACAAGGCATCATCCCGCATAACCCAAGCCCGCAGCCTCTCCATCAAGGCACCTGCCGGACTCAGCGGACACCCGGCTTCTGTCCGCACATCCCCAGTCTGCCTCCTCTAAGGCACCGTCGGACTCAGCAGACACGCCGATCCAGTATGCTTACATAGCAAACTCCAGTCCGCATTCCTGAATTCATAACCTCATCACAAGGCTAAACCGAATTCAGCGGACTCTAGCTCCAGTCCGCACGTTCTTGCACATGCAATCCTCCAGTCCGCATATCCCCAAGCTAGCAATCAAGGCAACAACACTTCTACTAGGCTTGGCGGACTGAGAAAGCAGCCCGCGCTCCACTGCACGATCTCCCTAGACTAAGCCAACCTGGACTTGGTTCAGAACCCACCAAGTCCAGTCCCCTGGCCACAAAGGCCAGTCCGCACTTACTGGCAAACACTGGATCTAGCCCGCCATATCGGGCGACCTCCAGCTTCTGTCCGCACTGACCGACGGTCTTTGCGACTTCCACTTGTCGCCGCACCAGAGCAATACCAAGATAACTACCAAACCGGTCCGCCGAGCTCCAGTTCATCAGTCCGCTTCTTGCCGGACTCCGCGGATAGGATTTTTATCCGCCCGGTTACTTCCTGGGATCCAACTACCTGCTGAGTATTCGCCGGCCTGACAGACCGCTACTGCTGTCCACATAGTCCGCGCGAACAGACCGCCAAGGCCGCCACAGAGCAAACTGCCTGCAACAACCCTACTGACTTAGTAGTCCGCCAAACCTGTCCGCGTAGTCCGCGCGGATAGGTTGCCCAAGCCTTCCATTCACCCACTTTCACTTCACAATTTTCAACACTCCCCCTTGAAGTGAGAAGTGGTGAATAACTCCAGCAGCTCCCGTAATCTTGCACTTGGTCCCTCCGATAGCATCTACGAAGAGATGTCCAAGATATAGTCCTCGCCCCGCATATCATGGACCATGAGGGAGCCCTCCAGCATCTCCAAAAATGAGTTATGCTTCCCTCTGCCTTCTTTAGCTTCAACCTCCACTCATGCATCACAGGAGTATCACCAACTACCTTGGGCACAGAAGCCCAGGCCTTGTTATCTCTGAGAGAAGTCACCTCTTCAGCCTTGGTGTCAACCACCTCCTTGATTCTAGTGGGGTCATCACAGTCAGAAGTACCTTGCTCAACCTGAGGGCTAACAAAGAAACACGGAACCAAGTCCGTCGTGTTCCCTTCGCTATATCGAGCTGGTGGCTTACTGATCCTCTTCGATCTCCGAAGAACCTGATAATGGCTAACCACATCCGCTGCTCCTGAACCAGCTCCGTTCCCGGGCAAGCTCGGAACAATGCTCCCCTTGCTCCCTGAACAAGACGCCTCCTTACTGGAACCAGAAGCACCTAGAGCAACGCTCCCCCTGCTACCTGAACCAGAAGACTCTCCTCTTGAACAAGAACTACCTAAAACACCACACCCCCTGCTTTCTGAACTGGAAGCCTCCGCCTTCGAGCAAGAAGAACTTGGAACATCACTCCCTCTACTTCCTGACCCTGACGCCTTTGCCCCAGACCTAGAACAACTTGGAGCTCCTGGTGACTCAGGCAACTCCACTTCCTTAGCAGCACCTCCTTCAGCCCACCATCTGACCTGCTTATCTCTAGCTCCACATGAAAGCTACCCCAGTACGACGTCAACTCATCGAAGACAATATCTCTCGACACTATGAGTTTCTTCGTCGCAGGATCCATACACCTCCATCTTCTCCTCTGCTCATCATACCCAACAAAGACTACCTTTGTCTTGAGAGCACCCGGAGAGTGTTTGTAGCAGGTAGATCCAAACACCCGAAGATGTTTCACGCTAGACTTTACTCCAAACATCAGCTCATAAGGAGTCATCACTATGATCGGACTAAGAGGCATCCGGTTGATGACATGAGCAGCACAGGCCATCACTTCCGCCAAAAGGGCCTTCGGTACGCCTTTACTTTGAAGCCAACACTTGTAGGTCTCTGTTAACCAACGGATCATCCGAGCTGCAATACTTCCTTGTTGTGAAGTATGTGCACAAGAAAGCTTCTTCCGGATCCCTTGCTTCCTACAAAAGTGTGAGAACTCGGTTGAGCCAAACTCACCACCGATACTTGTCCTCAACACCTTGATCCTCCGGCCAAGCTGGCCTTCCACAAGCTTCTTGAACTCCACAAACAAGTGCACCATGTTGGACTTCTTCTTCATGAAGTATACCCATGTATACCTTGAATAGTCATCAACCAATATCAGCATGAACCTGCTGCCTCCAAAACTTGCTGTGACGGTCAGTCCCACCAGAGCATAATGGACAACCGTCAATGGTGCTTTACATCTGTATTGTGCTTTATCAACCATGAAGCGATAGGCTCCACTTTCCTGACATCCCGCACACTATAACACTCCCGATTTTTCAATGATTTTAATGGTTTGGGCAACGTCAGATTTATCATGACGTCGTGCCGTTACCTTCAACGTCGAGTTGACGGCACAATGCCGTTAAGGCGTTTTAGCATCCGTGCAGTCGAGTAGGCCGAATTCTTGTTGTAATGGGAAATTTTGGCATTTGGAATTTAAGTTAAGTAATTTTGGACTTGCTCGTCAAGTTTCGTCGCAATCCGAGTATTTTTGGAGTCTCGGCGCGCGATTGAAGTTTTGGATTTGTTTATATTCGCCGTATACTTCGAAGATTAATATCTCGGGAATGGCTGGTCGGATTCTGGTTTTGACTTCGCTGTTGTGTTCGTAGCGTCGGTGTTTTCCTACGGTGCGAGTTTCGTTTAATTCAGTGCGCGTTTGGGTCTCCGTTTTGATCTCGTAGTTTACTTATTCAAAATATATAAAGTATGAATATTTTAATATTAAAGTACTATTCAAAAATGAAAAACACTATTCATTCATATAGTTTGATTTCTTGGGTATATTTGGAAAGAATTTTCAGATTTTGCAATTTCTCATTTCTACCTACTCGAGTGAATATGATTCTTACTCAAGTGATCTTCTGAATATACACGAGTGATTTTGTCCTACTCGAGTGAAACTTTTCATATACATGAGTGACTTCTGTGCATACTCGAGTAAACTTTTTTCACCTACTCGAGTAATTTTTGTTTCGCCTACTCGAGTAAATTTTGTTCTTACTCGAGTGCTGTTCTAGATCTACACGAGTACTTTTCCTTCTTACTCGTGTAAATTTTCTGACCTATTCGAGTAATTCTTCTTACCTACTCGAGTAATATTTCTACCTACTCGAGTAATTCTTCTAACATACACGAGTAACATTTCTACCTACTCGAGTACCCGTAAGATTGTTTCCGAGTAGTCCGTTGCAATTTAGGTTTGGGAGCCTTTTTGAGCGTCAACACGATGTCGTATGGAAAAATGGTTAACATGAAATTTGTGCGTCTCGACGAGATCTACAACTTTTATGTTGACTACTTTTCGATTTGAAGTAATCCTAAACCTCTTTTTAGTCTTCCGCGCACCTGCGCATTTATAGCTCGTTTTTAGACAGAAATTTTTATAAACATATATATTTATAAATATATTTATATATCTATATATATATATATGTATATATATACATATTTATACTTATGTTATTAGAAAGAAAAGAAAATCCATTCTTCTTCTCCGATTCTTGTCTCCCGAACCAGAGCGGCGTGAGCGTGAGAGTAAATTTTTCGTGAACCTTCCGGTGGCCGCCGACGGTGCTCCGGTGCTCGAAATCTTCATCCGAGCATAGATCCGGAAAGCTCTTGCTGAGAGCTACGCTCTCGTGGTAATTTCTTTCCCGTTTCTTGATATTTCTCGTTAGAGTTTTTAGGCCCTAACCTCTATTTTGGCCATTTTTGTCTAGATTTCAACTCCTCCCGCATCTTTTTGCCTCGATGTACGACGTGGAGTGATTCAGTGGACTTTTCCGGTAAAACCAAGGCAAGTGGTGGTTTTCCCCTCGTTTCTCCTTGTCCGATTTGATGGTAACGACTATGTTTTCATGTTCATTACACTACTAGAAAACAGGCTTTTGGTCAGGGCAAATTGCCCTGGCAAAAAGTCCAAAACCGTGGCTAAAACCCTTTAGCCACGGTCTATCCACGGGAAAAATCCGTGGCTAAAGTCGGCGTGGCTAAAAATCTTAAGCCACGGATTGGCCATAGCAAATACTATTAGCCACGAAAAAAACTGCCGTGGCTAATATCTTGACTTTTAGCCACGGTTTTAATCCCTGCCTAAAAGTGAACTCATCATTTTTTAAAAACTATTTGCCACGGTTACAAGCCGTGGCAAATAGTAATTTAAGTTTTTTTTAAAAAAAACACATTCAATACTTTAATGATTTGTTGGAGATTTTAATTGCAGTTGCGACGTTATGTGAACATTTTTTTCATAAACAGTAGATCATTGGAAGTTGGGTCAATAGTGTTGCGACGTTATGCTAACATGGGTCAATAGTGTTGTTCGCAATGGTGCTCACGATGTCTCACATTAGATGTCCGTTCAGAGGAGTTCCTCAATGAAACAAAAAAACTATAATATATTATTATTTATTAATCACGAGATACCCACGCTTAATGCACATTCATTCTTAGTTCTTACTAGTTGAATAAATTGGATAACAACTGTACAAACAACTCTAAAACATTAGAGTATAAGAAATTTAGGTGATGATATAACAGATAGAAGAATCGTGACCAAAATATTAAGGAGTCTCCCCTCCAATTTTAACTTCATGGTTACTACAATAGAACAGTCCAAAGATCTGAACACACTTTCGATTCCAGCCTTGCTTAGATCTCTACAGTCCTATAAAGATAGACTGAGAAGACAATATTTACTTACTGAACATCAAGCCTTCCAAACAAAGGTTGAGAGCAACCTTAAATAAGAAGTTAAGACAGAGGGAGCAAAGAAAAATTTCAATCCTTTGAACAGAACTAAACAAAATTTCAAGCAGGAAAAACATGTATTGTATCTTATGCAAACGATCAAATCATGATGCACAAAACTGCTTCTATAAGTGCAAAAATTGCAAAAAAACAACACATCTAACAAAAGATTGTTGGTTCAACAAAAAAACAAGATGCCAAATTTATAGAGAAGAAAATAGAGCAACTATTTTTATGAGGGAAGAAGATAAATTCAGCCACTACACTTGGTATATCGATCGTGGTTGTTCCTTTCATATAACAGGGAACATAAGTTATTTTGCTTCCTTAGATGAAAATATGCAAGCAAAAGTAGACCTTGGAAATAGTAGGTTAGAGAAGATAGTTGGCAAATGTATAATTATTGTTAAAACAAAAAAAATAAAATAAAATGAGGTGTCAAGTTTGTCCCAACCTTAGCTCAAAGTCTTTTGAGTGTTGGACAATTGATGAAAAAAGGCTATCAAGTTCTCTTCTCACAAAATCAGTGTGATATATGTACTAAAGATGCTCAACTTATACTGTTAGTTCAAATGACCAAGAATTGTGTTTTTCCATTAAATTTTTTGCCATAAAAGAATGAAGCTTATTCAAGTATCAATCAACCCAGCAGGATAGCTACAAAGCTATGACATAATAAATATATTCATTTAAAAATTCAAGACTTACGAAAGCTACAACAAAATGAGTTAGTGCAAGGATTACCTCCAATAAGCATAGAATCAAATTTTTGTGAAGAATGTACGCTGGGCAATCAACACAAATCTCCTTTCCCCCATACAAGTGAACGGAGTACTCAGTCACTTGAATTAGTACATGCTGATTTATGGGGACCCTCACCAAAATCATCTATTAGAAATAACTGTTATTTCTTACTGAATAATTATAAGTAGTCCCTCTTCTTACATCTATTCCACTGGCTGGGTACTGAATAATTGATATTGTAACTAGTGTGTGAATGGGATGAACATAAACAAACATGCCATTGTTCGTATTCTGTTCATTAATTTGATCATTGTTTGTGTTCAGCTAAATTTTGTTAGTTTTTGGTTCTAGTTCAATTATTTGTTATTTTTTACTTTTGGTAGATGATTATTCAAGATTCATGTGGATATACTTGCTCCAATTCAAATTTGAAGCCTATCATTTTTTATACAATTCGAAGTTATGGTTGAAAACAATATGGTTTTTCTATCAAAATTTTAAGAACTGACAGAGGAGGAGAGTTTGCATCCAATGAGTTTTCTCATTTTTGTAAAACCAATGAGATCATAAGGTAGCTCACAGTAAGTAAATCCCCACAACATAATGGTGTAGTCGAGAGAAGAAATAAAACTGTTATTGAAATGTCCAAAATAATAATGATTGAGAAATCCCTAGCATTTGAGTTTGGACAGTGGCTATAAATATATTCATCTACTTAATAAATAAATCACCTATAAGACCACTTAAAAAGACAACACCATTTAAAATTCTGCTCAATAGGAAACCAAAAGTGTCTCATCTAAAGATTTTTAGTTGTATAGTTTGTCTAAACACATAGTGATAAGAGAGACGAGCTTGATAAAAAGAGTGAAAAGTTCATTTTCATTGGATATAACAATGAATCCAAAGGATATAGACTTTTTAATCCAAAAATAAGAAAACTAAGCATTTCAAGAGATGTAATTTTCAATGAAGACGGGAAATGGAATTGAGCATCAGATTATGAACATGGATCATCATTTTGAGTTTAAGTTTTTGATACCATCCAATCATTTCCACTGTCAGAGGTTGTATAAGATGAAAAGAAAACTTAAGATTCAGATGAAGCAATAAATACAGATTGTCCAAGTTCTTTGACAGACAGTTCAGCCTCATAACCACCCAAGAAAATGAGGTTATTAAGTGTCTTATACCAGTCCATCAATCTGGCCTTATCAACTCTTGTTCCAACTTCTTTTGAAGAAGTTGCAATTAGTGAAGTTTGGAGAAAAGCAATAGATGAGAAGATGAAAATGGTGGTTAAAAATAACCCATGGAACTTAGTTCCTCGACGACCAGATAAAGGAATAATAGGTCTAAAATGGAGCTATAAAGTTAAGGAGAATGAAGATGAGTCAATTTTAAAACATAAAACATAGATTGTTGCTAAAGAGTATTCACAAATATCAACACTTGATTTCATTGAAACTGTTGCTCTGAGAGTTTTTGATGAAAAAGTCCTTTTTTACTCTAAAGTTTAACATATGAGTCTTCCAGTCTCTATATGACTATCATTTCCCAACCTACAAACTGCATGCTCACCACCCCAAAAAAGAATCCACTTCAATTTAGAATTAGAAAAGTAATCCTTAGACCAAAAAACTACATTTCTTTTAGTGACGATATCACATTTGGTTCCAAAAAATCATCATCTACACAAATTATCATATAATACAAACAATTTTAGAACAACAAATTACAAATACTTTCACATTTCTTTTATAACTTTTCACAAAACTAGAATCGAAATAAGGTTTCCACCTTGTTTCCTTCATTTTTTCCTTCTTCAATCTGGTATTATTTGACAGAATTTGGTTATCACTAGACAAACAATAATAACAACCTGTAGGAAAGTAACAACAAAATTGGTAGAAGGAATTCTTTACAAAAGTTTATTTTAAAAAAATTGTACTAAAACATTGTAACTATGATAAAATAATAACATATTAATATTAAATATAACAGCTGAAGCTAGAGCGGCAACCATCAGAATTCTCTCCAGTTCATTTGAACTTGGTAGTAACAAGGTCATTATCTTGATTTCCTCTCCAAATCCGATGGGGATCACACGACACTAAGACTACAAGTTGAGTTGGCGAGTTGAATTTTGTGATCTTTTAATTCAGGCCATAAGATGAACTGAATACTATCCAGTTAATTCGAACCAAAAAGAATCCTACTCCGAGAGGCAACACGCTACGAAGTGAGCCAATTATTGGGTCCAGGTCCCGTGCAAAATGGGATCGAGTGGGCTGGGCCACAAGAAATCAAATTGTGCCATCATGTTTTGAAATGGTGTAATAGTTGAATGTTTAGCTAACAATAATATCTGCAATGGTGAGAAATAGACTTATAAATACTGAGCTGTGCATAATCAGTTGAGCAATTAAATTACTCAAGTTTAGTGTTATTTGTTTTATTCGTTTCTTACCCAGCAGGCTCTGCTCTCCTTTACATAGTAATTTTCGCTCCAAGTGGCAGCTAGTCTGTGCTTTGCCTCAACAAGGCTAAATAAATTATATGATGTGCTCTCAACATATATTCGTGAGTGCTGAAGATGTTGTAGGATGGTCAAAAATACCTCCGAATGCAAGTTGCAGAACAATCATGATTGACATTAAATTCAAGCTTGTAACACATAACAAACTTCAACAATATACACATACAAGTTTGTCAAGTTGAAACGAAGCAGAAAAATTATGTAATTTGTGTTGCGTATTATTATCCATTAGTGTATTTCATCTCTTTACTTGAATAGTTTATGTTAAACATCATCACTAGCAATTCAAGTCCGTGATCCAAATAAAAAAAATGAAACATAAACAAAAATGTTAAGAAACAGTCAAGAATCTGAATAGCAAAGATCCTGCGATCTCTTAAGGCTATCACCGAGATCGAAAAACTTACATGGAGACAAAAAATAAAAGAAGATCCTGTGATCTTCCACCTTCGTCTGCAAAGAATAAAAAACAAATCCTGCAGAGGCAGATGACAAGTCCAGGCATCCAGAGGTCCGAGAAATTAGGGTATACGCAAAAGCGAAACGAAAGACGGAAGGGGGAACAGTAGAAATGGCAAAGCGAAATTACGCGGAAGGCGAACCTCAGCAATAGAGTCATGTGTCACCGGTAATCGTCGATTCGTCGGGCTTTGATAGGAGTCGCTGGAGTCGGGCTTGCGTATTTAATCGGAAATGCCCGGAGGAACGCCGGTAATAAGATGTAGAGGAGGTTTTCCATCTTGCAATTGCTCCATCTGCCATGGAGAATCGAGACCCTCAGCATATAGAGAGGAATCAGACTCCTTACCGCCATGCCCGCCTTCTAGCAGTACGAAAGGATGCGAGAGCTCAGAATTATGGGAGAGCTATTGGGGAGAAGATGAGTGAGCGTGCAGTGGTATGGGAGCAAGGGAGCGATATATTAGGTCACGGGAGTGAGCGGCCGGTTTTAACCCTTTTTTTGGCGTTAGTTAATATTAAATATTAGCCACACTTTTTTGCTTTTCATGGCTAATACTAAGGTATTAGCCATGTTTTTTTATAGCTGTGGCTAAAACCTAACTATTAACCACGGTTTTGAGATCATGGCTAATACTAATGTATTAGCCACGATTTTGAACCCTGGCAAAAAAAGTGTAGCTAATGCTCATTTTTCTAGTAGTGTTAAATTCTCTACACTTATTCTTGCAAATTATTGTTATGATTTACCTTCTCAACGATCACATGATGTTGTAATGTTTTGTCATGGTAAACCCAATTTTGTTCGGATATGTTGATCGTTCTTGAAGTGTCTTATGATGGCTTTAGGTGCCTTAGTTTTCGTTATTAAATGCGTTAGAATTTATCTAGGACTGTAAATTGCTCCTAGAGGTTGATCAACCGCGTATTGAGTTCGGTAATGTCACGTAGAATCTGTCGAGCCAAATCTCGAGGTATTTGTGTTGTGGTTTCTTGGGGTTTCTTGAATGCAGGAGTTAGTTGGCAATCCCACCTCCACAGTGTTTGTTACCTTTATTAGTGCCCTGTGGAAGTCTACCTAGGTTTTGGATGTCTGCATGTATGGTGGAGAGTATGGGACTCCCTCGCAGTTAGACGGATTGTATATCTGTTTGTTATGTGTGGTGTGTCCATGAGCGACTACTTCGTCGGTATTTTTGTGTGGTGTGTCCAAGAGTGACCACTTCGCCGTGTTTTTGGGTAGAGTCGACCACAGGTGCCTAATGAAGGTTTTGTATTTTTATTTCTGGAGAAATATTTACTTAGTCACCTTATAGCCTTGTGCGTCTGTTGTACCGTTGTAGAACGTGACAAGTCACGTAGGAGTTCTTTTTCTATTGATGCCCTGTTTTCTTTTGTACTTTACTTCAGTACTTTTGGTCTTGGGTTGGTACCCCGGTTGACCCTTTGACTATTTTGGTTTATTACTTTTCCTGCCACTACTTGTACCTTCTTGATGAGGTATTTTATTTTCGGAATGCCTCAGGTTCAAAGCAGTAGCAGTTAACAGTACTGGTGTTGGATTTCTGGCGGCAGTGTTGGCCGTGGTTGTTGCCTCGTCATAGAGAGGTAGTTTGTTGTTGGTTATGTTTTTACTAGTTCAGAAATACTTTTGTTCGTGGGTTCGTGTCAGCTTGTTGGCACCCACTGATTTGTTAGTTGTTGATACTTGCTAGCTGCTCATTTATTTAAAAGAGGATGTGGTTTACTTGATCTCTGGGAGGATTTATGCTAGGAATGCATGTTAGGTATTTTCAACTATAAAATCTACTACTATCACTTCATACATTGCATAATTTGAAACTCTAACTTGTTATTTTTAGCCACCGTAAAAGCTACCTTTCCTACCATAGTAAATTTAGAGTTTTGCATAGCATGAGTTGTCCTTTGGGGATGTTTATACTCTTGTAGGATGTTTGGGTTAATCTAATCAAGTATTTTTCCGCAGCGTATAATTTATTTTAATTCGTGGACTAGATGAGCTACTAAGTCGAGGGATACATCTAACTTCTGCACGTAACTGATTTTCCTTAAAATGACTTTAAAAGAACCTTTCTTCATGTTTAGTTGGTGTCTGCCTGAGCGTCCGCAGTTATCCCCTGTTGACGTGGCATCATGACGCGCATTTTCCCTTACTCTGATGAGCTTTATTTACGGTGAAAATGCGGGTTGTGACGCACACCCCCGACCATCGTCATAGGATGACAACCTAGGCAGCCCTCTTACGAGTCTTTTTCCTGTCATTGCTTTCAGCTTGTCCATCCCTACATGCCCCAGTCTTTCATGCCAGATAGCTGCACTATCACTGACATTCATCCGATCAGCTCCAGAATTAGTTGATGCCCCAACTACATTCTTCTTCTTACCTCCGACATGAGCTACGTTCGCCGAGAGCAAGATAACCTTGCACTCTCTACTGAGATGACCTTGTTGCTTGCATTTATAGAACCTTGGTCCTTCCTTCCTCTTCCTATCATGCCTAGGAGAAACACTCCTTTCTTCCTGATATGAAGTAGAGGGACCATCGTCAGCAGCAACCTTCACCTCCTTCCTGAACAACCCATCAAGGGAAGTCCAAATCTCCGCAGCTGACCACATCCACTAATGTGCTCCAAGAGATCCGATGAGATCACCTGCTTGAGAATAGACTACTCTTTCGCATTTGTCTCCTTCCAAGCTCTCATGTCTTCAGCATTGCCAGCAGTAACCTCTTGTCTTCCTACTCCGCATACAACCTCCCAAAGGTCCTCGCCAAGAAGAAGGCTCTTCATACAGGACTTCCACCTTTCAAAGTTCGTCTCTGTAAGGAGATTAATTCCAGGATAACTTGCATCCTCCACTGCCATAGTTCTACCACTGGTTTCCTCTACACATGAGCAACTACTTCCATTGAGCACTGCTTGACCACTCCAACCTGCCTCTGATACCATGTTAAAAATCAATAAACCCGCAGACGCCACCTCGGATATCATGTTGAAACTCAACAAACCGGAGGAGGACACGTCCACTTATAATGTTGACAGTTTTCCCGGATCTTGGAGTTAGCAGGGGTTATCTCAACAAAGCAGTAACAACCAGCAACACATGCAGCACAAGTGTCTTTATTGATCAAGAGCAAACTTCATTACAAGACGAGACATACATGGCGAGACAAGCTTCACCAACAACCCAACCAGGAGAACAGAGACAGTTACAAAGACAAGAAATAAAACAAGCCGCGCGGACTCAATCAACAAGCCGCTGGTTTACTTCTGTGGAGTCCGCTCAGTCCGCTAGGTCGCCAGACCGCAACCCAAGCCGCGCGGACTACCCCTTGTTCCAATGCTTAGATCTTCACCGCCGATCTGCAGGCCGCCTGACCGCGAGGTCGCCTAGCCGCCAGACCGCACACGCTGTGCTACCGAAAGGAACAGTTCGCCTGAAGCAGGCGACTTCCTGAACTCCTAACCAAGTTGCCAAAGAGAAGACTGTCTAGTCGCTATCCGCGACTTGCTGTTTACCACCTGTTGCTTAACTGCAGAGTCCGCACTGTCCATGACCGCAATCAGAGCCAAGTCCTGGATTTCCAGCGCTATCCGCACAACCTGCACAGCACAACTCACTCAACTCTCAAACCGCGCGGACTCCAAGGTCCAGTCCCAAGCACCACCATGATTCAAAATGTTACACCTGATCATATCCTCCACGATTTGATTAACTCGCTTTGTTTGGCCATTCGTTTGCGGATGATAGGCGGTGGAATACCTTAAATCGGTACCCAACCCCACTTGTAAACTCTTCCAAAAACGAGACGTAAATCTGGAGTCTCGATCTGATACGATGCTGACAGGTACTCCATGTAATCTGATGACCTCTTTAATATACAGCTCAGTTATCTTCTTCATGGAATACCCAATCTTAAAGGGCACAAAGTGAGCACACTTCGTCAATCTATCGACTATTACCCAAACAGAGTCATGCCCACAAGGAGATTTTGGTAGACCTGTGATGAAATCCATTGAAATACTCTCCCACTTCCACTGTGGAATATCTAGCGGTGTCAGTTTACCACCAGGCCTTCTATGATCTGCTTTAACACACTGACACGTGTAACATTCTGACACAAACTTTGCTATGTCATTCTTCATTCCTGACCACCAAACAATTTGCTTTAGATCTTTGTACATCTTGGTGGAACCAGGATGGTAGGAAACACTGGAACCATGAGCTTCTTTACAAATCTTAGCCCGAATGTCACCAACGGCAGGAATACAAAATCTACTCCGATATTTCAGAGTACCTAACTCGTCCAAAGAGAAATCAGGTAACTATCCTTTCTTAGTTCTTTTCCAGAGGTGTAACAAATTAGGATCCTCCTTATGGTGCACTCTGGTAAGGGAAATCCAAGAGGGCTCTTCTACTTCCAAACTAGCAGGCATAGAACTACTCCCAACTTCAATGTCCATCTGCAAGAATTCTTCCACCATGGATTGTACAGAAGGATTGAAGATTTCAGTCGTTTTTCTACTCAAAGCGTCAGCTACTACGTTAGCCTTTCCCGGGTGATAAAAGATCTTAACTTCATAATCGACTACATACTCCAACCACCTACGTTGGCGCAGATTTAACTCCTTTTGAGTGAATACGTACTTCAAACTCTTATGATCTGTATAGATCTTGCACTGCGCACCATACAATAAATGTCTCCAAAGCTTCAACGCATAAATTACCACAACAAACTCTAAATCATGCGTAGGATAGTTTCTTTCATGAACTTTTAATTGCCTTGATCCATACGCAATCACCTTTCCTTCTTGAATCAGAACACAACCAAGCCCAATGTGTGATTCATCCACATATACAGCATACTCAAGTCCTTCAGTAGGCAGAGTTAAAATTGGAGGAGTACACAATCTTTTTTTCAGCTCTTGAAAGGCTTCTTCACATTTATCGCTCCAAATAAACGCGGTGTTCTTCTGTGTTAGTCTAGTTAGAGGGGCAGACAATACGGAGAACCCTTCCACGAACCTTCTATAGTAACTAGCCAGACCTAAGAAGCTCCTAATCTCCTTAGGCGTAGAAGGTCTCTTCCATTCCATCACAGCAGAAATCTTTGTTGGGTCTACGGAAATACCGTCCTTACTCACAACATGCCCCAAAAAGGACACCTGGGGTAACCAAAATTCACACTTACTCAACTTAGCATAGAGCTTGTGCTCCCTCAGGGTTTCCAAAACCAACCACAAGTGTTGAGTATGCTCCTCAACACTGCGGGAATACACTAGGACGTCGTCTATGAACACAATAACAAAATGGTCCAAGAAATCCTTGAACACTTTATTCATTAAATCCATGAATGTAGAGGATGCATTAGTTAGTCCAAAGGACATCACCAATAACTCAAAATGCCCATGTTGGGTGCGAAACGCTGTTCGGGGTACATCAGCCTCACGGACTCTCAACTGGTGGTAGCCTGAACGAAGATCAATCTTCGAAAACACAGTGCATCCCCACAACTGATCAAATAGGTCATCAATCTGAGGCAACGGATATCGGTTCTTAATGTTTACCTTATTTAATTCTCGATAATCTATGCAGAGCCTCATAGAACCATCTTTCTTCTTAACGAATAAAACAGGAGCACCCCACGGAGAAGAACTTGGCCTAATAAAACTACACTGCAGCAACTCATCCAGCTGAGTGCGAAATTCTTCTAACTCACGCGGAGCCATACGGTAAGGTGCCTTAGCAATTGGACGAGTACCTGGCTCTAGGTCTTCACAACTCCACCTCTCTTTCAGGAGGAAGTCCTGGAAGACTATCCGGAAAGACATCTGGAAACTCTCGCACCACCGAAACATCCTCAAGATGTGGTGTAACAAAAGCTGTTTCCAAAGCTGACAGAGAAACAAGATACGCCTCGCAACCTGACTCCAAAGCTCGGCAAGCACGTACTGCAGAAATAAGGAGGGAACCCTTACCTGGAGAACCATAGACACTCATAGGTTGACCATTGTCCATCCTGAAATCCAACCGCTTAGCCTTGCATCGGATGGCTGCATCATACTTGGACAACCAGTCCATTCCCAAAATCACGTCAAAGTCTGCCAGATGCAATACCATCAGATCCGCAAAAGCTTTGAAATCGCCTAGACAAATAGGGCATCTCTAAATTCCCCAATTTGATATCACCAGATCTCCAGAAGGAAGTTTGATGTTGAAGGAGTCCTCTAACTGAACCGCCTCCAAATGATATTTATCTACGAAAATCTACGCCATGAAAGAATGGGTGACACCCGAATCAAAAAGGATGTGCGTCCACCTATTTTGCACCTTAAACTCCCCTAAAACCTAACACACATAACTAAACGAATGAAACTAAAGCAAACAATATAGGGTAAAAGCAAAACTAGAATCTGACCTGATATCTCCTGGGTAGAGGTCTGAGCTTCATCTCTAGTCACCACATTTAGCTTTCCTTTTCCCTCATCCTGGGTTGGTGGCGGCGGCAGAGCTCGAAGTGGGGTAGGCTGCAGTGGGGACTGAGCCTGAGGGCACAAAGACTTCATGTGTCCCTTCTGCCCGCACTGGAAGCAAGTTTTTTCTTTGATCCAGCAACGATTCACATCATGCCCCTTCTTTGAACAGAATGAGCACACCAGCTCTCCATTTGGGTGCGCCTTGGATAGCGATCACCTGCTGCTGCTTCAGGACGGCAGTCCTCTTGAAACACCTTTCGTAAGAGTGGCCAGGTCGACCACAGAAGCTACAAATTCCCCCACCTTTCTTTTTCGAAGGAGGGCCGGATGCCCTAGAACTTCCATCCTCAACACCTTTCATCTTATCTTTTCTTGCCCCAGCACCTCGATTCTTGGCATTTTCGATCGCCTCAACCTTCAGTGCGGCCTCCACTGCCTCAGCATAGACTTCTGCTCGATAAGCGCATGCCAACTGCTGGACATCACTTCTTAATCCACCAAGAGAATGTTTCACACTTCCCTCCTCCGAAGCTACCAAATCAGGAGCAAATCTACTCAACTTGCTAAACTCAATCTCGTACTTGCTCACCGTGAGCTGTCTCCGCTTCATATGCAGGAAGTTATTCATGAGACGGTCCTGCTCGACTGATGGCAGAAACTTTTTCAGCAGCATCTTCTTAAAAGAGTCCCAGGAACGACCTTCCTTCAGAATCTCCTTTTCACGAATCCACCAACTCTTTGCTAGGCCTTTTAACTGATAGGCTGCAATCATAACCTTCTGGGCTTCTAGAATCCCGGAATACGAAAACATCTCTTTAATTGAGATGATCCAATCATCCAAAATCATAAAGTCGGCACTCCCGTCGTAGGTGGGAGGTCCCAATCGTTGGAAGTGCGATATGAAATTCATTTCTGGTGGTATCGCCATCGGGGGCACCAGAGGAGTAGGGGTATCAGGCACGGCTTGGCCCAAGGCAGGCTCTTGCACTAAAGGTTGTTTCGCGGGAGCGGCAGACAATAGAGACTCAATTTGCGATTGCATTGCAACCAATTGTCTCGATAGAGCCTCGTTTCTCTAACGCAGACTCTCAATAATCGCATCACTTTGCGCACCTGATGACTCACCCTCCGACTGGGGAGTCGACCTCATTGCAGGACGCTTTGGCGGCATTTCTAAGAAGCAAATGAACAACTCATCAAAATCCTAGCTTACGACAAAACAATACGACTAGTTCAGACCATTCTTAAAGACACTTGCTTATGCTGCAACTTGCTCTGGGATTTTATAATGATGTTATGTCCTACTTAGGATGATATCCTCTCATCCTATTGACTCTTGTGCCTATGACATGAATGCATGGGTTCTTTATTCTTATTTAAAATCATGTGTGTACATGTGTCATCATGTAAAACTTAACTTAGCACGCGTGCTTATGCGATGATATGCAATATATGAAGTGTTATGCATTCTAAAAAAAAGGCCTTAAAGCATGCATGAGCGGCGTACACATGAAATGTTATGCATCCCATACTACATAACATCGCATGCAACGAGAAAAGAAAACGTGCTAATGGGCACTCATGTGATGGTGGTTATGCATCCCATACTACATAACCATCACATGTTGCCTCCTTTGGTGGATCCATATACAAACACATATTATGCATCATATACTACACAATATGCCCCGTATACTTCTTATTATGCTATGAGTGTAGTGACTATGCTTTGGCTAAGATGTACTGATGACACATCGGTGTGTACATGAAATGTCAATAAACAACTAACACTAACAAGGGAAGGTTGTCCGACCAATTGCCAAGCAACCTCCCTCTGATTCCAACTATCACAACCCGCATTTTCACCGCAAATAAAGCTTATCAGAGTAAGGGAAAATGTGCGTCATGATGCCACGTCAGCAGGGGATAACTGCGGATGCTCAGGCAGACACCAACTAAATATGAAGAAAGGTTCTTTTAAAGTTATTTTAAGGAAAATCAGTTACGAGTAGAAGTTAGCCGTATCCCCCGGCTTAGTGGCTCATCTAGTCCACAGATTAAAATATATGATACGCTGCGGAAAAATACTTGATTAGATTAACTCAAACATCCTACATAAGAATAAACGTTCTCAAAGGACAACTCATGTCATGCAAAACTCTAAATTTATTATAGTAGGAAAGATAGGCTTTTACAGTTGCTAAAAATAACGGGTTAGAGTTTCAAATCATGTAATGTATGAAGTAATAGTAGTAGATTTTATAGTTGAAAATACCTAACATGCATTCCTAGCATAAATCCTCCCAGAGAGCAAGTAAACCACATCCTCCTTAAAGAAATGAGCAGCTAGCAAGTGGCAACATCAACAATTCTGTGGGCGTCAACAATCTGACACGAACCCACAGTAAAACAGTATGTCTGAACTAGGAAAAAGAAAAAAAACCTGAACGACAACTACCTCGCTACGACGAGGTGCAAAACCACCACTGACACTACCGCTAAGAGAGTCCAAAACCAGCTCCACTACCTGCTACGGATCTAAACCTAAGGCTTTCCAAAAAACAGAACGCCTCAGCAAGTAGGTACAAATGGTGGCAGAAAAATTAAGCAAAGATAAACAGAGATCAAAAGTGGTACCAACCCAAGACCAAAAATACTGACATAAAGTACGAATTAAGCATCAAAAAGAAAAGGAACACTCACGTGAATCATCACGTACAATGCAAACACACCATAAGCACAAGGCAATAAGGTGACGAACATGAGTAAATCATAAGGAAGAAAATCCATAACCTTTATTAACCACTTGTGGTCACTCTACCTAAAAACACGGGCGAGATGGTCACTTAGCTGGACACACCCCTCACGAAGATTAAATCCGTTTAACAGCGGGAGAGATTCATACACTCCACCATACACCGCAGATGCCCAAAACACCGTTAGAGTTCCAAAAGGTACTAATAAAGGAAACAATCTTGCGTAGGTGGTCACGCCCACTAACTCCTGAAACCAATGAAAAACCAAAGAAAACACAACACCAACATCTCGGGACTTGGCACATCGGATTCTACATGACATTTCTAGATTAAAGACACGGTCGGTCAACCTTTGGAAACGATTTACAATCCTATATAGACACTAACACGTCCAACAATGATAGACGAAACAATTTAATTCACCGATAAAACATTCTAAGGACGTTTGCACGCACCTAGTCAAGATTGGAATTACCATGACTAGATTTTATAATTTTTTTTGAGTGATCTACAAGAAGGACTAAACATAACCATAGTTTGGAAAAAACAACAAAAAAGGCAAGAAAATTAAGGAACAATGGCATAACGGTTAGCATCAAACCGGACGAGAAACAATGAAGGAAAACCACCACTTGCCTTGGTTGTACCGGAAAAGGTTCTTCGAATCGCTCCATGTCGTAGATCGGGGTAAAAGAACACGGGAGAAGTTGAGATCTAAATAAAAATGGCGGAAAAGGGATTCGGGCCGAAAAACCCTAACGAAAAAAACTCAAGGAATGGGGAAGAAATTACCACGATAGCGTAGCTCTCGGCGAGATCTTTCCGGATCTAAGTTCGGTTGAAGATTTTGAGCACCGGAGAACCGTCGGCGGCCACCGAAAGATTCACGAAAAAGAAACTCTCTCTCTCTCGCTGCTCTGGTTCGGAAGAAAAATAACGGAGAAGGTGAAGTTTGATTCTAAAACCTAAGTCCAAGAATATATATATATATATATATATATATATATATATATATATATATATATATATATATATATATATATATATATATATATATATATATATATATGTGTGTTTATAAAAAGTTTTGTCAAAAACGGGTTATTTCGAGCAGTTTTGCGGAAACTCAAAATAGAGGTCTAGGATGACTTCAAATCAAAAGGTGTCCAACATGAAAGTTGTAGATCTCGTCGAAACGAACAAAGTTTATTGTAACCATTGTTTCGTATGACACCGTTGTGACCCTCAAAACGATGCCTGAACGCAGACTGTACAGACTACTCGAGTAGAAATCTGTTTACTCGAGATGGAGGGGCTTACTCAAGTTGGAGGGGCTTACTTGTAATGCCCCCGATTTTTTTTCGATGATTTTATTTGTTTGGGAACGTCAGATTTATGACGTCGTGGCGTTACTTTTAACGTCGATTTGACGGCGCAATGTCGTGAAGACAATTACGCGTCCGTGCGGTCGAGTAGGCCGAATTCTTGTTGTAATGGGAAGATTTTGCATTTGTAATTTAAGTTAAGTAATTTTGGACTTGCTCGTCAAGGTTCGTCGCAATCCGAGCATTTTTGGAGTCTTGGCGCGCGATGAGAGTTTTGGATTTGTTTATGTTCATCGTATACTTTGAAAATTAATATCTCGGGAATGGCTCGTCGGATTTTTGGTTTTGACTTCGCCGTTGTGTCCGTAGCGTCAGTGTTCGCCTACGGTGCGAATTTCGTTTGATTCGGCGTACGTTCGGGCCTCCGTTTGACCTCGAAGTTTCATTATTCAAAAATATATAAATATGAATATTTTAATATTAAAGTACTATTCAAAAATGAAAAACACTATTCATCCATATAGTTTAATTTCTCGATATATTTGTAAAAGATTTTAGAGATTTGTAAAAAAAATTTCATACTTACTTGAGTACGTTGATTTGCCTACCTGAGTACTCCTCCCTGTCTCGAGTGTTAATTTTCATCTACTCGAGTACTTTTTCCTCTTACTCGAGTAGAATTTTTCTGACTTACACGAGTGACTTTTCTGAACTACTCGAGTAGTCACTTGAACTACTCGAGTAGCTTTTCTGAACTACCCGAGTAGTCACTTGAACTACTCGAGTAGCTTTTCCGAACTACTCGAGGAGTCACTTGAATTACTCGAGTAGCCTTTCCGAACTACTCGAGTAGCCGTTTTCTACCTACTCGAGTACCCGTAAGCTTGTTCTCGTGTAGTCCTTTGCTGTTCGGTGCGTGAGACTTTTTGAGTGTCAAAACGATGTCATATGGAAAAATGGTTAACATGCAATTTGTGCGTTTCGACGAGATCTACAACTTTCATATTGACTACTTTTCGATTTGAAGATATCCTAAACATTTATTTTCGTCTTTCGCGCACCCGGGCGTAAATATTCCGTTTTATACAGAACTTTATATATATATATATAAGATATATCCTTATATATCTTTATATATCTTTATATATATATATATATATATATATATATATATATATATATATATATATATATAGGTATATATATATATGTATATATATATACATATTAATACTAGAAAATTTCTTCATCTTCTTCGATCTTTCTTCCCGAACCAGAGAGCGGCGTGAGCGTGAGAGAGAAATATTTCGTGAACCTTCCGGTGTTCGCCGACGGTGTCCCGGTGCTCGAAATCTCTAACCGAACATAGATCCGGAAAGCTCTCGCCGAGAGATACGTCCTCGTGGTAATTTTTTTCCCGTTTCTTGAGATTTCTCGTTAGAGTTTTTCGGCCCTAACCTCTATTTTTGGTCATTTTTGTCTAGATTTCAACTTCTCTCGCATCCTTTTTTCCCCGATCTACGACGTGGAGTGATTCGGTTGACCTTTCCGGTAAAACCAAGGCAAGTGGTGGTTTCTCCTCATTTCTCCTTGTCCGATTCGATGGTAACGGCTATGTTTTCATGTCCCCTAAAATTTTCTACACTTATTCTTCCAAATTATTGCTATGATTAACCGCTTTGCTGATCACTTGTTGTTATGTAGTTTTGTCATGCTAAACTTGAACTTGTCTATTTATGTTTAATCATCCTTGAAGTGTCTTACTGATGGCTTAAGTGACTTAGCTCTCGTTATCAAATGTTTTAGAGTTTAATTAGGGTTGTAAATTGTTCCCAACGGTTGATCAACTGCGTCTCGAGTTTAGAAATGTCAAGTACAGTTTGTCGAGCCAAATCCCGAGATATTTTGTGTTGTGGTTTCTTTGGGTTCTTAAATGCGAGAGTTAGTGGACGATTCCACCTCTGCAGTGTTGGTCACCTTCATTAGTGCCCTGTGGAAGTCTACCTAGTTTTGGATGTCTATAGTGTATGGTGGAGAGTATGAGACTCCCTCGCAGTTAGACGGATTATATATCCGTTTTGTTTCTTTTTGGGGGGTGTGTCCAAGAGTGACCACTCTCCCGTGCCTTTTGGGGGGTGTGTCCAAGAGCGACCACTTCGCCTGTGTTTTTGGGTGGTGCGTCCAAGAGTGACCACTTCACCCGTGTGTTCGGGTAGAGTCGACCACAGGTGCCTAATAAGGTTTTTTTGTATTTTTTTTCTTTTTGGTGAAATAACCATGTAGCCACCTTATAGCCTTGTGCATCTGGTGTACCTTTGTGGACGTGAAAAATCACGAAGGAGTTCTTTTCCTATTGATACCCTGTTTTTTTTGTACATTACTTCAGTACTTTTGGTCTTGGGTTGGTACCCCGGTTGACCCCTTTGATTATTTTGGTTTATTACTTTTCCTGCCACCATTTGTACCTTCTTGCTGAGGTGTTCTGTTTTTTTGGAATGCCTCAGGTTCAGAGCAGTAGCAGTTAGCAGTGCTGGTGTTGGATTTCTGGCGGCAGTGTTGGTCGTGGTTGTTGCCTCATTATAGCGAGGTAGTTTGTTGTTGGTTTTTTTTTACTAGTTCAAACATACTTTCGTACGTGTGTTCGTGTCAGCTTGTTGGCGCCCACTGATTGTTAGTTGTTGATACTTGCTAGCTACTCATTTATTTAATAGTGGATGTGGTTTACTTGCTCTCTGGGAGGATTTATGATAGGAATGTATGTTAGGTATTTTAAACTATAAAACCTACTACTACTACTTCATGCATTGCATAATTTGAAACACTAACTTGTTATTTTTGGCGACTGTAAAAGCTATCTTCCATACTATAATAAATTTAGAGTCTTGCATAGCATGAGTTGTCCTTTAGGGACGTTTTTACTCATGTAGGATGTTTGAGTTAATCTAATCAAGTATTTTTTCGCAGCGTATAATATATTTTGATTCGTGGACTAGATGAGCCACTAAGCCGATGGATACGACTAACTTCTGCACTTAATTGATTTTCCTTAAAATAACTCAAAAGGAACCTTTCTTCATTGTCGGTTGGTGTCTGCCTGAGCGTCCGCAGTTATCCCCTGCTGATATGGCATCATGACGCGCATTTTCCCTTACTCTGATAAACTTTTTTTGGCGGTGAAATTGCGGGTTGTGACAGTTGGTATCAGAGGGAGGTTGCTTGTCAATATGGCGGGCAACCTTTCCTTGTTGGTAATAGGTGTTTAGCATCATATCATACACACACCGATATGTCATCAGCACGTCTTGGCCGAAGCACGAACACTACACTCATAACATAACATGAAGTATACGGGGCATATTATGTAGTATGAGATGCATAATATGTGTTTGTATATGGATCCACCATAGGGGCAACATGTGAGGGTTATGTAGTATGGGATGCATAACCTCACCACATGAATGCGACTAGCACGTTTCTTTTTCGTTGCATGAGAATGTCATGTAGTATATGATGCATAACATTTTCATGAGTACGCCGCTAATAACATGCATTATGGCCTTTTTAGAATGCATAGCACCATCATGCATAACATAACATTGCATAAGCACAACGTGTCAAGCTAAAGATTTGCGGGATGACATATGGACACACATGGCTTTAAATAAAAAAAATGAATATGAATACATACATTCATGTCATACGCACAAAAGTCAATAGGATGAGAGGATATCATCCTAAGTAGGACATAACATCATTATAAAATCCCAGAGCAAGTTGCAGCGTAAGCAAGTGTCTTTTAAGTATGGTCCGAACTAGTTGCGTGGCTTCGTTGTAAGCTAGGATTTTAATGAGTTGTTCGTTTGATTTTTTTAGAAATGTCACCAAAGCGTCCTGCGACGAGGTCGACTCCCTAGTCGGAGGGTGAGTCATCAGGTGCGCAAAGCGATGCGCTTATCGAGAGTCTGCGTTAGAGCAATGAGGCTCTATCAAGGCAAGTAGTTGTGATACAATCGCAAATTGAGTCCTTGTTGTCTGCCGCTCCCGCGTAGCAACCCTTAGTGCAAGAGCCTGCATTGGGCCAAGCTGTGCCCGATTCTCCTACTCCTCTGGTGGCCCTGATGGTGGTACCCCCAGAAATGAATTTCATATCGCACTTCCAGCGATTGGGACCTCCCACCTACGACGGGAGTGCTGACTTTATGATTTTAGATGATTGGATCATCTCCATTGAGGAGATGTTTTCATATTCTAGAATTCTAGAAGCCCGGCGAGTGATGATTGCAGCCTATCAGTTAAAAGGTCTGGCGAAGAGTTGGTGGATTCGGGAAAGAGAGAGCCTTAAGGAAGGCTGTACTTGGGAATCTTTTAAGAAGATGTTGCTGAAAAATTTCTGCCCTCGGTCGAGCAAGACCACCTGATGAATAACTTCCTGCATCTAAAGCAGAGACAGCTCACCGTGAGCGAGTATGAGATTGAGTTTAGCAAACTGAGCAGGTTCGGTCCGGATTTTGTATCTTCTGAGGAGGGTAGAGTGAAATGTTTCTTGGGGGGACTAAGAAGCGATGTCCAGCAGTTGGCATGCGCTTACCAAGCTGAAAGTTATGCTGAAGCAGTGGAAGCCGCTTTAAAAGTTGAGGCGATTGAAAACGCCAAGAACCGCGGTGCTGCAGCAAGGAAGGAGAAAAGAAAAGGCGCTGAGGATGGTAGCTCCAGTGCATATGGCCCTTCTTCGAAGAAGAAAAGTAAAGAAGTGTGTAGCTTCTGTGGTCGTCCTGGCCACCCCTATGAAAGGTGCTTCAAGAGGACTACCACCCTGAAGCAGCAGCAAGTGCATGTCATCCAAGGTGCACCCAAGGGAGATCTTGTGTGCTCGTTCTGTGCAAGGAAGGGTCACGATGTGAGTCGGTGCTGGATGAAAGAAAGGATTTGCTTCTAGTGCGGCCAGAAGGGACACTAGAATTCTGCGTGCCCCCAGGCTCAGCCCCCACTGCAGCCTGCCCCACTTCGAGATCTGCCGCCGCCGCCGAGCCTGGATAAAGGAAAGGGAAAGCTGAGCATGATGACTAGCGAGGAAGCCCAAACCTCTACGCAAGTGATATCAGGTTAGCCTCAGTTTAATTTATCCTTGTTGCCCTAGTTATTGTTCGTTTAGTTACGTATGTTACGGTTTTAGGGGAGTTTAAGGTGCATAATAGGTAGGCTTGCGTCCTTTTAGACTCAGGTGCCACCCATTCCTTTGTGGCCCAGAGATTTGTCGATAAGCACCATCTGAGTGTGGACCAATTAGGAGGCTCCTTCAATGTCAAGCTCCCTTCTGGTGATTCGGTGATATCTAACCAAGGAGTTCTGAGATGCCCTATCTGTCTTGGCAATTTTTTGTCTTATGCGGATCTGATGGTTTTGGATCTGTCTGATTTTGACGTAATTCTGGGCATGGACTGGCTGTCCAAGTATGATGTGGTCATCCAGTGCAAGGCTAAGCGATTGGATTTCAGAATGGACGACGGACAACCTATGAGTGTCTATGGATTCCAGGACAGAGTTTCTCCTGTCATTTATGCGGTACGTTCTTATCGTGTTATAGGGTCTGGTTGCGAGGCGTTTTTGGTTTCTATTTCTGCTCTAGAAACAGCTTTTGTTACGCCACATCTTGAGGATATCTCGGTGGTGCGAGAGTTTCCAGATGTCTTTCCTGATAGTCTTCCAGGACTTCCTCCTGAAAGGGAGATAGAGTTTGTGATAGACCTCGAACCGGGCACTCGTCCCATTGCTAAAGCACCATACTGTATGGCTCTGCGTGAGTTGGACGAGTTGCGTACTCAGCTCGATGAGTTGCTGAGGTGTGGTTTTATTAGGCCAAGTACTTCTCCATGGGGTGCTCCTGTTTTGTTTGTCAAGAAGAAAGATGGATCGATGAGACTTTGCATCGATTATAGGGAATTGAACAAGGTAACAATTAAGAATAGATATCCCCTGCCAAGGATTGATGATTTGTTTGACCAATTGCGTGGTAGCTCGGTATTTTCAAAGATCGATCTTCGCTCAGGCTACCACCAGTTGAGGATTCGAGAGGCAGATATTCCTCGGACCGCTTTTCGTTAACGACATGGACATTATGAGTTTCTGGTGATGTCTTTTGGTTTAACCAATGCACCCTCTGCTTTCATGGATTTGATGAATCAGGTGTTTAAGGATTTCATGGACATATTTGTTATTGTGTTCAAAGACGATGTCTTGGTGTATTCTCGCAATATTGAGGAGCATACTCAGCATTTGCGTCTGGTTTTGTCGACCCTGAGGGAGCATAAGTTATATGCGAAGTTGAGCAAGTGTGAGTTTTGGTTACCTCAGGTGCCCTTTCTGGGTCATGTGGTAAGCAAGGACGGTATTTCTGTGGACCCGACTAAGATTTCTGCGGTAATGGAGTGGGAGAGACCTTCTACGCCGAAGGAGATTAAGAGTTTCTTAGGCCTAGCTGGGTATTATAGAAGATTCGTGGAAGGATTTTCGGTGTTGTCTGCTCCTCTAACTAAACTTACTCAAAAGAATACTGCTTTCATTTGGAGTGATAAATGTGAAGAGGCTTTCCAAGAGCTGAAGAAGAGATTATGTACTGCTCTGATTTTAACCTTACCTACTGAGGGAGTTGAGTATGCTGTGTATGTTGATGCGTCACATATCGGACTTGGTTGCGTTTTAATGCAAGATGGTAAAGTGATTGCATATTGATCGAGACAACTAATGATCCACGAGAGAAACTATGCGATACATGATTTGCAGTTTGCTGCCGTAATTTATGCACTGAAGCTTTGGAGACACTTATTGTATGGCGTATTGTGCAAGATCTATACGGATCATAAGAGTTTGAAATACGTCTTCACTCAGAAAGAACTAAATTTGCGCCAACGTCGGTGGTTAGAATTTGTGGCGGATTATGAAGTGGAAATTCTTTATCATCCAGGAAAGGCTAATGTAGTAGCCGATGCCTTGAGTAGGAAGACCACCAAAATTTTTAATCTGTCAGTACAGTCCTTGGTAGAAGAATTTTTGTTGATGGATATTGAAGTTGGGAGTTATACTATGCCTGCAAGTCTAGAAGCAGAAGAACCTTCTTGGATTTCCCTTACTCGAGCACATCAGAAGTATGATCCGGATTTGTTACATCTCCGGAATAGAACGGTGAAGGGAGAGCTACCAGATTTCTCTGTGGACGAGTTGGACACCCTGAAGTATCGAGGTAGATTTTGCGTCCCCTCCTTTGACGATATTCGAGCTAAGATCTGTGCTGAAGCTCATGGTTCCAGTGTAGCCTACCACCCTGGCTCCACAAAGATGTATAAAAATCTGAAGCAAATTGTTTGGTGGTCAGGGATGAAGAACGACATCGCAAAGTTTGTATCGAAATGTTTTACATGTCAGCGTGTTATGGCTGATCATAGAAGGCCTGGTGGTTAGTTGACACCGCTTGATATTCCAAGTTGGTAGTGGGAAAGTATTTCAATGGATTTTATCACCGGTCTGCCAAAGTCTCCCCGTGGGCATGACTCCGTTTGGGTGATAGTCGACAGATTGACAAAGTGTGCTCACTTTGTTCCATTTAAGATTGGGTACTCGATGAAGAAGATAGCTGAGTTATAGCTTGAGGAGGTCATCAGGTTACATGGTGTGCCTGTTAGCATCGTATCAGATCGGGACTCTAGATTTACGTCTCGCTTTTGGAAGAGTTTACAGGAGGGGTTGGGTACCGATCTAAGGTATTCCACTACCTATCATCTTCAGACTAATGGTCAAATGGAAAGAGTAAATCAAATCGTAGAAGATATGATCAGGTGTTATATTTTGGATCATGGTGGTGCTTGGGATGAGCGTCTCAGACTCATGGAGTTTTCTTACAATAACAGTTATCAAGAGAGTCTACAGATGGCTCCGTTTGAGGCCTTGTATTGGAGGCATTGTAGAACCCCACTATTTTGGGCTGAAGTTGGTGAGAGGCCGTTGTTAGGTCCGAAAGCTCTTGAAGAGATGAATTGTGCTGTGACACATATTCGAGAAAGGCTTCGTATGGCTCAAGAGCGCTATGAGAAGTATGCTAATCTTCGAAGGGTCGATCTGGAGTTTGCAGTTGGAGACTTGGTTTTTTTAAAGGTTTCTCCGATGTCCGGTGTGAAAAGATTTGGTAGGAACCACAAGTTAGAGCCCCGGTATGTGGGACCTTTCCAGATTCTTGAGCGCATCGGAGTGTCAGCTTATAGGTTGGAATTGCCTGCGACCTTCCCTGGTGTCCATGATGTATTCCATGTGAGCCAGTTGTGGAAATGTGTTTGTAATGATCGTCAAGTCCTCCACTCGATACCCCAGATTCAGCCCAACCTTACTTATGTGGAAGAACCTGTTCGTGTTCTGGATTTTCAAGAGAGGGTGTTGCGGAGAAAGACCATCCCTATGGTCAAGATTCTTTGGAGAAATCAAGACGTCGAGAGCGCGACGTGAGAATTGGAATCTGTGATGAGGGGATCTAACCCGCACCTCTTCTCTTAGTTTCAGGTATGTCGTTATGTTTTCAGTTATGTTTGATTTTATCATTTTGATTGGTTTTGGAGTTGTGTTAAGTTTCGGGACGAAACTTATTTTTTAGGGGGAGTGACTGTAACGCCCCCGATTTTTTTTCCGATAATTTTAATTATTTGGGAACGTCAGATTTATGACGTCGTGGCGTTACTTTTAACATCAATTTGACGGCGCAATGTCGTGAAGGCAATTTCGCGTCTGTGCAGTCGAGTAGGCCGAATTCTTGTTGTAATGGGAAGATTTTGCATTTGTAATTTAAGTTAAGTAATTTTGGACTTGCTCGCCAAGTTTCGTCTCAATCCGAGCATTTTTGGAGTCTCGGCGTGCGATGGGAGTTTTGGATTTGTTTATGTTCGCCCTATACTTTGAAAATTAATATCTAGGGAATGGCTCGTCGGATTTTTGGTTTTGACTTCGCCGTTGTGTCCGTAGCGTCAGTGTTCGCATACAATGCAAATTTCGTTTGATTCGGCGCGCGTTCAGGCCTCCGTTTGACCTCGAAGTTTCATTATTCAAAAATATATAAATATTAATATTTTAATATTAAGTACTATTCAAAAATGAAAAACACTATTCATTCATATAGTTTAATTTCTGGATATATTTGTAAAAGATTTTACAGATTTGTAAAAAATTTTCATACTTACTCGAGTACGTTGATTTGCCTTCCCGAGTACCTCCTCCCTGTCTCGAGTGTTAATTTTCATCTACTCGAGTACTTTTTCCTCTTACTCGAGTAGAATTTTTCTGACCTACACGAGTGATTTTTCTGAACTACGCGAGTAGTCACTTGAACTACTCGAGTAGCTTTTCTGAACTACCCGAGTAGTCACTTGAACTACTCGAGTAGCTTTTCCGAACTACTCGAGTAGTCACTTGAACTACTCGAGTAGTCTTTCCGAACTACTCGAGTAGCCGTTTTCTACCTACTCGAGTACCCGTAAGCTTGTTCTCGTGTAGTCCATTGCTGTTTAGGTTCGGGAGCCTTTTTGAGTGTCAAAACTATGTCGTATAGAAAAATGGTTAACATGAAATTTGTGCGTTTCGACGAGATCTAAAACTTTCATGTTGACTACTGTTCGATTTGAAGCCATCCTAAACCTTTATTTTTGTCTTTCGCGCACCCCGGTGTAAATATTCCGTTTTAGACAGAACTTTATATATATATATATATATATATATATATATATATATAAGATATATCCTTATATATCTTTATATATCTTTATATATATATAGGTATATATATATACATATTAATACTAGAAAATTTCTTCATCTTCTTCGATCTTTCTTCCCGAACCAGAGAGCGGCGTGAGCGTGAGAGAGAAATATTTCGTGAACATTCCGGTGGCCGCCGACGGTGTCCCGGTGCTCGAAATCTCCAACCGAACATAGATCCGGAAAGCTCTCGCCGAGAGCTACGCCCTCGTGGTAATTTTTTTCCCGTTTCTTGAGATTTCTCGTTAGGGTTTTTCGGCCCTAACCTCTATTTTTGGCCATTTTTGTCTAGATTTCAACTTCTCCCGCATCCTTTTTCCCCGATCTACGACGTGGAGTGATTCGGTGGACTTTTCTGGTAAAACCAAGGCAAGTGGTGGTTTCTCCTCATTTCTCCTTGTCCGATTCGATGGTAACGGCTATGTTTTCATGTCCCCTAAAATTTTCTACACTTATTCTTCCAAATTATTGCTATGATTAACCGCTTTGCTGATCACTTGTTGTTATGTTGTTTTGTCATGCTAAACTTGAACTTGTCTATTTATGTTTAATCATCCTTGAAGTGTCTTACCGAGGACTTAAGTGACTTAGCTCTCGTTATCAAATATTTTAGAGTTTAATTAGGGTTGTAAATCGTTCCTAACGGTTGATCAACCGCGTCTCGAGTTTAGAAATGTCAAGTACAGTTTGTCGAGCCAAATCCCGAGATATTTTGTGTTGTGGTTTCTTTGGGTTCTTAAATGTGAGAGTTAGTGGACGATTCCACCTCTGCAGTGCTGGTCACCTTCATTAGTGCCCTGTGGAAGTCTACCTAGTTTTGGATGTCTATAGTGTATGGTGGAGAGTATGAGACACCTAACATTTCAGTTGTTGCTGAAATCATCATTTGCTGGAGATCAACTTCTGAAGGCCTATCACCCTACAGCAAAGCTTCATTTCCTGAACATCTCAAGGACTCAGGGGAGCTTTGACACCATCAAATCCATATAGTCTTCTCAGCTGATTTGAGAAAGAGAAGACTTCCATAACTCTCTCATCCCCATCTCTGTAAAGGATTTCTCAAATTCCCTTAAAAAGTTTGTGTTTGGTTTTTGAGCACCTTGTCAAAAGCTCATTGGTGGCAAGACACCTGATCAAAAAATCTGATTTGGTTTTTGAGCACCTTATCAAAAGCTCATTGGTGCCTAGGACACCAGATCAACTCATCCTACAGTGGATTCCTACCTAGGGTGGTAGAAGAGTGGATGTACCTAAGTTTAGGGGAACCACTATAGCTCCTTGTGTCTTCTGGCTTGCTTATCTTTATCTTTTGTTTCTGGCTATGATTGTTTTGTGATTAGTTTAGATCTATGATTAATTTCTGTTGTAGGTTATTTTGTGATTAGATTTAATAGCTGCTTCCCTGTTCACTCAGATTACAACAATTATTGTAAAAATTTTTCAAGCACCATATACTCTATTCACCCCCCTCTAGAGTATATCAGATCTAGCTGCACTTTCAATTGGTATCAGAGCGAGGTTGGTTAAACATACCACACCTTGGTGGTTGTACAGGCTAACACCTGAACCCAAAGATTCCTAGTTAGATATGTTTTCTTGTGAGTTTATTATTAGATTTGGTTTTCACAAATCATGGCCCAAAACAAAGATTATGCTAGCACCAGACCTCTAGTGGGTAATCTATCCAAGTTTGCACTTTGGAAAGCAAGGATCAGATTATACATGAATTCTATTGACGAGGGTATTTTTAATTCTATGTTGACAGTTTGCCCAAGACCTCCAGAGAACTCAAGTATAAATGCTATTCCACCTCCATCAGGAACAGATGCTGACATCAAGAAACGGAAGGTAGCTGGTGCCTAGGCTATGAACATCTTAGCCCAGACCATGTCTGATGACATCTTTCAAAAGGTGGTTGAATGCAATTCAGCAAAGTAAATTTGGGATAAACTCTCTGAAATAGTCTCAGGCTCAGCTGATGAGAGAAATGATAGAAGATCCCACCTCATATCTCAATATGAGAATTTCAAGAAGGGAGAAGCTGAATCAGTTGGAGTCATGTATAATAGACTTAGTCTGATAGTTAGTGAACTCAGGACTTTGGATAAGGAGATATCACTGACTGAACTTAATGACAAAATTCTAATGTGCTTCCCTAGCACTTGGGATTCAAGAATCTGGCCAATCAAGGATGCCAGAAGTTTGAATGAGATCACCACAGAAGCTCTATTAGGTAAGCTCAAATCTTATGAGCTACTCATCAAGAATAGAGAAGAAGAACAGAAGGCTGCCTCACCAGCCACAAGAAAATAGAAGACAATAGCCTTCAAAGCAATATAAGATCAGCCTGAAGACAAAGTCACAGGCAATGATGAACTGCTCAGTCTGTTGGCCAAAAGATTCTACAAGATGGCTAGAAAGGACTTCAGAAAGAGATCATACAAGGAGCATGATAAGCCAAGGTATGATAAGTCTAATAATAAGGAAATTGTCTGCTTTGGTTGCAGGAAACCAGGGCACATTGTACCTGACTGTCCAGAGAACAAAAACAAGGACATAAGGGACAAGAAAGAAAGAAGAAGAGAAAAGGACTTCAAGAAAAGTAACAATGGAAAACCCTCCTCAAGAAAAAACAAACACACTAGGAAGGGATTTGTTGCTGAATCCTGGAGTGAAACTGAAGAGGAATCAGGAGCCTCATCCAGCTCCAGTGATGATGAAGATGATGCAGAAGAGAAGGAGTTCTACATGATGGCAATCAATGCCTCACAACATAATTCAGATGAAGAAGAGTCAGAGTCAGATTCAGAGACTTAACTTGAATAAGATCAGGTAATCAGTTCTTTTGATTTTAATTTAGAGGACTTTAAATCTGATGAAAGTGCAGCTAGATCTGATATACTCTAAAGGGGCGGTGAATAGAGTATATGATGCTTTAAAACTTTTTACAACAATTGTTGTAATATGAGTGAGCAGGGAAGCAGTAATAAATCTAATCACAGAACTAAACTAATCAAAAGCTAATCACAGAATAATCAAGGCCAGAAACAAAAATAAAGACAAGCAAAACCAGATGACACAAGGAAATATAGTGGTTCCCCTAAACTTGGGTACATCCACTCTTCTACCACCCTAGGTAGGAATCCACTGCAGGATGAGTTGATCAGGTGTCCTGGGCACCAATGAGCTTTTGATAAGGTGCTCAAAAACCAAATCAGATTTTTTGATCAGGTGAATTGCCACCAATGAGCTTTTGACAAGGTGCTCAAAAACCAAATTCAAACTTTTGAAGGGAGTTTGAGAAACCCTTTACAGAGAGGGGGTGAGAGAGTGATGGAAATCTTCTCTTTCTCAAACAACTGAGAAGACTATGTGGATTGATGGTGTCAAAGCTCCCCCTGAGTCCTTGAGATCTTCAGGAAAAAAAGCTTTGCTGTAGGGTGATAGGCCTTCACAAGTTGAGCTCTAGCAAAAGATAATTTCAGCAATAGCTGAAATGTTGGATGTCTGGAGTCTTGAAAGATGTTGGCCTTGAACACTTGAAAACTAAAGAGATCTGAAGATTTGAGAAAGTTTGATCTCCTTGGATGTGTGTTCTGAGAATTCTTTGAGACATAATATTTTTGTTCTTGTTCTGAAGATTACTAATGTCTGTCTGAGTATCTATGTTCTATCTAAGAGAGATTCAAAAATCCTTCTTTTTTTATTCTCTGGTACAGAATAGAAAAACATTCTCTGTCAAGAATAGCCGTTGGTCTGCATTAATTGCATCCTTAATTGCAAAATGTCTTCTGGAGGAAAGTCCATAGAAATATTCCTTGAAAATCCCTTGAAACTTGGTCCAGAAATGAATGAAAATGGCTAGTAAATCTTCAGAATTAATTGCAGAATAACTCCTTAACTGATTTGAATTTGAATCTAGAAACATCCTTGAAGTTATCTGAAAACGTCGAACTGAGCTCTATTATCGTTGAACTGAGCTCAGCGATATGGATTTATACAGTAGCAAAATATCGTCGATCTGAGCTCACAGATCGTCGAACTGAGCTCAGAGATAGAGATCCAAAGCTGAGTCAAGATCATCGAACTGAGCTCACCGATCGTCGAATGGAGTTCGATGATATGATGAAGTTGAGCTCAGCGATCGTCGAATGGAGTTCGACAATTGTCGAAGTTGAGCTAGACGATCGTCGATCGGAGTTCGACGAATCGTCGTGCTGAGCTCGACGATATGACTTAGTGTCCAAAAAGAAAATCCTGGACTTGAGGGCAGCTTCCAAACTTAGACTTCTAACCCTTATACTCAATTCTAATTGACCTTTTGAGCTATACAGGAGGTCAAACATTGGTTTCCTAGAGACATAGTGATCCTGACCAAAATTAGTAATAGGGTGTTCCAACAATCTCTCCCTATTTGGGTTAGGATTACTATTTACAGAGTTTGGAAAATTTAAATAACATACAAGCAACAAAACAGAAAAGCAACAAGCTAGACATTACAGAACCACAGATATATATATGACATCCCAGATAATAATCAGAAATTACAGAGATTGTCACCTTACATTGTCACTTCCTTTCCTTGCCTTTAACAAGTTTGATTTCTCTGTTGGGATTGCGGGCTTCCTTCTTTGATATGGTATCATCTGCTGCACATAAAGATGTTTTCTGTTTAAGCCTGGGAACTACAGCTTCAGGATGCAGTTTCATGTATCTATCTGAATCAAAAAATTTGCTTGATGCATATCTTTTTAGCTCTTTCTATCTCTGTTCAGACATTGTGGAGATGTTGGAAGAATCTCTTCCTTGCTCTCTAGCCTTTTTGATCTGATCCAGTGCAGCAAGTACCTTCATCCTTGCAGTCCAAGCAGCTGGATTGTTCTCAGGGTCCTCAAAAGGTACTGGTGGCTCATATCTGTTTGAAGGATTGTCCTGAGGAGGCCTGGATGACACAGTTTCCTTTAACTTATAGGAAAAAGGACCAGATGTGGTATCAGAAGAAATTTGTCCTTCCCTGGAGTATGGGTGTTGCCTTGAGTATCCTTTGGAGTAGACTTGGAAATCTTTTTGATTGCCTCTGTATCCTCCTCTCCTGGATTGAGAACCCCTAGATTGGCTTCCCCTATGGTAAGATCTGGCATGTGGCTGATAGGGAGCTTGACTTCTAGCAGGGGGTTGAGCAGCAGAGCTTCCACCTGCACCTACATCAGGAGGAGGTGGTGGAGGAGGATGAGAGTGTTGGAATTGTGAAGAACCCTTTTCATATTTCCTCTTCTTTTTCATTGCTTTCAGTTGATTCTTAGAGTACTGCATCTAGTGCTCAGTGATAGGGCAATCATGAAGAATGTAGTAATGTATATCATTGTTATCTTTGACCTTGGCAGGAGGTACTCTCTTCATGGCCTTGCTCCTTGCCTTTCTTTTCCTGGCAATGGTAGCAGAAGAATCATCAGAGTCTGTTCTGAACTCATCACTTTCAGAACTCTGATCATCATAAAGGGCATCAACTTTCTTCATCAGATCTTTGTTGAGCTGTATAGAGGCAGATGATGCAGCAAAGGATGTAGCAGCAGAGGTTGAAACAGTGGCAGTGGTGACAGCAGCAGATACAGAAGTTGTTGCAATTGAAGTAGAAGCAGTAACAACAGCAGCAGCAGTTGCACTAACAGTAACATCAGCAGTAGAAATATCAGCAGAAAATTCAGAAGGCTCAAACTCAGGTGCCTCTGTCATAAGTATTTCCTTAGAAGGTGGTTCAGCAGTAGGAGAGGCAGCAACATCAGAAACCACAGCAATGCTTTCATCATAAGAAGCAATAGCATACACTGAGTGGACAAAAGAGGTGATGATGCTGGGGTCACAATAAGAGAATGACACAAGGGCCTTTGATAGATCCTCTGGGGGCTGGACATCAACTGGCTCTGGCAGACATCTAAAGTATGCAGAATCAAATTCTGAGAGCAAAGCCCTGAGGTCTAATGCAAAGACTACAACAGGAGGTTGAACTGAAGCTTGAGACACAATAGCAGCAGCAGGCAGACTCACTGAGACAACAGCAGTAGCAGGAAGACTCACTTCATAGGGCATCTCCCCCTGCCTAGATTCAGACAAGGCTGGATCAAGGCACACTGCAAAAGGGGCTGCCTCAGGGAAAAGAGATGAGAGCCTGGCAGAGAGGGCTGCCACTTACAGGTGTAATGGAGCCATGGAGGTCTCCAAAAGAAGAGATAGCCTGGGGGCTAGCAGTTCATACAGCCTGTCAGTAAGGGCTGGAATGTCTACTTGCTCAGTAGGGACTGGAGCAGAGGTAGAGGATGGAGGAGTAGCTGTTGGTGAGGGTAGTGGAGAGCTGATGAATGGGGGAAGGGATGGTTGAGGTGTGGGTAAAGTGGATATAGAGGACAGTGGGATGGAGATGGATGGGGTGAAGGTGGGTTGGTCAATGATCTCTTGTAGAAGATCTTGATAGGAAGTTGAGGAAGAGGGTAACTCAGGAGGAGAGGATAGTGAATCATCCATGAAGGAATCTTTAATGAGGGTGAAGGATGGAATCGAGGGTGATGAAGTGATATCTGGTTGAGGGTAGGAGAATAATGGATGGAATTGATCTTCTGTTGTTGGTAGAATATGGACTGGAGATGGTGTAGATGTTGGAGAGGGGCTGGATATGATGATGGTGGATGGAGTTGGAATGGTAGATGGTATGGGAAGGGATGGAATTGGAGGAGGAGGAGGAGAGGCAACATCAGCAGGTAGGTCATCTGCAGGGGCAGAGACCTGTGGGGAAGTGACTCTGAGAGTCCTGGTGCCTGAAGGAGTGCTGGAGGAGGGCCTGCTGGGCTTGATGATTTGTCTGTCCCATTTACCAAACAGGGCACAAGACAGTCTCTTTGATGTATTGATGTGTATTCCAGAAGAGACCAGCAAAGCAGGGCACCTATGCTGCAGAAACACCCCTATAATTCTTCCAAAGTTTACAAAACTTTTGTTTATCTTCTTCTTGATAAGGTCAAAGAATACTTCTCCCCAATTCAAATTCTTCCTGTCTACTAGGGCTCCCATGAGGCAGAGTTGATACCTTGAGATTGTATCATGAGCAGAGTGCTTAGCCAGTAGCACTTTTCCAACTACATCAGCCATAAATCTGTATTCCACAGAAAGGTTCTTTTTCAAGAGCTTGCTAGGGTTAGCCTCAGAATGACCCATTCTGGCAAGCAGGTCAGTATACTCTTCTCCAGACAAGTCAGCAGTATCTCCACCAGTTCTTAACTCAAAAACCTCTGTTAAAATTGTTGGGGTTAAGGGTACCTGAGTGCCAGATATTGATCCAACAATGGTGGAGTTGTCTTGATTGTGGGCAGTGTAGACCCATTCCTTAATCTCATCAGATGCAAGCTTAATCCTTGTGGACATGTTTGCAGTTAGGTTTTGCTCTTTGAATAGCCCCAAAATATCCTGAAAAACCTGGTCGGTTGTGCTGAAGGATTCCATGTCGATGTCGAAGCCAGCATCAAATTTCATGGCGGCGAGAACAGCAACAGACCCAGCCATGGGTACCTGCAAAAATTCAACAACCAAAACGACCAAGTGCAGAATTGTTTGGAGGGAAAGAAAATTCTTGCAGAGAAATCGAAAGCGCAAAGGAGAACGACAGCGAAAAATGAAGATTATATTAGGGTTCGATGCAGAATTGGAAAGATCGTTGAACTCAGTTCGACGATCGAGGCTTCTAAACGAATCTGAAGAGTCTTTAACATCGTCGATCTCCGTTCGATGATATTAGAGAGCGTCGAGCTCTGTTTGATGATCGTTCAGAGAACAAAAATCATCGAGCGCCGTTCGACGATCGTTGACCGGAAGAGATAGTTCATACTATCTGAGAAATGCTGAACTCAGGTCGACGATCTCAGAAATCGTCGATCTCCGTTCGACGATCTGAGGGAAAATCGTCGAGCGCAGTTCAGAGATCAGAAAAACTCTAGATACTAAGAAAAATCAAGATGTTTGCCTAGTCTTGGTCAATTTTTAAGCTTTCAAAATCATGGATATTATTTAAGACTTCCTCCATCTAACATTCCTAACTGATTTAGGAAGAAGGTGTGTTTCTTTTCATCCAGGGGCTTGGTGAAAATATCTCCCCTTTGTAAATCAGTTGGGATATATTGTAGTTCAATTTTATTCTTTTCAACATTATCCCTTAAGAAATGATGCCTAATCTCTATGTGTTTTGTCCTACTATAGAGGACTAGATTTTGAGCTATAGAAATAGCACTGGTGTTATCACAAAAGATATTAGACTTCTCTAAGTTGTAGCCATAGTCTAGGAGTTGGTTTTGAATCCACAAGATTTGTGAACAACAACTGCCTGCAGCCATATATTTAGCTTCAGCAGTTGAAGTTGACACAGAAGTTTGTTTCTTACAAAACCAGGAGACAAGTCTATCACCAAGGAACTGACAAGTTCCACAGGTTCTTTTCCTGTCAATTCTGCATCCAGCATAATCAGCATCAGAAAATCCAGTTAAATCAAATGCTGAATCTTTTGGATACCAGATACCTAGATTTGGACAACTTTTAACATACCTGAGAATCCTCTTTACTAATGTTAGGTGTGACTCTCTAGGACTTACTTGGAACCTAGCACATATATATGTAGCAAACATTATATCTGGTCTACTAGCTGTAAGGTACAGTAAAGAGCCAATCATTGTTCTATATGTTGTCTGATCAACAAGTTTCCCATGTTCATCAACATCCAATACAACAATAGTAGGCATGTGTGTTTTCATACAAGATGCTTCAGACATGCCAAATTTCTTAACCAGTTCATTTGCATATTTGGTTTGAGAAATAAAGATGCCTTCAGCATGCTGTTTGACTTGCAATCCTAGGAAGAAGGATAGCTCACCCATGCTACTCATCTCAAATTTATAATGCATTAGGTTGGAAAACCTTCTGCACAGTTTGGAGTCAGTAGAGCCAAAAATAATATCGTCTACATAAATATGCACTAGTAGGGTATGGGACTTATGAGTTCTAATGAAAAGAGTTTGGTCTACTCTACCCCTCAAAAATCCATTTTCCAAAAGAAAGCATGCTAGGGTCTCATACCATGCTCTAGGAGCTTGCTTGAGACCATATAATGCTTTGTTCAATCTAAAAACATAATCAGGATAAGTTGGAGAGATAAAACCTGGAAGTTGTCTGAAATATACTTCCTCTTTGATGTCTCCATTTAGGAATGCACTTTTGACATCCATCTGATATACCTTGAAGCCTTTATGTGCTGCATAAGCTAAAAATATTCTGATGGCTTCCAATCTTGCAACTGGTGCAAAAGTCTGGTCGTAGTCTATTCCTTCTTCTTGAGAATATCCCTGAGCAACTAGCCTTGCCTTGTTCCTTACAATTACTCCTTGATCATGCAATTTGTTTCTGAATACCCACTTTGTTCCAACAATGGAGTGATCCTTAGGCTTTGGCACTAGTTCCCATACTTTGTTCCTTTCAAATTGATGCAACTCCTCTTGCATTGCAATGATCCAGTGTGGATCTTGCTCTGCATCTTGAATCGACTGAGGTTCAATTGAGATAGGAAGCAGGTGTGTAACAGATTTTGGTTGACCTGATTTCTGGTTTGCACACCAACTGAGTTGTCTCCAATTATTTGGGAAATTGGATGGTCTCTTGATGTTACTAAATCAACAGGGGGTGTTGATTGTTCACCAACCTGTGTTGTTGTTTCCTCTTATGGTACAACAACTGGCTCTTCAAATTGTTCTTCAATATGTTGAGCATTTTCTTCATCTTCACTGCTTTCATCCCTTTGAGTAACCTGTAACTTATTCAAGTATTCAACAAGAGAATGTTCTTGCAAAGGTTCTATGGTAGAAGAGATCTTCTCCTTGAAAGACATGTTAGATTCATCAAATGATATATGAACAGATTCCTCAATTTTTAAAGATGATTTATTATAAACCCTATAAGCCTTGCTGATCATGGAGTATCCCAAAAACACTCCTTCATCAGCTTTAGCTTGAATTTTTGCTAAATATTTCTTGTCATTATTATGTATGTAGCAAATACAACCAAAGACTCTAAAATAATCAACTTTAGGTTTCTTCCCTTTGAGTAATTCATAGGGAGTCTTTCCCTTTAGTTTATGTATCAAACTTTTGTTCAGCACATAGTTGGAGGTGTTCACTGCCTCTGCCCAAAAGGATAGAAGAAGGTGAGCATCTGACAACAACGTAGTGACAGATTCAATAAGGGTTCTATTTTTCCTTTCAGCTACTCCATTTTGTTGAGGAGTTCTAGGAGCTGAGAAAGTATGCCTAATCCCTTCACTCTGACAGAACTCTTGCATAAGAAGAGAATCAAACTCTGTCCCATGGTCACTTCTGATCAGGGCAATGTGAGTATTGAACTCAATCTGTATACATTTGAGAAACTATGTCAGACACTTAAAGTTATCAGACTTCTTCCTTAGAAAGAACACCCAAGTGAATCTAGAGAAGTCATCTATAACTACTAAAGTGTAAGATTTCCCTCCTAGGCTTTGTACTGTGATGGATCCAAAAAGATCCATGTGTAACAGATACAATATGCTAGGTGAATCACTCTTATTAAGTGACTTAAAGTTGTTTTTAGTTTGCTTGCTTAATTGACAAGCCCTGCAGAGTTCTTCCTTCTTGTAGGGGCCAGAAGGTAGTCCTCTAACAAGGTTGTCCTTGGATAGCCTAACAATAGTTCTAAGGTTTAGGTGTCCTAGTCTCTTATGCCATAAAATATTTGGTTTACATACAGAATTAAACAGGCAAATATCTACATCAGTTGAAAGAAAGTCTACTAGATAGATGTTACCTTTCCTTTTACCTATCAACACAGTTATGTTGTCCTCTGACTTTATTTTGCATAAGACTTTGCTGAAGGTCACCTGGTAGCCTTCATCACACAGCTGACTGATGCTTATTAAGTTGTGCTTCAGTCCTTCCACATAAGCTACCTTCTTGAATGTTACTGATCCAATCTGGACTGCACCATATCCTTTAGTCTGTCCAAAGTTTGAATCACCAAAGATAACTTTGGGTCCAAGCTTGGCTCTAAAGGAAGTGAGGTTGTCGTTGTTCCCTGTCATGTGCTTAGAGCACCCGCTATCCAAGTACCATTGCTGGTTAGGTGTTGGATAGATCTTCACCTGCACATAAGACAATTAATTTATTTTTGACCCAGTTTACCTTGGGCCTAGGTTGATAACCTTTAAATTCTGAAATAAAAGACATCCCAGGTTGACTCTTATAACCTTCAGGATGATATCTCCTTGGAGGTAAAATCCATTCAGTATAAGGGTTAAAGATTTGGGATGAAGTACCCTTAGGATTGAATTTTGATTTGTCTTTGAAAAAATTTCCAGAGCTCTGACCTCTGTTCGACGATCTCGGACCTGCATTCGACGATCTTGGGTCAGATTGTCGAGCTCCGATCGACGGTCAACTATAGCAGAGTTCAGGTACTTGAGATCGTCGACCTGCGTTCGACGATTTTGCCTGAGATCGTCGATCTGCGTTCGGCGATCGTCGATCTCCGTTTGGCGATCGTCGACCTCCGTTTGACGATTCCTGCTGGGACTTAGTTTTCTGGGGTAGATCAGAATTTTTCCTAGCAACCTCTACAACTCCTTTTCCTTTGTCAGAAATGAATTTGATTGGAGTGGTTAGAACTATGGGTTGGCTGGATGAAGCACCCAAGCCCAGTGTACTGTTAAATCTGGAGTTCACTGTACTTGTGATGTATATCAGCTTGATGGTTCTCCCATTGAGAGATTCTTCAAGCTTCTTGGCCTCATACAGCTCACTTTTCAGTGAAGCTATCTGCTCCTTACAGCTCTCCAACTCCTGAGAGAGTTTGAGGTTTTCTGACTTTAAATTATTATGTTTAGATAAATGATTTCTGAGAGAGATGATTTCTTTCTCAGATTTTAGCAGATCTAAACATAATGCTTTAAATTCAGATTTAAAGTCCTCTGAATTAAAATCAAAAGAACTGATTACCTGATCTTCTTCAGGTTGAGTCTCTGAGTCTGACTTTGACTCCTCTTCATCTGAGTTATGTTGTGAGGCATTGATTGCCATCATGCAGAACTCTTTCTCTTCTGCATCATCCTCATCATCACTGGAGCTGGATGAGGCTTCTGACTCCTCTTCAATCTCACTCCAGGATTCAGCAACAAACCCCTTTCTTGTATGTTTGTTTTTGCTTGGTGAGGGTTTGCCATTGCCATTCCTCTTGGAGTCTTTCTCCTTTCTTCTTTCTTTCTTGTCCCTTCTGTCCTTGTTTTTGTTTTCTGGACAGTCAAGAACTATGTGCCCTGGTTTCCTGCAACCAAAGCAAACAATTTCTTTATTATTAATTGACTTATCATACCTTGGCTTATCATGCTCCTTGTATGATCTCCTTCTGAAGTCCTTTCTGCCCATCTTGTAAAATCTTTTGGCCAATAGACTAAGCAGCTCATCATTGCCTGTGACTTTGTCTTCAGGCTGATCTTCAGTTGCCTTGAAGGCTATAGTCTTCTCTTTTCTTGTGGCTGGTGAGGCAGTCTTCTGTTCTTCTTCTCTATTCTTGATGAGTAGCTCATAAGATTTGAGCTTACCCAATAGAGCTTCAGTGGTGATCTCATTCAAACTTCTGGCATCCTTGATTGGCCAGATTCTTGAATCCCAAGTGCTAGGGAAGCACATTAGAATTTTGTCATTGAGTTCAGTTAGTGAGATCTCTTAGTCCAATGTCCTGAGTTCATTGACAATTAGACTGAGCCCGTTGTACATATCTCCTACTGACTCAGTTTCTCCCTTCTTAAAATTCTCATATTGAGATATGAGGTGGGATCTCCTATCCTTTCTCTCATCAGCTGAGCCTGAGACTATTTCAGAGAGTTTGTCCCAAATTTCCTTTGCTGAATTATATTCAGCCACCTTTTGAATTATGTCATCAGACATTGTCTAGGCTAAGATGTTCATAGCCTTGGCATCAACTACCTTCCATTTCTTGATGTCAGTATCTGTTCCTGATGGAGGTGGAACATCATTTGTACTGGAGTTCTCTGGAGGTCTTGGACACACTGTCAAAATAGAGTTAAAAATATCTTCGTCAATAGAATTCATGTACAGTCTGATCCTTGCTTTACAAAGTGCAAACTTGGATAGAATGCACATTAGAGGTCTGGTGCTAGCATAATCTTTGTTTTGGGCCATGATTTGTGAAAACAAAATCTAATAATAAACTACAAAAGAAAATAGATCTAACTAGGGATCTTTGGGTTCAGGTGTTAGCCTGTGCAACCACCAAGGTGTGGTATGTTTAACCAACCTGCTCTGATACCAATTGAAAGTGTAGCTAGATCTGATATACTCTAAAGGGGGGGTTGGGGTGAATAGAGTATATGGTGCTTTAAAACTTTTTACAACAATTGTTGTAATATGAGTGAGCAGGGAAGCAGTAATAAATCTAATCACAGAACTAAACTAATCAAAAGCTAATCACAGAATTTTCAAGGCCAGAAACAAAAATAAAGACAAGCAAAACCAGATGACACAAGGAAATATAGTGGTTCCCCTAAACTTGGGTACATCCACTCTTCTACCACCCTAGGTAGGAATCCACTGCAGGATGAGTTGATTAGGTGTCCTGGGCACCAATGAGCTTTTGATAAGGTGCTCAAAAACCAAATCAGATTTTTTGATCAGGTGTCTTGCCACCAATGAGCTTTTGACAAGGTGCTCAAAAACCAAATTCAAACTTTTGAAGGGAGTTTGAGAAACCCTTTATAGAGAGGGGTTGAGAGAGTGATGAAAATCTTCTCTTTCTCAAAAAACAGAGAAGACTATGTGGATTGATGGTGTCAAAGCTCCCCCTGAGTCCTTGAGATCTTCAGGAAAAGAAGCTTTGCTGTAGGGTGATAGGCCTTCACAAGTTGAGCTCGAGCAAAAGATGATTTCAACAATAGTTGAAATGTTGGATGTCTGGAGTCTTGAAAGATGTTGGCCTTGAACACTTGAAAACTAAAGAGATCTGAAGATTTGAGAAAGTTTGATCTCCTTGGATGTGTGTTCTGAGAATTCTTTGAGACAGAATATTTTTGTTCTTGTTTTGAAGATTACTAATGTCTGTCTGAGTATCTATGTTCTATCTAAGAGAGATTCAAAAATCCTTCTTTTTTTATTCTCTGGTACAGAATAGAGAAACATTCTCTGTCAAGAATAGCCGTTGGTCTGCATTAATTTCATCCTTAATTGTAAAATGTCTTCTGGAGGAAAGTCCATAGAAATATTCCTTGAAAATCTCTTGAAACTTGGTCCAGAAATGAATGAAAACAGCTAGTAAATCTTCAGAATTAATTGCAGAATAACTCTTTAACTGATTTGAATTTGAATCTAGAAACATCCTTGAAGTTATCTGAAGACGTCGAACTGAGCTCTGCTATTGTTGAACTGAGCTCAGCGATATGGATTTATACAGCAGCAAAATATCGTCGATCTAAGCTCACAGATCGTCGAACTGAGCTCTGAGATAGAGATCCAAAGCTGAGTCAAGATCGTCGAACTGAGCTCACCGATCGTCGAATGGAGTTCGACGATATGATGAAGTTGAGCTCAGCGATCGTCGAATGGAGTTCGACGATCTGTCAAAGTTGAGCTAGACGATCGTCGATCGGAGTTCGACGAATCGTCTTGCTGAGCTCGGCGATATGACTTAGTCTCCAAACAGAAAATCCTGGACTTGAGGGCAGCTTCCAAACTTAGACTTCGAACCCTTAGACTCAATTCTAATTGACCTTTTAAGCTATACAGGAGGTCAAACATTGGTTTCCTAGAGACATAGTGATCCTGACCCAAATTAGTAATAGGGTGTTCCAACATCTGAGTTTAAAGCTTTGTGTTTAGACCTGCTAAAATCTGAGAAAGAAATTATTTCTCTCAGAAATCATTGATCTGAACATAATACCTTAAAGTTAGAAAACCTCAAACTCTCTCAGGAGTTGGAGTGCTGTAGGGAGCAGATAGCTTCAGTGAAAAGTGAGCTATCTGAGGCCAAGAAGCTTGAAGAATCCCTTAATGGGAGACGTATCAAGCTGATGGACATCACAAGCACAGTGAACTCCAGATTTAATAGTACACTGGGTTTGGGTGCTTCATCTAGCCAACCCATAGTTCTAACAACTCCAATCAAATTCATTTCTGATAAAGGAAAGGGAGTTGTAGAGGTAGCTAGGAAACATTCTGATCTGCCCAAGAAAACTAAGTCCCAGCAGAAATCGTCGAACGGAGCTCGACGATCGCCGAACACAGATCGATGATCTCAGGCAAAATCGTCGAACTCAGGTCGACGATCTCAAGTTCCTGAACTCTGCCATAGTCGACCGTCGAACGGAGCTCGACGATCTGACCCAAGATCATCGAACGAAGCTCCACGATCGTCGAACAGAGATCAGAGCTCTGGAAACTCTTTCAAGGGCAAGTTAAAATCCAATCATAGGGGTCCTTCATCCCAAATCTTTAACCCTTATACTGAATGGATTATACCTCCAAGGGGATATCATCCAGAAGGTTATAAGAGTCAACCTGGGATGTCTTTTATTTCAGATTTTAAAGGTTATCAACCTAGGCCCAAGGTAAACTGGGTCAAAAACAAATGAATTGTTTTATGTGCAGGTGAAGACCTATCCAACATCAAACCAGCAATGATACTTGGATAGTGGGTGCTCTAAGCACATGACAGGAAACAAGGACAACCTCAAATCCTTTAGAGCCAAGCTTGGACCCAAAGTTATCTTTGGTGATTCAAACTTTGGACAAACTAAAGGATATGGTGTAGTCCAGATTGGATCAGTAACATTCAAGAAGGTAGCTTATGTGGAAGGACTGAAGCACAATTTAATAAGCATCAGTCAGCTATGTGATGAAGGCTACCAGGTGACCTTCAACAAAGCATTATGCAAGATCAAGTTAGAGGACAACACAACTGTGTTGACAGGTAAAAGGAAAGGTAATATCTATCTAGTATACTTTCTTTCAACAGATGTAGATATTTGTCTGTTCAATTTTTTCTGTAGACCAAACATTTTATGGCATAAGATACTAGGACACTTAAACCTTAGAACTATTGCTAGGCTTTCCAAGGACAACCTTGTTAGAGGACTACCTTCTGGCCCCTACAAGAAGGAAGCACTCTACAGGGCTTGTTAATTAGGCAAGCAAACTAAAAATAGCTTTAAGTCACTTAATAAGAGTGATTCACCTAGGATATTGTATCTGTTACACATGGATCTTTTTGGACTCATCACAGTACAAAGCCTAGGAGGGAAATCTTACACTTTGGTAGTTGTAGATGACTTCTCTAGATTCACTTGGGTGTTCTTTTTGAGGAAGAAGTCTGATAACTTTAAGTGTTTGACAGAGTTTCTCAAATGTATACAGATTGAGTTCAATACTCACATTGCGCTGATCAGAAGTGATCATGGGACAGAGTTTGATTCTCTTCTTATGCAAGAGTTCTGTCAGAGTGATGAGATCAGGCACACTTTCTCAGCTCCTAGAACTCCTCAAGAAAATGAGGTAGCTGAAAGGAATAATAGAACCCTTATTGAATCTGCCACTAAATTGTTGTCAGATGCTCACCTTCCTCTATCCTTTTGGGCAGAGGCAGTGAACACCTCCAACTATGTACTGAATAGAAGTTTGATACATAAACTAAAGGGAAAGACTTCCTATGAATTACTCAAAGGGAAGAAACCTAAAGTTGATTATTTTAGAGTCTTTGGTTGTATTTTATATATACACAATAATGACAAGAAATATTTAGCAAAATTTCAAGCTAAAGCTGATGAAGGAGTATTTTGGGATACTCCTTGATCAGTAAGGCTTATAGGGTTTATAATAAATCATCTCTAAAAATTGAGGAATCTTTTCATATATCATTTGATGAATCTAACATGTCTTTCAAGGAGAAGATCACTTCTACCATAGCACCTTTGCAGGAACATTCTCTTGTTGAATACTTGAACAAGTTACAGGTTACTCAAAAGGATAAAAGCAGTGAAGATGAAGAAAGTATTCAACACATTGAAGAGAAACCACCTGAAGAGCCAGTTGTTGTACCACAAGAGGAAACAACAACACAGGTTGGTGAACAATCAACACCCCCTGTTGATTTAGTAACATCAAGAGATCATCCAATTTCTCAAATAATTGGAGACATCTCAGCTAGTGTGCAAACCAGAAATCAGGTCAACCAAAATCTGTTGCATACCTGCTTCCTATCTCAAATTGAACCTCAGTCCATTCAAGATGCAGAGCAAGATCCATACTGGATCATTGCAATGCAGGAAGAGTTGCATCAATTTGAAAGGAACAAAGTGTGGGAACTAGTGCCAAAGCCTAAGGATCACTCCATTATTGGAACAAAGTGTGTGTTCAGAAACAAACTGGATGATCAAGGAGTAATTGTAAGGAACAAGGCAAGGCTAGTTGCTCAAGGATACTCTCAAGAAGAAGGAATAGACTATGACCAGATTTTTGCACCAATTGCAAGATTGGAGGCCATCAGAATCTTTTTAGCTTATGCAGCACATAAAGGATTCAAGATATATCAGATGGATGTCAAAAGTGCATTTTTAAATGGAGACATCAAGGAAGAAGTATATGTCAGACAACCTCCAGGTTTTATCTCTACAACTCATCCTGATTATGTTTTTAAATTGAACAAAGCATTATATTGTCTCAAGCAAGCTCCTAGAGCATGGTATGAGACCCTAGCATGCTTCCTTTTAGAAAATGGATTTTTGAGGGGTAGAGTAGACCAAACTCTTTTCATTAGAACCCATAAGTCCCATACCCTACTAGTACAGATTTATGTAGACGATATTATTTTTGGTTCTACTGATTCAAAATTGTGCAGAAGGTTTTCCCACCTAATGCATTCTAAATTTGAAATGCGTAGCATGTTGAAACTTGTGAAGTGAAAGTGGGTGAATGGAAGGCTTGGGCAACCTATCCGCGCGGACTACGCGGACAAGGTTTACGGACTACTAGGTTGGAAGGGATGTTGCAAGCGGTTTGCTCTGTGGCGGCCTGGGCGGTCTGTTCGCGCGGACTACGTGGACAACAACAGCGGTCTGTCTGGCCAGTGATTACTCAGCAGGCAGTTGGATCCCAGGAAGTAACTGGGCGGATAGAAATCCTATCCGCGGAGTCCGGTTTGGAGCAGACTGATGAACTGGAGCTCGGCAGACCGGTTTGGCAGTTGCCTTGGTCTTGCTCTAGTGCAGCGGCAAGTGGAAGCCGCGGAGACCGCCGGTCAGTGCGGACAGAAGCTGGAGGTCGCTCGGTATGGCAGGCTAGATCCAGTGTCCGCCAGTAAGTACGGACTGGCCCTTGTGGCCAGTGGACTGTACTTGGTGTGATCTGAACCAAGTCCAGGTTGGCTCAGTCCGGGGAGATCGCGCAGTGGAGCGCGGGCTGCTTTCTCAGTCCGCCAAGTCTAGTAGAAGTGATGTTGCCTTGATTGCTAGCTTGGAGGATGCGGACTGGAGGATTGCCTGTGCAAGAGTGTGCGGACTGGAGCTGGAGTCCGCTGAGTTCGGTGTAGCCTTGTGATGAGGTTATGAACTCAGGAGTGCGGATTGGAGTTTGCTGTGTAAGTAGACTGGATCGGCGTGTCCGCTGAGTCCGGCAGTGCCTTGGAGATAGAGGCAATGGACTCAGGAGGTACGGACGGAAGCCGGGTGTCCGCTGAGTCCGGCAGGTGCCTTGACGGCGAGGCTGTGGGCTCGGGTTATGCGGGCTGATGCCTTGTCCGCAGATTGGAGGACACAGCTGTTGTGGAGTCCGGATGTGGTGGTCCTGGCTTGGCCTTTAGCGGCAAGGCGGGCTGGATATTGGAGTCCAGCCTTAGAGAAGCTGGGGCGGACGGGCTATCTCCACAGGAATGGCGAACTAAAGTGTGTGTCCGCGGGCTGGCGGACACACTTGTTCTTGCTGCGGGATGTGGCGATGTTCCTATCGGCTAGGGCGGTGACCATACTCATCATCGTGCCTATAAATAGGACCCATGTCACATCAGGAGTATGCAACATAAACCGAAGTAAGTGAATAGTAATTGATCTCGCGTAAGTTATTGCGGTCTGGACTTTAGTGTCCCCGCGGTTTAAGAGTTGACTGGTTGTGCTGTGCAGGTTGTGCGGATAGCGTTGGAAAGCCAGGACTTGGCTCTGATTGCAGTCAGGGACAGTGCGGACTCTGCGGTGAAGCAACAGGCGGTAAACAGCAGGTCGCGAATAGCGACCAGGCGGTCTCCTCTTTGGCAACTTGGTTCGGGGTTCAGGAAGTCGCCTGCTTCAGGCGGACTATTCCATTCGGTGACACAGCTCGTGCGGTCTGGCGGCTAGGCGACCTCGCGGTCAGGCGGCTTGCAGATCGGCGGTGAAGAGCTAAGCATTCGAATAAGGGGTAGTCCGCGCGGCTTGGGTTGCGGTCTGGCGACCTGGCGGACTGAGCGGACTCCACAGCAGTAGACCGGCGGCTTGGTGGTTCAGTCCGCACGGCTTGTTTTTGTTTCTTGTCTTTGTAACTGTCTCTGCTCTCCTGGTTTGTGTTTTGGTGAAGCATGTCTCGCCATGTTTATCTCGCCTTATAAAGAAGTTTGCTCTTGGTCAATAAAGAAGCTTGTGCTGCATGTGTTGCTGGTTGTTACTGCTTTGTTGAGATAACCCCTGCTAACTCCAGGATCCGGGAAAACTTTCAACAATATAAGTGGGGTGTTCTCCGCCAGTTTGTTGAGTTTCAACAGTGTATCCGAGGAGGCCTCTGCGGTTTTGTTGAATTTTAACATGGTATCAGAGGGAGGTTGTTGGAGTGGTCAAGCACTGCTCAATGGAAGTAGTTGGTCTTCTGTAGAGGAAACCAGTGGTAGAACCATGACAGTGGAGGATGCAAGTTGTCTTGGTATTGATCTCCTTACAGAGACGAACTTTGAAAGGTGGAAGTCCTGTATGAAGAGCTTTCTTCTTGGAGAGGACCTTTGGGAGGTTGTATGCGGAGCAGGAAGACAAGAGGATACTGCTGGAAATGCTGAAGATATGAGAGCTTGGAAGGAGACAAATGCGAAAGCGGAGTCTATTCTCAAGCAGGTGATCTCATCGGAGCTCTTGGACGACATCAGTGGATGTCGGTCAGCTGCGGAGGTTTGAACCTCCCTTGATGGGTTGTTCAGGAAGGAGGTGAAGGTTGCTGCTGACGATGGTCCCTCTACTTCATATCAAGAAGAAAGGAGTATTTCTCCTAGGCGTGATAGGAAGAGGAAGGAAAGACTAAGGTGCTATAAATGCAAGAAGCAAGGTCATCTTCGGAAGGAGTGCAAGGTTGTCTTGCTCTCGGCGAACGTAGCTCATGTCGGAGGTAAGGAGAAGAACATAGTTGGGACATCAACTAGTTCTGGAGCTGATCGGATGAATGTCAGTGATAGTGCAGCTATCTGGCATGAAAGATTGGGGCATGTAGGGATGGACAAGCTGAAAGCAATGGCGGAAAGAAGACTCGTAAGAGGCTTGCCCAGATTGTCATCCTATGGCGATGGTCAGGGGTGTGCGGGATGTCAGGAAAGTGGAGCATATCGCTTCATGGTTGATAAAGCACAATCTAGATGTGAAGCACCATTGGCGGTTGTCCATTGTGCTCTAGTGGGACCGACCGTCACGGCCAGTCTTGGAGGCAGCAGGTTCATGCTGATATTGGCTGATGACTATTCAAGGTATACATGGGTATACTTCATGAAGAAGAAGTCCAACATGGTACGCTTGTTAGTGGAGTTCAAGAAGCTTGTGGAAGTCCAGCTTGGCCGGAGGATCAAGGTGTTGAGGACAAGTTTCGGTGGTGAGTTTTGCTCAACTGAGTTCTCACACTTTTGCAGGAAGCAAGGGATCCGGAAGGAGCTTTCTTGTGGACATACTTCACAACAAGATAGTATTGCAGCTCGGATGATCCGTTGGTTAACGGAGACCTGCAAGTGCTGGCTTCAGAGTAAAGGCGTTCCGAAGGCTCTTTGGGCGGAAGGGATGGCCTGTGCTGCTCATGTCATCAACCGGATGCCTCTTAGCCTGATCGTAGTGAAGACTCCATATGAGCTGATGTTCGGAGTGAAGCCCTCAGTGAAACATCTTCGGGTGTTTGGATCTACCTGCTACATACACTCTCCGGGTGCTCTTAAGACAAAGCTAGTTTTTGTTAGGTATGCTGAGCAGAGAAGAAGATGGAGGTGTATGGATCCTGCGACGAAGAAACTCATAGTGTCGAGAGACTTTGTCTTCGATGAGTTTACGCCGTATTGGGGTAGCTCTCATGTGGAGCTAGAGATAAGCAGGTCAGATGGTGGGCTGAAGGAGGCTACTGCTAAGGAAGTGGAGTTGCCTGAGTCACCAGGTACTCCAGGTTGTTCTAGCTCCGGGGCAAAGGCATCAAAGTCGGGAAGAAGGGGGAGCGATGCTCCAGGATCTTCTGGCTCGAAGGCGGAGGCTTCCGGTTCAGGAAGTAAGGGGAGCGATGTTCCAGGGAGTTATTGTTCAAGAGGGGAGTCTTCTGGTTCTTATAGCAGGGGGAGCGTTGCTCCAGGTGCTCTTGGTTCCAGTAAGGAGGCGTCTTGTTCAGGAAGCACGGGGAGCATTTTTCCGGGTTTGCCCATGAACGGAGCTGGTTCAAAAGCAGCGGAGGTGGTTAGCCATGATCAGGTTCTTCGGAGATCGAAGAGGATCAGTAAGACACCAGCTCAATATAGCGAAGGGAACACGACAGACTTGGTTTCGTGTTTCCTTGTTAACCCTCAGGTCGAGCAAGGTTCTTCTGGCTGTGACGACCACACTAGAATCAAGGAGGTGGTTGACACAAAGGCTGAAGAGGTGACTTCTCTCAGAGGTAACAAGGCTTGGGCTTTTATGCCCAAGGAAGTTGGTGATACTCCTGTGATGCATGAGTGGAGGTTGAAGCTGAAGAAGGCAAAGGGAAGCATGACTCCTTTTTGGAGATGCTGGAGGGCTCCCTCATGGTCTATAATATGCGGGGCGAGGACTATGTCTTGGAAATCTCTTCGTAGATGCTATCAGAAGGACCAGGTGCAAGGTTACGGGAGCTGCTGGAGTTATTCACCACCTCTCACTTCAAGGGGGGAGTGTTGAAACTTGTGAAGTGAAAGTGGGTGAATGGAAGGCTTGGGCAACCTATCCGCGCGGACTACGCGGACAAGGTTTGCGGACTGCTAGGTCGGCAGGGATGTTGTAGATGGTTTTCTCTATGGCGGCCTGGGCGGTCTGTTCGCGCGGACTACGCGGACAGCAGCAGCGGTCTGTCAGGCCGGTGATTACTCAACAGGCAGTTGGATCCCAGGAAGTAACCGGGCGGATAGAAATCCTATCCGCGGAGTCCGGTTTGGAGCGGACTGATGAACTGGAGCTCGGCAGATCGGTTTGGCAGTTGCCTTGGTCTTGCTCTAGTGCAGCGGCAAGTGGAAGCCGCGGAGACCGCCGGTTAGTGCAGATAGAAGCTGGAGGTCGCCCGGTATGGTGGGCTAGATCCAGTGTCCGCCAGTAAGTACGGATTGGCCCTTGTGGCTAGTGGACTGGACTTGGTGTGATCTGAACCAAGTCTAGGTTGGCTCATTCCGGGGAGATCACGTAGTGGAGCGCGGGCTGCTTTCTCAGTCCGCCAAGTCTAGTAGAAGTGATGTTGCCTTGACTGCTAGCTTGGGGGATGCAGACTGGAGGATTGCCTGTGCAAGTGCGTGCGGACTAGAGCTGGACTCCGCTGAGTTCGGTTTAGCCTTGTGATGAGGTTATGAACTCAGGAGTGCGGATTGTAGTTTGCTGTGTAAGTAGACTGGATCGGCGTGTTCGCTGAGTCCGGCGGTGCCTTGGAGATAGAGGCAATGGACTCAGGAGGTGCGGATGGAATTCGGGTGTCCGCTGAGTCCGAAAGGTGCCTTGACGACGAGGCTGTGGGCTCGAGTTATGCGGGCTGATGCGTTGTCCGCAGATTGGCGGACACAGCTGTTGTGGAGTCCGGCTGTGGTGGTCCTAGCTTGGCCTTTAGCGGCAAGGCGGGCTGGATATTGGAGTCCGGCCTTGGAGAAGCTGGGGCGGACTGGCTATCTGCACAAGAACGACGAACTGAAGTGTGTGTCCGCGGGCTGGCGGACACACTTGTTCTTGCTGCGGGATGTGGCGGTGTTCCTATCGGCTAGAGCGGTGACCATACTCATCATCGTGCCTATAAATAGGACCCATGTCACATCAGGAGTATGCAACCTAAACCGAAGTAAGTGAACAGTAATTGAGCTCGCGTGAGTTGCTGCGGTCTGGACTTTGGTGTCCGCACGATTTAAGAATTGACCGGTTGTGCTGTGCAGGTTGTGCGGATAGCACTATAAAGCCAGGACTTGGCTCTAATTGCGGTCAGGGACAGTGCGGACTCTGCGGTGAAGCAACAGGCGGTAAACAGCAGGTCGCGAATAGCGACCGGGAGGTCTCCTCTTTGGCAACTTTGTTCGGGGTTCAGGAAGTCGCCTGCTTCAGGCGGACTGTTCCATTCGGTGACACAGCTTGTGCGGTCTGGCGGCTAGGCGACCTCACTGTCAGGCGGCCTGCAAATCGGCGGTGAAGAGCTAAGCATTCGAATAAGGGGTAGTCCGCGCGGCTTGGGTTGCGGTCTGGCGACCTGGCGGACTGAGCGGACTCCACAACAGTAGACTGGCGGCTTGGTGGTTGAGTCCGTGCGGCTTGTTTTTGTTTCTTGTCTTTGTAATTATCTCTGCTCTCCTGGTTTGGGTTTTGGTGAAGCTTGTCTCGCCATGTTTATATCGCCTTGTAAAGAAGTTTGCTCTTGGTCAGTAAAGAAGCTTGTGCTGCATGTGTTCCTGGTTGTTATTGCTTTGTTGAGATAACCCCTGTTAACTCCAAGATCCGGGAAAACTTTCAACAATATAAGTGGGGTGTTCTCCGCCGGTTTGTTGAGTTTCAACAGGGTATCCGAGGAGGCCTCTGCGGTTTTGTTGAATTTTAACATAGCATGGGTGAGCTATCCTTCTTTCTAGCATTGCAAGTCAAACATCATACTGAAGGCATCTTTATTTCTCAAACCAAGTATGCAAATGAATTGGTTAAGAAATTTGGCATGTCTGAAGCATCCTGTATGAAAACACCTATGCCTACTAATGCTGTATTGGATGCTGATGAACATGGGAAACCTGTTGATCAGACAACATATAGAGCAATGATTGGCTCTTTACTGTACCTTATAGCTAGTAAACCAGATATAATGTTTGCTACATGTCTATGTGCTAGGTTCCAAGTAAGCCCTAGAGAGTCAAACCTAACATTAGTAAAGAGGATTCTCAGGTATGTTAAAAGTTATCCAAATTTAGGTCTCTGGTATCCAAAAGATTCAGCATTTGATTTAACTGGATTTTCTGATGCTGATTATGCTGGATGCAGAAATGACAAGAAAAGCTCCAGTGGAACTTGTCAGTTCCTTGGTGACAGACTTGTCTCTTGGTTTTATAAGAAACAAACTTCTGTGTCAACTTCAACTGCTGAAGCTGAATATATAGCTGCAGGAAGTTGTTGTTCACAAATCTTGTGTATTCAAAACCAACTTCTAGACTATGGCTACAAATTAGAGAAGTCTAAAATCTTTTGTGATAACACCAGTGCTATTTCTATAGCTCAAAATCCAGTCCTCCATAGTAGGACAAAACACATAGAGATTAGACATCACTTCTTAAGGGATAATGTTGAAAAGAATAAAATTGAACTGCAATATATCCCAACTGACTTACAAAGTGGAGATATTTTCACCAAGCACTTGGACGAAAAGAAACACACCTTCTTCCTAAATCAGTTAGGAATGTTAGATGGAGGAAGTCTTAAATAATATCCAAGATTTTAAAAGTTTAAAAATTGACCAAGACTAGGCAAACATCTTGATTTTTCTTAGTGTCTAGAGTTTTTCTGGTCTCTGAAATGCGCTCGACGATTTTCCCCCAGATCGTCGAACGGAGATCGATGATTTCCGAAATCGTCGACCTGAGTTCAGCGTTTCTCAGATAGTATGAACTATCTCTTCCGGTCAACGATCATCGAACGGCGCTCGATGATGTTGTTCTCTGAACGATCGTCGAACAGAGCTCGATGCTCTCCTATATCGTCGAACGGAGATCGACGATATTGAAGACTCTTCAGATTCCTTTAGAAGCCCTGATCGTCGAACTGAGTTCAACGATCTTTCCTTTTCTGCGTCGAACTCTAATATAAAATTCATTTTTCGCCATCGTTCTCCTTTTGCGCTTTCGATTTCTCTGCAAAAACTTTCTTTCCCTCCAAACATTTATACACTTGGTCGTTTTGTTTGTTGAATCTTTGCAGGTAATCATGGTCGTTTCTGTTGCTGTTCTTGCCGCCATGAAATTTGATGCCGGCTTTGACATTGACATGTAGTCCTTCAGCACAACAGATCAGGTTTTCCAGGACATCTTGGAGTTATTCAAAGAGCAGAAACTTGCTACAATCATGACCACAAGGATTAAACTTGCTGCTGATGAGATTAAAGAGTGGGTCTACACTGCCCACAACCAGGATCAAAACACAATCATTGGATCAATTTCTGGCACCCAGGTACCCTTGACCCCAGCAATTCTGGCAGAAGTTTTTGAGTTGAGTTCTGGTGGAGACTCTACTGATTTATCTAGAGAGGAGTATGCTGATTTGCTTGCAAGAATGGGTCATTCTGAGGCTAACCCTAGCAAGCTGCTGAAGAAGAATCTGTCTGTGGAATATTGATTCCTGGCTGATGTAGTTGGGAAGGTCCTGTTGGCTAAGCACTCTGCCCATGATACTATTTCTAGGTATTAGCTATGCCTAATGGGAGCCATAGTGGACAAGAAGAATCTGAACTGGGGAGAGGTCTTGTTTGACCTAATCAAAAAGAAAATTAATAAGAGTTTTGTAAATTTTGGGAGGATTTTATGGCTTTTTCTGCAGAACAAATGCCCTGCATTACTAGTATCTTCTGGGATACACATTAATGCTTCCAAGAGACTGTCTTGTGCCCTTTTTGGTAAATGGGACAGGCAGATCTCCAAGCCCAGCAGACCCTCTTCCAGTACATCTTCAGGCACCAGGACTGCCATAGTCACTTCCCCTCAGGTCTCTGCCCCTGCAGATGACTTGCCTGCTGCTGCCTCTTCTCCTCCTCCAATTCCATCTTCTCCAGTTCCATCCACCCTTCAAATTCCATCCACCATTCAACCTCAATCCACTATCATCATCTCCAGCCCTTCTCTAACATCCATACCATCTCCAATTCCAATTCTACCAACAACAAAAGAACCATTCCATCCATTGTACTCCTACCCTCAACCAGATATTGAAACATCACCATCCATTCCATCCTTCAATCTTATTGATGATTCCTTCATGGATGACTCACCCTCCTTACCTCCTGAGCTGCCCTCCTCTTCAACATCTTACTAGGAACTGCTACAAGAGATCATTGATCAACCCACCTTCAGACCATCTATCTCAATCCCCTTGTCTTCCATCACCACGTTACCCACACCTCAACCATCTCTTCCCCAATACACTTGCTCTCCCCTACCATCACCTATAGCTCCACCTCCATCCTCTACCTCTGCTCCAGTCACTGCTGAGCAAGTAGATCTTCCGGCCCTAGCTGACAGGATATATGAATTGCTAGACCCCAGGCTATCTCTTCTCTTGGAGACCCCCTTGGCTCCATTACTCCAGTCAGTGGTAGCTCTTTCTGCCAGGCTCTCTTCCTTATTCCCTCAGGCAGCCCCTTCAGCAGTGTGACTTGATCCAGCTTTGACTGAATCTAGGCAGTGGGAGATGCCCTATGAAGTGAGCTTGCCTGCTATGTATTCTGTTTCCTCAGTACATGTTGCTGCTGTTCCTCAAGTTCCAGCTAGACCTCCAGTTGCAGTATTCTCCATATACCTCAGGTCTCTGCTTTCAGCATTTGACTCAGCCTATTTCAATTGTCTACCAGAGAAAGCTTGTTTTCTAGAGAGAGTTGCTGTCCAGCACCCAGAGGATCTCTCCAAGGCCCTTGTGCCCTTCTCATGCTGTGACCCCTGCATCATAACTTCTTTTGTCAATTCAGTATATGCTGCCGCTACTCCTGCTGAAAGCAGTGTTGTTGTTTCTGATGTTGCTGCCCTTCCTGCTGAAAATTTTGTTGATATTATTGCAGATACTGCTGATGAGTCAATTTCTAAGGATATCCATATGACAGAGGCACATGATTTTGAGCCTTCTGTGTTTGCTGATGACATTCTTCCTGATGCTAATATTGTTGTTTCTGAGAGTGAAACTGTTGCTACCCCAACTGCTATTATTACTGCTCCAGAACATTCAGTATCTGCTGCTGTTGCTGCTGCTTCAACTTCTGTTACTAGTTCTGTATCTACTGCTGCTTCAACCTCTGCTTCTCCTTCAACTTCAATCACTGCTGCTTCATCTGTTTCAACCCAGCTCAAGAAAGAATTGATGAAAAAGATTGATGCTCTTTATGATGAGCAAAGTTCTGAAAGTGACGAGTTCAAGACAGATTCTGATGACTCCTTTGCCACTATTGCCAGGAAGAGAAAGGCAAGGAGCAAAGCCATGATGAGAGTACCTCCAGCCAAAGTCAAGGACAACAATGATATTCCATATTATATTCTTCATGACTGCCCCATAACTGAGCACTGGATGCAGTATTCAAAGAACCAACTCAAAGTAATGAAGAAAAAGAGGAAATATGAAAAAGGCTCTTCCCAATTTCAACATCCTCATCCTCCTCCACCACCTCCTCCTGATGCAGGTGCAGGTGGAAGTTCAGTTGCTCAACCCTCTGCCAAAAGCCAAACCCCCTATCAGCCTCATGCCAGATCCTATCATAGGGGAAGCCAGTACAAGGGTTCTCAATCCAGAAGAGGTAACTACAGAGGAAATCAAAGAGAAGTCCATGTTTATTCTAAAGGTTACTCAAGGCAACATCCCTACTCCAGGGAAGGACAAATCTCATCTTACACAACCTCTGGTCCTTTTCCCAATAAACTGAAGGAAGTAGTTTCATCCAGGCCTCCTCAGGACAATCCATCAAATAGATATGAACCACCAGTGCCATTTGAAGATCCTGAAAATAATCCAACTGCTTGGACTGCAAGGATGAAAGAGCTTGCTGCACTGGACCAGATTAAGAAAGCTAGAGAGCAAGGCAGAGACTCCTCCAACATCACTACATTGTCTGAACAGAGAAGGAAAGAGTTGGAAAGATATGCTTCAAGTAAATTCTTTGATTCTGACAGATACATGGAGCTGCATCTTGAAGCTGTAGTTCCAAGGCCCAAACAACAAACTTCTTTAGGTGCAGCAGATGACACAAGATCAAGAAGGAAGCTCTCAACCCCAATAGAGAAATCAAACTCATAAAGAGCAAGGAGAAGAAATAACTATGTAAGGTGACAATCATTTTGGATTCTGAATTCTGTCTGGGATGATATATATCTGTGGTTCTGCATTGCCCTACCTATTGCTTTTCTGTTTTGTTGCTGTGTATGTTGTTATTTAATTTTTCCAGATTTTGTAAATAGTAATCCTAACCCAAATAGGGGGAGATTGTTGGAACACCCTATTACTAATTTGGGTCAGGATCACTATGTCTCTAGGAAACCTGTGTTTGACCTCCTGTATAGATCTAAAGGTCAATTAGAATTGAGTCTAAGGGTTAGAAGTCTAGGTTTGGAAGCTGCCCTCAAGACCCAGAATTTTCAGTTTGAGACTAAGTCATATCGTCGAGCTCAGCACGACGATTCGTCGATCTCCATTCGACGATCGTCTAGCTCAACTTCGACAGATCGTCGAACTCCATTCGACGATCGCTGAGCTCAACTTCAACAGATCGTCGAACTCCATTCGACGATCTACGAGCTCAGTTCGACGATCTTGACTCAGTATTGGATCTCTATCTCTGAGCTCAGTTCGACGATCTTTGAGCTCAGATCGACGTTTTTTTGTTGCTGTATAAGTCCATATCGTTGAGCTCAGTTCGACGATAGCAGAGCTCAGTTCGACATTTTCTGATGACTTCAAGGATTTTCAAGAATCAAATTCAGAACAGTTAAGGAGTTATTCAGCAATTAATTCAGAAGATTTTCTAGCCGTTTTCATTTATTTCTGGACCAAGTTTCAAGGGATTATCAATGAATGTTTATTTGGACTTTCCTCCAGAAGACAATTGCAATTAAGGATGCAATTAATGACATGCCAACGACTATTCTTGACAGAGGATGTTTTTCTATTCACTACCAGAGAATAAAAGATAAGATTTTTTGAATCTCAACAACACTCAGAACACAGACAAGAAGAAGAAAATATTCTCTGTCTCAAAGAATTCTTTCAGAACACATATCCAAGGAGATCAACCATCTTAAATCTTCTGATCTCTTGTGATTCAAGTGTTCAAGGCCAAAATCTTTCAAAGACTCCGGACACCTAACATTTCAGTTGTTGCTGAAATCATCATTTGTTGGAGATCAACTTCTGAAGGCCTATCACCCTACAGCAAAGCTTCATTTCCTGAACATCTCAAGGACTCACGGGGAGCTTTGACACCATCAAATCCACATAGTCTTCTCAGCTGATTTGAGAAAGAGAAGACTTCCATAACTCTCTCATCCCCATCTCTGTAAAGGGTTTCTCAAACTCCCTTCAAAAGTTTGTGTTTGGTTTTTGAGCACCTTGTCAAAAGCTCATTGGTGGCAAGACACCTGATCAAAAAATATGATTTGGTTTTTGAGCACCTTATCAAAAGCTCATTGGTGCCCATGACACCTGATCAACTCATCCTGCAGTGGATTCCTACCTAGGGTGGTAGAAGAGTGGATGTACCCAAGTTTAGGGGAACCACTATAACTCCTTGTGTCTTCTGGCTTGCTTATCTTTATCTTTTATTTCTGGCTATGATTGTTTTGTGATTAGTTTAGATCTGTGATTAATTTCTGTTGTAGGTTATTTTGTGATTAGATTTAATAGCTTCTTCCCTGTTCACTCAGATTACAATAATTGTTGTAAAAGGTTTTCAAGCACCATATACTCTATTCACCCCCCTCTAGAGTATATCAGATCTAGCTGCACTTTCATCGACGTTAAAAGTAACGCTAAGACGTCATAACTATGACGATACCAATCCAATAAAATCAGCAAAAAATAGGGGCATTACAGGCTCAGCCATGTCGAAGCCAAGATCAGTCACACATCTGGTGGTTATGTCCTTATCAATCCCTTCAATAAATGAAGGTGACAGGGACACATAACCTGATGATGAAGGTGTGCCACCAAGGGTAGGAGTCGGGATGATCCGGATGTCCGGCTCATCATCCTCTTCCATAACACGGAGGTACTCGGCACAATCCTTCAGAACATGATCTGTTCTACGACAATACAAACACTTTCTCCCATTACACTGCGGTCCTTGTGGGGCCGGAGAGGAATAAGAGAACGGTTTATGTGGCGAGGACGATTGACCATAAGCTCGGGGCACAGTGTTTGAAGGGCTGTACGAATACAGCATCTCATGCATTGTGCGCTGAGGCTTATGCTCAATATCTCTCGTAGGGAATTCATGACTAGCATGGGAAGGCTTTCCACACTAATGACATTGGGCATATGAATATCCCCACATGGTGTCGAAACAGCAGATTCAAAAGAAATTGTGCAAATTACTAAATCCAACAATATATTACTACAATTGCCTAAAGAAACAAGAAAGAGGCAGGCAAAACAGAAATAGAACAAAACAAAAGCGATTTACAAAGAAAAAGGAAAGCAATCTCACGTCTCCCTCTCCAGAAACTCACACGACTGTGTTCCTCGGCAACGGCGCCAAAAACTTGATGCTAAAGATCACAGCAGTGAACCAGTCGCACAAGTAATATAAAATGGGCGAGTTTTCCCAAGTATCGATCTCTCAAGAAACACAGTAAGGAGGACTTAATTTTGAGGAGGACTTGAGATTGAAGTCCTTAGGTCGGAGTTAACTAAGGGGGGTTTTGATTGTTGCGATAAAAAGAAAGTAAAAATCTAACAAATACTCCTATGCAACGCCGCTATGCGATGCTTCGCTAGGCGGGATGGAAGACTAGTCGGGCCACTATGCAGCGAATCACTAGGCGGATGGGCGAGTAGGCTTGCGGATGAAGTGATGAGAATGGCAGAATGAGGGTCGTGAGCACCTCTTCGCTATGCACGCCACTAGCAATTGCTAGTGCTGCAAGGGTGGCTGCTGGTGGATGAAATATGGCGCACCTCAAGTAAATATAACGAAAATATACAATCACATAGACATGATTACAGATAAACGTATATTACACTAAGCATAGCTTCATCAAATACAAAAAGTTCAACTAAACTATCAACAACAAGAGAAGAAAAGTGTGTGAAATCGACCGGATCCGAAGCCTTGCTGATGATTCACGGTTGGAATCGTTGGGTTGTCAATCCACATCCAAGCTCGGTCCTCAACTGTGTCCGGGGTAGAGAAGGGCTGTCACCACCTTCCAATGGCCCGTCTTCTTCGTGTCACGATAGCAGACGAAACTTGCAAGCTTCCCTTTTGCTTGTCGGCGATGGAGTCAAACCCTACTTGAAGCTCACGGATGAAGGAGAAGGCCGAGAGGAAGCTCCGGCTTGGATTTGGCGGTGAAAGCTTGCCCAGAGCACCTCCCTACGGTGGAAGATGATGAAGAAAGACGGAGAAGGTGGAAAATGGTGGAGAAATGTCGAGTGATCCCCCGCTCTCCCGAATTAGGGCGAGACCTGTATATTTATAGAAAAACAGAAATGAACAATGCGCACGATCACGGGCGCACGACTATTGGTCGTGCGCCCTATGTCTAGTGATCATGCGCACTGGCATGGCATGATAGGAATATGAACTGGGATAACGCGCACGAATAGTGGCGCACGACCAGTGGTCGTGCGCACTAAGTTCAATGGTCGTGCGATTACCCCAGACAGGACTCCAGAAAAGAGGAATCAATGCACACGATCAGTGGCGCATGACCGGTGGTCGTGCGCACGAGGTCCAGTGGTCGTGCGATTACCCCAGGCAGATTTTGGAAAACGAAGGGTAGTGCGCACGATCAGGGGCGCACGACCAGTGGTCATGCGCATTAGATCCAATGATCGTGCGCAGTATTCCTGTTTCACAACCATCCCGGAACACGCACACGACCCCTGTACCGAAAGGAAAAACCAATCACTGATATGTGCAGACATTCCAGGCAATCACACAAAGGAGTACAAACTATAAAAATAATAAAATACGGGCATAAATGTGCACTTCCTATGGAAATAAAGATAAGATGAAATATGAATGACATAGAACTAAAAGTGAAGTGCAAACACGTGAAAACTAGCCCAGATGAGTCCGAAAATAGGTATATAAAATGGACTCATCAATCATCTCGACGAACTTAGATCTTAGGTCGACGATTTCTGGATCATCTACTTCAACATTTTAAAGACTAAAAACACTTAAATGATCTAAGTCCAGAATCATACTTCAGTTGACGAATTCATGTTCTCAGCTCGATTTATAGGTCGCAGCGTGGTTTTGACTGTTTATAAAATTAACACTTTCATCAAAGGTTATACTTACCCGTTTCACAAATGACTCTCCAGCTAGGCATTCAAAAGCGTGGTGGCCGGGATTTCCACATCCCTGGCATGATATGCCCCCAACCGGAGCCGGAGGAGTAGTCAATCTGGTCAGCATCCTTCTTCCATCCATCATAGGTTGGCTTGCTTCGGCTTGCTGCATCACCGCATTCACATCAAACAAATTTTTCGCCCCCTAGGGGCATTTCTTCCCGCAGTCTAGTATGTGCTATGGGAGGTCGTGTCTCGAAGAAGCCGCAAAGCCTCTTCAGGAGAAAGGTTCATAATTGTGTCGCCGGCTGATACGTCGATCATAGCCCGGTAGTTCTGCTCGACACCAAAATAGAATATTTCTACAAGATTCCACAGCTCGCAGCCATGTTGGGCATAATGGCACTGCAGGTCAACAAAATGCTCCCACGGCTCAGACAACGTCTCTTGGTCCAGCTGCCGGAATGTAGCAATTTCCCTTCTAGGATTCATAATTTTGTCCACTGGGTGGAACGTGGCCAAAAACTTAGAGGACAGAGCCTCCCATGTGGTAGCGGTTCCAGGGGCAATTGTGTGAAGCCAGGTCTTAGCCCTGTCCCTCAATGAAAATGGGAATAGCTTCAGCTTTACTACCTCGTCAGAAATTCCAACATATCGAAAGGTGCCGCAAATCTCTGAGAACTCCGCCAGATGGAGGTGCGGGTACTCACTCGCCAAACCAGAATACTGCGTATTATTTCGAATCATATTTAGAATCGCGGGCTTTATCTCAAAATGGTTGTTGGCAATGGCTGGTATGATGCCTGGATAAACACTTCCCGCAGTCAGGGTAGTGAAATCACGCATCGTCCTAACGCGATGTTGGACCACCTCCTGACCCTCAACAACTCTATCACCTTGGCCATATCCTACTTGGCCCATGTCTTCCTTTCTAACTTCAGCAGCAGCACGCACGCAAGCTCTCCTCGATCGTGGGGTCTTAAGATCAGCTCCCAAATTTTCACCCCTATTACTATGGTTAGGATCTGTTATACAAAAAGAAAAATCTATTAAAGCGTCAAACACCTGAAATTTTTCCAAAAGAAAAATGCACACAACGGTTGCACTCCCCGGCAACAGCGCCAAAAACATGATGTGCTCTCAACAAGTGTGCCGATCGCTGTCAAGTAAAAAAAGTGAGGAGTTTAATCCCCAGATATTGATCTCTCGAGGAGTGCAAGTAGGGAGTGTGGTTTTGCTATTGGAAAAGTGAATGCAAGTGTTAACGTGACAAAGGGGGTTTAGTTTTGGTTTCATAAACTTAATGCTAATAAAACTAATGCGGGTCGCCGTCACCGCATTGCTTAGGTGGATTAATACGGATAGTAGTATGGACGATGGACGAAACAGTGATGGTCACAATCACCTCATCTCAATGCACGCTCCTAGCAAGTGCTAGAACGGCTCGATCACAACAAGCACAGGAAAAACTGAAGCTTAACAAACACAAGCAATGATTAAGACATAACAACAGATCGACATGTTGAAATCTTAAGCAAAACATTGTTCTCAAGCAACAATCCCACTATCACAAGTTCAGAATGAAGTAACTAAAAGAGCAGCTAGATCTGATATACTCTAGAGGGGGGTGAATAGAGTATATGGTGCTTTTAAACTTTTTACAACAATTGTTGCAATGTGAGTAAGCAGGGAAGCAATGAACAAATCTAATCACATAACTAAACTAATCATAAGCTAATCACAGAACAATCACAGCCAGAAACAAAAATAAAGACAAGCAAGCCAGAAGATACAAGGAAATATAGTGGTTCCCCAAAACTTGGGTACATCCACTCTTCTACCACCCTAGGTAGCAATCCACTGTAGGATGAGTTGATCAGGTGTCCTGGGCACCAATGAGCTTTTGATAAGGTGCTCAAAAACCAAATCAGATTTTTTGATCAGGTGTCTTGCCACCAATGAGCTTTTGACAAGGTGCTCAAAAATCAAGCTCAAACTTTTGAAGGGAGTTTGAGAAACCCTTTACAGAGATGAGGGTGAGAGAGTGATGGAAGTCTTCACTTTCTCAAACAGCTGAGAAGACTAAGTGGATTTGATGGTGTCAAAGCTCCCCCTGAGTCCTTGAGATCTTCAGGAAAAGAAGCTTTGCTGTAGGGTGATAGACCTTCAGAAGTTGAGCTCCAGCAAAAGATGATTTCAGCAACAGCTGAAATGTTAGGTGTCTGGAGTTTTGAAATATGTTGGCCAGGAACACTTGAGACAAGAGAGATCTGAAGATTTCTGAAAATTTGATCTCCTTGGATGTGTGTTCTTGAGAATTCTTTGAGACAGAGAGTATTTTGTGTGCTTGTTCTAAAAATTACTGATGTCTGTGTTTTCTGTCCATCTGTATATATGTGTGAGGGATTCAAAAATTCTTCACTTTTATTCTTTGGTACTGAATGGAAAAACATCCTCTGTCAAGAATAGCCGTTGGCCTGCATTAATTGCATCCTTAATTGCAGAATGTCTTCTAGAGGAAAGTCCATAGAAATATTCCTTGAAAATCTCTTGAAACTTGGTCAAGAAATAAATGAAAACGGATAGAAAATCTTCTGAATTAATTGCAGAATAACTCCTTAACTGATTTGAATTTGAATCTAGAACCATCCTTGAAGTTATCTGAAAACGTCGAACTGAGCTCTGCTATCGTCGAACTGAGCTCAGCGATATGAACTTATACTGCAACAAAATATCGTCGATCTGAGCTCGAAGACCGTCGAACTGAGCTCAGAGATAGAGATCCAAAGCAGAGTCAAGATCGTCGAACTGAGCTCACCGATCGTCGAATGGAGTTCGACGATATGATGAAGTTGAGCTCAACAATCGTCGAATGGAGTTCTACGATCTGTCAAAGTTGAGCTAGACGATCGTCGATCGGAGTTCGACGATATGACTTAGTCTCAAACTGAAAAAGTCTTGGTCTTGAGGGCAGCTTCCAAACTTAGACATCTAACCCTTAGACTCAATTCTAATTAACCTTTGAGCTATACATGAGGTCAAACATTGTTTCCTAGAGACATAGTGATCCTGACACAAATTAGTAATAGGGTGTTCCAACAATCTCTCCCTATTTGGGTTAGGATTACTATTTACAAGTTTGGAAAAAATTAAATAACACACAAGCAGTAAAACAAAAAAGCAACAAGCTAGACATTGCAGAACCACATGCATATATATCATCCCAAATAATAATTAGAGAGATTGTCACCTTACATTGTCATTTCTTTTCCTTGCTCTTAATCAGTTTAATTTCTCTGTTGGGGTTGAGAGCTTCCTTCTTTGATCTGGTATCATCTGTTGCACCTAAAGATGTTTGCTGTTTGGGCCTGGGAACTACAGCTTCAGGATACAGTTCCATGTACCTGTCAGAATCAAAAAATTTGCCTGATGCATATTTTTCCAACTCTTTCTTTCTCTGTTCAGACATTGTAGAGATGTTAGAGGAATCTCTTCCTTGCTCTTTAGCTTTCTTGATTTGATCCAGTGCAATAAGTTCCTTCATCCTTGCAGTCCAAGCAGCTGGATTGTTCTCAGGATCTTCAAAAGGTACTGGTGGATCATATCTATTAGAAGGATTGTCCTGAGGAGGCCTGGATGAAACAGTTTCCTTAAACTTATATGGAAAAGGACCAAAGGTGGTGTCAGAAGAAATTTGTCCTTCCCTGGAGTATGGATGTTGCCTTGAGTATCCCTTAGAATAGACCTGGACTTCTCTTTGATTGCCTCTGTATCCTCCTCTCCTGGATTGAGAGCCCCTGGACTGGCTTCCCCTATGATAAGATCTGGCATGAGGCTGATAGGGGGCCTGACTTCTAGCAGGGGGTTGAGCAGCTGAACTTCCACCTGCACCTGCATCAGGATGAGGTGGTGGAGGAGGATGAGAATGTTGGAATTGAGAGGAGCCCTTTTCATATTTTCTTTTCTTTTTCATTGCTTTGAGCTGATTCTTTGAGTACTGCATCCAGTGCTCAGTGATGGGGCAATCATGAAGAATATAGTATGGTATATCATTGTTATCCTTGACCTTGGCAGGAGGTACTCTCTTCATGGCTTTGCTCCTTGCCTTTCTTTTCCTGGCAATGGTAGCAGAGGAATCATCAGAATCTGTTCTGAACTCATCACTTTCAGAACATTGATCATCATAAAGGGCATCAATTTTCTTCATCAAATCTTTCTTGAGCTGTATAGAAGCAAATGAGGCAGCAGAGGGTGTAGCAGCAGAAGTTGAAGCAGTAACAGTAGTGACAACAGCAGATACAGTAGTTGTTGCAGCAGATAGTGAAGGTGTGGCAGTTGAAGTTGAAAAGTAACAACATCAGCAGATACTACAGGTTCTAGAGAAGTAACAATAACAGCACCAACAGTTTCACTAACAGCAATATCAGCAGTAGAAATATCAGCAGAAAATTCAGAAGGTTCAAACTCATGTGCCTCTGTCATAAGGATCTCCTTAGGAATTGGGTCATCAACAGTATCAGCAATATTATCAACATAATTTTCAGCAGCAGGAGTAGCAGCAGCATGGAATGAGTCAACAAAAGAAGTGATGATGCTGGGGTCACAGCAAGAGAAAGGCACAAGGGCCTTGGACCGATCCTCTGGGGGCTGGATGGAAACTGTCTCTAGCAGACATCTAAAATATATAGAATCAAATGCTGAGAGCAAAGACATGAGGTCTATTGCAAAGACTGCAGCAGGAGGAACTGGATCTTGAGACACAGCAGTAGTAGCAGCAAGAACTGAGGAAACAACAGTAGGCAGGCTCACTGAAACAGCAACAACAGCAGCAGCAGGCAGACTCACTTCATAGGGCATCTCCCCCTGCCTAGATTCAGACATGGCTGGATCAAGGCACACTGCTGAAGGGGCTACCTGAGGGAAGAGAGAGGAGAGCCTGGGAGAAAGGGCTCCCACTGACAGGAGTAAAGGAGCCAAGGAGGTCTCCAAGAGAAGAGATAGCCTGGGGGCTAGCAATTCATACAGCCTGTCAGCAAGGGATAGAATGTCAACTTGCTTAGTAGTGACTGGAGCAGAGGTAGAAGAAGGACGAGTAGCTGTTGGTGATGGTAGTGGAGAGCTGGTGAATGGGGGAAGAGATGGTTGAGGTATGGGTAAGGTGGATATGGAGGACAGTGGGATGGAGATAGATGGGGTGAAGGTGGGTTGGTCAATGATTTGTTGCAGAAGATCTTGATAGGAAGTTGAGGATGAGGGTAGCTCAGGAGGAGAGGATGGTGAGTCATCCATAATGGAATCATCAATGAGGGTGAAGGAGGGAGTGGAGGGTGATGAAGTGGCAATGACTGTTGGAGGGTAGGTGAATAATGGATGGAAGTGGTCTTCTGTGGTTGGAAGAGTAGGGATTGGAGAAGGTGTAGATGTTGGAGATGGGATGGAGATGATGATGTTGGATGGAGTTTGAAGGGTAGATGGAATGGGAAGAGATGGAATTGGAGGAGGAGGAGGAGGAGAAGCATCAACAAGTAGGTCATCTGCAGGGGCAGAGACCTGTGGGGAAGTGACTCTGAGAGTGCTGGTGCCTGAAGGAGTTCTGGAGGAGGGCCCGCTGGGCTTGATGATCTGTCTGTCCCATTTACCAAAAAGGGCACAAGACATTCTCTTGGATGCATTAATGTGGATTCCAGAGGAGACCAGCAATGCAGGGCATCTATTCTGCAGAAACACCCCTAGAATTCTTCCAAAGTTTACAAACTTTTGTTGATCTTATTCTTAATGAGGTCAAAGAATACCTCTCCCCAATTCAGATTCTTCCTGTCTACTAGGGCTCCCATTAGGCAGAGATGATACCTGGAGATTGTATCATGAGCAGAGTGCTTAGCCAGTAGTACTTTCCCAACTACATCAGCCAGGAATCTGTATTCCACAGAAAGATTCTTTTTCAATAGCTTGCTAGGGTTAGCCTCAGAATGACCCATTCTGGCAAGCAAATCAGCATAGTCTTCTCCAGACAAATCAGCAGTATCTCCACCAGTTCTTAACTCAAAAACCTCTGTTAGAATTGCTGGAGTCAAGGGTACCTGAGTGCCAGAGATTGATCCAACAATGGTGTTGTTGTCCTGATTGTGTGCAGTGTAGACCCATTCCATAATATCATCAGAAGCAAGCTTAATCCTTGTGGTCATGATTGCAGTAAGGCTCTGCTCTTTGAATAACCCCAAGATGTCCTGAAAGACCTGGTTTGTTGTGCTGAAGGATTCCATGTCGATGTCGAAGTCAGCATCAAATTTCATGGCGGCGAGAACAGCAACAGACATAGCCATAGGTACCTGTAAAAATTCAACAAACAAAACGACCAAGTGCAGAAAAGTTTGGAGGGAAAGAAAGTTCTTGCAGGGAAATCGAAAGCGCAAAGGAGAACGACGGCGAAAAATGAATTTTATATTAGGGTTCGACGCAGAAATTTAAAGATCGTTGAACTCAGTTCGACGATCGAGGCTTCTAAAGGGATCTGAAGAGTCTTCAACATCGTCGATCTCCGTTCGACGATATTGGAGAGCGTCGAGCTCTGTTCGATGATCGTTCAGTGAACAACATCGTCGAGCGCTGTTCGACGATCGTTGACCGAAAGAGATAGTTCATACTATCTGAGAAACGCTGAACTCAGGTCGACGATTTCAGAAATCTTCGATCTCCGTTCGACGATCTGGGGGAAAATCGTCCAGCGCAGTTCAGAGATCAGAAAAACTCTAGACACTAAGAAAAATCAAGATGTTTGCCTAGTCTTGGTCAATTTTTAAGCTTTCAAAATCTTGAATATTATTTAAGACTTCCTCCATCTAACATTCCTAACTGATTTAGGAAGAAGGTGTGTTTCTTTTCATCCAAGTGCTTGGTGAAAATATCTTCCCTTTGTAAATCAGTTGGGATATATTGTAGTTCAATTTTATTCTTTTCAACATTATCCCTTAAGAAATGATGCCTAATCTCTATGTGTTTTGTCCTACTATGGAGGACTGGATTTTGAGCTATAAAAATAGCACTGGTGTTATCACAAAAGATTTTAGACTTCTCTAAGTTGTAGCCATAGTCTAGGAGTTGGTTTTGAATCCACAAAATTTGTGAACAACAACTTCCTGCAGCCATATATTCAGCTTCAGCAGTTAAAGTTGACACAGAGGTTTGTTTCTTGCAAAACCAGGAGACAAGTCTGTCACCAAGGAACTGACAAGTTCCACTAGTGCTTTTCCTGTCAATTCTGCATCCAGCATAGTCAGCATCAGAAAATCCAGTTAAATCCAATGCTGAATCTTTTGGATACCAGAGACCTAGATTTGGACAACTTTTAACTTACCTGAGAATCCTCTTTACTAGTGTTAGGTGTGACTCTCTAGGGCTTACTTAGAACCTAGCACATATACATGTAGCAAACATTATATCTGGTCTAATAGCTATAAGGTACAGTAAAGAGCCAATCATTGCTCTATATGTTGTCTGATCAACAGGTTTCCCATGTTCATCAGCAACCAATATAGCATTAGTAGGCATAGGTGTTTTCATACAAGATGCTTCAGACATGCCAAATTTCTTAACCAATTCATTTGCATACCTGGTTTGAGAAATAAAGATGCCTTCAACATGTTGCTTGACTTGCAATCCTAGGAAGAAGGATAGCTCACCCATGCTACTCATTTCAAATTTAGAATGCATTAGGTTGGAAAACCTTCTGCACAATTTTGAGTCAGTAGAACCAAAAATAATATCATCTACATAAATCTGCACTAGTAGGGTATGAGACTTATGGGTTCTAATGAAAAGAGTTTGGTCTACTCTACCCCTCAAAAATCCATTTTCCAAAAGAAAGCATGCTAGGGTCTCATACCATGCTCTAGAAGCTTGCTTGAGACCATATAATGCTTTATTAAATCTAAAAACATAATCAGGATAAGTTGGAGAGATGAAACCTGGAGGTTGTCTGACATATACTTCCTCTTTGATGTCTCCATTTAGAAATGCACTTTTGACATCCATCTGATATACCTTGAATCCTTTATGTGCTGCATAAGCTAAAAATATTCTGATGGCTTCCAATCTTGCAACAGGTACAAAAGTCTGGTCATAGTTTATTCCTTCTTCTTGAGAATATCCCTGAGCAACTAGCCTTGCCTTGTTCCTTACAATTACTCCTTGATGATCCAGTTTGTTTCTGAATACCCACTTTGTTCCAACAATGGAGTGATCCTTAGGCTTTGGCACTAGTTCCCACACTTTGTTCCTTTCAAATTGATGCAGCTCCACTTGCATTGCAATGATCCAGTGTGGATCTCGCTCTGCATCTTGAATTGACTGAGGTTCAATTTGAGATAGGAAGCAGGTGTGTAACAGGTTTTGGTTGACCTGATTTCTGGTTTGCACACCAGCTGAGATGTTTCCAATTATTAGGGAAATTGGATGGTCTGTTGATGTTACTAAATCAACAGGGGGTGTTGATTGTTCACCAACCTGTGTTGTTGTTTTCTCTTGTGGTACAACAACTGGCTCTTCAAGTTGTTCTTCAATATGTTGAGCACTTTCTTCATCTTCACTGCTTTCATCCTTTTGAGTAACCTGTAACTTGTTCAAGTCTTCAACAAGAGAATGTTCCTGCAAAGGTTCTATGGTAGAAGGGATCTTCTCCTTGAAAGACATGTTAGATTCATCAAATGATATATGAACAGATTCCTCAATTTTTAGAGATGATTTATTATAAACCCTATAAGCCTTGCTGATCATGGAGTATCCTAGAAACACTCCTTCATCAGCTTTATCTTGAAATTTTGCTAAGTATTTCTTGTCATTATTATGTATATAGCAGATACAACCAAAAACTCTAAAATAATCAACTTTAGGTTTCTTCACTTTGAGTAATTCATAGGGAGTCTTTCCCTTTAGTTTATATATCAAACTTCTATTCAGCACATAGTTGGAGGTGTTTACTGCCTCTGCCCAAAAGGAAAGAGGAAGGTGAGCATCTGACAACAATGTAGTGGCAGATTCAATAAGGGTTCTATTTTTCCTTTCAGCTACCCCATTTTGTTGAGGAGTTCTAGGAGCTGAGAAAGTATGCCTGATCCCTTCACTCTGACAGAACTCTTGCATAAGAAGAGAATCAAACTCTGTCCCATGATCACTTCTGATCAGGGCAATGTGAGTATTGAACTCAATCTGTATACATTTGAGAAACTCTGTCAGACACTTAAAGTTATCAGACTTCTTCCTTAGAAAGAACACTCAAGTGAATCTAGAGAAGTCATCTACAACTACTAAAGTGTAAGATTTCCCTCCTAGGATTTGTACTGTGATGGGTCCAAAAATATCCATGTGTAACAGGTACAATATCCTAGGTGAATCACTCTTATTAAGTGACTTAAAGCTATTTTTAGTTTGCTTGCCTAATTGACAAGCCCTGCAGAGTCCTTCCTTCTTGTAGGGGCCAGAAGGTAGTCCTCTAACAAGGTTGTCCTTGGATAGCCTAGCAATAGTTCTAAGGTTTAGGTGTCCTAGTCTCTTATGCCATAAAATATTTGGTCTACAAACAGAATTAAACAGGCAAATATCTACATCAGTTGAAAGAAAATCTACAAGATAGATGTTACCTTTCCTTTTACCTGTCAACACAGTTATGTTGTCCTCTGACTTGATTTTGCATAAGGCTTTGCTGAAGGTCACCTGATAGCCTTCATCACACAGCTGACTGATGCTTATTAAGTTGTGCTTCACTCCTTCCACATAAGCTACCTTCTTGAAAGTTACTGATCCAATCTGGACTGCACCATATCCTTTAGTCTGTCCAAAGTTTGAATCACCAAAGATAACTTTGGGTCCAAGCTTGGCTCTAAAGGATGTGAGGTTGTCCTTGTTCCCTGTCATGTGCTTAGAGCACCCACTATCCAAGTACCATTGCTGGTTAGATGTTGGATAGGTCTTCACCTGTACATAAGATAATTCATTTGTTTTTGACCCAGTTTACCTTGGGCCTAGGTTGATAACCTTTAAACTCTGAAATAAAAGACATCCCAGGTTGACTCTTATATCCTTCAGGATGATATCTCCTTGGAGGTATAATCCATTCAGTATAAGGGTTAAAGATTTGGGATGAAGGACCCTTAGGATTGAATTTTGATTTGAACTTGAAGGACTTTCCAGAGCTCTGACCTCTGTTCGACGATCATCGATCTGCATTCAACGATCTTGGGTCAGATCGTCGAGCTCCGTTTGACGGTCGACTGTTGAAGAGTTCAGGAACTTGAGATCGTCGAGCTGAGTTCGACGATTTTGCCTGAGATCGTCGATCTGCGTTCGACGATCGTCGATCTGCGTTCGACGATCGTCGATCTCCGTTCGACGATTTCTGCTAGGACTTTGTTTTCTTGGGCAGATCAGAATTTTTCCTAGCTAGCTCTACAACTCCCTTTCCTTTATCAGAAATGAATTTGATTGGAGTTGTTAGAACTATGGGTTGGCTGGATGAAACACCTAAGCCCAGTGTACTATTAAATCTGGAGTTCACTGTGCTTGTGATGTACATCAGCTTGATGCTTCTCCCATTAAGGGATTCTTCAAGCTTCTTGGCCCCAGATAGCTCACTTTTCAGTGAAGCTATCTGCTCCCTACATCACTCCAACTCCTGAGAGAGTTTGAGGTTTTCGGACTTTAAAGTATTATGTTCAGATAAATGATTTCTGAGAGAGATAATTTCTTTCTCAGATTTTAGCAGGTCTAAACACAATGCTTTAAATTCAGATTTAAAGTCCTCTGAATTAAAATCAAATGAACTAATTACCTGATCTTCTTCAGGTTGAGTCTCTAAATCTGACTCTGACTCCTGTTCTTCTGAATTATGTTGTGAGGCATTGATTGCCATCATGCAGAATTCCATTTCTTCTACATCATCTTCATCATCACTGGAGCTGGATGAGGCTTCTGACTCCTCTTCAGTCTCACTCCAGGATTCAGCAACAAACCCCTTTCTTGTGTGTTTGTTTTTGCTTGATGAGGGTTTGCCATTGCCATTCCTCTTGGAGTCTTTCTCCTTTCTTCTTTCTTTCTTGTCCCTTCTGTCCATGTTTTTGTTTTCTGGACAGTCAGGAGCTATGTGCCCTGGTTTCCTGCAACCAAAGCAAACAATTTCTTTATTATTAATTGACTTGCCATACCTTGGCTTATCATGCTCCTTGTATGATGTAACAACCCCATCCATTCATATGATATATTCTAGAAGGTCCGGCCGGGGCCCCACAGGATATAGCACAAAACAGTCGGTGAAGGTACAGGATGATACCAGAGTCGCGCATCGCACCTAACACAAAGCATTCTAGCGGAAGCCTAGACTACAACTGGAACTCCTCACGAATGTCCAAACATAAAACTCCACATTTTATAAACTATAGGAATGTCTTACAACAAGTCAAAAGAGTTGGCCTTATGGCCTTACATGGCTTTCAAACAGTGGCCTAAACAGATTGGCACGCAGGCCGACCACAATAAAAGAAACCACACAACAAGCTACAGCCTTCGAGGGCTAACAACAGTAGCAGCAATAACAGCAGGAACCTCAACCTCTATGCGTCCCGCTCGGCTCGCCAGCACCTGTACAAGGACAATCCACCCAATGGTGGCAAACAAAAGCAACGGTCAGCGTTCAGCTGACCAAATTATAACGACCCTACCCCTTCTCTCTCGGGGCAGCAGTATTCTTCCCTGTAGGCATATCATATCACAAGTATGGCAATATATCATCAAAATGTGCTTTCACGCACACAAGCCATCACAACCGTTCGACACCCGGCCCAACGGTCCGTGCACTCAGGGCACATTCTTGGTGTTCTGGCAAAAGCTCTTGCGCACCACCGTATCAGGGTCACAACCCAACGGTACATCTCTTGAGCATTTACTCCATGGCGTGCAGCCGGAGTTAGTCTTCCTACAACGGGAGGGACCGTAGCCCCCCATTGTGTCATGGCATGCAGGCCGAAGACTCTTGCTATGCGCTCCAACAGACCGCACCTTTTGGTCTCACGTCGGACGGGCATAGCGTAGGTCGGATCCTCCACCCCCCATTGCTCAAATCGCATTGCCTTCTCCGAGTACAGCGTACTCAGGGCTATATCAAAGGCGCGGGTCGGTGTCACCAATCCTGTTCTTGGCATTCAAGCCTGGGTATTTCTCTATACCCATTTCTTTAGCACAATAGCGGGTCTTTCCTGGGCCTCCCAGTACTTCCCGTGACTCTCTCCATAGGTGGACACCGCACAAACACAAATGTCAGGGGTCTTTCCTAACTATCATTCCAGTACTTCCTATTACTCGCTTCACAGGTGGACACCCTACGACATCAAGCATCACAAAAGGGCCTTTCCTTGTCACACCAGTACTTCCTGTGCCTCATTCACAGGTTGGACCCAAAACATCACATGGCTATTTTTCCTGGGCTACCACTCCAGTACTTCCTGCTACTCCTTTTTGCAGGCATAACCCGTAGACTCCTTATACTACACGTTATCACGGAGTCTTCTCTGGTTCGTATGCAACATCACCAATCCAGACCAACCTGTCCAGATGGGCTTCACACAGCATGCCTATTCCGTACTCCATTTCCGGATCTATATGCTAACAAAGGGGATTTCAAGCATCCACCCAAAGATTCCCAAAATCAGCCACCTCTTGGTGGGGGAAATCATAAGATATACCAAAAGGAAGCCTTCACATGGCTAGGAAGAAAAGTCGTTACCCTTGACGACTGCTTCGGTGCCATGGACTCAAAGCTAGCTTGCAAGACTCGCAGGATCGTTTCCTCCGCAACGCCGGCTTCGAAACTCTTGTCGGTAAACCGCAGCAGCACCAGCAGCAGCCCCCTTTCCCTCTTCCTCCTCCTTTCTCTCTCGCTTTCTCTCTTAACTTGAAGAAAGATCAGGGCCAAGCAAATGATAATCACTTCTCTGATTTCGGCCTTTAAGAAAAAGAGGAAGAAGCTTCAGCCCTTGGATCCCAGCTGAAAGAATGGACAGCCACAAAACTGCCAAAAATGCTAAATTTGACCTGACACGGCCTCTGACACGGCCGTGTGCCAGGCCGTGTGCCTCAAGCGGTGGTCAACCGACTTATCCAAACCAGTGACACGCCCATGGGACACGCCCGTGTCATGGGCCGTGTCACCAACACGCCTTCAGACACGCCCGTGTCTATGGCCGTGTGCCTGAGTGAAAAAAATCCCAAAACATCCCGAGACTTCACACGGCCTATGACACTCCCGTGTCCCAGGCCGTGTGCCCAGACACGGCACAAAGACACGCCCTGTCGAAATCCTTCGGTGGGCTGAGTTTGTCGACCTGATTTGACACGCCCTGTGACACGCCCGTGTCACAGGCCGTGTTCAACCTCTCGACACTCAACACTCACGTCTCTACACTCGACGATCGTCGAGTAAAAATCGTCGAGCATACGACACGGCCTTGGACACGCCCGTGTCCTGGGCCGTGTGCCTCCTCTCGACACATCGTCGAGCGAAAAATCGTCGAGACAATGGCCTATCATCGACACAACTTCGACACGCCCTGCGACACGTCCGTGTCGCAGGCCATGTCAGCTGACACGCCCTGGGACATGCCCGTGTCCCAGGCTGTGTCACCCAAAAAAATTTCCTGTTTCCGAAATTTGGGCTGTTACAATCCTCCCCTCCTACAAGAAATTTCGTCCTCGAAATTCAGACACAGGAAAGGCAACAGTAACCAGCAAGAAAAAATGTTACAACATGCCAAATTTGATGTTACAACATCCTTGCTACAAATTACAAAAACAGCTCAGGGAACTCTTCTCGCATGGTTTGCTCTCGCTCCCATGTCAGTTCTTCACGGCCGCAGTTGTCCCACCGGACTTTTACCATACCGACCGTCTTGTTCCGCAACTGTTTCTCGGCTCGATCTTCGATCTGAATGGGTCTAACTCTCGTTGTTAGCCCATACTCTACCGGCACACGATCATCCGCGATCACTTGAGCTGGATCTTTCACGGCCTTCCGAAGCACCGAGATGTGAAAGACATCATGTAACCCACCCAAGTCCGCCGACAGAGCTAGCTGATAAGCCGCTTCGCCCACTCGCTCAACCACCTCAAAAGGACCCAAATATCTTGGACTCAACTTTTTCAATCGTCGAATCATGGAGACACCTTTGAATGGCTTGATCTTCAGGTAGACCCAGTCGCCAACCGCAAATTCTACGTTCCGGTGCTTGGCGTTGTAGTACTTCGCTTGTCGATCTTGAGCAATAAGCAATCGCTCTCGAATAGTCTGAATGGTTGAGTTTGCTTCATCAACCTCATTTGGTTTAAAAACCCGGGCTTCGCCCGCTTCTACCCAAGCCAATGGAGTACGACACTTCCTTCCATATAGAGCTTCATATGGTGCCATCCCAATGCTCGCCTGGTAGCTGTTATTATATGCAAACTCTACCATATAAAGATGATCTTCCCATCTCTTTCCGAAGTCAAGGGCGCACAATCGGAGCATGTCCTCCATTGTTCTGTTGGTACGTTCAGTTTGGCCATCCGTTTGGGGATGAAAGGCCGTACTGAAAGTCAACTTTGTGCCCAACAGTCGGTGAACTAGCCTCCAATCATTTGACGTGAATCGCCCATCTCGATCACTTATGATGCTCCGAGGAACACCGTGAAGCCGCACAATTTGGTCAACATATAACTTTGCCAAACTTTCAACTGAATCATCCCGCCTGTTCGGGAGAAAATGTGCCACTTTCGTTAGCCGGTCAATAATCACCCAAATGGAAACATTTCCTCGCTGCGATCTTGGCAACCCATGCACAAAATCCATGGAAATATCATCAAATTTCCATTCTGGGATCGGCAGTGACTTCAAATAACCGCCCGGCTTTTGGCATTCTGCCTTCACCATCGCACATGTTTGGCATTTAGAGACATAAAGGGCAACAACTTTCTTGAGCCCTGGCCACCAGAAAAGCTTCTTCATATCGTTGAACATCTTTGTGCTCCCGGGGTGAATGGAATATTTTGTATAATGCGCTTCATACAGCAGTTCTTCCCTCAATTTCCCCACATTCGGGATGCACAAATGGCCCTCTTTTCGCAAAAGACCGTCATTCAAGGTGAATGTGCCTTCTGGCCCTTCATTCACATAGCGCAAGAGATCTTCATCCAACTCCGTTGCCCGTCGAACTCGGTCTGCAAGGTCACATTGCACCTCAGTCCAGTTCAAACATGCAATGGCAATGGAATTCTTGTCAACACAATAGATCTCCAATGCCTCCAGTTCCTGGATAAGACGTTCATCATGCCTTTGTAACCAATTTGCTCTAGCCGGAACTCGCCGACTCAAGGCATCCGCGACAACATTCCCCTTCTCGGGCGTATAGTGAATCTCAAAAGTGTAGTCTCCAAGGAACTCCAACCACCTTCGTTGTAGCATGTTCAAGTCTTTCTGCTCCAAAAGATACTTTTGGCTCTTATGATCGGTATAGATCTCCACCTTCACTCCATAAAGGTAGTGTTGCCACAACTTGAGTTCAAAAATCACCGCCGCTAATTCAAAATCATGGGCGGGATAGTTTCGCTCATGCACTTTTAGCTGGCGTGAGCCATAAGCAATCACCTTTTCCTTTTACAGAAGAACGCAGCCTAAGCCGCTCCCTGAGGCATCACTATAAATCACAAATCCATCGGTTCCACATGGTGAAGAAAACACCGGCGCCGTGGTCAACCGAACCTTCAGCTCTTCAAAAGCTCGTGCGCACTTTGGCGTCCAAACGAACTTCTGATCTTTTCGCGTCAGTGTGGTTAGCGGCAAAGCGATCCACGAGAAGTTTTCCACAAATCTTCTATAGTAGCCCGCAAGTCCAAGGAAACTCCTGACCTCGGCCACGGAAGACAACATTGGCCACTCTTGTATGACTCTTATCTTCGCTGGATCCACTACAATGCCTGCTCCACTCACCACATGGCCCAAAAATGCCACTGACGGTAGTTAAAACTCGCACTTCGAGAACTTGGCATATAGCTGATTTTGCCTTAACGTGTTCAACACCAACCGCAAGTGAATCTCATGCTCAGATTTGGACTTCGAGTACACCAGGATGTCATCAATGAACACTATCACAAACAGATCCAGGTACTCACAAAAAATACGGTGCATCAGATCCATAAACACCGAGGGCGCATTGCACAATCCAAAGGGCATGACTGTGAACTCATAGTGCCCATAACGCGTTCCAAATGCGGTTTTGGGAATGTCACCTTCCCGAATTCTTAACTGGTAATAACCAGACTTCAGGTCCAACTTCGAATAGACAGTCGAGCCCACCAGCTGATCGAATAACTCATCAATCTGGGGTATCAGATACTTATTCTTCTCGGTCAGCTTATTTAGTTCACGGTAATCAATACACAACCGCAACCCACCATCTTTCTTCTTTACAAAAAGCACAGGCGCGCTCCAAGGTGACATACTTGGGCGGATATAACCTTGCTCTAGCATTTCTTGTAGTTGAACCTTCAACTCAGCCATCTCTTTAGGCGCAACACGATATGGCGAGCGGGCCACATGTTTCGCACCTGGCACCAACTCGATTGTGAAGTCAATCTCTCGCTGGGGTGGTAGCCCAGGGAGATCCGCGGGAAACACATCTGAAAATTCTGCCACAATTAGAACCTCGCACAAAGTGGCCTTAGGCTCAACAGCCTGAATTAGTGCAAAGTAACACTCTGCACCCTTCCGAACAGCTTTGACTACCTGGAGTGCAGACATCAACGTCCCGCCTACTCCTCGCATACCCGCGAACTTGGTCTCCTGTTCGGTATTCTGGCCCAACGTGATTTCTTTGGACTGGAAATCAATCATAGCATGCTGCTCCGCAAGGCAATCCATCCCAAAAATCACATCGAATTCCGATATTGGCAAAACAAATGCAGTTAAACGAAAATCCCGACTTCCTAACTGAACTGCCACATCGCAAGATTGATCCGCAAGCATCCAACAGCCATTCGGCAACACCACTCTGACGCTATCTGTCTTTGCACGACTGGGTATCCCAAGCTGCGTAAGAAACTCACTAGACAGAAAAGAATGCGATGCACCTGTATCAAACAGTGCTAAGGCCCCTAGCCGATCCAACATGACAGCGTCACGGCTCCGCTCTAGGCGACCCTACCGGGCTGCAGCCCAAGCACCCTAACCCCTCTCCATCCACAGGCGGGTTGTTGGTGGCCACAGCCTCCCTTTGATGAGGTAAACTCGATAGTCAAGCCTGCACTACGGGGACTTCCCAGGAGTGACACTGTCATGTTGGATCGGCTAGGGGCCTTACATAAAAAGGTGCACTTTTTATTGTAACGGTCCGCCTCAACCGTCCGTGGGCCTCTGTCTATTGAAACTCACTAGACAGAAAAGCATGCGATGCACCTGTCTCAAACAGTTCTCGCGCCAGTGTGTCCCGAATCATCACAAAGCCTATGACAAACATGTCACACACACAAACCGCAAACATATGAGTACTAAGCAAAACATACAAACAACTAGCAGATGCAAAACTCAACGCATACCTCTGACAACGTCACTCTGCTTGATGGCCTCTTGCAGGCCAAGATTGTAGACCCGGGGTTGCGCCTGCGAGGCAGAGGAATCCACCACCGCCTTTCCTTTTTCCGCATAAGATGCTCCCGCCTTCTTTTCACTCTTTTGCGGCATCCGACAATCTCGCGCAATATGCCCCATCCGACCACAATTGAAGCAGATACGAGTGTTTGGCTTTGAGGTCGCCCCTGATGTTGCTCCCGTTGCAACTGATGAAGGAGCTTGTCCACTAGGCTTGGACTTCTTGCCCCATCTCTTCTTATAAAATGGTTTTCCCGATCGGGGCGCCTTCCACTCCGGTTGAGTCACATCCAAAGCTCTCTTCCCTTGCACCCTTTTCATATCCTTTTCCAACGCGGTCACGGTGTCAACCAATGCTTGGAAACCTTGGTTCATAGAAATTGACATAAGGAACCTCAGCTCATCCCTCAGTCCTTCATAGAACCGATTAGTCTTCCTCTGCTCATCAACAAAAATAGAACCCGCATACCGCCCCAAGCGAGTAATTTCATGCAAGTATGCGTCAACACTGCCATCACCTTGTGTCAACCTTTGGAATTCATTTTCCATGGCTATCCGTTGAGCCGCAGGAAGGTGCTTCGCTAGGAAGAGTCAGGAGAATTCTTCCATCGATACTTGGGTTAACGGACGACTCGCCAAGTGATGCAACTCCATCTCATCCCACCATAATCGAGCTTCTCCTTCAAGCAAAAAGGTAACTAAAGTAACTTTCTGATGCTCCGCCGTTCCTATCGCCGTCATCACTCTCTTGACACGCGATAGCCAATCCTCAGCCTGCGTCGGAGTTCCCGCTCCCGAAAATGTAGGCGGATGGAAACTCATAAACCGCGTTAGTTGCTTCTCAGCTGCCCGAGGAGCCACATCCACGACAGGTTCAGGCCTTACCGCCACCTGTTCTGGCCTCACAGCCGCTTGCTCCTGCCTAAGGGGCTGGCCTTGGATCATGGTAAATAAGGCCTCCGCAACTAAACACACATGTTCCGCAGACGGTGGAGGTGTAGGCACCGTGGCTGGTGTCGTACTTTCATTAGAACGCTGGGACTCAGACGGCCCTAGTCAACTTCATGTCACCTAAAGGTGGACAAGACACACACATTAGCGGTCGTACCCAAGCAATCAACACAAAATCAGAACACACAGGTTCCTCAAACACGTCAAGTTTGCATTCCTATCATGGATATTCAGGAGTTCATTCGTAGACTTTGGTGTGCGCAAACACGTGCTCGCCACCCCACAAAAGAAGTCGACCACGACTTCGAGAGGGAAAGACCAAGACGACCGATACCAAAAATGTAACAACCCCATCCGTTCATATGATATATTCTAGAAGGTCCGGCCGGGGCCCCATAGGATATAGCACAAAACAGTCGGTGAAGGTACATGATGATACCAGAGTCGCGCATCGCACCTAACACAAAGCATTCTAGCGGAAGCCTAGACTACAACTAGAACTCCTTATGAATGTCCAAACATAAAACTCCACATTTTATAAACTATAGGAATGTCTTACAACAAGTCAAAAGAGTTGGCCTTATGGCCTTACATGGCTTTCAAACAGTGGCCTAAACAGATTGGCGCGCAGGCCGACCACAATCAAAGAAACCACACAACAAGCTATAGCCTTCGAGGGCTAACAACAGTAGCAGCAATAACAGCAGGAACATCAACCTCTATGCATCCCGCTCGGATCGCCAGCACCTGTACAAGGACAATCCACTCAACGGTGGCAAACAAAAGCAACGGTCAGCGTTCAGCTGACCAAATTATAACGACCCTACCCCTTCTCTCGGGGCAGCGGTATTCTTCCCTGCAGGCATATCATATCACAAGTATGGCAATATATCATCAAAATGTGCTTTGATAACTCTAATTTTGTCCATGTTTTATATTATTTTTATTCCATAATTAATTAGTTTATAATTATTTTTTGTAATTTTATTATTGAATTTTTCTAATTTCTTATTTCAGGGCAATCTGGGCTGCAAATTTCAATTTGGAGTCTATAGGGTTGACCAGGAGACAAAACGGGACAAAAGAAGTGAAATTTCAAATGTACACGCCAGAGTCACGGGCGTGACCGACATGGTCACGGGCGTGACATAATGGCGAGAACCCGGCGCGTGAAAGGAGCTTTCTGCCACATCAATTAAAAGTACACGCCCTAAGGTCACGGGCGTGACCATCATCACACGGGCGTGTACTCCAGGCGTGACGTCCAGTGCTTTGCCCTGACTTCCAGTCAACGACAGTTTCAATTTGCAACAAGTCACGGGCGTGACACATTTGGCACGGGCGTGACTAATCCCGTGACAGCCAGGTGTGCCGACTTAATGCTGCAGTTTCAGGCGCTGGAAGTTTTCTCAAGACACGCCCACGGTCACGGGCGTGACCATGGGCGTGACCCCTCCAACAACGGCCGGAGTTATTCCTGTCGTTTCTGCTTCCCGCCGTTTTTCTACAACCGTCAAGACACGCCCTAGGTCACGGGCGTGACCTAGGGGCGTGACCCGTAAATTAACGACTTTTGGCGGTTTCGCGCCAACGTTCAGAAGACTTGAAGACGACGGTTCCGAGACCGACACGCCGTAGGTCACGGGCGTGACCCAGGGGCGTGGCCACCCAGCAACTTTTTCTATAAATTCCAGACAGCTTCAGATGGCCAGAGAGAGATTTTTGGGGAGCTTAGTTCTGTTTTATTTACTGTTTTTCCTGCATTTTCAATTCCTAGTGTAATCTTTATTTTCAAGTCGTTCTTTAATCATGTCTTTCTTTATGCTTTCATGTAATTCTCCCATCATGATGAGTAGCTAATTTCTCAATTAGCACTTGATCATGATGAACTTTGGAATGGAATAAAATTCTTATTTTTGTCTCAAATTAGCAAGCATTCTATTTTCTAAACTTTGATTTATCTTTGATTTAATTTTTCTTCGAATTCATAAGTTGCAAATTATGTTTATTCGAGTTTAGATTCGTATCCTAGATTTACCGAGAGGTTGTGGATACGAGTAGATCACTCAAGGATAAAGAGAATTTCTTGCACCCCTCGAGAGAGGAACGCAAAATTCTTCCGCCTTGGAGTCAACTCCATTAGTGAGGTTCACCGCCTAAAGCAAGCTTTGGTCTTTCGACTGGCCGAGAGGTCTTAATCGATCTACCTAAGGTTAGTCGAGTGCGTATTCTCGAGAGAGGCGCTTCGTAACTTTGAAACCTCCGCGGTCGAAGTTAATAATTTAGATGCTTGTGCTCTTTAATTTCGTGGATTTTATTCTAGCCCAAAGCGATTCCAGATCAAGTGCTAGTCTTTTATTCATCGAATTTCTCCTCTTAATTTAACGTTCGTTTTCGTTTTTCGCAAAACAAATTTTCCGATCGATAAAATAATAGTTTGTCCTTGTGAGTACAAATACTCAACGGTCCCCGAGTTTAAATACGATATTTCCTATACTAAATTTCGATAGGTGCACTTGCCTAATTGATAGTTTAGTTTGGATCATTTTCAAAACTTATAATTGAGAGTAAGTACGGCACGAGCAAACGAGTATAATTTATTTATCTTTATATTAATATATATAATAATACGTTTATTTTTATATTTCAGGTCAATATGAGCTGCAAATATCATTTTCAAGTTCATGGCAAATATCTGAAAATATATGGAGGCAATTAACATTTTTCGTCACGGATAGCTGAAATTCAAATGACCATAACTTTCAAACCAGGAAGAGTTACGGGACGTGCAACCAGTCAACGGAAAGAGGACGACGTGCTCTACAAATCTGGAGAATTCCACAAGTACACGCCCCAAGGACACGGGCGTGACCAGGGTGTGAACACGGGCATGTCTAGTTCAAGAAAATAATTTTCTCCAGAAATCTTCCCGGGGCAATTCTGGAACATTTCCCACGTACACGCCCCCTTGTCACGGGCGTGACCTAGGGCGTGACCAACCCGAAACTGCCGAAATGATGCCAAATTGCGCCGTTTCCAGCCATTTGCTGACCCGGTCAGTACACGCCCTAGGTCACGGGCGTGACCTAGGGGCGTGACACTTCAGGAACTGCCAGAATTTAATCCCGCCGTTTACAGCTTCCCGCGGTTTTCTAGAAACCGAAGTGACACGCCCTAGGTCACGTGCGTGACCTAGGGGCGTGACCCGCAATTTAACAGATTTTGGCGGTTTCTCGCCAACGTTCCCGGGCTTTCAAGACAGCGGTTTCCGAGCCTGACACGCCCTAGGTCACGGGCGTGACCGAGGGCGTGACCTTGCAGAAATTTTTCCTATAAATTGCAGATGAGTTCAGAAGCAGAGGAGGAGCTAGGATGTCAATCTAGGAGTAGCTTCAGCAGATTATTTTCCTATTTTTTATGTATTTTATTTATGTATTTTTCAATTTCATAGTTTAAGCTTTAATTCTAGCACTTTTTATTTTGTTTTCCATGTATCCCTATTTTCATTTCCACTTGATCATGAAAATCTTTTCAATATAATAAACTACTTCTTTTTGTCAAACTCTTTTCTTATCGTTTCGAGTTATCTTTGATTTATTAGCTTTGTTTCCGATCTAAGATCCGTATCCTAAATGACCGAGAGGTTGCAGATACGGGGAGATCACTCAAGGATAAAAGGAGTTGATTGCAATCCTCGAGAGAAGACGACATAACTCTTCCGGATTGGAGTAGAATCCAATAGAGGGGTTCACATCCTAAAGCAGGCTTAGGGGTTTCGACTGGCCGAGAGGTCTTAATCGATCAACCTAAGTTTAGTCGACAGCGTATTCTCGAGAGAGGCGTTTTCGTATTTTAGGAACCTCCACGGTCGACGCGGATAATCTAGAAGTTTGCCCTTAAGATAAGTTCATTTTATTTCAAAGTTAGTCTAGATCAAGTGTGTTCTTCTATTTAATTTTTCTAGTTATAGCGTAATCTACTTATTTTATATCCAGATAAAATAATATTAATTTGCGTGAGTAGAAGTACTCAACAGGCCCCGAGTTTAATACGACAATTTTCTATACTATATTTCGATAGGTACACTTGCCTATTTCGAGATTATAGTTTGGATACATTTTTAAAACTATAAAATTCCTCATCAAGTTTTTGGCGCCGTTGCCGGGGACCCTTTTTGTTGATATTTCGAAAGCGCGAATTGTATTAATTTTATCACTCTTTTTCTCTAACCCCAATTCTCTTTTTCATTTTTTTTTAAAAATTCATTTCTATTAGGTACGGGTTGTGTTTATTTTCCTTTATTAAAAACTATGTTATCTCAATTGGCTGCTAAAATTGCCCAGCTTCAAAATCAATTCGATGTTTTGAAAGCCGCAAAAAAGCGTCAATGTGTTTGTTTTTATTGTCACGGTTCTCATCAAAGTGAGTTTTGTTATCATTATAATTATTATAAAAATCATTATTATGAAAATCATTTTGATAGTAATTATGATAATAATTCTTCTCACTTTTATGATAATTCAAATTTTTATGAAAATAATTTTTCTAATTTTTCCTATGTTCATGAAAATAATTTTTCAAGTAATAATGCAAATAATTATTTTGATGTAAATAATTATTCTTCCAACTCGAATGAAAACTTCTCTTGGTCGCAAGATCAACCGGAAGGTTTCCCAAGTTATGAGAATAATTATTTGCATCAAAATTTTTGTTTTTCTTCTTCCGCACCGCAAGCTTTTGGGGAATCTTCTCAATCTCAATATGATTCTTCCCCCCAAAATTTGGATGAAAATTTTCTTACGTTTAGTTATTCTTCTCCTCCGGATACTATTGCTAATGAGGAACACGACTTCTCATGTACCCCAGTAGTTGTTTATACCGAAGAAGAACAACAACTTTTATTTCAAGAGCTCGTTAGGTGTATGGATGCGCTGGGCGGAGTAGAAGAAGAATATGTTTCTCCTCCTACTACTCCTCATTTTCTTCCTATTAATGAATCTCCTTGCACAATTTATGATTTTCTAGGAGCGCAAATTTAAGAACATGATGCTTCCGACGATTTTATTTTAAAAAAAATTTCGGACGAAAAATTAATTTTAGAAAATAAACAACCCGAGCCTAATCTTATAACTTCGCAAGAGTCTCCTCCTTGTGAAGATTTTTCTGACGCACTTCTTTTTGATTTTTCTTTCCCTAACAAGTTTCAGGAAGAAGATGAGCTGTTGCAATCAAATGTTGTCCCCGACCCATTTACCGCTCATCTAGAAAGATTCAAATCACCTTGGGCATGCATAAGTGATTTGAATCTAAATTTTCAAGTCAACTGCAAGAAGGAAAATCAAGAAGCAAGCGGAGGAGTAACCGGGCAAGCGACTTTGGCATCTTCGTCAAAGCGCGAATTATGGGAGTTGCCCGTTCATTTCAATTTTTATTTTCCTTTCTCCTAACCCGAACCGTCTAGCTTAAAGACGGGAAAAAGAAATGCGCTCCTGGGAGACACCCCTTGTTTATCTTTAATATTTTGTTTTAAAAAAAAACTTCTAAATTTTTTTTTTCTCCCCTCTTACTTGACTTATAAACATTGGGGACAATGTTTATTTTTAAGTATGGGGGTGGATTCATCTTTATTGTTTTTATCTAAAAATATAAATAAAAAATGAAAAAATCTTTAAAATTTTTTAAAAATATAAAATTTTTAAAAAAAATTACAAAATTTTGTTTTTTTATTATCGAAAAAAAATAGAAAAAAAAATCCAAAAAAATATAATAAACCCCTACTTAATCTCGTTGTGACTTTTCAGAAATTTCTTTTGAGTTTATTTATAAGAATTTCTATAATTTTTTATTTTCTAATCTTTTATTTCATCAAAGTTAGTTAGATTTAATTTTTAGGTGATTTGATTTTAAGAAATAAATTTATGAAGTAAATTTGTTTAGGGAAATTTATTTAGTTTTTTTCTCTTTTATTTTAATTAGTTTCAATTTTATAGTGCTTAGTTTAACAATTTTTAGATTGTAATTATCTCCACTTTAAATTTTAAGATTCTTAGGAAATTTTAACTTACTATAGTTGCTCTCCAACAATTTTAATTTAATCTAAATTTTTGATAGTCTTTCCTTTTTTTTAACTTTCTTGTTAGATCATATGTCACGGGGATAAGAGGATAAAATTCATTATCCCCTGATACACATATGCATTTTTTCTTTTTGGTTAGATCATATGTCATGGGAATCAAGTATTCCTTGGTACACATATGTAACCCCCAAAAAAAGAAGTAAGAGGATAAAATTCATTACTCCTAAGCAATTTTGTTTGAAGAGAAAAAAAAAGAAGAAAAAGAAAACATCAAAAAAAGAAAAAAATTGTCCGGGGTGAGAGGATAAAATTCATCACCCCCAATCTAAGATCTCTTCAATTTTCCTTTTTTCAAACTCAAAACCCAATATAATTGCTTAGATTTAAATTAAATTTGTAAGAGAGCATAAGTAGTAGTTTGATTTTCCTTGAAGTCTCTTTTTAGTGGAAAAAGTGTTTATAATTTTTAATATAATTTTGTTTGCTAAATACTTAATTTTGAGTTCTAATTATTTTATTAGAGAAAAATTTGCTAAATATTTAGCTCTTCACTTTTTACTTTCATATTTTAGAACTTAAAAATTTGAATCCCTAAAATTAATTTTTAACTCTCTTTTGATTTGATAATTTTTTAGTTTGATTAAAAAATTATATTATTTTCTTATAAATACTTCTCATAGTTTTGCTCTGGAATAGCAAAAGATTAAGTATGAGGGTATTTGATAAGTTAATTTATATAGTTATTTTAGTTTAGTTTTTTTATAAATAAATAGTATAATTTATTTATCTTTATATTAATATATATAATAATTCATTTATTTTTATATTTCAGGTCAATATGAGCTGTAAATATCATTTTCAAGTTCATGGCAAAGATCTGAAAATATATGGAGGCAATTAACATTTTTCGTCACGGATAGCTGAAATTCAAATGACCATAACTTTCAAAACAGGAAGAGTTACGGGACGTGCAACCAGTCAACGGAAAGAGGACGACGTCCTCTACAAATCTGGAGAATTCCACAAGTACACGCCCCAAGGACACGGGCGTGACCAGGGTGTGAACACGGGCATGTCTAGTTCAAGAAAATAATTTTCTCCAGAAATCTTCCCGGGGCAATTCTGGAACATTTCCCACGTACATGCCCCCTTGTCACGGGCGTGACCTAGGGCGTGACCAACCCGACACTGCCGAAATGATGCCAGATTGCGCCGTTTCCAGCCGTTTCTGACCCGGTCAGTACACGCCCTAGGTCACGGGCGTGACCTAGGGGCGTGACACTTCAGGAACTGCCAGAATTTACTCCCGCCGTTTACAGCTTCCCGCGGTTTTCTAGAAACCGAAGTGACACGCCCTAGGTCACGGGCGTGACCTAGGGGCGTGACCCGCAATTTAACAGATTTTGGCGGTTTCTCGCCAACGTTCCCGGGCTTTCAAGACAGCGGTTTCCGAGCCTGACACGCCCTAGGTCACGGGCGTGACCGAGGGCGTGACCTTGCAGAAATTTTTCCTATAAATTGCAGATGAGTTCAGAAGCAGAGGAGGAGCTAGGATGCCAATCTAGGAGTAGCTTCAGCAGATTATTTTCCTATTTTTTATGTATTTTATTTATGTATTTTTCAATTTCATAGTTTAAGCTTTAATTCTAGCACTTTTTATTTTGTTTTCCATGTATCCCTATTTTCATTTCCACTTGATCATGAAAATCTTTTCAATATAATAAATTACTTCTTTTTGTCAAACTCTTTTCTTATCGTTTCGAGTTATCTTTGATTTATTAGCTTCGTTTTCGATCTAAGATCCGTATCCTAAATGACCGAGAGGTTGCGGATACGGGGAGATCACTCAAGGATAAAAGGAGTTGATTGCAATCCTCGAGAGAGGACGACATAACTCTTCCGGATTGGAGTAGAATCCAATAGAGGGGTTCACATCCTAAAGCAGGCTTAGGGGTTTCGACTGGCCGAGAGGTCTTAATCGATCAACCTAAGTTTAGTCGACAGCGTATTCTCGAGAGAGGCGTTTTCGTATTTTAGGAACCTCCACGGTCGACGCGGATAATCTAGAAGTTTGCCCTTAAGATAAGTTCATTTTATTTCAAAGTTAGTCTAGATCAAGTGTGTTCTTCTATTTAATTTTTCTAGCTATAGCTTAATCTACTTATTTTATATCCAGATAAAATAATATTAATTTGCATGAGTAGAAGTACTCAACAGGCCCCGAGTTTAATACGACAATTTTCTATACTATATTTCGATAGGTACACTTGCCTATTTCGAGATTATAGTTTGGATACATTTTTAAAACTATAAAATTCCTCATCATGCTTTCACGAACACAAGCCATCACAACCATTTGCCACCCGGCCCAACGGTCCGTGCACTAAGGGCACATTCTTGGTGTTCTAGCAAAGCTCTTGCCCACCATCGTATTAGGGTCACAACCCAACGGTACATCTCTTGAGCATTTACTCCATGGCGTGCAGCCGGAGTTAGTCTTCCTACACCGGGATGGCCTGTAGCCCCCATTGTGTCATGGCACGCAGGCCGAAGACTCTTGCTATGCGCTCCAACAGACCGCACCTTTTGGTCTCACGTCGGACGGGCATAGCGCAGGTCGGATCCTCCACCCCCCATTGCTCAAATCGCATTGCCTTCTCCGAGTACAACGTACTCAGGGCTATATCAAAGGCGCGGGTCGGTCTCACCAATCCTGTTCTTGGCATTCAAGCCTGGGTATTTCTCTATACCCATTTCTTTAGCACAACAGCGGGTCTTTCCTGGGCCTCCCAGTACTTCCTGTGACTCTCTCCACAGGTTGACACCGCACAAGCACAAATGTCAGGGGTCTTTCCTAGCTATCATGCCAGTACTTCCTGTTACTCGTTTCACAGGTGGACACCCTACGACATCAAGCATCACAAAAGGGCCTTTCCTGGTCACACCAGTACTTCGTATGCCTCATTCATAGGTTGGACCCAAAACATCACATGGCTATTTTTCCTGGGCTACCACTCCAGTACTTCATGCTACTCCTTTTTGCAGGCATAACTCGTAGACTCCTTACACTACACGTTATCACGGAGTCTTCTCCAGTTCGTATGCAACATCACCAATCCAGACCAACCTGTCCATATGGGCTTCACAAAGCATGCCTATTTCGTACTCCATTTCCGGATCTATATGCTAACAAAGGGGATTTCAAGCATCCACCCAAAGATTCCCAAAATCAGCCACCTCTTGGTGGGGGAAATCATAAGATATGCCAAAAGGAAGCCTTCACATGGCTAGGAAGAAAAGTCGTTACCCTTGACGACCGCTTCAGTGCCATGGACTCAAAGCTAGCTTGCAAGACTCGCAAGATCGTTTCCTCCGCAACGCCGGCTTCGGAACTCTTGTCGGTAAACTACAGCACCACCAGCAGCAGCCCCCTTTCCCTCTTCCTCCTCCTTTCTCTCTCTCTTTCTCTCTTAACTTGAAGAAAGATCAAGGACAAGTAAATGAGAATCACTTCTCTGATTTCGGACTTTAAGAAAAAGAGAAAGAAGCTTCAGCGCTTGGATCCCAGCTGAAAGAATGGACGACCACAAAACTGCCAAAAATGCTAAATTTGACCTGACACGGCCTCTGACACGGCCGTGTGCCAGGCCGTGTGCCTCAAGCGGTGGTCAACCGACTTATCCAAACCAATGACACGCCCATGGGACACCCCCGTGTCATGGGCCGTGTCACCAACACGCCTTCAGACACGCCCATGTCTGTGGCCGTGTGCCTGGGTGAAAAAAATCCCAAAACGTCCCGAGACTTCACATGGCCTATGACACGCCTGTGTCCCAGGCCGTGTGCCCAGACACGGCACAAAGAAACACCCTATCGAAATCCTTCGGCGGGCTGAGTTTGTCGACCTGATTTGACACGCCCTGTGACACGCCCGTGTCACAGTCCGTGTTCAACCTCTCGACACTCAACACTCACATCTCGACACTCGACGATCGTCGAGTAAAAATCGTTGAGCATACGACACGGACTTGGACACGCCCGTGTCCTGGGCCGTGTGCCTCCTCTCGACACATCGTCGAGCGAAAAATCGTCGAGACAAAGGTCGATCGTCGACACAACCTCGACACGCCCTGTGACACGCCCGTGTCGCAGGCCGTGTCAGCTGATACGCCCTGCGACACGCCCGTGTCGCAGGCCGTGTTAGCTGACACGCCCTGGGACACGCCCGTGTCCCAGGCCGTGTCACCCAAAAATTTCCTGTTTCCCAAATTTGGGTTGTTACATATCATCTCCTTCTGAAGTCCTTTCTGGCCATCTTGTAAAATCTTTTGGCCAACTGACTGAGCAGTTCATCATTGCCTGTGACTTTGTCTTCAGGCTGATCTTCAGTTGCCTTGAAGGCTATTGTTTTATCTTTTCTTGTGGATGGTGAGGCAGCCTTCTGTTCTTCTTCTCTATTCTTGATGAGTAGCTCATAAGATTTGAGCTTACCCAATAGAGCTTGAGTGGTGATCTCATTCAAACTTCTGGCATCCTTAATTGTCCAGATTCTTGAATCCCAAGTGCTAGGGAATCACATTAGAATTTTGTCATTGAGTTCAGTTAGTGAGATCTCTTTATCCAATGTCCTGAGTTCACTGACAATTAGATTGAGCCTGTTGTACATATCTCCCACTGACTCAGTTTCTCCCTTCTTGAAATTCTCATATTGAGATATGAGGTGGGATCTCCTATCCTTTCTCTCATCAGCTGAGCCTGAGACTATTTCAGAGAGTTTGTCCCAAATTTCCTTTGCTGAATTGCATTCAACCACCTTTTGAAATATGTCATCAGACATTGTCTGGGCTAAGATGTTCATAGCCTTAGCATCAGCTACCTTCCATTTCTTGATGTCAGCATCTGTTCCTGATGGAGGTGGAACAACATTTGTATTTGAGTTCTCTGGAGGTCGTGGACACACTGTCAAAACAGAGTTAAAAATATCCTCGTCAATAGAATTCATGTATAATCTGATCCTTGCTTTCCAAAGTGCAAACTTGGATAGATTGCACACTGGAGGTCTGGTGCTAACATAATCTTTGTTTTGGGACATGATTTGTGAAAACAAAATCTAATACTAAACTTAAAAGAAAACAGATCTAACTAGGGATCTTTGGGTTCAGGTGTTAGCCTGTGCAACCACTCAGGTATGGTATGTTTAACCAACCTCCCTCTGATACCAATTGAAAGAGCAGCTAGATCTGATATACTCTAGAGGGGGGTGAATAGAGTATATGGTGCTTTTAAACTTTTTACAACAATTGTTGCAATGTGAGTAAGCAGGGAAGCAATGAATAAATCTAATCACAGAACTAAACTAATCATAAGCTAATCACAGAACAATCACATACAGAAACAAAAATAAAGACAAGCAAGCCAGAAGAAACAAGGAAATATAGTGGTTCCCCTAAACTTGGGTACATCCACTCTTCTACCACCCTAGGTAGGAATCCACTGCAGGATGAGTTGATCAGGTGTCCTGGGCACCAATGAGCTTTTGATAAGGTGCTCAAAAACCAAATCAGATTTTTTTGATCAGGTGTCTTGCCACCAATGAGCTTTTGACAAGGTGCTCAAAAACCAAGCTCAAACTTTTGAAGGGAGTTTGAGAAACCCTTTATAGAGATGAGGGTGAGAGAGTGATGGAAGTCTTCTCTTTCTCAAATAGCTGAGAAGACTAAGTGGATTTGATGTTGTCAAAGCTCCCCCTGAGTACTTGAGATCTTCAGGAAAAGAAGCTTTGCTGTTGGGTGATAGGCCTTCAGAAGTTGAGCTCCAGCAAAAGATGATTTCAGCAACAGCTGAAATGTTAGGTGTCTGGAGTCTTGAAATATGTTGGCCTGGAACACTTGAGACAAGAGAGATCTGAAGATTTCAGAAAATTTGATCTCCTTGGATGTGTGTTCTTGAGAATTCTTTGAGACAAAGAGTATTTTGTGTGCTTGTTCTAAAAATTACTAATGTCTGTGTTTTCTGTCTATCTGTATATCTGTGTGAGAGATTCAAAAATTCTTCACTTTTATTCTTTGGTACTGAATGGAAAAACATCCTCTGTCAAGAATAGTCGTTGGCCTGCATTAATTGCATCCTTAATTGCAGAATGTCTTCTGGAGGAAAGTCCATAGAAATATTCTTTGAAAATCCCTTGAAACTTTGTCCAGAAATAAATGAAAACGACTAGAAAATCTTCTGAATTAATTGCAGAATAACTCCTTAACTGATTTGAATTTGAATCTAGAACCATCCTTGAAGTTATCTGAAAACGTCGAACTGAGCTCTACTATCGTCGAACTGAGCTCAGCGATATGAACTTATAATGCAACAAAATATCGTCGATCTGAGCTCGAAGACCGTCGAACTGAGCTCAGAGATAGAGATCCAAAGCAGAGTCAAGATCGTCGAACTGAGCTCACCGATCGTCGAATGGAGTTCGACGATATGATGAAGTTGAGCTCAGCGATCGTCGAATGGAGTTCGACGGTCTGTCGAATTTGAGCTAGATGATCGTCGATCGGAGTTCGACGAATCGTCATGCTGAGCTCGACGATATGACTTAGTCTCAAACTGAAAAAGTCTTGGTCTTGAGGGCAGCTTCCAAACTTAGACATCTAACCCTTAGACTCAATTCTAATTGACCTTTGATCTATACAGGAGGTCAAACATTGTTTCCTAGAGATATAGTGATCCTGACCCAAATTAGTAATAGGGTGTTCCAACAGTAACCACAAGAAGAGGTGGAGAAATACAACCGAGCGCACGAAGGCTCTCTAAGATTCACAGCCGGATTCAAGGGTTGTCAATCCTTATCCGAGCTCGGTATTCTTATGTCGTCCGGGATATAGAAGGGCTGTCACCTCCTCCCTATAACCCGTCTTATTCATGTTTGATCGCTGGGCTAGTTCTGACCGAATAACTCCGCAATTGCATCAATAATGAGCTCGGATGGTAGCCTGGAGGTCGGAGAAGATGAAGGTGGCCGGAGATGTAAATATTGCAAGCTTTTTGAGGAGAAATGGTGGGTGGATCAAATGTCCAAGGAGGAGAGAGAAAATGGCGGCTGTCTGCGAGTTTTTCCGTTCGGAGGAGCGGAAATGGCGGGGGAAGAGGAGCTGGATCCTTGGAAAGAGGAAATCTGCAACTTAAATAGAAAAGTCAGAAAAATGGTCATGCACGGTTTGGCGAAAGGCCGTGCGCAAACCGTGCGATATTAACTTTCATAATAAACACAAGAAAGGATATGCGTTGACCCGTGCATTTTCCTTCGCGCACGGGCAGTTCCGCCCGTGCGTGAAGTACATCGCACAGGTAGCGACAGAGAGTTGGAAAACAGTGGCATAGAGAAAAACCGTGTGTTTTATTTGCGGACGGGCGCTGCCGCCCGTGCGTGAACAAAGCGCACGATTAACCACAGAAGGCACAAAAAAGAAAGCTATAGTAAAACCATGCATTTCCTTCACGCACGGTTTCGAAGAAACCGTGCGTCAACCGTGCGTCAACTGTGCGCGATGATCGTCGAACTCAGCTCGGCAAAAATCATCGAGCTCGGCTCGATGTTCTTCCAGCTGACTAAAACGCACGATCCAGTACAAACCGTGCGTGAAAGAAATGCACGATCGTGCGTTTTCCTTAAGACAGATTTCCTGCCTTTGGGAAAAACGCGCCACCTGCACAACAAAACCAAAACTGGAGCACAAGCTCCTTACAACAAATACTGCAAAGAAAATAGCAGGAAAGAGCCACGGGGAGCACCATGTGCATACCCCCAATAACAGAATGTGCAATTGTACACCCTCGGGCCAAAACAGTGCACAAAATGGTCCATGACCTAACGATGCAAATATAACTGATATTCGGTTGAAATGCAGTGCACGAGTGAAAAAAAAAACCCAGATGAGTCTGAAAAACCCTATAAATATCAGACTCATCAGTTACATGCGATATTATGAAGTATGAGATGCATAATATTTCACGTGTACGCCGCTCATGACATGCACTAAGGCCATTTTATAATGCATAGCACTACATGCCTAACATAACATAGCATTAGCACACGTGCCAAGTTAAGATCTACATGATGAAATTCATACACGCATGATTTAAAATGAAGATTTAAGCATTCATGCATTCATATCTTAGCACATGAGTTAGTGGGATGATGGTTCATCATCCTAAGTTAAAAGCGTAACATCATTTCATGAATTCCCAGAGCAAGGTAGCAGCAAGAGCAAGTATCTATACTTGTATGGTCTGAACTAATTTAAGTAGTTTTAGTGTTAAGCCAGGTTTTGATGAGTTGTTCGTTCGTATTTGTAGAATATGAACCCAAAGCATTTTAAGTTGAGGATAACTCCTCAGTTTGAGGGTGACTCTTTCTGTGCTCATAGCGAAGCGATGTTAGGGAGCTATGTCTAAGCATTGTGACTCTATCAAGGCCTATGGTTGCAAGGCAAGCACAGTTGATGGCATTATTGAATTCCACCTTGGGTGCAGAAATCTAGTGAGCAGACCACCACAGTGGATAAACTTGAGAGTGAGATCAGTAAATGTATAGGTTTGCTTCTGAGTTGATAGTTGCTGAGGAGTGCAGAGTTAAAAGTTTCTTGGGTGGTATCTAAAATGACATCCAACAATTTGCTAATGCTTACCAATCCGAGACTAATGCAAAAGCAGTGGAAGCTGCTTTGAGGGTTGAGCCTATTGGAAATCCCAAGGATCGTGGGTATGTTGTTGAGGAAAGAAAAGAGAAAGGCTGAGGCTGGTGAAAGCCCTAGGACATCTGTCCCAGCACCAAAGAGAGGAAGCAAGGAGGCGTGTAGCTTTTATGGACGTTCAGGCCACCCCTTTGAAAAATGTTTTAAGAGGTTCGGTGTTCAGAAGCAGTCTATGTTGCTTGCGATATAGAGCACACTCGAAGGAGATCTAATTGGTGATCCATATAAGTGGAAGGGGCATGACATTGCCCATTGTTGGTTAATGGATAAAGTCAGTTTCCAGTATGGGCAGAAAGGGGATTGGAAGTCTCGGTGCCAGCAGTCTCAACCCGTGGTGCAGCTGTAACATTTATATAAAGGAAAAGATGAATTGATTACAGTGACTGAGGAAGAAACTCAGTCTTCAACCCGAGTGATTTCAAGTTCGATCCTGATCTAGTGGTTAGCTTGTAATTGTAGATTTAATTTCAGTTATAGTAGTTACATGTACGATTTTATAGGTGAGTTTAAGTTAAAGAATAGTTGTGCGTGCATACTCTTTAATTCTAGTGATACCCACTCAATCTTAGCTAGGACTTTCACATAGCATCTTTTATTGGCTCCTGATCAAGTTGGCGATCCTTTTCATGTTTAAAGTTTCCCCCTGGTAACTCGGTGGTGTCGAAATAGGGTATCCAGAGTTGTTTTATTCTTTTTGCGGGCATTCTAGCGAATGCAGATTGAAGATGCTAGATTTGGGAGACTTCGATATGATTTTTGGGCATGGAATGGTTGTCCAGATGTGATGTTGTAGAGCAATGCTAAGTTAAGCATCTAGATTTCATGATGGGCAATGGCCAACCTGTAATAATCCCCTCCCGGAACACAAAACACGGCACGAGGGTTGTCTTATGCCCAGAACAACCGCCTTGCGGTAGCGTTAGCACATAGGCTAACCTGACCACAAGATGCCTATCCTGCCGGCTATAGCAAATATCAACCAATGCCAACTCAAACAAGAATATAAAATAGAAGTCAATCCACACATAAGTAAAATAGTCCAAAAAGTACTTTTAGAAAAAGAAGCTACAACAAGCTTCTATAATATCAGAGTACGAGTAAATCTTGCCCAAAGGGGCTACATCATGAGTCTCTCAAAACTCACATCAGTCATTGACGATAGCGATGGAACCGTCCCTTCAGGCCATGCCATCTTGGCCTGGTTGTCCTGCTACATAACCTGCTGCTGCTCTGTCTGCGGGGTTTCGTCCTAAAAATGAAAAGGTAGCAACCGTTAGTCATAAGACTAAGTGGCTATCACATCCGCTCCCCACAGACTCCTCGACACCGGATGGAGAAAATAACAAGGGTACATAATATATAAATAAAACAGTAGTATAGACAGGTGGTATAGAGTGAGCAATATCAAGTATATCAGCAGTATAATAAATAATTAAACAGTCTACTCTAGCGGTTCTATCATCTACAATAGTATATGAAAAATGTAAAGTCACAACGTGATGCCGCGGCCCCTCCGCTACTACTTGATGATGACCCGGTTGCCGAGGCACAACGACACAAAGATCTTAGGTATCGTGATGATGCTGACGGAAGACCGCGTTACAACCTCCGCCCGCAGCGTGCTAAATCCACCGTGAAGAATTAATTATATTATTTCATGCAATTTTATTTTATATTGATGAATATAAAATTATTCCATGTTTGGATGATAATTTTATATTTATAAATGTTATGTAATTTTAATTTTGGACACTTTATATTTTGTGGTGTGTATTTAACCATACAGATGGATGAGATTACATCTCCATCATGGATGGTTAAGGGCTTGTTGTAACTCCTATATAAGGAGGCTCTTATGTGGATTTTATCATTGAAAAAGAAGAAAACAATAAATTCCCTTGTGTGAATTTCGTCCAAGAGGTTCCCCCTTGCCGCCGCCCCCCATTAGGTGCGAAGCCTCCCCTTGCTACCTCCATCCCGATCAGTGCGACTCTGGCATGGCTTCCTACGGTGCGACTCCAAGGAAGAAGCTTGCAGCCCCATAAGGTGTGAAGCCGCTGGTTCCATGGAGAGAGTGAATCTTTCACCATATCTTGTGTGATTGATGTTCTTGGTTGGGTAATCTCTTCCTCTCTTAGTGATTCTTGCTTTGAGTTTGTGGAGGTCTTGCAAACCGTCTTTCCCGTGGTTTTTAAATACAACGCTTGCAAAATCTAATTCGACTTCATTGCTATTGAATCTCTTGTATTCCGGATCAGGAATATCTGTTGCAGGAGCGAGACTTGGCCTAGCCTTGACTTGCTCTCCAAGATCGGTACACTTTGTGTTAACAAGGGAGTTAATCTCAACTGGAACTCGGCCGCCATTTGAAGTTTTCCGCTGCTCCGAAATAAATTATTGTTGCGTTTGAAGCGGCTCAAGTTGATAAAATAGGTGCTTGTGTAGGTGCGATGAGTTGTGTGCTTGTTGGAGAGGTAGGTCTTAAGGACGTTGTATCGAGTCCGGCTTACGGTGAGTTGTGTGCTTGTTGGAGAGGTAGGTCTTAAGGACGTTGTATCAAGTCTGGCTTGAATCTTTTATATTGATTTTTATCATTCGGATTTGAGAGCCAACCCGACGCCTCGCTCGCTTTTGGTCGGAGCCCTCCTATCTTACTTTTATGTTCTGTGACGATAGTTTTTGTTAGCGTAGTCGAGCACGTATTACGGTCTCCCCTATATCAATTTGGTATCAGAGGAGGTTGTTTCAACTCCCACGTTGCAAACATCCTTGCTGTGTTCCTTGTTGGTCAATCTGATCTTTAGAAAAACAAAAAAAAATATTTTTGGTGGTCTGCCAATAATCGGCTAAAATCTTTATTTTTCAGCGAAATTTCAAAACAAAAATTTTTTAACGATCCACGTGTTACTCACGTTGGGAATCTATAAACATATCCTATTTCCAGTATAGCTACAGCCATAGGAGAAATCATCTTTCGAAGATTTTTCTAAACCTGAATGCGCACTAGGCTAGGATCGGAATACACGACACCGTCTACGTCTAGGATGGCTGCGAGTGAGCATGGGGATCCCAACACCGAGGCCATAGCAGGGCTACGTAACAAAATGATGGAGCTTAGGAACATGTTAGCACAGATCTTATAAAATCAAGCAAGGCCACCCCCGCCACCCGTTAATGTTGAGCAGCCCAACCGGTGCCAACAAACTCCTGATTCAGACTCTGATGGGGACTCTCCCCGAGTGCCCCCTCAAGAACACCGCCCCGATCATGGTTTCGATATTACTAGGGCCATTAAGATCGATACCCCCACTTATGATGGCATGGGAGATCCCCAAATCTTCCTTACTTGGGTGGTGGATATGGAGTGCTACTTCGTTTGGCACACCCTTACAAACCATCAAAAAGTTCAAGTTGCCAGGATGAAGCTAATGGGACGCGCCAAAATATATTGGCTGAATGAAGAGCGTAGGTTAGGAGCCGGGAACGGGGTCCCACTTATTGGATGGGACGTGATGAAGAACCTGTTGACCAATAAGTACGTTCCCGCGTACCATCAAACACAGATGTTCGATGAGCTTGCCACTCTGCGGCAGGGCTAAAATTCGGTAGCTGAGTATATGGGAGAACTTAAAGACCGTATGGTGCGTTGTGACCTGAGGGAGATCTCCGAGGTCACCCTATCCAGATTTCGTAAGGGGCTTCAACCCGATATCCAGCGGAAGCTCTTACGATATGATCATACAGATCTAAACACGACATTAAATGCCGCCCTCGACATCGAAAAGCACTTAGCCTCTAAGGCTCACTCCTGTTATTCCCATGCGAAGGGAAAGTCCACAGCTGGAGCATCTTCCTCCATATATCCAGACAAAGGGAAGTTTCGGTCCACCGAGTAAAAGTCTGTCATGATCACTGCTAGGAACACTAAGAACCCCGCAAGTGAGCTTATCCCCATCGGGAAAGTTAGCAAGAATAATGCTCCATGTTACTCTTGCGGCATTCAAGGTCACTATGCCTTTGAATGCCCCACGAAGACTAAATCCATAGCCCTATTAGAGTCGACTACCAACCATGCTGATTACGTATATAAGGCTGCTGAGGAGAGTGACCCAGATGGGGTCCCAAGTGATTTAGAGGACGATCACCCCCTTATGGTGATGTGTTGTATCTTGACCACTCCTCGTCCGTTAGATTACTGGAATAGGACGAGTATATTTTCACTGATCTTTAAGAGTGGTGAGAAGTTGTGCAAGTTGATCATTGATAGTGGCAGTTGTGTAAACATCATCTCTGAGAATGTTGTTACACATATGTTCTTGACTACGCAGCCCCACCCGACTCCCTATCAGCTAGCTTGATTAATAAGGTTACCGTCCTGGTCACCAAGCGATGCCTTGTACCCCTCTCGATCAAATCCTATACTGACGAGGTGTGGTGTGATGTCCTTCCTATGGACGCTTGTCACGTGTTGTTGGGCTGCCCTTGGCTTTACGACAGCGACGTGACACACTTTGGGAGAGCCAACACGTACAAATTTAAATTTAATGGTAAGGTCATTACATTGAGGACGACCGTCCCGAAGGAGCTAGTAGATTTTGCTAAGGACACGACTGTTTCGGTCGAGAGGAAGACGTTGAGTCTAGTGGGTAGAAAAGAATTTATGAAGGATCCCTTTCTTGATGCGATGATGTACACACTAGTTTTTATGGGTGCGAAGGGGGATTCAAGAGCATTGGATGATTTGCCTAAAGAGTTACAGGTATTATTGGACGAATATAAGACGTGTGCCCGGATGAGTTGCCTTCGGTGCTACCACCGCTGAGGAATATACAACATGCGATAGACCTTATCCCTGGTTCCTCCTTACCGAACCAGTTCCACTATAGGCTTCATCCCGCCGCCCATAAAGAGTTACATACCCAGATCGAGGATTTGATGAAAAAGGGGTTCATTACGACTAGTATGAGTCCATGTTCGGTACCTTCCCTTCTTGCTCCCAAGAAGGATGGTACGTGGAGAATGTGTGTTGATAGCCGTACTATCAACAAGATTGCCATCAAATATAGATTTCCTATTCCGCGATTAGATGACCTCCTAGATGTCTTATCTGGCGCTACCATTTTTTCAAAGTTAGATTTGTGGAGTGGCTATCACCAGATCAGGATCCGTGAGGGGTACGAATGGAAGACTGCATTTAAGTCAAAGGATGGGTTATACGAGTGGCTTCTGATGCCCTTTGGGCTATCTAATGCCCCCAGTACCATCTACCGGATGATGACACATGTCTTTCATCCTTACATGGGGAAGTTTGTGGTCATCTATTTCGATGACATCTTAGTCTTTAGTACCACCACTGCTGAGCACGTCTCCCACATGAGGTCGGTTCTTTCCACCCAGCGGAAGGAAACCTTATTCCTTAATCTCAAGAAGTGCACATTCTATGTCACTGAAGTGGAGTTCTTAGGCTACATAGTCAGTTCGGAAGGCATTAGAGTTGACCCTAACAAGGTTAAATTCATTAAGGATTGGCCCGAGCCGACCACGTTACGAGAGGTGCGAAGTGTCCATGGGTTAGCTACTTTTTACCGCCATTTCATTCGAGACATTAGTAGCATTATGACCCCCATTAGTGATTGCATGAAGAAAGGTGAGTTCACTTGGACGAAGTCCGCCACTATTGCTTTCCAACGCATTAATGAACTTATGACTGAGGCACCTGTCTTACGTCTACCTGACTTCACAAAGGTCTTTGAGCTTACGTGTGACGCTTCTGGCATGGGAATAGGAGGTGTCTTGAGTCAGGAAGGACACCCTGTGAGTTATTTTAGTGAGAAGTTAGTGGGTGCCAAATTGAATTACTCAAATTACGATAGGGAGTTTTATGCCGTCATTAGATGTTTGCACCATTAGAGGCACTATCTCCTCTCTAAGGAGTTTGTGATCCTCTCCGATCGCGAAGCATTGCGGTTCATCAATGGCCAGCATAAAATCAGACCGCGTCACGCTAAGTGGGTATCTTTCCTACAGAGTTACACTTTTAATCTCAAACACCTTAAGGGAGCTGACAATCGAGTCGCAGATGCTCTTAGTTGCCTAACCCTGTTACTCACCATTATGGAGGTTAACGTGGTAGGATTCTAGCGAATCAAGGATGAGTACGCCACATGCCCAGATTTTCAGGATGCATATTTGTCTGCCCAAGATAGCCCCCCCCCCCACAGTTATATATACGTTCGTCATTAAGGATAACTATCTATTTAGACATGAGAAGTTGTGTATTCCGCAGTCATCGTTACGCCTCCATATCATCTGGGAATTGCATAGCGGAGGGTTGAGTGGTCATTTCGGTAGGGATAATACAATTATGTTAGTTGAGGAAAAATACTATTGGCTAAACCTTAAGGCAATGGTGGGGCGGGTGGTGAGTAGTTGTCGTACTTGTCGGGTATCCAAGGGCACCAAAACCAACGTCAGATTATATACACCATTTCCTATACCTTCTACACCATGGTAAGATGTGAGCATGGACTTTGTCTTAGGCCTACCTGCTACTTTTCATCATCACGATTCCATTCTTGTAGTTGTGGATCGGTTCTCTAAAATGGCATACTTTATTTCGTGCGCTAGAACCAACGATGCATCTCATATTTGTTGGGTACATTGGTTTAAATGTACCTGATTTGAAGAAGCCTCACCCTACTCAATAATATACATCAAAATGTATTTGATGTATTTTCAGTTGCCTTGTGTAGGTTAAGTATTTGTAGGGAAAGCAGAAAAGATTCTAAGTCCATGTGTCGACACCCAGAAGGAAAGTGTCGACACTTAAGAAGACTTGTGTCGACCCAGACAAGCAGTGTCGACACTTGGAGTATTTGTGTCGACACCAGGGATGCAGAGTCGACACCAGACAAAAAGTGTCGACACAAGGAGCTGTGTCAACACTCAATAAAGAGAAGTCCAGTAAAGCTGTGTCGACACTTAGCAGTAGTGTCGAGACCTAGAGGAACTGTGTCTACATCAGAAAGTGTCGACACTTGGAGGCTGTGTCGACACTCAGCAAAAGTCAGCAAAGTCTAAGTATAAGTGTCGACATAATGAAGGAATGTGTCGACACACAGCAGAAGACTCAGCACTTGAAGAAAGTGTCGACACAAGAAAGAATGTGTCGATACTCAGCAGAAGACTCAACACATGAAGAAAGTGTTGACACTAGGAGCTGTGTCGACACTTAGCAAAGTTCAACAAAATTCTAAGTACAAGTGTCGACACAAAGGAGATGTGTCGACACTCAGCAAAAGTCTCAACAGAAGAAGAATGTGTCGACACTAAGAATATGTGTCGTCACTCAGCTAGTATAAACACAGAAGACAAGTGTCGACACCAAGAATAAGTGTCGACACAGAACAAGTTCAACACAAGAAGATGTGTCGACACAAAGGAGTTGTGTCGACACTTACAAGAATTCAGCAATGTACTGAAGAACAAGGACTTGTGTCGACACACAATATCAGTGTCGACACATGATGAATAAGCTGTGTCGAGAAGTGAATTCTACAACACAAGGAGTTGTGTCGACACCTTGAAGACTAGTGTCGACACTTAGTCAACTTGTGTCGACACTTGGTCTATAAGTGTCGATACTTAAAGACAGAATGTCACGACACTTTCAGACAGTTACAGATATTTCAAGAACTGACTGGATGACTTGACAGCTGCCATTCCAGCCGTTCTACTGCACCTGTTAGAGTTGTTAGAAAGCTGTTAGGAACCGGATCAGCCGGTCACCATGAAGAAGGACTATATATAGGCTTATCCTGTCAATAGAAATAGATGAACACAAGATCAAGAGATTGAAAAAGAAAAGAAGATCTAGCTATTCATTGAAGAATCAAGTGAAGATCTAAGTAGTTGGAGAGAGAGAAAGAGCTCCATCCAAGAAGACAGCCGTTAGAACCAGGATGTGAAGAAGGGTTCAGACCTAGTCCTGAATCTTAAGTTGCAGTGATTGAAGATCAGCTACAGAGAATCAATCCTATTGTGTTCTACATTCAAGAAGCTTTGAAGAAAAGCCAAGTGAGATTGTTCTCAGCAGAGTTCTTCCAAGAACTCATCAAGAACCTATCAACTCATCTCTCTTTTCTCTGAGTTGTAGGAATATTCTTTGTATTCTAAATTACTTGTAGGATCCTTAGGGATCTGAGTTGTAAGCCTGCAATTATAAAGGCTGAGTGGTAGGGCCTATGTGCCTGCATGTAGGAGAACTATTTCTCTGAGTGTAGGCCTATTGTGGCTGAGTGTAGGCTTTGTGAAGAAGCTGAGTGTAGGCTTTGTGAAGAAGCTGAGTTGTAGGGCCTTGGGCATGAGCTGTAGGAACCTGTTTGTGGTTCTGAGTGTAAGATCTAAGGATCTGAGATAGTGGAGGAGTTTGGCCGAATCTAGTACACTACTAGATAGGCAAAGGGGGAAAGTGGATGTACCCAAACCTTGGGGAACCACTATAAATCTGTGTGTTCACTGTGTGTATGTGTGATTCTGTGATTGTTGTTTGATTTCTGTGAAGTAGTAATTATAAATCTGTGATATAATCTGCAATCTGCCTAAAAGGTTTTTAAATGTTTAAGTCATCTATTCACACCCCCCCCTCTAGGTGATTAGGTACAATTTCTTTCAAGTGGTATCAGAGGCAGGTTCCTCAAAAAGGACATAACTGTCTGAGTAGATCCTGTTGGCAGATTCAGTATAAGTAAAGTGCAGAATCAAGAAAATCAAGAAACATGGGTTCAACAGAGAATCATAAGGAACTTGGATCCATGAAGTTGCCCATTTGTAGAAAAGAGATATTTGGCATTTGGAAAGAAAGGGTGAGACTATTTATGGAAGCCTCAGACCCTAGAATATATATCACAGTTAAAGAAGGTCCATATGTGCCTATGAAGGCTTCAGTCTTAGATGCAAATCAGAGAACACCTAAAGACTTCTCTGAAATGACAAAAGATGAGATAATTCTAGCCACAATGGACAAGAGGGCTCAGAATATCATTGTGAGTGCCATAGATGATGCTACATTCCAGAACATGATACACTGTAAGACATCAAAGGAGATGTGAGATACTCTTATAGTGTACATGGAGGGTTCAGAAGAAGTGAGATAGGACAGAAAGTCATTGTTAAACTAGGAATATGAAAGTTTCAGGCAAGGTAGGACTGATAGCATAACAGAATGCTATAAGAAATTCTATAGGATAGTTAATGAGTTAATGTCCTATGGAAGAGATTTCAGTAATTATGAGCTAAATGATAAGTTCTTGAGGTCCCTAACAATGGATTGGGACATCAAGATCTGTGCCATTAGGGAAATGGCCAAGTTAGCAGATATCCCTCCTCCAACATTGTTTGGAAAACTGCTATCCTATGAGATGCAGTTGATGGTAAGGAAAGAAGAGGAGAAGACTACCAAAAGTGACCACAAAGAAAGAACTGTGGCATTCAAAATAGAAGTCACAAAGAAATACAGAAGTAAGTCTCCATCTCCACCACCAAAGTTTGCTGAGACTGAGTCATATGATTCAGAAAGCAGAAAGTCTGAAAGCAGTGGGAGTGATGAGGACTTTGCAGCATTCACAAGACACTTTCAGAAGTTTCTAAAGAAGAAACAGTGGAGGACAAAGCCATCCACTTCACAGGGAAAAGATGACTATTATCAGAACAAGAAGTCATCAAAGAAAGACAGGAGAAAGCCCAAGTCAAGCAAAGCAACCTTATAAAAAATTATTTGCTATTGCTGTAACATACAAGGACATGTTATTGCTGACTGTCCAGAGAAAAGAATAGAGTCTAATGATAAGAAGAAGACTCAATTCAAGGGCAAGAATGAAAGGTCCTTTGTTGTCAAGAAGTACAAAAGCCTGTCAGACATATCTTCATCAGAAAGTGAGTCAGAAGCTGAAGCATACATAGGACTGTTTGCTGAAGAAGAGTAAGAGGAGTTCATCCAGATAATGAACTCTATATATAAGCAAGAGGACACTCAGTGCCAAGGACTGATGGCCTTAACAGAAGGTGACAAAATCCAGGAGCAGCCTGGACCTAGTAAGGTACAAAATTGTTCTCTAAGTTCAATTTCTAGTACTAGTTCAGATTCAGTTCCATCAGCATCTAGTGATGCCAGTGGATCTGAATCTGAAGAGGATATTCATCAGTTGATTGATGAATATAGAGTTCTGTTGCAAGCATTTAAGAAAAACAAATCCTTGGCCAAGAGTCAGGCTAAGGAGATTGCAAGTCTCAGAATGGCTGCAACTGATTTTGAGAAGCTGATTGATCAAAAGTTAAATGAAATAGCCAGACTGAAGAACATAATTGTTATTCAGATGGGGACTATAACATTCAAGAATGATCAAATCAGAAGTCTGGAGATTAGTCTTCAGAAGGAGAGAGATTTAGTTGCTAGGTTTTCTAAACCAAAGTCTGTTCTACCCTTAATTGATGAATTTGTTCATCAAAAAGGTAAAGCTGGACTGGGGTTTACTAAACCTGCTAGGACTTTTCAGTCCAAGTCTAAGGGCAAAGCCCCAGCTCTCAACAAGCCAGCTGTAGATAAAACAGCTAGGACAGTGGATGTTCCAGGCACATGAAACAGCAAAGGTACAATAGGTTTGAGTGCTGGTGCTGTGGCAAGGTAGGCCACTTTGCAATAGACTGTTGGCATAATGCTAATGCCAAAGTGAGTAGCAAACTGCCTGTTGGAAGATCTACAAGTAGCTTTGTTAAGAGGCAAACTAACCAGCACCAAGGACCCAAGAATTCTTTGGGTTCTAAGGTAACCTAATCTGTTTTGCAGGTAAGTCCAAGTGGCCTTGCCCCAATATGGTACTTGGACAGTGGATGTTCCAGGTACATGAACTAGGGGATTGCTAAAGGACTTCACACCAATCAAGGATGGTCCCAAAGTCACCTTTGGTGGTTCTGAAAAATGAATCATTAAGGGTTTTGGTAATATTTCTAGCACCCATATTACAATTTCTCAAGTGGCTTATGTTAAAGGTTTGAAACATAACCTTATTATTATAAGTCAACTGAGTGATTTAGGATATGACATCTCATTTGTCAAGGATGGTTGTCATGTCAGGAGGTCAAATGATCAAGAGATCATTTTGATAGGTTATAGAAAGAGGAATGTCTATTGCCTAGACATTATGTGTGAGACCAATGGTTCTCCAGTATGTCTTGTAGCGGATGAGAAAGTCTCTCATTGTGTCAAATGGCACAAGAGGCTAGCCCATCTTAACTACAAGACAATTGGCCAACTCTATAGCAAAGAGTTAGTGAGGAATGGTCCTCAAGTTAAGTGTATTAAAGATGGGATATGTTCAGCTTGTCAAAAGGGCAAGCAGACTAGATCCAGCTTTAATAGCATTGAAAACAAAGATGCTGTGAGGTGTTTATACCTCTTGCATATGGATCTCTTTGGTTCTATGCCAGTTCACAGCCTAGGTAGGAAGGTCTATACCTTTATGGTTGTAGATGATTACTCAAGGTTTTCCTAGGTGTTCTTCCTTAGACAGAAATCTGAAACACCTAGTATCTTCTATAGCTTTGTCAAACAAACTCAGAATGATTTTGACAGTACAGTGGTCAAGATAAGAAGTGACCATGGTACTGAATTCCAGTCAGATAGCATGACAAAACTATGTGAAGAATTTGGGATATTTCAGGAATTTTCTTCACCAAAAACACCTCAGCAAAATGGCATTGCTGAGAGGAAAAATAGAACCTTGATTGAGGCTGGTAGAACCCTATTAAGTGATACATCTCTCCCAGATTATTTCTGGGCTGAGGCAGTGAATGCTGCATGCCATGTAATTAATAGGGCTATCATTACTAAAAGCCACAATACGACTCCCTATGAGATTGTGAAAGGCAGAAAACCAAACCTTTCCTACTTCAGGATCTTTGGTTGTAAATGCTTTATACTTAACAATGGTAAGTCTTACTTGACTAAGTTTGCTGCCAAATCCCAAGAGGGGATCTTTGTTGGGTACAACAACAATAGTAAGGCTTATAGAGTCTACAACTTGTCTACTCAAGTTGTAGAAGAGTCAGTGCATGTAGTATTTGATGAAGCTAGACTTATTAACCATGAGTTGTCTAGAAGTATGTGCAGCTCCACAGGTATAACTAAGAAGATGGACAAGCTCACTATTGAAGAAGGATCTACTGCAAGTCAGCATGTAGATGATAGTGGTTGTTGTCCAGGGGGAGTACTACATGTACCTAATGCAGAAGAAGACCAAGGAGTGCAACAAGTTGAAGAAGCTGAAGGAGTTCAACCTGAAGCCAGGATGCCTCCAGCTAATAGACATCTAAGAAATCATCCAGCAGATCAAATCATTGGTGATCTAAGACAAGGGGTACAAACAAGGAGCAGAAATCTGAATGCAGTACTCTACTCTAGTTTTCTATGCCAAGTAGAACCAAATATATTTGAAGAAGCCATCCTAGACCCTCATTGGATTGAGGCAATGCAAGAGGAGCTAAATCAGTTCAAGAGATGTAAAGTCTGGGAGCTTGTTCCTAAACCAAGAGACCACAACATAATTGGAACCAAGTGGATCTTTAGGAACAAGTTGGATGAACATAGAGTGATTATCAAGAACAAAGCTAGACTGGTTGCTAAGGGATATAGACAAGAAGAAGTTATTGACTTTGATCAAACCTTTGCTCCAGTAGCCAGAATGGAAGCCATAAGAATGTTCCTGGCCTATGCAACCTATCAAGGTTTTAAAGTATACCAAATGGATGTTAAGTCAGCCTTTTTGAATGGTAATCTGAAAGAAGAGGTCTATGTGGAACAACCATCAGGTTTTGTTGATTCAACTCAACCTAATTATGTCTATAGACTTAGGAAGGCATTGTATGGGTTAAAACAAGTCCCTAGGGCTTGGTGTGAAACCCTGTCTAGTTTCCTCATTGAGAATAAATTCACAAGGGGGAAAATAGACAAGACTCTATTCCTTAGGGAATCCAGAGGCAAGATCATACTAGTCCAAATATATGTAGATGACATAATATTTGGGTCTACTGAAAGTGGTCTTTGCAGGAAGTTTGCAAAACTTATGCAAGGACAATTTGAGGTGAGCAGTATGGGGGAACTTAAGTTTTTCTTGGGTCTCCAAGTTAGACAGACTGAGAATGGTTTATCCATATGCCAGTCTAAGTTCACCCGAGAACTAATAAGGAAGTATGGTATGGATTCATCCAGTACCATGAAGACTCCTATAGGGTCAAGTATGTCTCTTAACAAAGATGATGCAGGGAAACCTGTAGATGAGACTTTGTATAGAGGGATAGTTGGCTCCCTTCTATATTTGACTGCAAGTAGACCAGATATCATCTATGCTACATGTGTCTGTGCTAGGTACCAAGCATGCCCTAAAGAGTCTCATTTGACAGCAGTCAAAAGGATTCTGAGATATCTAAAGGGCACTCCTTATCTAAGCCTTTGGTACCCTAGGAATGGAGACTTTGATCTAACAGGTTATTCAGATGCAGACTTTGCAGGCTGCAAAGAAGATAAGAAGAGTACAACTGGAACCTGTCAATTCCTAGGTGGAAGACTGATATCTTGGAGTAGCAAGAAACAAACAAGTGTGGCTATCTCCACAGCAGAATCAGAATATATGGCTACAGGAAGTTACTGTGCTCAACTTCTATGGATACAACATCAGCTTGAGGATTATGGTATTCAAGTAAGTAGAACACCACTATTTTGTGATTCTACTAGTGCTATATCTATTGCAAATAATCCTGTTTCCCATAGTAGAACTAAACACATTGAATAAAATATCATTTTCTAAAGGAACATGTAGAAAAAGAGGATATTTCACTTGAATATGTTAATACAGATAATCAACTAGATGACATGTATACTAAGCCCCTAGAAGAAACCAAGTTCAATAGGTTTAAAATTGAATTAGGTATGATAAACTTAGAATAAGTTTATAGAAATGGCTAAGTAAAATAGTGTTGACACACAGAGTTGTCTGTGTCGAGACAGAGAATTGGTGTCGACACTTCAGAGAAAAGGTGTCGACACATCTAAGAAGTTGGTGGCGACACTTCAGAAAATTAGTGTCGACACATACAGGGTCGGTGTCGACACAACCAAGGTGGTGTCGACACTTAGAATTTACACAGAATTAACCAAGTAAAGTGTCGACTAAGTGTCGAGCTAAGCGGTGTCGACACATAAACAAGTGTCGACACATATATTCTGTCGACTATACTTGTGTCGACACATAGTTGTCGAGAAATTATAAGTCTGTGTCGACACTTATCAACGGTGTCGACACAATTTAAGTTAGTTGACGTGCCCTTTCATATTCAATGCTAGAAAGGTATAAATAGGATTTCGCCATTGTCTATCGACACGCTCACCAAAGTTTCGAGACCAAACTTGTGTGTCGACATCTCTCTTCTCTCAATTCAAATTCTTCAAACCCTAATGGCGCCAAAGCTTGAAGAGAACGTAAATGAAGGCTATGAACTGGTGTGACATGCGTTTGATGACGCAGAATCAGAGATCAAGGATGTGGTAACCCAAGTCGCACACTCAGGGTTAGATTTTCTTGTTTCAGAGCCAACAAAAATATGGAAGAAAGAAGTATTGGAATTTCTGAATGGAGCAACCCTAGACGATTCTGGATTCAAGATCAAGTCAAGGGTTCATGGAGAAAAGGTGAAGGTCTCAACTAAAAGTTTGAGAAAGGTACTAAACCTACCAAGGACTAAAGAAGAGGTTGAAGTTACTGCTTCTAAGACCAGAGAAGCTTTAACATGGTGTGGACTGGATTCCAAGCTGAAAATTGGATCAGTATTCAATAGAAAGGGGATGAACAGCCAAGGCAAATTTCTCTCAGAAATTGTTGGCAAGGTGATCTTGAGTAAGCCTGGAGGGCATGACAGGGTATCAGCCCATATGTTCAATTTTATGACAAGGATTATCTTCACATTGAAAACTGATTGGTCTGTAGTAGTCTTTGATAAGATTAAAGAGAGTCTGAAAAAACCTAATTTGGGTAGGATACTCAGTCTGTACTTGGCTGGTAGTATACCAGAAGTAATGAGTCAAGCTGCTGGATCAAAGATCAACCACATGAGAAAGATGGACATGAGACTCTTCTCAAGATGGGATAGGGTCTTGAAAAAGGAATTACCAACACCTGAGAAGATAACACCACAAAAGAAGAAGAAGAAGATAGCCCCAGTGGCCCAAGATTCCTCTAGATGCTCTGAAGAGCATGTTGTCTTTACACCAGATGATGTACAAGAAACAGAAATTGCTGGAAAGTCTCCTGCTATACAAGATGATGCTGAGAGGCAGGGGGAGCCACCTCAAGCTAGCCCAATACACCAGGATTCTATCCAGGGGGAGCCTCTAGTAGTGGAAGAACCAACTCCACTAGAGAGTGAACAAGCAACCCAGACCATACTTGAGGTACTCACTGAAATCAATAACTTAGTTTTCCCTATAGAGGATACCGTTTTTTCTGATTCTTTCAATAATGTTAATCAGCAACCTCAGATTGATAGTCAACCCCCAGATGTTGTCATGGAGGACAAATCTGTTGCAGCTCAAGTTGTATCTGATCAAGTTGTTGATGAGCCAAGAGAATCTCCATCACTACCTCAACAAGAGTTTACAATGTAAGATCTCTTCCTTAATCTTGACCAAACAGACTTTGAAAAGGAAAGTGCTGCTGCTGAGGGGGAGAAGTCCCAAGTTGAGGGGGAGCAAGTAATAATTGTTGAAGAACCTCCAAGGAAAGGGACTGAGAAGCAAAAAGCTTGTTGGGTACATTGGTTTAAATGTACCTGATTTGAAGAAGCCTCACCCAACTCAATGATATACATCAAAATGTATTTGATGTATTTTTGAGTTACCTTGTGCAGGTTAAGTATTTGCAGGAAAGATGAAAAAGTTTCTAAGTCCATGTGTCGACACCCAGGAGGGAAGTGTCGACACTTAAGAAGACTTGTGTCGACACCCAGATAAGCAGTGTCGACACTTGGAGTCATTGTGTTGACACCAGGGATGCTGAGTCGACACCAGTCAGAAAGTGTTGACACAAGGAGCTGTGTCGACACTCAATGAAGAAAAGTGCAGTGAAGTAGTGTCGACACTTAACAGTTGTGTCGACACCCAGTGAAGCTGTGTCTACATCAGAAAGTGTCGACACTTGGAAGCTGTGTCGACACTCAGCAAAAGTCAGCAGAAGCTAAGTATAAGTGTCGACACTCAGAGCAATGTGTCGACACTCAGCAGAAGAGTCAACACTTGAAAAAAGTGTCGACACAGGAAAGAATGTGTCGACACTCAGCTGAAGACTCAATACTTGAAGAAAGTGTCGACACAAGGAGCTGTGTCGACACTTAGCAAAGATCAGCAAGGATCAACAAAATATTCTAAGTACAAGTGTCGACACTAAGGGGATGTGTCGACTCTCAGCTGAAGTCTCAACAGAAGAAGAATGTGTCGACACAAGGAGCTGTGTCGACACTCAGCAAGTATCAACACTGAAGGCAAGTGTCGACACCAAGAAGATGTGTTGACACTAATACAAGTTCAACACATGAAGATGTGTCGACATAAGGAGATGTGTCGACACTTACAAGAAGTCAACAAAGTGCTGAAGAACAAAGTGTTGTGTTGATACTCAACATCAATGTCGACACATGAAGAAGAAGCAGTGTCGAGATATAAAATCTACAACACAAGGAGTTGTGTCGACACCTTGTAGGATAGTGTCGACACTTAGACAACTTGTGTCGATACTTGGTCTATAAGTGTCGACACTTAAAGACAGATAGTCTCGACACTTTCAGACAGTTAGAGAATTTTCAAGAACTGACTGGATGACTTGACAGCTGCCTTTCCAGCCTGTCTACTGCACATGTCAGAGTTGTCAGAATTCAGTTATGAACCGGAGTAGCCGGTTATCATGAAGAAGGTCTATAAATAGGCTTATACAGTCTACAGAAAAGATGTTGAAAAAGTTAAAAAGATCAAGTTGTTCAAGTAATTGAAATAGAAGAAGATCTAGCTATTCCTTGAAGAATCTAGTGAAGATCTAAGAAGTTTGAGAGAGAGAGCTCCATCCAAGAAGTCAGCCATTGGAACCAGGCTGAGAAGAAGGGTTCAGATTTATTCTGAATCTTAAGTAGCATAGATTGAGGATCAACTGCAGAGGAATCAGTCTTATTGTGTTCTACTTTCAAGAAGCTTTGAAGAAAGCCAAGTCAGATTGATTTCAGCTGAGTTCTTCCAAGAACTCATCAAGAAACTCACAACTTATCTCTCTTTCATCTGAGTTGTTGAGTATATATTTTTGTATTCATTATAACTTGTAGGATCCTTAGGGATCTGAGATTGTAAGCCTGTAATTATAAAGCCTGAGTGTAGGGCCTGTGTGCCTGAGTGTAGGAGAGTTGAATCTCTGAGTGTAGGCCTTAGGTGGCTGAGTGTAGGCCTTGGTGGCTGAGTGTAGGCTTTGTGAAGAAGCTGAGTTGTAGGGCCTTGGGCCTGAGCTGTAGGAACCTGTTTTGGGGTTCTGAGATAGTGAAGGAGTTTGGCCGAATCTAGTACACTGCTAGATAGGCAAAGGGGGAAAGTGGATGTACCCAAATCTTGGGGAACCACAATAAAAACTGTGTGTCTACTGTATGCTGTGAAATTCTGTGATTGCTGAATGTGTGCTGTGATAAAGTAGATATAATTCTGTGATATTATCTGATTGCTGCCTATAAAGTTAAAAAGATTCAAAGTCATCTATTCACCCCCCTCTAGGTGATTAGGTACAATATCTTTCAAGTGGTATCAGAGCCAGGTTACTCAAAAAGGACTAATAGTCTGAGTTGATCCTGTTGGCAGATTCAGTCTAAGTACAATTACAGAATCAAGAAAATCAAGAACCATGGGTTCCACTGAGAATCATAAGGAATTGGGATCCATGAAGTTACCTATATGCAGAAAAGAGATATTTGGTATATAGAAGGAAAGGGTGAGACTTTTTATGGAAGCCTCAGACCCTAGGATTTATATCACAGTGAAAGAAGGGCCATATGTGCCCATGAAGGTTTCAGTCTTGGATGCCAATCAGAGAACACCTAAGGATTTCTCTGAAATGACAAAGGATGAAATTGTTCTAGCCACTATGGATAAGAGCACTCAGAACATAATAGTGAGTGCCATAGATGATGTAACTTTTCAGAATTTGATACACTGCAAGACATCCAAGGAGATGTGGGATACCTTGATTGTGTATATGGAGGGTTCTGAAGAAGTTAGGCAAGATAGAAAATCCTTGCTAAAATAAGAATATGAAAGTTTTAGACAAGGTAAGGCTGATAGCATAACTGAGTGATATAAGAAGTTCTACAGAATTGTGAATGAGCTCATGTCCTATGGCAGAGAGTTCAGTAATTATGAACTCAATGATAAGTTTCTAAGGTCCCTAACAAAAGAATGGGACACCAAGATCTGTGCCATTAGAGAAATGACAAAGTTGGTAGAAATTCCTCCACCTACACTGTTTGTCAAACTGCTGTCTTATGAAATGCAGTTGACAGTGAGGAAAGAATAGGAGAAATCAACAAGAAGTGAACATAATGAAAGGACAGTAGCCTTTAAAACAGAAGCCCCCAGAAAGTACAGAAGTAAGTCTCCAACTCCACCACTAAAAGTTGCTGAAACAGAATCAGATGAGTCAGCAAGTACAAAGTCTGAAAGCAGTGAAAGTGATGAGGACTTTGCTGCCTTTACAAGACATTTCCAGAAGTTCTTAAAGAAGAAACAGTGGAGGACAAGGCCATCTACTTCACAGGGAAAAGAAGACTTTATCAGAATAAAAAGTCTTCAAAGAAGGACATGAAAAAGACTAAGTCCAGCAAAGCAACTCTTTCAAAAATAGTTTGCTATTGCTGTAATAGACAAGGACATGTGATTGCAGATTGTCCTGAGAAAAGTAAGGAGTCTAGTGATAAGAAAAAGACTCATTTCAAAGGCAAGAAGGAAAAGTCTTTTGTTGCCAAAAAGGACAAGAACCTGTCAGATATTTCTTCATCAGAAACTGGGTCAGATGCTGAGGCATATATAGGACTGTTTGCTAAGGAGGAAGAAGAAGAGTTCATGCAGATTATGAATTCTATATATGAACAAGAGGACAGTCAGTGCCAAGGGCTAATGACATTGACAGAAAATGACAAAATCTTGGAGCAGCCAGGACCTAGTAAGGTAAAAAGTTCAACTTTCAGTTCAATTTCTTATGCCAGTACAAAATCAGATTCAACATCATCAAGTGATGAGAGTGCATCTGAGTCTGAAGAAGATATTCATCAGTTGATAGATGAATATAAAGTTCTGTTGCAAGCTTATAAGAAGAGCAAGTCCCTAGCCAAAAGTCAGGCAAAGGAAATTGCTAATCTCAAAGCTGCTGCAACTGATTTTGAGAAGTTGTTTGATCAAAAGCTTAATGAGAGAGCCAGACTGAAGCACATAACTGTGATTCAGATGGGAACTATCACATATAAGAATGATCAAATCAAGAGTCTGGAGATTAGTCTTCAGAATGAGAGAGATCTAATTGCTAGGTTTTCTAAACCTAAGTCAATTCTACCTTTAATTGATGAATTTGTTCATCACAAAGGTAAAGCTGGACTGGGATTTAGTACCTGCAAGGACTGTTCAGTCCAAGTCCAAGTCCAAGGGCAAAGCCCCAACTCTCAACAAGTTAGCTGTAGATAAAACAGCAAAGACAGTACCTAAGCAAAGGTACAATAAGTTTGAGTGTTGGTGCTGTGGCAAGGTAGGCCACTTTGCCATGGACTGTTGGCACAATGCTAGTGCTAAAGTGAGTAGCAAACTGCCTATTGGAAAACCAACAGGTAGCTTTGTCAGGATGCAAACTAACAAGTACCAAAGACCCAAGAATTCTTTGGGTTCTAAGGTTCACTAATCTGTTTTGCAGGTGAGTCCAAGTGGCCATGCCCCATTATGGTACTTGTACAGTGGATGTTCCAGACATATGACTGGAACTAGGGGACTACTAAGGGACTACACACCTATCAAAGATGGTTCAAAAGTCACCTTTGGTGGTTCTGAAAAAGGAATCATCAAAGGGTTTGGTAACATTTCTAGTTACTTGGTTACCATTACTCAAGTGGCTTATGTTAAAGGTTTGAAACACAACCTAATTAGTATAAGTCAATTAAGTGATGTAGGATATGACATCTCATTTGTCAAAAATAGTTGTCATATCAAGAGGTCAAATGATCAAGAGGTAATTTTGACAGGTTATAGAAAGAGGAATGTCTACTGCCTAGACATTATGTGTGAGACCAATGGTTCTCAAGTGTGCCTTGTAGCTGATGAGAAAGTCTCTCATTGTGTCAAATGACACAAGAGGCTAGCCCATTTAAACTACAAGACAATTGTCAAACTCTTTAGTAAAGAGTTAGTGAGGAATGGTTCTCAAGTTAAGTGTGTTAAAGATGGAATATGCTCAGCTTGTCCAAAGGGCAAGCAGACAAGATCCACCTTTAGTAGCATTAACAACAAAGATGCTGTGAGGTGTTTATACCTCTTGCATATGGATCTCTTTGGTCCTATGCCAGTGCACAGCCTAGGTAGGAAGGTCTATACCTTTGTAGTTGTAGATGACTACTCAAGATTTTCCTGGGTTTTCTTTCTTAGACAGAAATCTGAAACACCTAGTGTCTTCTATAGCTTTGTCAAACAGATTCAGAATGAACTAAACAGTACAGTGGTCAAAATAAGAAGTGACCATGGTACTGAATTTCAGTCTGATAGTATGACAAGACTATGTGAAGACTTTGGGATATTTCAAGAGTTTTCTTCACCAAGAAAACCTCAGCAAAATGGCATTGTTGAGAGGAAGAATAGAACCTTGATTGAGGCTGGTAGGACCCTAATAAGTGATACATCACTACCAGAATATTTCTGGGCTGAAGCAGTTAATACTGCATGCCATGTTATTAATAGGGCTACAATTACTAAAAGCCTCAACAAGACCCCCTATGAGGTTGTGAAAGGAAGAAAACCAAACCTATCCTATTTCAGGATCTTTGGTTGTAAGTGCTTCATCCTTAACAATGGAAAGTCTTACTTGACTAAGTTTGCTGCCAAGTCCCAAGAGGGAATTTTTGTTGGGTACAGCAACAACAGTAAGGCTGATAGAGTCTACAACTTGTCTACTCAAGTTGTAGAAGAGTTTGTGCATGTAGTCTTTGATGAAACTAGACTTATTAACAATGAATTGTCTAGTAGTATTTGCAGCTCCTCAGGTATAACTAAGAAGATGGACAAGCTCACTATAGAAGAAGGACCTACAGTAAAACAGCAGGTAGAAGAAAGTGGCTGTTGTCCAGGGGGAGTACTACATGCACCTAATGCAGAAGAAGTTCAAGGAGTACAACAAGATGAAGGAACTGAAGAGGTTCAACCTGAAGTCAGGATGCCTCCAGCCAATAGGCATCTTAGAGATCATCCAGTAGAGCAAATCATTGGTGATCCAAGACAAGGGGTACAAACAAGGAGCAGAAATATGAATGCAGTGCTCTTCTCAAGTTTTCTATCCCAAGTTGAGCCAAAGAAGTTTGAAGAAGCCATCATAGATCCACATTGGATTGAAGCAATGCAAGAAGAGCTGAATCAGTTCAAGAGGTGCAAGGTCTGGGAACTTGTTCCTAAACCTAAAGACCACAACATAATAGGCACCAAGTGGATCTATAGGAATAAGATGGATGAACATGGAGTCATAATTAAGAATAAAGCAAGATTGGTTGCTAAAGGATATAGGCAGGAAGAAGGTATTGACTTTGATCAAACCTTTGCTCCAGTAGCCAGACTGGAAGCCATAAGGATGTTACTAGCCTATGCAACTTTTCAAGGATTTAAAGTTTACCAAATGGATGTGAAGTCAGCATTTTTGAATGGTAATCTTAAAGAGGAAGTCTATGTGGAACAGCCATCAGGTTTTGTTGATTCAACTCAACCTAATCATGTCTATAGACTTAGGAAAGCATTATATGGGTTAAAGCAAGCACATAGGGCTTGGTATGAAGCCCTGTCTAGTTTCCTCATTGAGAACAAGTTCACAAGGGGGAAAATAGACAAGACTCTATTCCTTAGGGAATCTAGAGGCAAAGTAATACTAGTCCAAATATATGTATATGACATAATATTTGGGTCTACTGAAAGTAGTCTTTGCAAAACGTTTGCAAAACTAATGCAAGGACAATTTGAGATGAGTAGTATGGGAGAGCTTAAGTTCTTCTTGGGTCTCCAAGCTAGACAGACTGAGAATGGTTTATCCATATGCCAGTCTAAGTTCACCCTAGAACTCATAAGGAAGTATGGTATGGATTCATCCAGTACCATGAAGACTCCTATGGGGAAACCTGTAGATGAGACTTTGTATAGAGGGATAGTTGGCTCCTTACTCTATTTGACTGCAAGTAGACCAGATATCATGTATGTTATATGTGTCTGTGCAAGGTATCAAGCATGCCCTAAGGAGTCTCATTTGACAGCAGTCAAAAGGATATTGAGATATCTAAAGGGCACTGCCTATCTAGTCTTCTGGTACCCTAGGAATGGGGATTTTGAACTAACAGGTTATTCAGATGCAGACTTTGCAGGATGCAAAGAAGACAGAAAAAACACAACTGGAACCTGTCAATTCCTAGGTGGAAGACTAATTTCATGGAGTAGCAAGAAGCAAACAAGTGTGGCTATCTCCACTGCAGAGTCAGAATATGTGGCTGCTAGAAGTTGCTGTGCTCAACTTCTATGGATACAACATCAGCTTGAGGATTATGGAATTCAGGTAAGTAGAACTCCACTCTTTTGTGATTCTACAAGTGCTATATCAATAACCAATAATCCTGTAACCCATAGCAGAACAAAACATATTGAAATTAAATATCATTTTCTTAGGGAGCATGTAGAAAAAGAAGATATTTTACTAGAATATGTTAGAACAGATAATCAACTAGCTGATATGTATACTAAGCCCTTAGAAGAAACTAAGTTTAATAGCTTTAAAATTGAAATAGGTATGATAAACTTAGAATAAGTTTATAGAATTGGCTAAGTAAAATAGTGTCGACACACAGAGTTGTCTGTGTCGAGACAGAATATTGGTGTCGACACTTCAGGGAAAAGGTGTCGACACATCTAGGAAGTTGGTGTCGACACTTCAGAATATTAGTGTCGACACATGACAAGTAGGTGTCGACACATCCAAAGTGGTGTCGACACTTAGTATTTACTCAGAATTATCTAAGTAAAGTCTCGACTAAATGTCGAGTTGAGTGGTGTCGACACATAATCAAGTGTCGACACATAATCATGTTGACTAAACTTGTGTCGACACAGAGGTGTCGAGACATTATAAGTCAGTGTCGACACTAATCCACAGTGTCGACACAATTTAAGTTAGCTGACCCGCCTTTTCATCTTCAAACTTAGAAAGGTATAAATAGGATTTTGCCTTAGTCTGTCGACACACTTTCAAAAGTTTCGAGACCAAACGTTTGTGTCGACACCTCTCTTCACTCCAGTCCAAATTATTCAAACCTAATGGCGCCAAAGCTCGAGGAGAACGTCAATGAGGGATATGAACTGGTGCGGAACGCGTTTGATGATGCAGACCCGGAGATTCAGACTGTGGTAACCCTAGTTGCTGACTCAGGGTTATAATTCCTTGTTTCTGAGCCTACAAAGATCTGGAAGAAGGAAGTTCTGGAATTCCTTAATAGCGCAACCCTCGACGACACTGGCTTCAAGATCAAATCTAGTGTCCATGGTGCAAAGGTGAAGGTATCACCCAAAAGTTTAAGAAAGGTTCTAAACCTGCCTAGAACTAAGGAAGAAGAAGAGGTAACTGTTTCCAGGACCAGAGATGCATTGACATGGTATGGTCTGGATTCTAAGATGAAAATTGGCTCTGTTTTCAATAGAAAAGACATGAACAGCCAAGGGAAATTCATGTCTGAAATTGTTGGCAAAGTGATATTGAGCAAACTTGGAGGGCTTGATAGGATATCTGCCTATATGTTCAGCATTATGACCAGGATAATCTTCAATCTGAAAATTGACTGGTCTGTAGTGATCTTTGAGAAGATCAAGGAAAGCCTGAAGAAGCCTAACTTGGGTAGAATCATAAGTTTATACCTAGCTGGTAGCATACCAGAGGTTATGCAACAAGCTGCAGGCAGTAAAATCAACCATATGAGAAAGATGGACTTGAGGATATTCTCAAGATGGGACAGGGTGTTATCTAAGGAGATGCCAACCTGTTGGGTATTGTATCCACGATTACCTAGATTTGAGGAATCCCCCTGTCAAGCTAAGATGAATTCACAATGTATTTGACGAAACATTTTAAGTTGTACTTGCAGTACCTCCACGCTAAGTGCACACCGATGTCAGGGTGCAGTAGGTCAATATACACGGGTCTGCACGACGTAATCCCTCGTTGAGCAGATCAGTGTGTTGGTCTATGTGTACTCTCTCTATTGGAGTGCACTTACTTTCAAGTACAGGGTCGCTCATATGCAAGAGAAGACAAGGAGCACAGAGGATCAAGAAGCAACTCCAGGGGTGGAAGACCAGAAATCGTCCAAGGCAAATTCGACGAGAATCACCAAGTGATTCTCGCCGACTCCTTTTGGCCATCTCAATATGATGCCAAGTAAGATTCGGCGAGAATCACTTATGATTCCCGCCGAACCAGTGGTCAAGCAGCCCATGTGTAAAGTAAAATTCGTTGAGAATCGACAGGTGATTCGACGAGAATCACAAACGATTCTCGACGAATCGTCGAGAATCACTTGGTGATTCTCGCCGATTCGTCGAGAATCGTCTGCGATTCTCGCCGATTTTGACTTGGCGTTTTCTCAGATCGCTGCTGAACCGGTTCCTGCTTCTGGATGTGTTTGAACCGGATTTTGGGGATTTCATTTGTGGGTCCCACAAACGGTCATATTTGAGAATCCTACAGTATTTATACTCAGGTACTTTTGAACAGTAAGTACGGACAAGAGAAAAAGAAAAACAAGTGGCGACTTAACCCTAAATCCGCGAACTCGCTCCGCTCCGCCGCCGCCGCTCGCGTCAAGTGGTCGCCGCTGCTGATCGCTCTTCTTCCCGATCTCCGGTGACAGAAGCTTAGCAAGGCTTGTGTCTCACGCGTCTATCCTGAGATCTCTTGTTTCTCGATTCGTTGACCGGGAAAAACTCCCCCGTCCGAATCGATCGAGACGACTGATCCTAGAGTGACCGTTGGTAGACCTAGCTTGCTTCGCTACGAAGTTTAGATCTCCAAGTTCTGCAGCCACTCTTCATCGTAGCCGCCGATCCCGAAGCTAGCCGCCGCTCGTGTGCCGCCGCCGGTTCCGGGGAGATCTTCTCCAAGAGAGACCAAGGTCGTAGACTCTTCATCGACTTCAAAGAACACGTCGTCGAACAAAGAGGAACACCGGTGTCTCCAAGAGAAGTTTGTATCACGTGTACATTCTACTTTTACTTTATTGTAAAGGAACTTTTGTTCCGTGTTGTAAGGGTTGGGTGCAACCCGATTTGTGGGAGTGTTGACTCTCACGTGTGGAAGGGCTCCTTCCGTTAGTGAAGGGATTGGATTTCAATCTCGTTGGAGAAGTGACCGAGTCGTCCCTTGTTGGGGAGATAGGTCGAAGGGGGAAAGTGGATGTACCCAAGTCGGGGAACCACTATAAATTTGTTGTGTATTCTGTGTGATGTGTTTGTTGTTTGTATTGTGTAGGTACATCTGTAAATTCCGCAAAAGAACTCCACGTCACCTATTCCCCCCCCCCCATAGGTGCACATAGCCGACACTAGGTGGACTTTCAAGTGGTATTAGAGGGAGGTTCCTCAACAAAAAGGCTAACACCTTGAGGTGAATCCTGCCACCAGTGTCAGAAGCATGGATCTGGATTATGACGTATTGCCACTCAAACTCCCTGCATGCACAAATGATTATTATCCTATCTGGAGGATGAGAGTGTTATTTCACCTGGATGCCATCGATCCACGAGCATCCCTCATCCTGGAAGAGGGTCCATTCATCCCTATGAAGACCACCGACTCGGGGACCCAAGTGCCCATGTGCATTCCTGAGATGACAGAGATGCAACTCTCATTTTTCCAACTGGACCAGAGGATTCGACAAATTATTATGGATGTCTGGTCTGGAGCCTCTCGCTCCAGGTTGGAAAAATGTAAAACTGCTAAATCTCTGTGGATGATGATCTCAGAGCTGATGGGGGGGCCAGAGGAAGCTGAAATTTGCTGCCAATCTGAGGATGAGGCATATGTAGGGGTTCTCACTTCTGAAGATGAACGCAAGGATCCTTCAGATTGCATCAGAGCTCCAGTATCCTTGTCAGAGACTGAAGAAGATAATGAGGAAAGCAGCTCCGATGAGGAAGAACCATTGGTCACTGATTCTAATGACAATCACCCAAATGAGCAGGTATCATCTTCATCCTCTCCCACGTCTTTTGACTTTTCTGAAAACAGAAACTGCTCTCTTCCAGAAAATACTGATTCCCTGAAGAGAGCACTTCAGGAAAGCAATCTACTTGCTGAGGAGCAAGCTCGAGAGATTGCTCGACTGAAGATCTTGTTGGTTCTCCAATTGGCGTCCAACAAGGTCAAGGACTCTAAGATCTCAGCTCTAGAGAATAGTCTAGACAATGAGAAACGTATAGTATCCAACTTTTCCAAAGTTGATGCTATAAAAAGAAAACAAGAAACCGGGTGGATCTCCCGGATTATCCAGGGATGGAGAAATGGGAAAACGGTGTTCCGACCTCCCACTCCAAGCGGGAAGGCAACTCATCATGCCTTCAGGTATGACCACAGGAATAATCGTGGTCACTGTAAGGGTGAGTTGTCCCCATGTGGAAATGTCCATAGTGCAAGAGGCGTCATGGCCACCCATGAAGAAATACCTAAGGCTCATTCTGAGCCCTTTGTATTCACGGCCACTGCCACAACAAAGTGTGGATCTGCAGGTCCTGGTTCACAGAAGAATTCTCTCCAATCGAGGACACGGGATAGGGAGAATAGAAGTCACGATGTCAGGCGTCATGGAGCCTCAGCAAGGAAGATGCCTGAAAGAATGGCACCACCTGCTCGGCCTCATAACGCTCACATCATGCATTCGTTCCACCCTTCATCATGCCTCGATGGAAGAGGAATTTGTGCAACAAGAACATGCCCTATCCCTTTGAGACCTAGGACCGTGACTACATCAGTCACTAGATCAGGTCAAAAACGGCGATACAACATTCACTCTTGTTGGTGCTGCGGCAAAGTGGGACACTTTGCCATTGACTGTTGGCACAACCTCTCTGTGCCCACAGCAAGGGCTTCTCCACATTATAGGGACAGAGGCAGTCTTCCAAACAGGTTTTCTCAAGGAAGGCAGTTGCGTGTTCATACTAATAGAAACCTAGGACCCAATATGATTTGGGTTCCTAAGGTAAAGTAATTCTGTTTTGCAGGGTAGTCTAGGTCCCCGTGAATACTTGGGAACTAGACAGTACGTGGCTCAAGGCTAACTTGGAACAAGCGTCTGCAATAACAGACGTGCTACCTGTTGAGCATAATCACTTTAAGCTACTGATATGTTCTACCTGTGGGACTAAGACGATGACTCTCTATATCCCAGGTAATTTTGATCAGTTCAAGGACTTGTGTCATGATGCATCCTCATTCAAAGTAAATATATATACATTTCTATCATTGTGTATACGTATACTTATGTCATTGCGAATTTCGACAACACACAATTGACATTTAGAAGACTTTGCAAAAACCTCCATAAAATTCAAATAGATTGACTTTAGAATATACTTGTATTTATCATTCCTTTTATTAACTTGACATCGGAAATTCTCTAAAATGGTGCAATGCTTCCCAAAGTAGTTAAGTAAAACATCAATATATACTCCGAATCTCGCCGACCCATTTTATATCTCGCCGAATTAGACAAACGGTATTAGAACTCAAATTAGACGAATCTCGCCGAATCCCGTCGAAGGAACTCGCGACCGCTCGGCTTCCCCCGAATCCCGACGACTCCTATAAATCCCGCCGAAAGAATCTCCGACTGTTCACCTTCCTCACGACTCGCGCAGGAGACCTCTGGACGACCCTCGCCTTCCTCGCGCAAGTGCACTTCCGCAAACTCGCCGACTCCCGCAGCCCTCCGACGCTCTCGTCGACGCCGTCGAATCGCTTCTGTGCGTGATCTTCTTCTCCCGAAGCTCACCAACTCCCGAAGCTCCCGTGAGATTCTAACTAGGTCGTACCCCACGGGATACTCTTCCCTCCGCCGAAGCTCTTCCCGAAGCTCACCAACTCTCTTCCACCGAAGCCCTTAGGTAACCTCCTCCTCACTGGCTCCAGGGCCGAACCCCATGTGATGCCTTCTTTTTGAATGTACACTAATGCTTGGAGTCGGGCTTCTGTTTAGATCCTCAATGGCCCCAAGGACGACTGCAGGCTTGATTTCTGGTTGCGAACTGGTTCGCACTGGTTTCTCTCATGCCTCGGACGAGTTCCGGAACATCGTTCTCATGCTGGAAGAAGCCGGACTAACCTTCATATTGGAGCATCCTTGCAAAGTCTTAGATAAAGAAGTGCTGGAGTTCTTTTCTACAGCAAGGCTTCGAAACAGAGACTCCATCATCAAGAGCAAGGTGGCGGGGACTAAAGTAAAGATGTCTGCCAGTAAGCTAACACGCTACCTGCAACTCTCAAGTGCGGAGCAGGAAGACTATTTGGAGGACGAGGACAAAGCCAGAACCCTCCTGTTCTGCGGTCTACCCAGAGGCACTCGGTCCGTAAAACGAAAAGAGATGAATGAAGAAGGGAAGCTCCTATCCGACATCATAGGAAAAGTACTCATCTGTAAGCCAGGTTCCCATGATCATATCTCCGGAGATATGTTCAAAATTCTCATAGCCGTGGTCTGCAGAAAGAGGTTCAACTGGGGAGAGTTGATGTTTCAAAAGATCAAGGATACTCTGGGCACTCCAAGCTTCGGCCGCATTATCAGTCTTTATCTTAACCAGATCAACGGAGACAGATTCGACATGAGCAAAGGAGTTCCTCTACATTACTTGAAAAAGATGGATGCGACTGTGTTTGACCGATGGGAGCGGCGCATCGGGCAGCCGGCTGTGGAAGAGCAAGAGGAAGTTTCTCCAGCATCCTCCCCCCGTGAAATTCCTGATACTGTGACTGCAGGAATCGAGGGGGAGACTCTACCCACTCCTCTGGATATCATATCTGAAATCGCCCAGGTGGCAAGGGATGCGGTGGCAGAAGTTCATGAAGAAAGTGAACCTGGGTTGGAGAATGAGGAGGTCCTGAACAGAAACACCCACGAAACTGAAGCTGAGGCCCTGGTCACTGCTGCTCAAGAAGTGGAAGAAGATGCTGAGGTGGATGAGTTTTTGGATGAGGACGGAGAGGACGAGGTAAATGAGGGCCATGAAGTGTATGAATCTCCGGATACTGATGAACCTCCTACTGATAAGTCTGCACCAGTGGAGGGGGAGGTAAATGAGGCCACCAACATTCCTCCCATAGAGGCTGTGATTGTATCCAGCTCTATTGATGCTTCTGCTGCCGAGCCAGAGGAAGACCAAGAAGTGCCTCCGGGTATTCCACTACGAGATGACCTAGCCATTCACACTGTCCATATAGTTCAGGGCATCGTGAATGAGCTTAAAACCTATTTTGATAAAGCTCAGAAAACAATGCTGCTAGAAATTAAGACTTCTGAAGATCTCATGCTGAAGAATATGTTGGAAATCAACCATAAGCTGGATTTGCTGGAGAAGAAGTTCGACGACAAGTATACTGCGGCCGGCGAAGCTGTCACACTATTAATGGCCGGATTGAAAAAGGCTACTGATACTCTGGGTGTTGTCAATCAGAACGCACACGTTGTAGCCAAGAACATTCAGCAGTTTGATGGTAATATGGTCGCCTTAAATGCAAATCAGCAGGCCCTGTTCACTGAATTCGGCAAGACAACTAAGCACATCGATGACTCCTTGCACTCATATGCCAATTGCATAGCTGAAGAAGCCAAAAAGGGGGAGAAGGAGTATATCGCTAAGATGGCCGAGCTCCAGAAAAGCATGGATGCAAACTTTATGAAATCAAGCAACTACGTCTATGAGAGTTGCTGGTGGATGCTACAACAGGCACTGGGCACGTTAGGAGTCGTCCTACCTGACCAACCTGCCGGTGTTCAGGCTCCTGAGACTTCTAAGGCTGCTGAGGAAGTACATATCGCTGAGGAGGTAAGTACAAGTGCTGCTGAGATTTTTACTGATGAAGCTGACGCTAGGGCCATCTCCAAATCTAAGCTGAGACGTATGTTTGACCAGGAGGCTTTGGCTAAAGCAAGGGGAAAGAGGAAAGTTCAGGAAGGGACATCAAAGGAGACATCAACTGAAAAGAGGATCAGACTGAGTGAGGAGGATGTAAGAAACGAAAGGTGGAGCCCAGTTTCAAGGAACATCATCCTAGACACCTTCCGGCTGCAAGAAAGAGGAGAGATAAATCGAAATGAAGTTTATAGCCAATATGAATGGGAGACGCACAAAGCATTTGAGGCGAAACGCAACATTTTCTTCAGAAACAACAAGGATCCTGACAAAGTTGCTCCTCCTAGATACTACCCAAAGCCCAAGGAATACATGGAAAGGCAGAGCAAAAAGTACTTGGCGCAAACTCTTAAGGGTGACGGAGCTAAGGACAAATAGTCATTATCTTATAGCTGGTCACGGTGTATTAAGAACATTTAAAAATTATTACTGTCGTGTGAACAATACTGACTTTCATGTGAATATATTTCTCTTGGTATATATATATATATATTCTTGAATGTGTGAATGACTCAAGTCCTGTTCTGATTGCATTTATTACCTTGTGTTGCATAATTAATTTTTAAATGCTATAATTATTATTTGATAGGTGTTATTCATCTTAGCTAGTAGGGTTTTGGCTTCGTCAAATAGGGGGAGATTGTTGGGTATTGTATCCACGATTACCTAGATTTGAGGAAGCCCCCTGTCAAGCTAAGATGAATTCACAATGTATTTGACGAAACATTTTAAGTTGTACTTGCAGTACCTCCACGCTAAGTGCACACCGATGTCAGGGTGCAGTAGGTCAATATACACGGGTCTGCACGACGTAATCCCTCGTTGAGCAGATCAGTGTGTTGGTCTATGTGTACTCTCTCTATTGGAGTGCACTTACTTTCAAGTACAGGGTCGCTCATATGCAAGAGAAGACAAGGAGCACAGAGGATCAAGAAGCAACTCCAGGGGTGGAAGACCAGAAATCGTCCAAGGCAAATTCGACGAGAATCACCAAGTGATTCTCGCCGATTCGGCGAGAATCACTAGTGATTCTCGTCGAATCGACGAGAATCGTTAGTGATTCTCGCCGACTCCTTTTGGCAATCTCAATATGATGCCAAGTAAGATTCGGCGAGAATCACTTATGATTCCCGCCGAACCAGTGGTCAAGCAGCCCATGTGTAAAGTAAAATTCGTTGAGAATCGATAGGTGATTCGACGAGAATCACAAACGATTCTCGACGAATCGTCGAGAATCACTTGGTGATTCTCGCCGATTCGTCGAGAATCGTCTGCGATTCTCGCCGATTTTGACTTGGCGTTTTCTCAGATCGCTGCTGAACCGGTTCCTGCTTCTGGATGTGTTTGAACCGGATTTTGGGGATTTCATTTGTGGGTCCCACAAACGGTCATATTTGAGAATCCTACAGTATTTATACTCAGGTACTTTTGAACAGTAAGTACGGACAAGAGAAAAAGAAAAACAAGCGGCGACTTAACCCTAAATCCGCGAACTCGCTCCGCTCCGCCGCCGCCGCTCGCGTCAAGTGGTCGCCGCTGCTGATCGCTCTTCTTCCCGATCTCCGGTGACAGAAGCTTAGCAAGGCTTGTGTCTCACGCGTCTATCCGGAGATCTCTTGTCTCTCGATTCGTTGACCGGGAAAAACTCCCCCGTCCGAATCGATCGAGACGACTGATCCTAGAGTGACCGTTGGTAGACCTAGCTTGCTTCGCTACGAAGTTTAGATCTCCAAGTTCTGCAGCCACTCTTCATCGTAGCCGCCGATCCCGAAGCTAGCCGCCGCTCGTGTGCCGCCGCCGGTTCCGGGGAGATCTTCTCCAAGAGAGACCAAGGTCGTAGACTCTTCATCGACTTCAAAGAACACGTCGTCGAACAAAGAGGAACACCGGTGTCTCCAAGAGAAGTTTGTATCACGTGTACATTCTACTTTTACTTTATTGTAAAGGAACTTTTGTTCCGTGTTGTAATGGTTGGGTGCAACCCGATTTGTGGGAGTGTTGACTCTCACGTGTGGAAGGGCTCCTTCCGTTAGTGAAGGGATTGGATTTCAATCCCGTTGGAGAAGTGACCGAGTCGTCCCTTGTTGGGGAGATAGGTCGAAGGGGGAAAGTGGATGTACCCAAGTCGGGGAACCACTATAAATTTGCTGTGTATTCTGTGTGCTGTGTTTGTTGTTTGTATTGTGCAGGTACATCTGTAAATTCCGCAAAAGAACTCCACGTCACCTATTCCCCCCCCCCCCCATAGGTGCACATAGCCGACACTAGGTGGACTTTCACAACCCCTGAGAAAATAACTTCTGGGAAGGAAACTCCTCTAAAGAAGAAGAGGAAAACTGCTCCAGTAGCTCAAGTTCCAACTAGCAGCTCTGATAGGGAAGTGTAAGTGGTCTTCACACCTGATGACGATGAAGACACAGGAACTGCTGTGAAGTCTCCAGCTCCTCAAGATGTTGCTGAAATCCAGGGGGAGCCTCTAGCTGTAGAAGATCCAACTACTCTAGAAAGTGAGCTAGCTACAAACATCATCCTTGAGGTAATCACTGAGCTTAAAGCTTTAGATTTCCATATAGAGGATACTATTTTATCTGATCCATTAAGTAATGTTCATCAGCAAACTCAGTTGGATAGCCAAGTCCCAGATGCTGTCATGGAGGACACATCTGTTGAAGTTCAAGTAGTTTCTGATCCAAGGGTAGATGAGCCAAGAGTTTCTCCAGCTCATTCTCCACAAGAATTTATAATGGAAGATCTATTTCTAAATCTACATCAGGCAGACCTTGAGAATGACAAAGATGCAGCTGCTAAGGGGGAGAATGCTCCAATTGAGGGGGAGCAAGTAGTAATTTTTGAAGAGCCTGCAAGGCAAGAGACTGAGAAGGCACCAGATGTGCAGAAGGAGTTACCCCCAAGCCCTAAGTAGAGGGTAGAAATTGCTAGCTCCTCAGCTTCTGAAGATGGGAAGCTGCAAGGGCAAAGAAAAAGAAATTTCAAGTATTCAAGAGTAGGAGTCAAACTTATAAGAAGGCCTTACAAATTATTGCACCACAGCCTATATCACAGCCAGCACCTACTGTTGATTATAGTGCTCTAATGGTTGCAATGCAAATTAAGCTTGATGAGCACAGGCAGGCCATTGAGAAGTATGTGGATGAAGGGCAGAAATCATTGCAGTTTGATTTGGCCCAGGATATAAAGTCAATAAGACTTGAGATAAATCTTAATAAAAAGGAGATGACTGACTGCTTCCATAAAGGAGGGAATGCAGTAGTCTATTTAGCTACTCATCAAGAAAAGATCAAGGAACAAGTAGATGACATTGCAATCAAGCAGGGCTATGTTCTTGAGAATCAAATAAGGATGAATGACAATTTGACAGAATCTCATAATGCAATTATCACAGAAATGAAAACCATAGCTGCTGGACTAACAACTTCTATTGCTACTGCTAAGGCAGATTTTGATAAAGCACTGCAAGAGAGCTTAACTGCTGTTCTGACTGCCATCCAAGACTCTCAAAAGATCATAACTGACAAACTTCAAAGGCTAAAACCTTTCTACAAAGATGGAGTTAATTATCTGAATTCCCAGATCCGATTTCAAAAAGATGATTTAAGGGATCATATGAAAAGAGAAGTCATAAAGGGGGAGAGGGTCTTAGTCAAAGCTGGCACTGAGCATGCAAAATGGATTTCTAATTCCGTCAGAGCCACTCTTGGTTATCCTCCTCTATGTGATGATAATGATGTTGCTGAATCTGGAATTAACCCTGCATATCTAGGAGGGGAGCAACCTAAAGTAGCTCAAGTCATCTACTCTCCTCCAGATTTTGACATGGTACATGCTGATATCCAGACCATGTATAGTCCACCTGATGGTACTCAGAAGGTTATCCTAGAGAAAGTTGTTCAACCAGTCTCTAAAGCTATGCAAGAAGCTATCTTAAAAGAGCAAGCTGAACAAGAAGCCAGATTATCTAAGAAGAGGTTCAGGGAGCAAGCTGAACAAAGACAAGACTTTGAGCAGTGGAGCCCCACCTCTAGGAACATTATTTTAACTGCATGGAAAGCTGCAAAAGATAACATTCAAGACAGAAATAAATGGTTTTCTGAAGTGGAATGGAGGAAACATGAGTCAAGGCAGGAGGCCATAGTCCAATACAGAATAAAGGCCAAGATGGGAAAGCTACCTCCTACTGCCCAGGAGCCTAGCAAGTACTTTCCAAAGCCTTATCATTATTTTGAAAGGCAAAAGATTAAAGCTGAGGAACTTAAGAAGAAGGAGCTGAAAGGGAAGAAGCCTGCTGAAACTGAAGATTCTGAAGCTCCTATGCAAGCCAAGATTCAGTCAGGAAAAGGAATAGTGATTAAAGATGCTGAACAAAAATAGCATAGAAATTTTCTTAAGTTTACTATGTAATCTTTTGATGTAAAGCATTCTGTAAACTTTAGAATTATGAATATGACAAGCTATTAGAACAATGTCTGTGTGATAAATTTACTATGTGATAAATTTATTTCATAATTGTTCTGTGATGATATCTGTGTATGCATGTTTGTTTAATACATGTGATGTTTCTTTGCTGATTACATAATCTTGTTTTACATCATTTTGTAATTTTATTATGAATAGTGTATATCATTGACTAAGGGTTATGATTTCTCCAAATAGGGGGAGATTGTTGGGTACATTGGTTTAAATGTACCTGATTTGAAGAAGCCTCACCCAACTCAATGATATACATCAAAATGTATTTGATGTATTTTTGAGTTACCTTGTGCAGGTTAAGTATTTGCAGGAAAGATGAAAAAGTTTCTAAGTCCATGTGTCGACACCCAGTAGGGAAGTGTCGACACTTAAGAAGACTTGTGTCGACACCCAAACAAGCAGTTTCGACACTTGGAGTCATTGTGTCGACACCAGAGATGCTGAGTCGACACCAGTAAGAAAGTGTCGACACAAGGAGCTGTGTTGACACTCAATGGAGAAAAGTGCAGTGAAGCAGTGTCGACACTTAACAGTTGTGTCGACACCCAGTGAAGCTGTGTCTACATCAGAAAGTGTCGACACTTTTAAGCTGAAGTAGAAGAGTCAACACTTGAAGAAAGTGTCGACACAGGAAAGAATGTGTCGACACTGAGCTGAAGACTCAATACTTGAAGAAAGTATCGACATAAGGAGCTGTGTCGACACTTAGCAAAGATCAGCAAGGATCAACAAAATATTCTAAGTACAAGTGTCGACACTAAGGGGATGTGTCGACACTCAGCTGAAGTCTCAATAGAAGAAGAATGTGTCGACACAAGGAGCTGTGTCGACACTCAGCAAGTATCAACACTGAAGGCAAGTGTCGACACCAAGAAGATGTGTCGACACTAATACAAGTTCAACACATGAAGATGTGTCGACACAAGGAGATGTGTCGACACTTACAAGAAGTCAACAAAGTGCTGAAGAACAAAGTGTTGTGTCGACACTCAACATTAGTGTCGACACATGAAGAAGAAGCAGTGTCGAGATATAAAATCTACAACACAAGGAGTTGTGTCGACACCTTGTAGGCTAGTGTCGACACTTAGACAACTTGTGTCGACACTTGGTCTATAAGTGTCGACACTTAAAGACAGATAGTCTCGACACTTTCAGACAGTTAGAGAATTTTCAAGAACTTACTGGATGACTTGACAGCTGCCTTTCCAGCAGGTGTACTGCACCTGTCAGAGTTGTCAGAATTCAGTTATGAACCGGACCAGCCGGTTACCATGAAGAAGGCCTATAAATAGGCTTATACAGTCTACAGAAAAGATGTTGAAAAAGTTAAAAAGATCAAGTTGTTCAAGTAATTGAAATAGAAGAAGATCTAGCTATTACTTGAAGAATCTAGTGAAGATCTAAGAAGTTGGAGAAAGAGAGCTCCATCCAAGAAGTCAGCCATTGGAACCAGGCTGAGAAGAAGGGTTCAGATTTATTCTGAATCTTAAGTAGCAGAGATCAAGGATCAACTGCAGAGGAATAAGTCTTATTGTGTTCTACTTTCAAGAAGCTTTGAAGAAAGCCAAGTCAGATTGATTTCAGCTGAGTTCTTCTAAGAACTCATCAAGAAACTCACAACTTATCTCTCTATCATCTGAGTTGTTGAGTATATATTTTTGTATTCATTATAACTTGTAGGATCCTTAGGGATCTGAGATTGTAAGCCTGTAATTATAAAGGCTGAGTGTAGGGCCTATGTGCCTGAGTGTAGGAGAGTTGAATCTCTGAGTATAGGCCTTGGTGGCTGAGTGTAGGCCTTGGTGGCTGAGTGTAGGCTTTGTGAAGAAGCTGAGTTGTAGGGCCTTGGGCCTGAGCTATAGGAACCTGTTTTGGGGTTCTGATATAGTGAAGGAGTTTGTCCAAATCTAGTACACTGCTAGATAGGCGAAGGGGGAAAGTGGATGTACCAAAATCTTGGGGAACCACTATAAAGACTGTGTGTCTTCTGTGTGCTGTGAAATTCTGTGATTGTTGAATGTGTGCTATGATAAAGTAGATAGAATTCTATGATATTATCTGATTGCTGCCTAAAAAGTTAAAAAGATTCAAGTCACCTATTCACCCCCCCCCCTCTAGGTGATTAGGTACAATATCTTTCAAAGCTGTTGAGGAGATACCTAGGGAGAGGGTAAAAATAGCAAGCACATCAGCTTCAGAAGATGAGGAGGCTGCAAGAGCAAAGAAAAGAAAATTCCAAGTATTTAAAAGAAGGAGCCAGACTTATAAGAAAGCTCTGCAAACCATAGCACCACAGCCTGCACTACAGCCAGCACCAACTGTAGATTACAGTGCTCTGATGGTTGCTATGCAAATTAAGCTTGATGATCAAAGGAAAGCCATAAAAACATATATGGATGAGGGGCATAAGTCTTTACAGTTTGATCTGGCCCAAGATATTAAGTCTATTAGATTTGAGATGAATCTAAATAAGAAGGAGATGACTGACTGCTTCCACAAGGGAGGGAATGCAGTGGTTTACTTGGCTACACATCAATAGAAAATCAAAGCTCAAGTGGATGACATTGTACTGAAGCAAGGATATATTCTGAAAAATCAAATAAGAATGAATGATAATTTGACAGCTTCCCACAATGCAATTGTCACAGAGATGAAGAATATAGCTGCTGGTCAGACTACCTCTAATGCTACTGCTAAGGCAGAGTTTGATAAGCTTTACAAGAGGGCATAACCGATGTTACTTCTGCTATAGAAAACTCTCAGAAGCTGATCCTTGAAAAACTCCAAAGGTTAAAACCTTTCTACAAGGATGGAGTTAATTATCTCAATGCCCAAATTAGATTTCAGAAGGATGATCTAAGAGATCACATAGAGAGAGAAGTCATAATGGTGGAGAGGGCGTTAGTCAAAGCAGGCTCTGATCATGCCAAATAGATTTCCAATTCCATCAGATCCACTCTTGGTTATCCTTCTTTATGTGATGATGATAATGTTGCAGAATCTGGGATCAATCCTGCTTATCTTGGAGGGGAGCAAGCTGAAGTGGCTCAAGTCATATACCCTCCACCAGATTTTGATATGATTCATGCAGATATAAAATCAATGTATAGCCCTCCTGAGGGAATTGATAAGGTTATCATAGAGAAGGTGGTTCAGCCAGTGCTAGAAGCAGTATTGAAAGAACAAGAAGCTTTGCTGCTCAAGGAACAAGAGACTCAGCTATCTAAGAAGAGGTTTAGAGAGCAAGCTGAACAAAGAACTGATTTTGAACAATGGAGCCCCACTTCAAGAAATTTTATTTTGACTGCTTGGAAGGCTGCCAAAGATAATATTCAAGACAGAAACAAGTGGATTCTGAACTAGAATAGAGAAAGCATGAGTCCAGGCAAGAAGCCATAGTGCAATATAGAAGAAAGGCAAAGATGGGAAAGCTACCTCCTAATGCCCAGGAGCCTAGCAAGTACTTTCCCAAGCGTTATCATTACTTTTAGAGGCAAAAGATTAAAGCTGAAGAGCTAAAGAAGAAGGATCTGAAAGGCAAGAAGCCTGCTGCTGCTGAAGATGCTGAAGCCCCTGTGCAAGCAAAGATACAGTCTGGGAAGGGCATAGTTATTAAGGATGCTGAGCAGAAATAGAATAGCATTTATCTTTTGTTTACAGTTGTAATCTTTTGATTTTAAACATTCTGTAAACTTTTGTATAATGAATATGACAAAGTTTATAGAACAATGTGATGTGTTATAAATCTATTTCTTAATTGTTCTGAGATGATATCTGTGTATACATGTTTTGTTTGATACATGTTTATGTTTTCCCTGATTGTATAATCCTGTTTACATCATACTGTAATTTTGTTATGTATGGTGTATATTATTGACTAAGGGTTATGACTTCTCCAAATAGGGGGAGATTGTTGGGTATATTGGTTTAAATGTACCTGATTTAAAGAAGCCTCACCCTACTCAATGATATACATCAAAATATATTTAATCTATTTTGAGTTGCCTTGTGCAGGTTAAGTATTTGCAGGGAAAGCAGAAAAGATTCTAAGTCCATGTGTCGACACCTAGAAGGAAAGTGTCGACACTTAAGAAGACTTGTGTCGACACCCAGACAAGAAGTGTCGACACTTGGAGTATTTGTGTCGACACTAGGGATGCAGAGTCGACACCAGACAGAAAGTGTCGACACAAGGAGCTGTGTCGACACTCAATGAAGAGAAGTCCAATAAAGCTGTGTCGACACTAAGCAGTAGTGTCGACACCTAGAGGAACTGTGTCTACATCAGAAAGTGTCGACACTTGGAGGCTATGTCGACACTCAGCAAAAGTCAGCAGAGTCTAAGTATAAGTGTCGACATAATGAAGGAATGTGTCGACACATAGCAGAAGACTCAGCACTTGAAGAAAGTGTCGACACAAGAAAGAATGTGTCGACACTCAACAGAAGACTCAACACATGAAGAAAGTGTCGACACTAGGAGCTGTGTCGACACTTAGCAAAGTTCAACAAAATTCTAAGTACAAGTGTCGACACAAAGAAGATGTGTCGACACTCAGCAAAAGTCTCAACAGAAGAAGAATGTGTCGACACTAAGAATATGTGTCGACACTCAGCTAGTATCAACACAGAAGACAAGTGTCGACACCAAGAATAAGTGTCGACACTGAACAAGTTCAACACAAGAAGTTGTGTCGACACAAAGGAGTTGTTTCGACACTTACAAGAATTCAACAATGTAATGAAGAACAAGTACTTGTGTCGACACACAATATCAGTGTCGACACATGATGAAGAAGCTGTGTCGAGAAGTGAATTCTACAACATAAGGAGTTGTGTCGACACCTTAAAGACTAGTGTCGACACTTAGTCAACTTGTGTCGACACTTGGTCTATAAGTGTCGAAACTTAAAGACAGACTGTCTCGACACTTTCAGACAGTTACAGATATTTCAAGAACTGACTAGATGACTTGACAGCTGCCATTCCAGCCAGTCTACTGCACTTGTCAGAGTTGTCAGAAAGCTGTTAGGAACCGGATAAGCCGGTCACCATGAAGAAGGCCTATATATAGGCTTATACTGTCAACAGAAATAGATTATCACAAGATCACGAGATTGAAAAAGAAAAGAAGATCTAGCTATTCATTGAAGAATTAAGTGAAGATCTAAGTAGTTGGAGAGAGAGAGCTCCATCCAAGAAGACAGCCGTTGGAACCAGGCTGTGAAGAAGGGTTCAGACCTAGTTCTGAATCTTAAGTTGTAGTGATTGAAGATCAGCTGCAGAGAATCAATTCTATTGTGTTCTACATTCAAGAAGCTTTGAAGAAAAGCCAAGTGAGATTGTTCTCAGCAGAGTTCTTCCAAGAACTCATCAAGAACCTATCAACTCATCTCTCTTTTCTTTGAGTTGTAGGAATATTCTTTATATTCTAAATTACTTGTAGTATCCTTAGGGATCTGAGTTGTAAGCCTGCAATTATAAAGGCTGAGTGGTAGGGCCTGTGTGCCTGAGTGTAGAAGAACTATTTCTCTAAGTGTAGGCCTGTTGTGGCTGAGTGTAGGCTTTGTGAAGAAGATGAGTGTAGGCTTTGTGAAGAAGCTGAGTTGTAGGGCCTTGGGCCTGAGCTGTAGGAACCTGTTTGGGGTTCTGAGTGTAAGATCTAAGGAACTGAGATAGTGGAGTTTGGCCGAATCTAGTACACTACTAGATAGGCAAATGGGGAAAGTGGATGTACCCAAACTTTGGGGAACCACTATAAATCTGTGTGTTCACTGTGTGTATGTCTGATTCTGTGATTGCTGTTTGATTTCTGTGAAGTAGTAATTATAAATCTGTGATATAATCTGCAATCTGCCTAAAAAGTTTTAAAAAGTTTAAGTCACCTATTCACCCGCCCCCTCTAGGTGATTAGGTATAATTTCTTTCAATATTACAAATTTATTTTTTAAAGAAGTAGTTAGTCACCGGGGAGTGCCGAAGACAATAGTCTCGGATAGAGATGTTAAGTATACGAGCCATTTCTGAAAAACACTTTGGGTCTTAATGGGTACCAAGTTATTGTTTTCCTCCGCCTATCACCCTCAGACTGATGAGAAGACGGAGGTGGTCAATCAGAGCCTGGGAAGCCTTCTTAGATGCCTAGTGAGCAATCACAAAGGTATGTGGGATCTTCTTCTTCCTCACGCCCAGTTGGACTATAATAATTCCAAAAATCGGTCCACCGGTCTGTCTCCAAAGGAGATTGTTCACGGGTACAAGGCCCCTGTGCCTCTTGACTTGGTTCCGTTGCCCCCAACATACAAGATAAGTCAGTTTGCACAATCCTTCGCCATACATATTCATGAACTACATGCACGTATACGAGCTACCTTGACTGCTCAATAGGAGTCTTATCAAATGCACGCTAATCTACATAGCAGGGTGTCACACTTTATAGTCGGAGATTTGGTCCTAGTCCGGTTAGTTCCCGAACGCTTGCCATCTGGCACCGTTGAAAAGTTGGCACCAAAGCACGCCGGCCCTTTTCGGATTATAAAGAAACTAGGTGACAATGCTTTCGTGTTGGATTTGCCAGCTGATTGAGGTATCTCCCCTATTTTTAATGTCTCGGATTTGATGCCGTTTGTTTCGCCTTCACCTGAGTTGAATTCTTTGTCGTCTTCTCCCTCCACTAAAATTTCTAATGGGTTGGGGAGTGGTAGTTCGGATGATCTCTCTCTTTCGGTCCCCGCAGGTATAACATCGGATGGTACGTTGCCTTCTTTTATTCCTACTGCTAACATGTTTCCCAGGTTTCCCAAGATATTTCTCACTCCAGATATGATACTTGCTACTGAGCCACTTACTACTCCTGATGGTGCTACCTACCGCTTCCTCATCTGTTGGCATGACCGCCCCCCTTCAGATGACTCATGGGTGCTCGCGATAGAGCTTCAATGTTTGGATGCCGAGCATCTCCGCCGCTATCTCTCGGACGACGCATCGGAGATATATGATTTTGAGTCGGGGAGGATTGATGTCGCGGCCCTCCGCCACTTCTTGATGATGACCCAGTTACCGAGGCACAACAACACAAAGATCTTAGTTGCCATGATGATGCTGACGGAATACCGCGTTACAACCTCCGCCCGCGGCGTGCTAAATCCACCGTAAAGAATTAATTATCTTATTTCATGCACTTTTATTTTATATTGATGAATATAAAATTATTCCATGTTTGGATGATAATTTTATATTCATAAATGTTATGTAATTTTAATTTTAGACACTTTATATTTTGTGGTGTGTATTTGACCATACGGATGGATGAGATTACATCTCCATCATGGATGGTTAAGGGCTTGTTGTAACTCCTATATAAGGTGGCTCTTATGTGGATTTTATCATTAAAGAAGAAGAAAACCCTAAATTCCCTTGTGAGAATTTCTGCCAAGAGGTTCCCCCTTGCCGCCGCCCACCATTAGGTGTGAAGCCTCCCCTTGCTACCTCCTTCCCGATCGGTGCGACTCTGCATAGCTTCCTTCAGTGCAACTCCAAGGAAGAAGGTTGCAGCCCCATTCGGTGTGAAGCCGGTGGTTCCGTGTAGAGAGTGAATCTCACACCATATCTTGTGTGATTGATGTTTTTGGTTGGGTAATCTCTTCCTCTCTTAGTGATTCTTGCTTTGAGTTTGTGGAGGTTTTGCGAACCATCTTTCCCGTGGTTTTTAAATACATCGCTTGCAAAATCTTATTCGACTTTGTTGTTATTGAATCTCTTGTATTCCGGATTGGGAAGATCCGTTGCGGGAAGATCGATACACTTTTTGTTAACAAGGGAGTTAATCTCAACTGGAACTCGACCGCCATTTGAAGTTTGCCGCTGCTCCGAAATAAATTATTGCTGCATTTGAAATGGCTCAAGTTGATAAAATAGGTGCTTGTGTAGGTGCAGTGAGTTGTGTGCCTGTTGGAGAGGTAGCTCTTAAGGACGTTGTATCGAGTCCGGCTTACGGTGAGTTGGGTGCCTGTTGGATAGGTAGGTCTTAAGGACATTGTATCGAGTCCGGCTTGAATCTTCTATATTGATTTTTATCATTCGGATTTGGGATCCAACCCAACCCCTTTTCGCTCTCTTTTGGTTGGAGCCCTCCTATCTTACTTTTATGTTCTGTGATGATAGTTTCTGTTAGCGTAGTCGAGCACGTATCACGATCTCCCCTACATCACAACGTGAAGTAACTCAACTTATATAAATGCTCATACAGACATATAAGTTGAGGATCCACTCAGTAAAAAAGTAATTTATCGTATAAGAATGCCCATAAAAACATATACGATGATGATCTTTTGTATACAATGAAATGTAATGCCATGATTGCAATGCAATGACTCACCCATGCTCACACACATGTAACTGCTATGTTGACACAGACTTATAGTTCCCACTTTTCGAGCATGTAGCTAACCTCTCAGGCGTCAACCGTCGTTGCTAGGAGGTGACAGTAGAGCGGGCTTCTCCACTACTAGGATGGCATCCACACTACCAAACCTAGGCCTCTGTATGCCTCAATGCTAAGAACACAACAGCGAAGCTCACATGTATAGTACGGCTCAAAAAGGGGTCTCAGGTAGATGTGCACCAAGAGCCCAGCCCAACTGGCCTATATTCATGGCACGGAAGGTGCCTCTGTTAAAAAATCACCAAAGGACCAAGTCCAACCGTCCAATAGCACAGAGGGTTCCTCAGAAAGTGAGCACCGAGGACAATGGCCCAATAGTGGAAGTCTAGCTGTCAACTCCAGTCGGTGTGACAACTGGCGAGCCCGTAGACCGGCCACACTATCCTTAACCTGGGATTACGACACCGTGTATCGACTCACACCACATGCATTTCACATACGGGGCTCCACATTGGGCCCCCTTTTCATTATTCACAATTCGACCTCAACATAACGCAAGAGCTCCACTCCGAGTCTCTTACCAATACACAATTCCAGTGCGACAACACACACGAACTTTCAACCCTTCCACATTTTTGTGTGTCCAAGCACACCAACGGTTCACCATCAACATAATGGTACACCACACATATTCACCAACCATTAGTTTATCATAATTACAGGTATACTATGATCACATGAATTTAACATCACTGGTTACAATTCTTTTACCAAGTTTGAACTATTCGTGTACATATGGATCTACCAACTAGAACCCATCGACCATTTGTTCATCCAAATTACTACAAGTTATGTACAAAAAACTTCAAGTCAACCTCATCATTATTTAATGTATTACCATTATCAAGTACATCCCTATTGGTTCACGTATTTAAATTATTCCTACCATCCCAACTCGTCAATCCAATTGTTCACTAACCTCCACCAAATCAACTCGATCAAGTACACTTTACTACACAATTTGTTCATTAGGGATCTACCCAACAAAGGTAATTAACATATTTTATCATAATTACTTATAGACTAAATTCAACAAAACATTAACGTTAATGTACAACAATCTCTCTACCAAACCCAAAGCCGATATAAAATAAATTTGAGAACTATATATGCAGGAATGATTACTGTACACAACTTAAATCGGGGATTCCTGAGGTTACAGGAATTTGGTGAAGGCATGTAACCCCTGATTGGGAAGGTATTTCCAAGGGCTACGACTTTCATGTTTAGTCAAATGCCCAGATCTAGCCGCATCATGTCTTAAAATGACCTCAAAGGTTGCTGCGCGCAAAAAATAAATTTCTGTGCGCATCTTAAAGCAGATCGAACGTCATCAGTTCGTCTTCTTCCTCCAACCAAACTTTCCAAATAACATCCAGAATTTCTCCCCCCTTATTCACCCTCATATGGCCACTTCTCTTTATGAAACCAGTACACAAACTTCATTTGAAGTGAGGAAAGGTTGAAGACTCTAATTCCTAGGACACAAGTCCTAGCATGGTCTCTTCCTTGAAACCCTCCTCTCACAAATCAAGACTCTTTTGAGTCATTATATCTCCTAGGAATAGCTAGAGATATATCACCAAGGGAGAGGGTAGGAAGCTCACCTCGTTTCCGGCGTTTCCACCATTTCCAGCCATGGATCTTGTCACCCTTCTTGGCAGCATCTTCTTCTCCTTAGTTGGTGTTTTCTCTTCATGAGAAAGAAGAGGAAGAGAGGATTTCTTCCGGAAAATCCGACCCGGCGGCTCTTACTCCTCTGGTGGTTTGGCAAAGACAACTACTTGGCAAAATTGGTACAGAGACGGCTAAGGTTTTCGGTTTACTCATCTTTTATAATAAGAATTAGAGTTGAAAGCGTTCGCCACGTATCGTCCAATTATTGGACCGCTTATATTGCTCAAATGTATCATTTTGAAAGGACGCGGCCCATTTAAGTCGGTTTGGCGTAATTCCCAAAAACCAGTTCAGCTTATTGATGAAGCAGCAAACATGGCCAAAAATTTGCCTATGGCAAAAAGCGTTGAGTTCAGTCAACGCTCTCAACACCTACAGTAGGCAGAAAATTCTAAGTGCAAAAATGTTGAGTGCGTTGAGTGCATTCAATGCTGCATTGAGTGCACTCAATGCACTCAATGCCTAAAGACGACGGAACAACTTAAATTTAAAAGCGTTGAGTGGCATCGAGTACACTCGACGCACTCGACGCCTTTCATCTTAATGGCATTGAGTGCACTCAACGCACTCAAGGACTCTTTGAGTGGCGTTGAGTACACTCAACACCAACTCTCCAGAATAATTTCTAAGATCTAATTCGTCGAGTTGCATTGAGTCCACTCAATGCCTACTTTCCAGAATAATTTCTATGTCCATATACTCGACGAATTCGTTCGATTTTTGATGAACAGTATTGGTCTCAACTTCATAAACCATACTCGACGAAATTACCTAAGCTATGGATGGAAACATTCTAAGTTAAATGGCGTCGAGAGCGTTGAGTCCACTCAATGCTCTCAACGCCTTAACCGCTAGAAACTCCAAGTTATATGGCGTCGAGAGCGTTGAGTCCACTCGACGCTCTCAACGACTTAATCGCCAGAAACATGCCAAGTTATATGGCATCAAGAGCGTTGAGTCCACTCAGCGCTCTCAACTCCTTAACACGCGAAAATAAACTAAGTTAAATGGCATCAAGTGCGTTAAGTCCACTCAACGCACTTGACGCCTAATCTGCCAGGATTTCAAAGTCAAATGGCGTCGAGTGCGTTGAGTCCACTCAATGCTCTTGACGCCTCTACTGCCAAAATTTCTCCAAGTTAATTGGCAATTAGTGTGTTGAGTCTACTCAACGCACTAAACGCCTAACCTGCCATAATTTTCTAAGTTAATTCTGGATCTAGTCGTTGAGTCCGGTCGACTCACTCAACGCTCCCCGAACATGAGTCAATTTTCTTGACTCAAGGCACGCGCGAGGGGTCTGGCACGAAATGGGACGTTACAAATCATATAAACAAAATAAAAGATTTAGTCCCTGAAATCAGGCTTGGGTTGTAGGTGAAATAAATCAAGGAAATATATTACGCTTTATAATTGTTACGTTGGGGAAACATCTCTGGGTATTGCTTCCGAAAAAAGTCCACCAGCTTCCAAGTAATTTCTTCCTTCCCATGATTAGAACACAACACCTTTACCAAAGGAACACTCTAGCAATGCAAACTCCTAGTCTCGGTGTCCACTATTCGCACCGACTCTTGTCGTACAGACCTATTGGTTGCTACTACACCATCAATGGTGGGGATATGTTGATCGGGCCGCAACAACGCCTTCTAGAGTGATGACACATGGAATACGTCATGAAGGTTCTCCAGCTCTAGCGGTAACTCTAGCCGATAGGACAAAGGGCCTATCTTTTCAAATATGGTGTAAGGCCCAACGTGCCTTGGGCTGAGCTTATTCACACCACGTACCCGTGACACTCCATGCATCGGCCGGATCTTCAGGAACACTGTGGCACCCACCTAAAATTCTACCATTCGGTGGTTTGCATTATAATATTTAGCCTGCTGACTTTGAGCCTCAAGCATGCGGTCCCGTATTAGTCTAACAGCCGCATCAGTATCATCAATGTTCTCAATTCCTAAAACCTTCGGGTCTTCATCTTGCGCCCATGACAAGGGGGTTCTACACCTTCTTCTGTAAAGGGCTTCATGGGGTGCCATCCTGATACTGGCCTGGTGACTGTTGTTATATGAGAATTCTAGCAGGGGTAAGAGCCTTTCCCACTGCTCTCCTCTATCCAACACATAGAGTCTCAATAGATCTTCCAAAGTCTGATGGTCCTCTCAGACTGCCCATCTGTCTGAGGAAGAAATGCAGTGCTAAATATAAGGCGCGAGCCCAAATACGCCTGTACCGCCTTCCATTCTTTAGAGGTAAACCGACCATCCCAGTCAGAAACGATTGTCCTTGGCATGCCATGGTACCGTACAAACTGCTCCACAAAGAAGCGTGCCAAAACATCAACATGAGATTCTTTCTTCACCGGAATAAACCTAGCTACCTTCGTCAGGCGCTCAACGATTACGCAAACCTAATCATTCCCTAAGCATGAGCGAGACAATCCTTGGATGAAGTCCATGGAGACATCCTCAAACTTCCACTCGGGGATGGGCAATGACTGTAATAATCCACTAGGGCTCTTGCATTCTGTCTTCACCCTTTGACAGGCCTCGTAGTGCGTAAAAAATATCTGACATCCCTCGTCATTCCCGACCAACACATGATCTTCCACAAGTCAGCATACATCTTGGCAATCCTAGGATGAACTAAATATTGAGAGCAATGTGACTCTCTCAAGATATCTTCCCGAATTTTGTAGCCTTTGGGAATGTAAAGCCGGCCACGGAGATGAACGAGGCCATCTTTTAGGGAATACTCGTCAATAGTCCCATCTTCAGTTGACTTAAGCAGCAGGGCCAGATCAACATCCTTTACTTACTCTGCCCGGATTCGGTCCCGGATTGAACAAACTATGCTCATCGCGGTTAAGTACTCCATATACCGCTCCGAATGGGCTTTATATACCGTGGTAATCTCCATTTCTTCGAGCATCAGAGCTAATTTCATACTCATCAATCGGGACTCAGGGCTCGATTCTGGTACCTTTCTACTCAAAGTATCAGCTACGAAATTTGCTTTTCTGGGGTGGTTGTTCAAAGTGAATTCATAATCACATAAAAATTCTAACCACCGCCGCTGTCTCAAATTTAATTCCTTCTGAGTATGAACGTACTTTAGATTCTTGTGATCCGAAAATATTTCGCAGTGGACGCCATATAGATAGTGTCTCCAAACCTTCAAGGTGAATACCACTGCTCCCAATTCTAAATCATGTACTAGATAGTTGACTTCATTCTTCTTCAGTTGTCTTGAAGCATATGGAATCACATTCTCGTGCTGCATCAATACTGCTCCCATCCATTGATACGATGCGTTAGTGTAAACTTGAAATCCTTCCTTCTCGGATGGAAGGGATAGGATGAGTACGGTAGTAAGTCTGTCCTTCAGTTCTTGGAAGGCATCTTCACACTCGGGTGTCCACTCATATGGCACACCTTTCTTTGTGAGAGTAGTAAGAGGAAGGGAAATCTTTGAGAATCTGTTCACAAACTTGTGATAATACCCGTCAAGTCCAAGGAAACTCAGCACATCGGCCACTGACTTCAAGGGTGAACATTCCTTCATGGTACGCACTTTGGCCGAATCCACCGCTAGTCCAACCCCACTGATCACAGGGCCCAAGAAGGCAACTTCATGGGTCCAGAATTCACACTTGCTGAATTTGGAAAACAAGGCGTGCTCTTTTAGCTTTTCAGTACCAAGGTAAGTTGTTCTACATGATCTTCCTCTGTCTTTGAGTAGACCAAATTTTCGTCGATGAAGACGATGATGAAGATGTCTAGATAAGGCTCAAACACCTTGTTCACCAGGCTCATGAAAGCTGAAGGGGCATTTGTGAGCCCAAACGACATCACGATGAACTCGTATATGCCGTACCTTGAGCTAAAAGCTGTTTTTTGAATGTCCTCCTCTTGTATCCTCAACTGATAATACCCCGAGCGTAAATCTAACTTGGAAAACCAATGCGCTCCTACCAATTGATCGAACAACTCATCGATCTGGGGTAGCATATAGGTGTTTCGCACCATCAGTCGGTTGAGTTCTCGATAGTCAATACACAATCATAAGGTCCCATCCTTCTTCTTAACGAACAGAATAGGGGATCCACAAGGTGATGAGCTGGGGCAAACAAATCCTGATTCCACCAGTTCTTGCAATTGGACTCTAAACTCTGCGAGTTCCTTCGGGGCCATTCGATAAGGGGTCCTGGAGATGGGCTTGGCACCCGACACTAGTTAATTTGAAAATCCACCTCTCTATATGGGGGTAGTCCTAGCAATTTCACAGGAAAGACCTCGGGAAAGTCCTGCACCACTCGCACATCCTTCACATCTATTATCCTCTCTTTCAATTCGAAAGATATCATGTAAACTTCATCCCCTCTCATGTGGGCTTTAAAGGCCTGAATTAAAGATAATAACAAGCGTGGTGAGAATCTTATACCTTGGAAAATAACTTCAGTGTCTCCATGTCTCAAGTAAATCCGCTTGTCTGCGTAGTCAATTCTTGCGTAATGCCAATTCCAAAAAGCCATCCCCAAACTGAGCTCAAATTCTGGCATCCTCAAAATTGTGGGAGGAGTGTCAAAGGTCTTTCCTCCAAGGAGTATCTCGAAGTCGCACTTGGCGGTTGCGGTCATCTCCGAGGCATCTGGGAGGCATACTCTCCGCCCAATACCAGTGAAGTATTGTAATCCTTCTTGGTCTTTAACAAATCCTCCAACAAAAACGAGTGCGATGCACCTGTATCGAATAAAGTGTAGGCTGGTTTCCAACCAACCATTACGGTGTCTAAGTACCAATAGCAAATACTCAAAGCTAGACCTCTAGTACATCTTAAGCATCTTAAGGTGAATATTGAAAGTGTGTTAATTAATTGTAACATACCTGCAATCACCTCCAGAGGGTTTCGCTCCTTCGCCATGTCTAGCATGAATACCTGATTCCGTGCATGTCCGGGGTTTCCTCCTCATGGTCCTCTTCCTCGACCACACATATGTCCCCTCCCTCGTGGGGTTGCTGGAGGGAGAGCAGGAGGAGCATTCCCAACTAGTTGCAGGCAGTGACATCGGATGTGGCCTGGTAGGTTGCATTGGAAGCACACTCGCTCATACTGCCCTTTGGGTTGTTGGAACTGTTGAAGTTGTGGAGGTGGAGGCAATACTGGCGGTTGTGGGACTGGGCGCTCTATTCTAAAATTCCAATAGAAATTCCCGCCATCTCTCTGGTGTCCTCTTCCACCTCGGTTGTGGGACTGGGCGCTCTGTTCTAAAATTCCAATGGAAATGCCCGCCATCTCTAGGATTCAATAAAACCTAGAGGTTGCTCTACATAAACCACTTCATTCAAGTCTCCATTCAGAAAGTCTTACTTGACATCCATCTGGAATACCTTAAATCCCTGGAAGGTTGCAAATGCAAGGAAAAGTCTGATTGCTTCCAACCTTGCAACTGGGTCAAAGGTTTGATCATAATCAATCCCTTCTTCATGTCTATAACCTTTGGCCACCAATCTGGCTTTATTCTTGATTACAATGCCATTTCCATCAAGTTTATTTCTGAAAATCCACTTGACTCCAATGACATTATGTCCATCTGGTCTGGGAACCAACTTTCAAACCTTGCACCTTTTGAAATGGTTGAGTTCTTCCTACATTACACAAATCTAGAATTGGTCTTGATTTGCATCTTCAAATTTCTTGGGCTCTTCTTGTGACAGGAAGCTGGAATAGAGTGTTTTGTTGAGACTACTGCTTCTGGTCTGTACACCTTGCCTATCCTCACCTATTATCTGCTCTGGAGGATGATCTCTAAGATATTCTACTGAAGGGGGAAGTCTGACTGCTTCCTGCTGATTATCATTTTCTTCAGCAGGTTGGTCTTCATTTCCAGCTTGACTGCCCTGTGCTTCCTCTGGACAACATCCCACTCCACAATTTTGTTGCAAAGCTGGTCCTTTATCCATGATGGAGAGCTTTTCCATCATGACATCTGTTCCTACAGAGCTAGGCAAAGAGCTTGACAGCTCACTGTCAATCATGCATGACTAATCAAACACTACATGGACAGACTCTTCTATAACTTGATTTGTCAAGTTGTAAACTCTATATGCCTTACTATTATTGCGGTACCCAATAAATATCCCCTAATGGGATTTGGCAGCAAACTTTGTCATTTTTGACTTACCATTGTCCAGGATGAAACACTTGCAACCAAAGATCCTGAAGTAGGATATGTTTGGTTTTCTGCCCTTCAAGATCTCATAGGGAGTCTTCTTGTGGCCTTTGGTGATTGAAGACCTATTGAGCACATGAAATGCAGTGTTAACTGCATCAGCCCAAAAATATTCAGGGAGAGAAGTGTCACTCAATAGTGTTGTCCTAGCTTCTATGAGAGTCCTATTTTTCCTCTCAGCTAACCCATTTTTCTGTGGTGTTCTTGGAGTGGAGAACTCTTGATGAATCCCTTGCTCTTCACAGAATGTAGTCATACCGGCAGACTGAAACTCAGTTCCATGGTCACTTCTCATTCTGACCCCAAAGCATGCATGCTCATTCAGAATTTGTCTGACAAAATTTTTGAAGACCTCAAGGGTTTCATCCTTTATTCTAAGGAAGAACACCCAAATAAACCTACAATAGTCATCAATCACCACAAGGGTGTAAACTTTCCTACCTAGACTATGAATAGGCATAAGATGAAACATGTCCATATGTAGTAGATACAAGCATCTCACCAAGTCCTTGACCCCAATGCTCTTGAAAGACGTCTTAGTCTGCTTACCCTTTTGGCAAGCAGCACAGATACCCTCCTTGAAGTATTTCATTTTCGGACCATTCCTAACAAGCTCAACACTAAAGAGCTGGCCAATGTTCTTATAATTCAAATGAGGCAATCTCTTGTGCCACTGTACACAATATGAGACTTTCTCATCTGCAACTACGCATATAGGGGAACTATTTTCCAAGCAAGAAAATTTCAAGCAATAAACATTCCCACTCCTAGTTCCTCTTAAGATGACAATTTGGTCACTTAACCACTTGATGTGGCACTTATCCTTGTGGAAGGAAATGTCTTAACCAAGATCACATAGTTGGCTTATGCTTATGAGATTGTGTTGCAACCCCTCCACATAAGCCACCTTTGTGATAGTGATTATGCCATTTGAGATATTACCATAACCTCTGTTATCCCCTTATCTGAGGCTCCAAAAATGACCTTGAGTCCATTCTTTACTAGAGTGTACTCCTTTAATAGCTCCATTATTCCAGTCATGTGCCTGAAACATCCACTGTCCAAGTAACAATTAGGGGATTTGGTACTTGAACCAAACTGAAAAGAATGCAAGTGACCTTACCTTAGGACCCCAATTTCTGTTGGGTCCTAGGTTCACATTATCCTTGAAATAACCATGCCTTCCTGTAGAATTCCTAACAGGTTGGCAACCTCTGGACACTGATGGATTATGCCAGCAATCTACAACATATTGGCCCACTTTTCCACAACACCAGCACTTATTGATATTATATCTCCTTTTCTATTTGGGACTAGCATTTGGCTGTACTGCTTCCTGAATAGTGGGAAGATGTGTTGCTCTATACTTATGACTTCTTTCATTAGTAATTTGATAGAAGGACAGTCTTTCACCTGGCTGTGTTGGTCTTCTCTGAGAACCACCTGCTGCATGTCTCTTTTCAGCTAACATACATCTGATAGCATCTGAGATTGTCATTCCAGCCCTGCCAGAAGACTCACCTTGAGTCACAACTTTTGCTGAATGATTTAGACTTTTAGCAGTAGTAATATCTTTGAGTTTTGGGGATGGAGCACCAAAAACAAATGGTCTAGGATAGACCATTTGGATTTCCTCATGGGCACCCTTAAAGGATTTCACATGGTTGTACCTTACGCCATTGCTGAGGCCACATTGGTCCATATCAATGGATCTGCCATTCACGTAGTGACCATAATAACTTTCATGGTCATACCTGTTAGAAGGCAACAACACTCTCTGAAAATGAATTTGAGACAGTGAGGCTAGAGGCACAACTGGTGCCTTCCCTTTTCCCTTTCCTCTTGGATTGGAAGGACTAGCAGGACCCTTAAATCCCAACCCATTCTTACCAGCTTGGGTAAGGTGGGTATCAATTAAGGGAAACACAGTGCTTGGCTTAGAAAAATTGCTCACCAGCAATATCTCATTTAAAAGATCATTTTTAAGTTTCTGTATAAGTTTCTCATTAAGACTCTAACCACAGACTCACTGTCAATGATTTCCTTGAGTTGAGCTACTTGAGTAGTCATGTTAGTTATGGCCTTTTTTTGGTCTTCACACCTACTTTTAAGACTAAGAAGCTCTTTTGCATGCCTCTTGGCAAGTAGCTTGCATTTCTTGAAAACCTCTAGAAGTTCTCCATACTTTGCTATTATGGAGTTTAAATCATCCTCAGAGTCTGAATCCCCTTCATCTCTTGATAATTGAGCTTCAGGAACTGAGTCAGCCTCATGACTAGAAATAAAAGAATGTGGTTTAACATGTACCTGAGTCTGACCAAGCAGATCCTGACTGCTTTCTTCATCTATTATTGCCATCAATCCATAGCACTGAGCATGTCCTTCCTCATCTTAATCCACCTTTGTGTCACTATCTGAGTGTGATAGAGGGGCATTGATCCCTATTCTAGCAGCAGGAAACTCTTCAGGTTCCTCTTCAGCAACAACAATAAGCCCAATATAGGCTTCATCTTCTTCACTGTCTGACTTAAAGGAAGAGTCAGACCATGTCTTCTCCTTCTTGGCCACTAGGGACTTCTCTTTCTTCTCTCCCTTGTGGTGCTTCTTCACTCTTTCTTCTTTCCTCTTTACTGGGCAGTTAGCAATTACATGCCCATGTTTGATGTAGCAAAAGCAGATAATGTTAGAGGAAGATTGTTTATTAGAGTTAGGACCATACATATCCTCCTTAGAGGATTTCCTTCTGTGCTGAGACAAGGAAGAAGGCCTTCTGTTCTTCCAATTCCCATTCTTCATGAATTTCTGAAACTGTCTGGATAAGGCAGCAAATTCCTCATCAGATGTATGGTTATCAGATGAGCAGGACCTGGAGCTCTCAGATTCTGACATAGTAGTTATCCTTACTAGAGAGATCTTCCTTCTATTCCTGGTTGAAGCATCAGCTTTGAAAGCCACAGATTTCTCCTTGCTTTGTGACTTGCTGGTCTTCTCTTATTCTTCCTTCCTTGCAGCAAGCTGCATCTCATAGAATAGTAGCTTTCCACACAGGGTTGGAGGTGGTGTGTCAGCTAGCTTGCCCATCTCCCTGATTTCACAAATCATTGTGTCCCAATCCTTGGTGATGTACATGAGAAATTTGTCATTCAGCTCATAGGTTCTGAAGACCCTTCCATATGTTCTCAGTTCATTGATAGTTCTGAAGAATCTCTCAAACTTTTCAGCAATGCCCTCAGACTTTCATTATTTGAAAGACTCATACTCCTGGTTGAGCATGGATTTTATGTCATCCATCACCTCTTGTGAGCCCTTCATAAACACCACTAAGGTGTCCCACATCTCCTTGGAGGTCTTGCAGTGCACCAGATTCAGGAATGTAGAATCATCTACTATACTGGCAATGATATTTTGAGCTATCTTGTCCGTGGATGCAAGGAGGAGATCATCCTTGTTCATTTTTTCATATGATCTAGGAGTCTGGATGTTGCCATCCAGAATTGAGATATTTAGGGGGATGAAGGGTCCCTCTTGGACTGTGATGTAGATCCTAGGGTTAGTAGCTTCCATGAACATCCTGAACTTTTCCTTCCAAAGCCCAAACCCTTCCTTTCTGCAGATTGGCAACTTCATGCCACCTAATTTCTTGTAGTTTACACCTGACCCCATTACTTATATTTTATCTAACCTTGGAGGTATACTCAGATTGTTAAATCTTTTTTGAGAAACCTCTCTCTGATAGCACTTGAAAGTTATTTAACTTTTGGTTAGCTAATCATCTAGATGGAGTGAATAGGTCTTTAAGCTTTTAATAAATCTTTTGTTGTTTTCAACTTGTTCTATCTAAAGCTTGTCCTTAAGTCCTGCAATCACAAAGAAAAACAAGCAAACACCAGAATTTATAGTGGTTCCCCAATTGGGTACATCCACTTTCCCTCTCCACCTATCCAACTTATTTATTGGACTCGGCACAAACTCCTCCACTTATGCTTCTCAGAGTTTACACCTCAGGCCCTCAGCCTTACACACAGATTCTTCTTAGAATCGAAATCAGAACCACAAGGGTTCCTACCCCAGAGCTCTGCAAAACTCCTATAGCTCAGTGATCCACTGATCACCTACCTCAGTATTATTTCTAAGGCATACACAAAGGCTCTTCAGCGCTACAGCTTCAGGAACACGGCCCAACTCTCAGAGTGCTGCAGCACTCCTACAACTCCGTACCCTTTTAGGTACCTACAGCTCAGCCTCCTCCAAGGCCTAAAATCTCAGTGACAAACTTATCACATACAGCTCAGTGACTCTTCAATCACCTACCTCAGGAACATGGCCCTACACTCAGGCTGGGAGGACAGCCCTACCTCAAATCCACACTTGGAACATACCTCAGAGAGCATCACTCTCCTACCTCATGCACTTAATCCCTTTAGCTCAGATACTCACTTGGATCCTACCTTAGTGCCCCAACAGGGCACCTACCTCAGTGACAAATTTGTCACCTACCTCGGGCCCAAAGTGCCCTACACTCAGATTTAGGAAACTTGAATCCTACAGGAAATAAAACAGTAAGTGAAGAAAATAAATTAACTGACACAGAGAAATAACTCTAAGTCAACTTTGCTGGACCGAGCAGATTTCTGTCCAGCTCACTTGTTGTAGAAGTAATCAGCCTTCTTCTACAGCTATCACTTTTTACTACTGCACTGATAAGCAACTTCCACCTTTCTGATGAGATGAACCAGCTAAACTATTCTGTTGAGAACAACCTTGCTGAGCTTGAATAGCTTTATCTATCCTTCTTTGTCTTCAGGCTATCTTGACTGGACTTCAGCTTTTAAGCTTGATCGGAAGCAAAATGTTCAGCCGCCTCTAGCAATTTCTCTTTCTATTTTTTTGAATCGTTAACCCTAATCCCTTTTCTATTTGCCCTTTTATAAGCATTGACTTGAATCAACGGTACCATAGTATGTGGTCCCACCAATGACTGGTGAGCGCCATCTCCATCTGATTCAGACAAAATAACTTTCGGCGTTGTAGCAGCTTTCCCGCAATGGCTTCCTGCAATTTTGACTTTTATGACGTCAGCAATGGTCATCAACATCTGGACTTAGAAAATATTCCAGAATCCCATCAAGCGTTGAGTGGTGTTAAGACACTCAACACCATTAGCCTTGGCTCTCAGCGCTTCTGGACTTAGAAATTTCCCTGGCTTTGTCTTAGCGATTTTATCTCAGAGGTTTCAGCGGCTTTTCATTATTAGCTGAGACAAGACTTTGTCTCAACGCTTTCTTCTGATCTGCTGTCTCAGCGATTTTTTCACTTAACTGTCTCATCGGTTTTGTCTCAGCAGTCTCAGCGCTTTTTCATTTATCGCTGAGATAATCCTTTGTTTCAGCGCTTTCTTCTTTTCTACCGTGTCAGTGGTTTTTGCACTTCACTGTCTCAGCGGTTTTCTTCTTAAATGTCTCAGCGCTTCCTTCTTTATTAGAAATGTTGAGTGAACCTGCTTCACTTAACTCTTCTAGACTTAGAAAAAATACAGCTAATTTGTCTCTACTATCTCAACCATCTCAACGCCATCTTCTCAGCTGTCTCAGCTGTCTCAACGGTCTCAATGCCATCTTCTAAGTCACCTTCAGCTATCTCAATGCTATCTTCCCAGCTGTCTCAGCTGTCTCAGTGATTTTAACGTCTTCTTCTCAGCGGTCTCAGCGCTTTTGCCTTAGATAGATTTTCTGGCTTTAGCTTGATAAGCTTTGAGCTGAGCTCGACGAACCGCAAACTGAGCTCGATGAACTTTGATCTTCTCAGCGGTCTCAGCCCTTTTTTCCTTAGTCAATTTTTCTCTTGCTTTAGCTTGACAAGCGTTGGGCTTGGTTTGATGAACTGTAACCTGAGCTCGACGAACTTCGACCTCAGTTCGCCTAATTTTGAATCCTGAGTACTTATACTTAACCCAAGGAATGCTTAGTTGAGCTCGAAGATCAGCGAGCTAATTTCGACGAACTCTGAGCTGAGTTTGATGAAATTGGAGTTTACTGCCCAACTCATATTTCTTCACCTGTCCAATCATGGACTACCTGTATGCAAGAACTAAATCACACATCAAATACATTATGTATGTATGTGATTGACCTGTTTGACTTCTTATAAATTTGGGATATTGTGATCAATAGACCCAACAAGCAGTATTGGTGAGCTCAAGTTCTTATTGGGACTCCAACTAAGACAGACTGATGATAGTTTGTCCATATCCCAGTCCAAGTTCACCAGGGAGCTAATCAAAAAGTATGGTATGGAGAATGTATCCACCATGAGAACTCCCGTGGGATCAAGTATGCCTATAGGCAAAGATGAGGCAGGAAAACCTATTGATGAGTCATTGTATAGATGGATAATTGGCTCTCTTCTATACTTGACTCCTAGTAGGCCTGACATCATGTATGTCACATGTGTCTGTGCTAGGTATCAGGCTTTCCCTAAAGAATCTCATTACTCTACTACAAAGAGAATCTTGAGGTATCTTAAGTGCACACCTGATCTTGTTCTATGGTACCCTAACAATAGGGATTTTGATCTAACAGTATTTTCAGATGCATATTTTGCAGGTTGCAAAGAAGACAGGAAAAGCACTACTGGAACCTATCAGTTCTTAGGAAAAAGGCTACTTTCATGGAGCAGCAAAAAGTAATCTAGTGTGGCTATATCCACTGCTGAGTCAGAATATATATCAGCAGGTAGTTGTTGTGATCAGCTGTTTTGGATCCAACATCAGCTTCAGGATTATAACCTATCCTTTGTGTTCATGTACCCCCGTCCCCCCTTACCATTACCTCGGGGTTTTGGGAAGATGTGTGGTGACGGGTGGTTTCCACATGGTATCAAAGCGAGGTTGTCCTGCTGCGGGGGTGTGTTGAGACTATATTTGCCAGCAGGACACGTGTGTGTGGGACCGCATGTTTGGGCTTTCCCCATCGCGTTCTAGGTCTGGGTGTTGACCCCGGTGGGCCCCCTTGTGTGGCGGAATATCTCCGCGGTCCTGTGGTTGGGATTAGTCCCACATCGCCTGTAGCAGGCGATCCTTTGTGTTCATGTACCCCCGTCCCCCTTTACCATTACCTCGGGGTTTTGGGAAGATGTGTGGTGACGGGTGGTTTCCACACTAGGAATCCTGTCTCATATAGCATGACTAAGTATATAGAAATAAGATATCATTTTTATTAAGGAGCATATGGAGAAGGAAGACATCTGTCTTGAGTTTGTCCCCATAGACAAGCAAGTGGCTGATATCTTGACTAAGCCATTAGATGAATCAAAGTTCAACACCCTCATATTTGAGTTGGGTATGTTGAACTAGGCATAGATTCAGGCACTCCCTTTTGCATTATTGTTTTGGTGCAGGTATTGTTCCACTTGCTGGACATACAGACTCCCCAGTAACATCGGTTCACCGATGCTTCTACTAAGGGGGAGTAAGTTACTCTAGAGAGAAGAGAGAAGATCAGCCAATGGAATGGCCAACCCCTATCTACCTATTCTGTAGAAGTCAAAAATGGGGATTGATGAGAGAAGATCATAGTAAGGGGGAGACATAGCAAGTGGGAGAGATGACAAAGGGGAAAGAAGGACATGTGGCACTCAAGTAAGGACAAACACCTTGCAGCAAAACAGGGGGAGTAAGTGATGCTCACCATATAGGCAGGAAATGAGGTACATTTACATATAGCTTATCAGAATTTTCATATTTATTTTGATGTATAAGTTGTGTGTGTAATTGACCAAGAAAAGAAAACATTTTTGATATGGGTTTTGACTTCTTCAAATAGGGGGAGATTATTGGGTCCATTGTTCCCAATATCCCTGATTTGTGAGAAGTCAAACAGGTCAATGTCACACACATCAAATGTATTTGATGTGCATTTGAGGTCTTGAGTGCAGGTTGTCCATATCACATTGATTGGACATGCAGACATAATAAGTGGTTGCTGGACATAGGAAAAATCATCCAAGTCCATAGGCAGAGTGGAGCAAGCTCACTCGATGCCAGAGGTATGGATTCAATATTGTCTAGTAGAAATTTGCCCAAGTCCACATGCATTGAGTGAGGACAGCTCACTCAATGCCATATAATATATAACATTGAGTCTATCTCGGCCTAACTGAAAAATAGCCAAAAATTTATCTAAGTACAAAAGAATTGCTTGTAGTCTACTCACTCAACACCATATAACTTATAGCATTGAGTCTATCCCAGTCTAACTGAAAGATAGCCAAAATATGGCTAGGTAAAGAAGCGTTGAGTGTAGTCTACTCATTCAATACCATATAACTTATAGTGTTGAGTCTATCTCTGCCTAACTGGAAGATAGCCAAAATTTTGGCTAAGTACAAAAGCGTTGAGTGTAGTCTACTCAATCAACATCATACAGTAAAAAGGTTATGAGTCAAGCTGAGTCAGTCTAAGTCTAGAGAAATGCTGGTCTCAGCAAAATCGCTGAGACAGGAGTTAGTCTCAGCACAACCACTGAGACAAGTGTTGTTCTTAGCACAACCGCTGAGACAAGTGTTTTTCTCAACTGAGAACAAGAAAGCGCTGAGACAGTTAAGCAAAAAATTGGCTAAGGAAAAAAGAGTTGAGTGAAGCATGCTCATTCAACGCTCTCAACGCCTAAGTTATTGAAAACATTTATAAGGCAAAAATCATTGAGTGATGAAGACGTTCTCGACGCTCTCAACGCCTAGAAGCAGAAATTTGGCTAAGTTCAAATGCATGGATTGCTTGGCTTTCGTCGAGCTCAGTTTCGTCGAACTGAGCTCAGCGTTTGTCAAACTGAGTATGGAGTTCGTCAAACTAAATTTAGACCTTCGTCGAACTAAGTCTATAGTTTGTTGAACTGAGCTTATGCTTTCGTTGAGCTGAGCTTGTTGTTCGTCGAACGGTGCTCAACATTCATTGAGCTCAAAATCTAGACAGACAGAATTTTGTCTAAGTGGTGTGGCATTGAGTGATACCTACTCACTCAATGCCTTTGGTTCTAATGATTGAATTTTGTCTAAGTCCAGAGAGATGCTGAGTCATGCTGACATCAGCGAAATAAAAAAGTCAACCCAAAATTCAAAAGTTGTGGAAATGCTGCCAGAGACGATGGCGGGCAGTTGTTAGCATCTTCTACAATTTCCAAGGAATAATTTCAACATTAAGTGATGTGGCCCACACATAACAAAGAGTCGTTGAATCAAGATTAAATGGAAAGCATGTACTGAATTGACTCAATCTCAGCCATCAATCCCGGTGGGGGGATCCACTGCTCAATTGGCATTCAGAGAATAAAAAGAAGCAAATCGGCCAGAGCAAATCAAAAAAATTCATTCCTTTTCTAGGTTTTCTGAAAATGAAAGTGCGGCCGAACTTCATCTTCTTCCTCGCCATTTTCGTCGAGCCTGAAGAAGTTGTTCTGCATAGAGAACCTTACTGGGAAAGAGATACCTAAAGCAATCACCATCTGCAATAGCAGGATCTGAAGTTATTCTGAGGAACCAGATCCACAAGTTCTGTAGAGAAAAAGGAAGCTGTTTGAAGAAATACGCTACTGCCACTCTATTGTATTCAACAATAAAAGCTTAGACTGATATCTGCTCAGTCTAGGAAGAAGAAGACATAAAGATCTTGCTCTGGTGTCTAATCATCACTCTCTTTATTTCTTCTTCTGTACAAATACTTGGTGAATCTGGAGTTGTAAGCCTGTATTATAAAGGCTGAGGTCTTAGTGACCTGTGTTTAGCTTTTTACCGGGTGAAAGGTCTTTGTGACTTGGGTTTGGCTTTGTTCCTAAGTTGTAGGTTTGTGTGACATGTGTTGTAAGACCCCCCCCCCCCTCCCGGATCCCAAAACACGGCACGAAGGGGGGGATCTTATGCCCGGAACAGCCGCCTTGCGGTATAATTAGCACACAGGCTAACATGTACCACAAGACGCCTATTCCGCCGGCTACAACAATACCAATATAACATGCCAACCCAACCAAAATATAATAAGCAGTGAAGCCAAATCCACACTAAGCATAAAGTTCAAATACATCAGTAAAGGAGAAGCTAAAACATTCTTCTACAATATATCAGAGTACAGCTAAACATTGCCCAAACGGGCTACATCAGAGTATCAAAGTACTAACATCAGTAACCGACGGTAGCGACGGTACCGTCCCCTCAGGCCCTGTCGTCCTAGCCTGGCTGTCCTGCTGCAACGCCTGCTACTACTCTACCTACGGGGTGGCCTCCTAAAAAGGAAGATATAGCAACTGTTAGTCGAAACGACTAAGTGGTTTCACATCCGCTCCCCCGGCGACTCCTCGGCACCGGGAGGGGAAAAAGGGATAAAGTACAATATATAACAAGTATAAAAGGTACAAGCAGGTGGCAAGGTACATGAGTAATAATGTATAAACTAGCAGTTCTACAAGTGCTATCAATGTATAAACTAACAATTCTACAAGTGCTAGTATAACAACAACTGTAAGAAAACTACAGCAGGTAAGTAACTTAACTTATAAGGATGCCCATACAAGCTTATAAGTTAAGTGTCGATTTGCATAAAGTAACTCATCGTATAAGAGTGCCCATACAAACTTATATGATGAAGATCTTGTTGTGCAATGATATGAAATGGTATGTATGCTATGAAATGTCTCGCCCATGCACACCCACGCAACCGTTATGTCGACATAGACCATTAGTTCCCACTTTTCGAGCAGGTAGCTAACCTCTCAGGCATCAGCCGCCATGGCCAAACGGTGACCGTAGAGCGGTCATCTCTACTACTAGGCGGGTATCCACACTACTTCACCTAGGCCTTCGTACGCCTCAACGCTAAGAACACAACAGCGTAGCCCATGCGTACTATGGCCCAGCGAGAGCCTCGGGTAGATGTGTACCGAGGACAAAGCCCCGAACTGACCTTTTGTGACCCGGAAGGAGCCTTGGAGTGAGCACGAGGACCAAGCCCAACCGTTCACCTGGCACAGAAGGAGCCCCGGGATGTGAACACCGAGGACCAAGCCCAACCGCCCAAAGTCTAACTGTCGACTCCCGTCGGTGTGATGACTGGCGAGCCCGTAGACCTGCCACACTATCCTTAACCCAGGATTACGACACCGCGTGTCGACTCACACCACATGCAAATTCCACATCATCGTGGCATGGAAGGAGCCTCGGAAGAAAGGCACGAGGACCAAGCCCAACCATCCTCCAGGCACGGAAGGAACCCCGGGACGTGAACACCGAGGGCCAAGCCCAACAGTCTGTTTATATCATCTCAAGCTATCCAAGATTGCGATGGTCAACACCGCACTTACATCCCTTCCCAATACTACCCATAGGGAGCGAACGCTATAAGTATTGGACAACTAAATTTCATTCATCAATCGAACATACACCAGGCCATAACTTATCATCCCATATGACATCCCAAATGATCCCAACATAATACATATATGATGCGCATGTAATAATCTACCAATTTCTATCAAGTCATTCCGTTCAAATGATCTTGCATCACAATTCAATTGTAAGAAATTTGTTTCCAATATGATTTAACAAGATATGCATCTATAACAACTTAACAAATTCTATCAAGTTAATTCAATCAATAAAGCTTGCTTCACAATTAGTTGTATGAAATATAATTAACAAGATTCATCACTCATAGCATTACGGTGGTTAATTATGAAATATTTCATCAAAACCTCAAGCTAATTTGTAACATCAATTTCACCGAACCCAAATCCATATTATATAAAAACCCAGAATTTTAAGTGTAGATTGAATCTGGATAGCAACTTCAACCTGAGATTCCTGAGGCTACCTTAATCCGGTGAAGATGTGTAACCCATCGATGGAAAGGTCTTTTCATGGGTTACAACTTTCATATTCAGCCCACAACCCATATTTGAATGTATCCTATTTGAATTTGGCTTCAAAGTCCGCTGCGCAGAGAACACAATTCTGCGTGCAGGATTTATCGGATGTCATTTCATCCAGGATTTACCGTGGCTACAAACTTCACCAGAAGCCGTGCAACCATTCATTGGAAAGGTATTTTCAAGGGCTTCAACTTCCGTGTTTAGCCGCAAGCCCAGATCTAGACATATCACACCTAAAAAAGGCCACAAATTTCGCTGCGCGCAGAATACAGATTCTGCACGCATCTTAAGGCGGAATGAACAATATCGGTTCATCTTCCTCCTCAAGGTGATCTTCCCAAGTCATTCCAGAAAACCTCCTCCCTTATTCAACCACAAGAGGCCAATACCCTTCACGAAACCATCCCCTATCATCACATAGAATAAGGGAGTGGTTGAAGAGATCTAAAACCTAGGACACAAGTCCTAGCATGACCTTTCCTAGAAAACTCCTCCTCTCCATCAAGACTCTCTTGAGTCGATGTCTCGCCTAGGAAAATATCTATAGATCTAGGACCAAGGGAGAGGGTAGGAAACTCACCTCACTTCCAGCGGTTCCATTTCCGGCCATAGACCTTGTGATTCTTCGCGGAGGCATCCTCTCCTCTACGGCGATAGCGGATCTCCTTCCCTAGATCTTCCTCCAGTAAACTCTCCTTCTCCACAGGACTTCTCTCAGAAAAATACGGCTGGGAGCAAGAATGAAATGGCTAGGGTTTTTCCACTGTTCCTTATATATATAATGTGACACAGGTAGGGACACGCCCGTGTCCTTACCCGTGTCCCTCTCGGGTGAAGCGTTACAGGCGGTTACGTTGTCGGTTCGATCTATAATGGCGGATAGGACGTACAAGCTCGTGTCAGTCAAGTCACCCCCATGATATGGGGCATGACACCTAAATCGTCGAACTCAACTATAATGGCGGATAGGACGTACTCGAGTATTTTGAAAACTACTTGAGTAGCCTCGGCAGCTACTCGAGTACCTTTAGTCACGCCCCTGGGTCACGCCCGTGACCCAGGGCGTGTAACCCATTTTACTCGAGTATTTTGAAAACTACTCGAGAGCCTTGGCAGCTACTCGAGTACCTGTAGTCACGCCCCTGAGTCACACCCGTGACCCAGGGCGTGTAACCCATTTTACTCGAGTATTTTGAACACTACTCGAGTAGTCTCGGCAGCTACTCGAGTACCTGCAGTCATGCCCCTGGGTCACGCCCGTGACCCAGGGCGTGAAACCTACTCTGGACTAACTTCTCCAGTTCATAAGTGCAGCCCTTTTTCCTCCACTTTTCTGAACTCAAGCCTGCCCTCCTGACTCAAAACTCGTATGGGGGCCTAGTGCGAATTGGGATGTTACAAATCCTATAAACAAAATAAAAGATTTTGTCCCCGAAATCAGGCTAGGGCTATGCGGAAGACAAGCATACAGAAAATAAATATGCCTTTAAACAAAATTACCTGGAGGAAATAATCCCGGGTAGAGTTTTTGCATCAAGTCCACCGGCTCCCAGGTAAACTCCTCCTTCCCATGATTGGACCATTATACCTTCACTAAGGGAACACTTTTACGGCGTAATGTTCTTGTCTCGTTGTCCACAATCCGCACCGGCTCTAGTCGCACAGACATGTCCAAAGCCACTGCACCATCAGTAGTGGGAATATATTGATCGGGCCGCAACGACGCCTTTCAAAGCGACGACACATGGAACACGTCGTGGAGATTCTCTAGTTTTGGTGGTAACTCCAACCGATAGGCCAACGGGCCAATCCTTTCCAAAATAGTATAAGGTACAACATATCTTGGGCTGAGCTTTTTCACACCACGAACCCGTGACACTCTATGCATCGGCCGGATCTTCAGAAACACCTTATCTCCCACTTAAAACTCCACCATTTGGTGCATTGCATTATAATACTTCACCTGTCGACTTTGAGCCTCCAACATACGATCTCGTATCAGCCTAACCACTGCATCAGTATCATCAATATACTTAATACCCAAGGTCTTCGGGTCTTCATCTTGCACCCAAGATAAGGGGGTTCTACACCTTCTACTATAAAGTGCTTCATGAGGTGCCATACCGATGCTCTCTTGATGACTGTTGTTGTGGGAGAATTCCACCAGTGGTATGAGTCTTTCTTACGGCTCACCTCTATACAACACACATAATCTCAGCAGATCCTCCAATGTCGTAATGGTCCTTTCAGACTGCCCGTCTGTCTGAGGATGAAATGCGGTGCTGAAGGTAAGGCGTGAGCACAAATACGGCTGTACCGCCTTCCACTCCTTGGAAGTAAAGCGACCATCACAGTCAGAAACCATCGTCTTAGGCACGCCGTGATATCGTACAAATTGCTCCATGAAGAGGCTTATCAAGACATCCACGTGAGCCTCTTTCTTCATGGGAATGAATCGGGCTACTTTTGTCAGCCGATCAACAATAACCCACACCGAATAATTACCGGAGCGTGAGAGAGGTAGCCCATGGACAAAGTCCATGGAGATATCCTCGAACTTCCATTCGGGGATGGGCAACGACTGCAACAAACCACCGGGACTCCTGCATTCAGCCTTCACTCTTTGACAGACTTCACAATGAGTAACATAATACCGGACATCCTTATTCATTCCCGGCAAACACATGGTCTTCCGCAAACCAGCGTACATCTTAGCAATACCCGGGTGCACGGAATATTGAGAACTATGTGCCTCTCTCAAGATATCCTCCTGGATTTTAGCGCCCTTGGGAATGTAGAGCCGGCCGCGAAAGTAAACAAAGCCGTCTTTGAGTGTATACTCGTCAGTAGTTCCTTCTTCTATTGATTTAATTATCGGGGCCAAAGCCGCATCCATTCCTTGCTCCACCCGAATCTGGTCCCGAATATCACAAATTATGCTCATGCTTGCCAAAACTTCTGTATACTCTGTCGAATGAGCCTTGAATATCAAGGTAATATCCATCTCTTCGATCATTTGAGCCAACTTCATGCTCATCAACCGATACTCTGGGCTATAGCCTGGCACTTTTCTACTCAACGCATCAGCCACCAAGTTCGCTTTTCCGGGGTGGTAGTTTATGGTAAACTCATAGTCGCATAGAAATTCTAACCACCGCCGTTGCCTCAAGTTCAACTCCTTCTGTGTATGAACATACTTCAAGTTTTTATGATCCGAAAAGATCTCGCAGTGGATGCCGTATAGATAGTGCCTCCAAACCTTCAAGGCGAACACCACTGCTCCCAACTCCAAATCGTGAACCGGGTAATTGATTTCATGCTTCTTCAGTTGCCTTGAAGCATAAGCAATCACGTGCCCGTGCTGCATCAATACCGCTCCCATCCCTTGATATGACGCGTCCGTGTAAAGTTGAAATCCTTCCTTCCCAGATGGAACTACAATGATGGGGGGGGAGGTAAGTCTATCCTCCAACTCTTGAAATGCCGCTTCACATTGAGGTGTCCAGTCAAATGGCGCACCCTTCTTCGTCAAGGAGGTAAGAGGAAGGGCAATCTTGGAGAACCCTTTTACGAACTTGCGGTAGTACCCGGCAAGTCCAAGAAAACTCCGTACATCGGACACCGACTTCAAGGGAGACCATTCCTTCACGGCACCCACCTTGGCCGGATCCACCGCTAGTCTAGCTCAACTTATTACATGGCCTAAGAAGGCAACCTCTTTGATCCAAAATTCGCATTTGCTAAACTTGGCGAACAAAGCATGCTCTTTTAATTTCTTCAGAACCAAGGCTAGGAGCTCGGTATGCTCCTCCTCCGTCTTTGATTAGACCAGTATATCGTCGATGAAGATGATGACGAAGACATCCAAATAGGGTTCGAATACCTTGTTCATCAGGCTCATGAAAGCCGAAGGGGCATTTGTGAGCCCAGACGACATTACCGTGAACTCATACAACCCATATCTTGAACTGAAGGCCGTCTTCTGGATGTCCTCCTCCTATATCCTCAACTGATAGTAACCCGAGTGCAAGTCCAGCTTAGAAAACCAATGCGCTCCCACTAGTTGATCAAACAACTCGTCGATCCGAGGTAGCAGATAAGTGTTCCGCACAGTTAGCCGGTTGATTTCCCGATAGTCTATACACAAACGCAGGGTTCCATCCTTCTTCTTCACAAACAATACGGGGGCTCCCCAGGGTGACAAACTTGGGCGAACTAACCCTGACTCCACCAATTCTTGCAATTAAACTCTAAACTCCGCGAGTTCATTCGGGGCCATTCGGTAACGGGCCTTGGAAACAGGCTTGGCACCCGGTACTAGATTAATCCGAAAATCGACTTCTCTATGAGGGGGTAACCCTGGTAGTTTCTCTGGAAACACCTCGGGGAAGTTCCGCACTACTCGAACATCTTTTACCTCCAATGCTACCTCCTTCAACTCAAACCAGATCATGAAGACCTCATCCCCTTCCATATGGGCTTTTACAGCCTGAACTGAAGATAAGAGCATACAGGGTGCGAAATTAATACCTTGGAAGATAATGTTGGTGTCCCCATGTCTCAAATAGATCTTATTCTCCGCGCAGTCGATCCTCGCGAAGTGCCAATTCAACCACGCCTTGCCCAAAATGATGTCGAAGTCCGGCATCTTCAGGACTGTGGCCGGCGTATCGAAAGCCCTTCCTTCAATAAATATCTCAAACTCGCACTTGGCGGTAGCGATCATCTCTGAGCCTTCCGGGAGGCACACTCATCGGTCTATTCCAGAAAATTATTGTATGCCCTCCATACCTTTAATGAAATCTTCGGACACGAAAGAGTGTGAGGCACCGGTATCGAACAGCGCATAGGCCGTCTTCCCACCGCTTACCCTGGTGCCTAAGTACCAATAACCAAACTCAACCACTAGGTATCCAGTATGTCTTAAACAGTTTAAATTAAACGACGAAAATTGAGAAGGTTAACTGCACATACCAGCTATAACATCCTGGGGATTCCGCTCTTGCGCCATGTCCAGCGCATACACCTGATCCAGGACCGTACCAGGGTTTCTTCTTGGCGGTCCTCGTCTTGGACCACGCATATATCCCCGTCCTCGTGGGGCTGCTGGAGGGAGAGAAGGAGGGAGTGCAGGAGGGAGAGCAGGAGGGTCTTTCCCATACAGCTGTGGGCAGTAGCGTCTATTGTGGCCCGGTTGATTGTACTCGAAACACACCAACCCACGACGCCCCTCATGTTGCCGAATTATTGAGGCTGTGGTGGTGGAGGCAACCCGACCGGCTGCTGGACTGGGTGCTCCACTCTATAGTTTCGGTGGAAACACGCTCCACCCCTCTGATATCCCCCTCCTCCTCCACGATCTTGTCTCCTCCTATTGCTCGGACCGGCCTCCATAACACCTTCTGCAAGCGTCTTGCCACTACTCAAGTGATCCGCCTCCAACCTCTTTGTCATGTCAATAATCTCCGCCAAACTCCCATCCGCTATAAACAAAAGGGACTGCCTTAGGGGATCTTGCAGCCCTTTGTAGAAACGTTTGGCATAACCTCTATCGTCCAACTCGTAAGACTTCGCAAACCTTGCGAGATGCTGGAATTCCCGCTGGTATTCCGTAACTGATTTTGATCCCTGCTTCAGTAGTAGAAACCTCTGCACATGCTCATCTCAGTCCGAAGTAGTAATGAAGTGCTCCAAGAAAACACCCAAAAATTCGCTCCAACTTATCTCTGCATAGACACGGCCATGGAAGGTAGAGCCCATAAGTGACTTCCACAACCTCTTAGCATGTAACTCCAAGGCGGACACCGCCAATGACACGGCCATGTTGGCTGGGCAACAAATACCAGTCAATAGCTCTTCTACTGTGTCGAGCCATTCCTCCGTACATACGAATGACTCCGTCCCTAGATAGACAGGAGGGGAGAGAGCCCGGAAGGTGCTCAGCCAGTTAGATCCTGAGGCCTGTTGTTGCACCGGAGTCTGTTGCACCTTAAAAGCATCAAGAATGGCAGTGAGCGTCTGCCCCAACTCAGACTGTTGGAACTTAGTGGGTATGGGTGGGGTAGGAGTACCCCCCATCGGACCAACATGTACTGGAACCTACACGTACATGACAAATTTGTGGTTAGGTTGGCTAAACTTAAGGTCAAAGTTGGACAAACTTAATGTGAATTACATATGGGCACACCACTGCTTCCGCTAAGTCAGTTTGTCCCCAAGATGACTAATCGAATGGGGGTGGCACCATTGTTGAATGACTTCTTAGTTGAGGATCGTGGCAAACTGATACCATTTGTAAGACCCCCCCTCCCAGATACCAAAACACGGCACGAAGGGGGGATCTTATGCCCGGAACAGCTGCCTTGCGGTAGCATTAGCACACGGGCTAACCTGTACCACAAGACGCTTATTCCGCCGGCTACAACAATATCAATATAACATGACAACCCAACCAAAATATAATAAGCAGAGAAGCCAAAACGACACTAAGCATAAAGTCCAAATACATCAATAAAGGAGAAGTTAAAACATTCTTCTACAATATATCAGAGTACAGCTAAACATTGCCCAAACGGGCTACATCAGAGTATCAAAGTACTAACATCTGTAACCAACGGTAGCGACGGTACCGTCCCCTCAAGTCCTGTCGTCCTGGCCTAGCTGTCCTGCTGCAACGCCTGCTGCTACTCTATCTGTAGGGTGGCCTCCTAAAAAGGAAGACGTAGCAACCGTTAGTCGAAATGACTAAGTGGTTTCACATCCGCTCCCCCGGCGACTCCTCGGCACCGGATGAGGAAAAAGGGACAATAATACAATATATAACAAGTATAAAAGGTACAAGAAGGTAGCAAGGTACATGAGTATCAATGTATAAACTAGCAGTTCTACAAGAGCTATAAATGTATAAACTAACAATTCTACAAGAGCTAGTATAACATCAAGTGTATGAAAACTACAGCAGGTAAGTAACTTAACTTATAAGGATGCTCATACAAGCTTATAAGTTAAGTGTCGATTTGCATAAAGTAACTCATCGTATAAGAGTGCCCATACAAACTTATACGATGAGGATCTTGTTGTCCAATGATATGAAATGGTATGTATGCTATGCAATGACTCACCCATGCACACCCATGCAACCACTATGTCGACATAGACCATTAGTTCCCACTTTTCGAGCAGCTAGATAACCTCTCAGGCATCAGCCGTCGTGATAGGCAGTGACAGTAGAGCGGGCATCTCTACTATTAGGCCGGTATCCACACTACTTCACCTAGGCCTCTGTACGTCCCAACGCTAAGAACACAACAGTGGAGCCCATGCGTACAATGGCCCAGCGGGAGCCTCGGGTAGATCTGCACCGAGGACAAAGCCACAAACTGACCTTGTGTGACCCCGAAGGAGCCTCAGAGTGAGCACGAGGACCAAGCCCAACCGTTCACCTAGTACGGAAGGAGCCCCATGACGTGAACACAGAGGACCAAGCCCAACTGCACAAAGTATAACTATCGACTCCCATTGTTGTGACGACTTGCGAGCCCGTACACCTGCCACACTATCCTTAACCCAGGATTACAACACCGCATGTCGACTCACACCACATGCAAATTCAACATCATCGTGGCATGGAAGGAGCCTCGGAAGAAATGCACGAGGACCAAGCCCAACCATCCACCTGGCACGAAAGGAGCCCCGAGACGTGAACACCGAGGGCCAAGCCCAACCGTCCGTTTATCTCATCTCAAGCTATCCAAGCTTGTGACGGCAACACCACACTTACATTCCTTCCCAATACTACCCATAGGGAGCCAACGCTCTAAATATTGGACAACTAAATTTCATTCGTCAATCGAACATACACCAGGCCATAACTTATCATCCCATATGACATCCCAAATGATCCCAACATAATGCATATATGATGCGCATGTAATAATCTACCAATTTCTATCAATTCATTCCGTTTAAGTGATCTTGCATCATAATTCGATTGTAAGAAATCTGTTTTCAACATGATATAATAAGATATGCATCTATAACAACTTACCAAATTCTATCAAGTCAATTTATTCAATAAAGCTCACTTCACAATTAGTTGTATGAAATCTAATTAACAAGATTCATCACTCATAGCATTACGGTGGTTAATTATGAAATATTTCATCAAAACCTCAAGCTAATTTGCAACATTGATTTCACCGAACCCAAATTCATATTATATAAAAACCCAGAATTTTAAGTGCAGATTGAATCTGGACAGCAACTTCAACCGGAGATTCCTGAGTCTACAATAATCCGGCGAAGACGTGCAAGCCATAGATGGAAAGGTCTTTTCATGGGTTACAACTTTCATATTCAGCCCATAACCCAGATTTGAATGTATCCTATTTGAATTTGGATTCAAAGTCCGCTGCGCACAGAACACAATTCTGCATGCAGGATTTATCGGGTGTCATTTTCGTCCAGGCTTTCCTGTGGCTACAAACTTCACCTGAAGTCGTACAACTATTGGTTGGAAAGGTATTTTCAAGGGCTTCAACTTCCATGTTTAGCCGAAAGCCCAGATCTGGCCATATCACACATAAAAATGGCCACGAAGTTCGCTGCGCGCAGAATACAGATTCTCCACGCATATTAAGGTGGAATGAACGTCATCAGTTCATCTTCCTCCTCAAGGCGATCTTCCCCAAGTCATTCCAGAAAACCTCCTCCCTTATTCAACCTCAAGAGGCCAATACCCTTCACGAAACCATGCCCTATCATCACATAGAAGAAGGTAGTGGTTGAAGAGATCTAAAACCTAGGACACAAGTCCTAGCATGGCCTTTCCTAGAAAGCTCCTCCTCTCCATTAAGACTCTCTTGAGTCGATGTCTCACCTAGGAAAATAACTATAGATCTAGCACCAAGGGAGAGGGTAGGAAACTCAACTCACTTCCAGCGGTTCCATTTTCGGCCATAGACCTTGTGTTCTTCGAGACGACATCCTCTCCTCTACGGCAATGGCAGATCTCCTTCCCTAGATCTTCCTCCAGTAAACTCTCCTTATCCACAGGACTTCTCTCAGAAAAATACGGCTCGGAGGAAGAATGAAATGGCTAGGGTTTTTCCATTGTTCCTTATATATATATAATGTGACACGGGTAGGGACACGCCCGTGTCCTTATCCGTGTTCCTCTAGGGCGAAGCGTTACAGGCGGTTACGTTGTCGGTTCGATCTATAATAGCGGATAGGACGTACATGCCCGTGTCAGTCAAGTCACGCCCGTGATATAGGGCGTGACACCTAAATCATCGAACTCAACTATAATGGCTGATAGGATGTACTCGAGTATTTTAAAAACTACTCGAGTAGCCTCAGCAGCTACTCTAGTACCTTCGGTCACGCCCCTGGGTCACGCCTGTGACCCAGGGCGTGTAACCAATTTTACTCGAGTATTTTGAAAACTACTCGAGAGCCTCAGTAGCTACTCGAGTACCTGCAGTCACGCCCCTGGGTCACACCCGTGCCCGAGGGCGTGTAACCCATTTTACTCGAGTATTTTGAACAATACTCGAGTAGTCTCGGCAGCTACTCGAGTACCTACAGTCACGCCCCTGGGTCACGCCCGTGATGCAGGGTATTAAACTTGCTCTGGACTAACTTCTCTAGTTCACAAGTGCCGCCCTTTTTCCTCCACTTTCCTGAACTCAACCTGCCCTCCTGACTCAAAACTCGCATAGGGGCCTAGCGCAAATCGGGACGTTACATGTGTGGTCCTGCGGGATCTGTGTTGTAATCTCTTGAGGAGCTGAGTTCTGGAGGGAAAGTTGAATCTAACACATTGTTAGATAGGCATAGAGGGACAGTGGATGTACCCAAGATTGGGAAACCACTATAAATTATTGTGTCATCTATGATTGATCTTGAAAGTAAAGTCTAACATAATCACCAACCACAAAAATCTGCAAACAAGCTAGAAAAAATTAAATAGAGACAGAAACATATTCACCCCCCCCCCTCTAGGTGTTTAGCTTGCCTTGAAAACAAGACTTTTAATATATATATATATATATATATATATATATATATATATATATATAGTTTGGAGAAAGGAAAACGACGTGTACCTGAAACCGGCGACTCTTCGGATCCAATAGAAAAATTGACCTGAGTACAATTTATCAAAATGTCATGAAAGTCAAGCAGAATTCGTAGAAAATTAGCGAGTAATGTCTCGAAAACTTATATTATATCGACGATTCGACAAGTTTCTACGTGTTCATCTCGATGAATTTGCCTTGTAAATTTTGACTGCTGAGAGATGTACTACCTGAGAAAATTTATGTCATCTTAGCCATCTTCATGATTCCTTGCTTAGCATGCCCAGTTTAATTTTGAAAAATGAGACTTGGCCTTATCTAGTGGCTTCGTGAAAATATCTGCGACCTGATTATCCGTCGGGACATAGCTGAGAGTTATATCCCTGTCCTCCAAATTCTCCCGGATGAAATGATATCTGATTTTGGTGTGCTTTGTCCAGCTGTGAGAGACTGGATTTTTTGCAATCGCTATTGTATTGGAGGTGTCACAAAACATCAGAATCTTCTTTAATTTTAAGTTATAATCTTTTAGTTGATTCCTGATCTAGAGAAGCTGTGTGCAATAACTATCAGCAGAGATATATTCTGACTCAACATTTGAGTTTTCCACATAATTTTGCTTCTTGCTGCACCACGAAATAAATCTTCTTCCAAGGAATTTGCACATCCCGGAAGTGTTTTTCCTGTCATCCTTACTACCTGCAAAATCTGTATCTGAAAATCCAATTAGCTCGACATCATTACTTATTGGGTATCATAAGCCAAGATTTGTTGTACCCTTAAGGTATCTCAAAATCCGCTTTGCAGCGACGTAATGAGATTCCTTAGAGTTCACCTGAAATCTAGTACACATGCATGTGGAAAACATTATGTCGGGTCTACTGGTAGTAAGATAGAGCAAGGATCCAATTATGTTTCTGTACTTGGTGAAAGTGCAGGTTAGATCTGATATACTCTAGAGGGGGGTGAATAGAGTATGGTGCTTGCTAAAAACCTTTTACAACTGTTGTTGTATATCTAAGTGAACAGGGAAGCAAATGAACTACAATAACTATCTAATTAAAAAGCAATCACAAACCACAGCCAGAAAACAAAAGAAAATAAGCAACCAGAAGACACAAGGAGCTATAGTGGTTCCCCTATCAATCTGGGTACATCCACTCTTCTACCACCCTAGGTAGGAATCCAATGCAGGATGAGTTGATCAGGTGTCCTGGGAACCAATGAGCTTTTGATAAGGTGCTCAAAAACCAAACCAGATTTTTTGATCAGGTGTCTTGCCACCACTGAGTTTTGACAAGGTCTCAGAAACCAACACAAACTTTTGAAGGGAGTTTGATAAACCCTTTACAGTAGAGAGATAAAGATGGATGAGATGATCTTCTCTGTCAATAATCAGAGAGAAGATAGTGGATGTTGTCAAATCTCCCCCTGAGTTCTTGAGTTATTCAGGAAGTGAAGCTTTGTAGTAGGGTGATAGGCCTTCAGAAGATTTGATCTCCAATAAAAGATGATTTCAGCAGCAACTGAAATGTGTGGTGTCTGGAGTCTTGAATGATGATGGCCTTTGAACACTGGAATCAAGAGGGATCTGAAAATTTCAGTATGTTGATCTCCTTTTGTGATGGTGTTCTTGTATGGATTCTAAGACTGAGAATGTCTGCTACTCTTTTTCTTTCTATTGTTCTTGTTGTAATAGTTGTTGTTGATGATGATGTCCAGCAGGAATTAAAAATATTGATCTTTTATTCTTTAGATCTGAATAAAATATTTTTCTGTCCAAGATAGCCGTTAGCCTGTCATAAATGACTTCCTTAACTGCATTTTGTCTTTTGGAGGAAGGTCCAATAAAACATTCCTTTGAAAATCCCTTGAAACATGCTCCAGATTAATTGAAAACGGCTACAAGATCCTTGACATAAATGCTGAGAATAATTACATAACTGTCTGAATTTGAATCTTGAAAAACGTCGATCTTTTCAGAAAAAACATCGACCTGAGCTCCACTATCGTTAAACTGAGCTCAGAGACTGGACTTATACTGAAGCAGAAAGCATCGATCTGAGCTCAACTATCGTCGAACTGAGCTCAGAGATAGAGAAACAAACTAGAGATAAGAACTTCGATCTGAGCTCAAAGATCTTCAAATGGAGTTCGACGACTCCTTGAAGTTGAGCTCAGAGATCGTCGAATGGAGTTCGACGATTCGTCAAAGTGAGCTCAACGATCGTCGATTGGAGTTCGACGATTGGTCGTCCTAAGCTCAACGAAATGACTTAGTCTCCAGAACTAAAATATCTGGTCTTGAGGGCAGCTTCGAAACCTAAATACTAACCCTTACACTCTATTCAAATTGACCTTTAGATCTAAACAAGGAGGTCAAAACAGATTTCCTAAAAGACATAGTGATCCTTACCCAAATCAGTAATAGGGTGTTCCAACAATCTCCCCCTATTTGGGTTAGGATTACTATTTACAGATATTGGAAAAATAAAAACATACAAAGCAGAAATGTAACAAACAGAACATTGAAGAAACACAGACATTATCACAGGTAGTTTAGAAAACAAAATATATTGTCATCTTACAGAATCATTCCTTTTCCTTTCTCTTTATAAGAACTATTTCTCTATTGGGGTTGAGAGCTTCTTTCTTAGATCTCCTGTCATCAGCTGCACCTAGAGAGGTTTGATGTTTTGGCCTGGGCACTATAGCTTCTGGATGCAGCCTCATATAACTTTATGAATAAAAGAATTTTCTGGAGGAGTATCTCTCAAGTTCTTTCTTTCTTTGAACTGATAGAGTAGTGATATTTGAAGTATCTTTTCCTTGTTCTCTAGCTTTCTTGATTTGGTCTAGTGCAGCCAATTCTTTCATTCTTGCTGTCCATGAGGTGGGATTATTTTCTGGATCTTAAAATGGAATATGAGGCTCATATCTGTTTGAAGAAACATCTGGAGGAGCTCTGGAAGAGACTAAATCTTTAAGCTTATAAGGAAAGGGGGCAGAAGTAGTGTCAGAGGGACCTTGTCCTTCCCTTTGATAAGGATGTTGCCTGGAATACACTCTGAGTCCTCTTTGATTTCCTCTGTACTGTCCTCTTCTGGACTGGTAACCTCTAGACTGATTTCTTCTGTACTGGGATCTTCCTTGAGGTTGATATGAAGTTTGGCTTCTGGCAGTAGATTGGAAGGCAGAACTTCCACCTACACCTGCATCAGGTGAAGGAGGAGGAGGAGGAGGATTGAAATGGGATGATCCTTTGTCATACTTTCTTTTCTTCTTCATAGCTTTCAGTTGATTCCTGGAGTACTGTATCCATGGTTCTGTAATAGGGCAATCATGCAGTATATAATATGGAATATCATTTGTATCTTTCACTTTCTCTTGAGGAACTCTCTTCATGGCTTTGCTTCTGACTTTCCTTTTCCTTGCAATTGTTGCAGAGGAATCATCTGAGTCAGTACTAAACTGATCACTGTCTGAGCTTTGATTATCATACAATGCATCAATCCTTTTGAGATAATCTTTCTGTTGTTAAGACTGAGCAGAAGAAATAGTAGAAACAGCAACAGTACCATCAGCAACAGCAGGAAGTGGACTAGAAGCTACACTGGCAGAGGGAGCTATGACAGCAGATTCAGAAACAGAAATTTCAGAAACAGGAACAACATCAGCAGTAACAGTAGGCTCAAAAACAATTGCCTCTGTCATATGCATATCCTCAAAAACAACAATATCGGAACTAACAAAAATATCAACAACAGTAGTAGGAGCAGCAGTAGTAGGAGAAACAGAAGGAGCACTGTCAACAACATTGAAGGAGTTGATAAAAGAACTAATTAAGCTTGGGTCATAGCTGGAAATAGGCGCAATGGCCATGGTAAGATCTTCAGAATGCTGGAGTGGAAGGCAGTTGAAGTACACAGAATCAAAAACTGACAGCAGTAACCTGAGGTCCACTGTAATGACTACAACTGGAGCTACTGGAGCTTGGACTGAAGATACTACAGCAGGCAATCTTTCAGCTTCATAAGGCATCTCCCCCTGGCTAGATTCAGTGAGAACTGGATCAAGGCACCCATAAGAAGGGATTGCCTGAGGAGGAAGAAAAGAGGAGAGCATGGCAGACAGTTCCTGAATTGTTTTTAGAAGTGGAGCCAAAGAGGTCTCCAGCAATAGTGATAGCCTTGGAGCTATCAGCTCATATAGCCTGTCTGCAAGAGCTGCAAGATCTACTTGCTCAAGAGGGACTTGAGTAGAGGTAGGAATGGAAGTTGGAGCAGCAGGAGATGGTGTTGGAGAACCTGTGGATGGTGGAAATGATGGTTGAGATATTGAAATTGTGCAGATGGAAGATAATGGAATGGAGATGGATGGTGTGAATGATGGCTGAGCAATTATGTCCTGAAGTAGTTGTTGATAAGAGGTGGATGATGATGGTGGCTCAGGAGGGGATGAAGGAGAATCATCCATATAGGAATCATCTATAAGAGTGAAAGATGGAATATGAGATGATGAATCAATATCCAGGTGTGGGTAGTGATGTAGAGGATTGAAGATTTCTTCAGTGAGTGGTGGAGTTGGAGAAGGGATTGAAGTTGGAGATGGGGTGGAAATTGTGATTGTGGATGTGACTGTTGTAGATGAAACAAAAGGTGGAGGAGGAGGAGAAGAAGCAGGCAAGTCTTCTGCAGGGGCAGAAACCTGAGGGGAAGATACTGAAGCAGTCCTTGTGCCTGAAGTAGAAATTGTAGAGGGCCTGCTAGGCTTGACAATCTGCCTATCCCATTTTTCAAATAGGGCACAGGTGAGCCTCTTGGAGGCATTGATGTGCATCCCACTGGAAACAAGCATTGCAGGGCATCTGTTATAAAGAAACAACCCTAAGATCCTCCCAAAATTAACAAAGTTCTTGTTAATTTTCTTCTTGATTAAGTCAAATAAGACTTCTCCCTAGTTCAGTTGTTTCTTGTCCACCAGGGCACCCATCAAGCAGAGCTGATACCTGGATATGGTATCATGAGCTGAGTGTTTGGCCAACAACACTTTTCCAACAACATCAGCAAGAAATCTGTACTCAACAGACAAATTTTTCTTAAGCAATTTGCTAGGGTTTGCTTCTGAATGTCCCATTTTTAAAGCATATTAGAAAACTCCTCTACAGAAAGCTCAACAGAATCTTCTCCAGAATTAAATTGAAAAACCTCGGTCAAGGCAGCAGGTGTTAGAGATACCTGGGTTCCTGAGATGGTTCCAACCACTGTATTCTGATCCAGGTTATGGGCAGTATACACCCATTCCTTTATCTCATCTGCAGTTAATTTGATCCTTGTAGTCATTATGGAAACTAGCTGTTGGTCTTTGAAAAGTTCCAGAATGTACTTGAAGATTTGATCACTGTTATTGAAGGAATCCATGTCGATATCAAAGCCTGCGTCAAATTTCATTGCGGCCAAGATTGCGACTGAAACTGCCATTGATTCCTGCAAAAATGAACAAACCAACGACCAAGTGTAGAGAAGTTTGGATGGAAAGAGAAAATTTGCAGAGAGTATGAAAGCGCAAAGGGAGAACGACGGCCGAAAAATGAGTTTTATATTAGTGTTCGACGCAGAAAAGGAAAGATCGTTGAACTCTGTTCGACGATCTGGGCTTCTAAAGGAAACTGAAAGGTCATCAATATCGTCGATCTCTGTTTGACGATATTGGAGAGCGTCGAGCTCCGTTCGACGCTCGCGGACCTAAAGAAAGATAGTTTAGCACTATCTGAGAAACGCTGCACTCAGGTCAACGATTTCTGAAATCGTCGATCTCCGTTCGACGATCTTGGGGAAAATCGTTGAGCGCAGTTCATAGATCAGAAACACTCTATATATTAGAAAAAGCACTTTGATTTGCCTAGTCTTGGTCATTTTTAGTTTTTTGAAATCTTGGATATTATTTTAGACTTCCTTCATCTAGCATTCCTAACTGATTCAGGAAAAATATATGTTTCTTTTCATCCAAGGGTTTGGTGAAAATATCTCCCCTTTGCAAATCAGTTGGGATATATTGAAGTTCAATTTAATTTTTCTCAACATTATCCCTTAGAAAGTGATTCCTAATTTCTATATGTTTTGTCCTACTATGGAGGACTGGATTTTGTGCTATGGAAATAGCACTAGTATTATCACAAAATATTTTTGACTTTTCTAAATTGTAGCATGGTCTAGGAGCTGATTTTGAATCCACAAGAGTTGTGAACAACAACTACCTGCAGCCATATATTCAGCTTTAGCAGTTGAATTTGACACAGATGTTTGTTTCTTTCAAAACCAGGAGACAAGTCTGTCACCAAGAAACTGACAAGTTCCACTGGTGCTTTTCCAGTCTATTCTGCATCCAACATAATCAGCATCTGAAAATCTAGTTAAGTCAAATGTTGAATCTTTTGGATACCAGAGACCTAGATTTGGACAACTTTTTACATACCTAAGAATCCTTTTTACTAAGGTTAAGTGTGACTCTCTAGGGCTCACTTGGAATCTAGCATATATGCATGTAGCAAACATTATGTCAAGTCTACTAGTTGTAAGGTACAATAAAGAACCAATCATTGCTCTATATGTTGTCTGATCAACAGGTTTCCCATGTTCATCAACATCTAATACAGCATTAATAGGCATAGGTGTTATCATACATGATGCTTCAGACATACCAAATTTATTAACCAATTCTTTTGCATACTTGGTTTGAGAAATAAATATGCCTTCAGCATGTGTTTGATTTGCAATCCTAGAAAGAAGGATAGCTCACCCATGCTACTCATTTCAAATTTAGAATACATTAGGTTGTAGAATCTTCTGCACAAGTTTGAATCAGTAGAACCAAATATAATGTGATCTACATAGATTTATACTAGTAGGGTATAAGACTTATGGGTTCTAATAAAAAGAGTTTGGTCTACTCTACCCTTATAAACTCTTTTTTCAGAAGAAAGCATGCTAGGGTCTCATACCATGCTTTAGGAGCTTGCTTTAGACCATATAATGCTTTATGCAATTTGAAAACATAATTAGGATGAGTTGAAGAGATAAAACCTGGGGGTTGTATGATATAGACTTCTTCTTTGATATCTCCATTGAGAAAAGCACTCTTTACATCCATCTAGTATACTTTGAATCCTTTGTGTGTTGCATATGCTAAGAAGATTCTTATGGCCTCTAACCTTGCAACTGGTGCAAAGGTCTGGTCATAATGTATCCCTTCTTCTTGAGAGTACCCTTGAGCAACTAGCCTTGCCTTGTTCCTTACAATGACTCCTTGATCATCCAATTTATTTCTGAACACCCACTTTGTTCCAACAATGGAGTGATCCTTTGGCCTTGGTACTAGTTCCCAAACTTTGTTCCTTTCAAATTGATGCAACTCTTCTTGCATTGCAATGATCCAGTGTGGATCTTGCTCTACATCTGTGTTGTTGTTTCCTCTGGTGGTACAACAACGGGCTCTTCAAGAAGTTTCTCTTCAAGGTGTTGAATGTCTTCTTCATCTTCACTGCTTTCCTCTTTTTGAATAATTTGTAACCTGTCCAAGTCTTCTACAAGAGAGTGTACCTGCAAAGGTTCTATAGTAGAAGTATTCTTCTCATTGAAAGACAAGTTATACTCATCAAAAGAAATATGAACAGATTCTTCAATTTTGAGAGTAGATTTATTATATACCCTATAAGCTTTACTGGTCATGGAGTATCCCAGAAACACTCCTTCATCAGCTTTATCTTGAAATTTTGCTAAGTATTTCTTGTTATTATTATGAATGTAACAAATACAGCCAAAAATTTTAAAGTAATCTACTTTAGGTTTCTTCCCTTTGAGTAATTCATAGGAAGTCTTGCCCTTCAGTTTATGTATTAAACTTCTATTCAGCACATAGTTGGAGGTGTTCACTGCCTCTGCCCAAAAGGATAGAGGAAGGTGAGAATCTGATAACAATGTAGTGGCAGATTCAATAAGGGTTCTATTTTTCCTTTTAGCTACCCCATTTTGTTGAGGAGTTCTAGGGGCTGAGAAAGTGTGCCTGATCCCTTCACTCTGACAGAACTCTTGCATAAGAAGAGAATCAAACTCTGTCCCATGATCACTTCTGCTCAGGGCAATGTGAGTATTGAACTCACTCTGTATACATTTGAGAAACTCTGTCAAACACTTAAAGTTATCAGACTTCTTCCTCAGAAAGAATACCCATGTGAATCTAGAGAAGTCATCCACAACCACTAAAGTATAAGATTTCCCTCCTAAGCTTTGTACTTTAATGGGTCCAAAAGATCCATGTGTAACAGATACAAAATCCTAGGTGAATCACTCTTATTAAGTGACTTGAAACTATTTTTGGTTTGCTTGCCTAATTGAAAAGCCCTATAGAGTCCTTCCTTCTTGTAGGAGCCAGAAGGTAGTCCTCTAACAAGGTTGTCCTTGGATATCCTAGCAATGGTTCTAAGGTTTATATGTCCTAATCTCTTATGTCATAATTCATTAGATCTACAAATAGAGTTAAACAAGCAAATGTCTACTTTAGTTGAAAGAAAGTCTACTAAATAGATGTTACATTTCCTTTTACCTGTCAACACAGTTGTGTTGTCCTCTGATTTGATCTTACATAATGATTTGATGAAAGTCACTTGGTAGCCTTCATCACATAGTTGACTGATACTGATCAAGTTGTGCTTCAGTCCTTCCACATAGGCTAGTTTCTTGAATGTGACTGTGCCAATCTGGACTGCACCATATCCTTTTGTTAGTCCAAAGTTTGAATCACCAAATATTACTTTGGGTCCAAGCTTGGCTTTGAAGGATGTGAAATTGTCCTTGTTTCCTGTCATGTGCTTTGAGCACCCACTATCCAGATACCATTGCTGGTTTGATGTTGGATAGTTCTTCACCTGCACATAAAACAATTTACTTGTTTTTGACCCAGTTTACCTTGGGCCTAGGATCATAACCTTTGAACTCAGAAATAAAAGACATCCCTGGTTGACTCTTATAACCTTCAGGATGATATCTTCTTGGAGGTATTATCCATTCAGTATAAGGGTTAAATCTTTGGGAAGAAGGACCCATAGGTTTGGAATTTGATTTACCTTTTGAAAAAGTCTTCAAAACTCTGATCTCTGCTGGACGATCGTTGAGCTGAGTTCGACGATCTTGGGTCAGATCGTCGAGCTCCGTTCGAAGATCGACTGTGGTAGAGTTCAGGGTTTAGAGATCTTCGACCTGAGTTCGATGATTTATCCTGAGATCGTTGAGCTCCGTTCGACGATCATCTAGCTTCGTTCGACGATTTCTGTTGAACTCTTGTTTTCTTAGGTAAGTTAGAATTCTTCCTAGCTACCTCTACAACTCCCTTGCCTTTATCAGAGATAAACTTAATTGGGGTTGTTAATACTATAGGTTGGCTGGATGAGGCACCCAAGCCCAGTGTATGATTGAATATTGAGTTCACTGTGCTTGTGATGTCCATTAACTTGACGCTTCTCCCATTGAGGGATTCTTCAAGCTTTTTGGCCTCTGATAGCTCACCTTTCAGTGAGGCTATCTGCTCCCTACAGCATTCCAACTCCTCAGAGAGTTTGAGGTTTTTTGATTTTAATGTACTGTGTTCAGATAACTGATTTCTGAGAGAAATGGTCTCCTTCTCAGATTTTAGTAAATCTAAACACAGTGCTTTAAACTCACACTTAAAGTCCTCTGAATTGAAATCAAAAGAACTTATTACCTAGTCCTCTTCAGATTGAGTCTCTGATTCTGACTCTGACTCTTCTGCATCAGAACTTTATTGTGAGGCATTGATAGCCATCATGCAGAATTCCTTTTCATCAGTATCATCTTCATCATCACTAGAGCTGGATGAAGCTTCTGATTCTTCTTCTATCTCACTCCATGTTTCAGCAACAAATCCCTTCCTTGTATGTTTGTTCTTACTGGAGGAGGGTTTGTCATTGCTGCTCTTCTTGAAGTCCTTTTCTTTTCTCCTTTCTTTCCTGTCCTTCTTGTCCTTATTTTTATTTTCTGGACATTCAGGCACAATGTGGCCTGGTTTCCTGCAACTAAAACAGATAATCTCTTTGTTATTTGATTTGTAATACCTTGGCTTGTCATGCTCTCTGTATGATCATTTTCTTGAAATCCTTCTGGCCATTTTGTAAAATCTTTTGGCCAGTAGGCTTAGCAACTCTTTATTGCATGTGACCTTGTCTTCAGGTTGATCTTCAATGGCTTTGAAAGCTATTGATTTTTCCTTTTTTGTAGCTGGTGAGGCAGCCTTCTACTCTTCTTCTCTATTCTTGATGAGCAGCTCATAAGACTTGAGCTTGCCCAAGAGAGCTTCAGTTGTGATCTCATTTAGGCTTCTGTCATCCTTGATTGGCCAGATCCTTGAGTCCCAAGTGCTTGGGAAGCACATTAGGATTTTATCATTGAGCTCAGTCAATGAGATCTCCTTGTCCAAAGTTTTCAGCTCATTGGCTATGAGACTGAGTCTATTATACATGTCTACTACTGACTCAGCTTCTCATTTCTTGAAATTCTCATACTGGGTTATGAGATGAGATCTTCTATCTTTTCTCTCATCAGCAGATCCTGAGACTATCTCAGATAACTTGTCCCAGATGTCCTTTGCTGAGTTGCATTCAGCTACCTTTTGGAATATTTCATCAGACATAGTCTGGGCTAGAATGTTCATACCTTTTGCATCAGCCAATTTCCATTTCTTTATCTCTGCATCTATTCCTGATGGAGGTGGAACAGCACTTGTAATTGTATTTTCTGGAGGTCTTGGACACACTGTCAAAAAAGAATTGAAAATGTCTTCATCAATAGAGTTCATGTACAGTCTAATCCTTGCCTTCCAAAGTGCAAACTTAGATAGATTGCACACTGGAGGTCTGGTGCTAGCATAATATTTGTTTTGGGCCATGTTTTGTTAAGAAATAACTCTAATAATAAACTTAAAACAAGCAGATCTAACTAGAGGGATCTTTAGGTTCAGGTGTTAGCCTGTACAACCACTAAGGTGTGGTATTTTAACCAACCTGGCTTTGATACCAATTGAAAGTGCATGCTATATCTGATATACTCTAGAGGGGGGGGGGGTGAATAGAGTATTGTGCTTGCTAAAAACCTTTTACAACTGTTGTTGTATATCTAAGTGAACAGGGAAGCAAATGAACTACAGCAACTATCTAATCAAAAATCAATAACAAACCACAGCCAGAAAACAAAAGAAAATAAGCAAACAGAAGACACAACGAGCTATAGTGGTTCCCCAATCAATCTGGGTACATCCACTCTTCTACCACCCTAGGTGGGAATCTACTGCAGGATGAGTTGATCAGTTGTCCTGGGCACCAATGTGTTTTTGATAAGGTGCTCAAAAACCAAACCAGATTTTTCGATCACGTGTTTTGCCACCACTGATTTTTGATAAGGTCTCAGAAACCAACACAAACTTTTGAAGGGAGTTTGATAAACCCTTTACAGCAGAGAGAGAGAGAGGGATGAGATGATCTTCTCTGTCAACAATCAGAGAGAAGATAGTGGATGTTGTCAAAGCTCCCCCTGAGTTCTTCAGTTGTTCAGGAATTGAAGCTTTGCAGTAGGGTGATAGGCCTTCAGAAGATTTGATATCCAGCAAAAGATGATTTCAGCAGCAACTGAAATATGTGGTGTCTGGAGTCTTGAATGATGATGGACTTTGAACACTGGAATCAAGAGGGATCTGAAAATTTCAGTATGTTGATCTCCTTTTGTGATGGTGTTCTTGTATAAATTCTAAGACTGAGAATGTCTGCTACTCTTTTTCTTTTTATTGTTCTTGTTGTAATAGTTGTTGTTGATGATGATGTCCAGCAAGAATTAAAAACATTGATCTTTTATTCTTCAGATCTGAATAGAATATTTTTCTGTCCAAGATAGCCATTAGCCTATCATAAATGACTTCCTTAACTGCATTTTGTCTTCTAGAGGAAGGTCCAATAAAACATTCCTTTGAAAATCCCTTGAAACTTGCTCCAGATTAATTAAAAACGGCTACAAGATCCTTGACATAAATGCTGAGAATAATTCCATAACTGACTGAATTTGAATCTTGAAAAACGTCGATCTTTTCAGAAAAACGTCGACCTGAGCTCCACTATCGTTGAACTGAGCTCAGATACTGTATTTAGACTGAAGCAGAAAGCGTCGATCTGAGCTCAAATATCGTCGAACTGAGCTCAGAGATAAAGAAACAAACTAGAGACAAGAACGTCGATCTGAGCTCGAAGATCGTCGAATGGAGTTCGACGACTCGTTGAAGTTGAGCTCAGAGATTGTCAAATGGAGTTCGACGATTCGTCGAAGTGAGCTCAGCAATCGTCGAATGGAGATCGAAGATTCGTCGTCCTGAGATCGACGAAATGACTTAGTCTCCAGAACTGAAATATCTGGTCTTAAGGGCAGCTTCCAAACCTAAATACTAACCCTTAGACTCAATTCTAATTGCCCTTTAGATCTATACAAGGAGGTCAAAACAAATTTCCTAAAAGACATAGTGATCCTTGCCCAAATCAGTAATAGGGTGTTCCAACACTTGGTTTCATCAAAAGGTTTCCCTTTCTTCTCCTTTTATAGAAACATAGTCGAACTCATTGGAGTCCTCATCGAGGTTGCGTTCACCAGTTCTAATTTATTAAGTAATTCTTTGGTGAACTTTTTCCGAGAGATGAAAATTCCATCGTCAGATTGTTATACCTGAAGTCCTAAAAAATACTTCATCTCTCACATACTGCTCATTTCAAACTTCCATTGCATGAATTTAGAAAACTTATTGCAATGGTTGTCTTCCATGGAGCCAAAAATAATGTCATCAAAATAGATTTACACTAACAAAATCTTGTCTTTTACTTCCGTAAGAAATAATTTCTTGTCTATCTTTCCTCTTGTGAACTTGTTCTCAAGAAAAAATCTAGACCGTGTCTCATACCAAACTCGGGGTGCTTGTTTTAAGTCGTGTAGAGCTTTATTAATAAAATATACATAATCAAGGAAAGTTGAGTTGGCAAAACCTAGGGGCTGTGCTACGTATACTTACTCTTTTAGATATCCGTTGAGGAATGCTGACTTCACTTCCATCTAATAGACCTTAAAGCGTTTGTGAGCAGCATACACAAGAAACAACCTGATCGCTTCGAGTCGAGCAACTGGAGAAAAGTTCTGATCGAAGTAGATCCCTTCTTCTTGTATGTACCCTAGAGCTACAAACCTGGATTTAATATTTATAACCAGTCCATTTTCGTCCAGCTTGTTTCTGAATACCCATTGGTACCGATCACATTCTGTCCTTTTGGCCTAGGCACCAATACCCAACCATTGCATCTTGCAAACTGGTTGAGCTCCTCTTGCATAGCCATAATCCAAGTGGCATCCTTATTTTCTTCTTCAAACTTCCTTAGTTCAACCCGATACAGAAAGCTAAGATGTAGACCTTCGTTAGCAGTACCTCTTCTAGTTCTAACATCATCGCATGGCCCTCCAATGATCAGATCAACCGGGTGATCGATTATGTTTTTGAACACTTCATCTAGTTGTTCTTCATCCACCACCCTTGGATCGATGACCTTGACTGACCATGGTCCATCTTCCTTAACCGCTTCTTCCAAGCTTAGTTCCTTTAACCTCGTACCTGCATCTACACCAACAACACTAGACAAGCTACTATGAAGAATGCTTGTCTCGTCAAATATAATATTTATAGACTCTTTTACCACCAGGGTTTTCTTGTTAAAAATTCTATAAGCCTTACTATGGCTACTATACCATAAAAAATACCTTCAAAATATTTTTCGGTAAACTTTGTATGATAATACATCCCATTATTAAGTACGAAGCATTTACTGCCAAAGATCCTAAAGTAGGACACGATCGAGTTTTTGACCTTCAACAGTTTATAGGGAGTCTTACGTTGGCTTTTGTTGATTAAACCTCAATTTTGCACGTGACAAGCTGTGTTAACATCTTCGGCCCAGAAGTACTCTGGTAATGAAGAATCATTCAACATAGTTGAATATGCTTCAAAGATGGTTCTATTCCTTCTCTCAGTAACTTCATTTTGTTGTGGGGTACGCGTAGAGGAAAACTCATGAAAGATACTTTGACTTCCACAGAATTTTTACATGGCACTGGACACAAATTCTATTTTGTGATCACTTTTGATTTTGACCACCAAACAGTTTAATTCGTTCTGAATTTGCCTAATAAAATTAGTGAAAGACTCAAAAATGTTTGAATTGTGTTTTAGAAAGAACACTCAAGTAAAACAAGAGTAATCATCAACAATGACTAACATATAAACTTGATCTTCTAAACCGTGAATTGGCATAGGACCGAATAGTTCTGTATGACGTAAGTTCAAACTTCAAGAGCAATCTTTTTCAACAAAAACCTTAAATGTAGCCCTTGTCTGCTTACCCAATTGGCATGCTTGACATGGACTCTCTTTAAGGCACTTAATGTTGGGGTCATCATGCACTAAGTTATGAGAAAATAACATATTTATAGTTTTGAAATTAATATGTGCTATTCTCTTATGTCATTGGTCATAGAGAGACGCACTATCTTTTGCCCAAAAACACACTGGTGTATTTTTGTGTAAACATAGAACATTTATGCAGAAAAAATTTCTACTCCTAGTCTGTGTTAAGTTTGTCTCCAAATTAGCATATGATTTTATCAGACACTTGTCCTTGTAGAACTTAACGATATGGCCTTTATCACATAATTGGCCTATGCTTATGAGATTACTTTGTAATCCTTTAACAAAAGCCACGTCTGTGAAGGAGACTATGTCGTTGGAAATCATATCGTAGCCTTTAGTGATTCCCCTATCAGACCCTCCGAAGATAACTTCTGTACCGTCTTCGGTTGGGGTAAATTATAGCCGTAGGCTTCTAGTCTCGGTCATATACCAAGAGCATCTACTATCCAAATACAAGATTGTAGTTTTGTTAGCCTTTGAACATACCTGTAATCAAAAATCATTTTTACTTAGGAACCCAAACAATTTTGGGTCCTTGGTTCTTTTGTTAGTTCAACGCCACTTGGAACATTAATGTTACGAATGGTCGGTCTCACACTGTTAACTCGTGTACTTTCAAGCTTTACAGGATGAAACCAACAATCTACAACAAAGTGAACAATCTTATCGCAACACCAACAGTCAATCATGTTGTACCTTCTCTTGTAGTTCTACTTTATCTTTTGAATGGGAGGTCTAGCACGGGCCACTGACTTTGAGGTGAAAGCCTCGTAATTGCAGCACACACAAGGCTTCATTGTTTCCTTAGCCTTGGGAACAACAGTTTTGGCTTTTGGAGCCTTCTTTCCACTTGTCCATGAACATATGAACCATAACTTTTGATTGTAATTTCTTCATAAGGTGCTTTGAAAACACTAACACCAAAGTCTGGAGAATGGGTCCATCCTTAGTAGCGCTTTTTAGGTTCCACATAAGTTACCCTAGCAAGGTGACCATAGGTCATCTCAAAGTCATATTTATTTGAAGGGAAGATTCCCTTCTTAAAAGAGGGTTGACTTTGTGTTGCCTTCTCTTTTCCTTTGGTAATGGATTTCTTAGTAGCCTTACCTTTCTTAGCTATATGGCCAAGACCTTTACCCTTCTTCGGAGCAGAGAATTCATCAATAAGAGGAAGAATGGCCTTTGGTTTAGAGTAATTTTCAACAAGTTTCGTTTCAAGCACTTTTATTTTAGCTCATCTAAGTACTCCTTTTGACGTAACATCTCAACAGAGCATTTTAATTCCTCTTTCAAAGAGTGAACTTCATTTCTGAAAGGAGTTAATTCAGCAATTTCTTCCTTCAGGCTTTATTTCACTGCCTTGAGAGAAGAAATCTCTTTTGATTTCTTTTTGACAACCTTACGACATTTGTCAAAGGCTTTAAAAAGTTCTTGATGCTGAGACATCAAGTCACACCTCAAAAGAATAGTCTTCATGAGCATTAGTAGAGGTTTCTAATTCAGAGAGCATTGTGTGAGAGTTTACCTTCCCAAGGAATTGGGAGGCGCCAACTTCCTCATCTGATTGATCCATAAGCCCGAAGTAAGCTTCTTCATTTTCAGAGCTTGACTCACTGGAGTCACTATCGCTGAGAGTCTTGGACTTCTTTGCAACGAAGCTCTTCTCTTCCTCCTCTTACCTTTGAAGGATATCTTGTCTTCTTTCTTTGATCCTTTCTTCTTCTTGTATGGACACTCCGCAATCATGTGTCCTGGCGTGTTGCAATAATAACAAACTATTTCAGAGGAAGAACTTTTGTTCAACATAGATCTATACCTATCCTCTCAGTTTTAGCTTTTCTTAGACTAATCACTATCATGATGTCAACTTATAATGTTCGAGGAGGAGGACTGAATTTTCATTTGCCTCCTCTTGCTGAGCAATCTTTTGAATTACTTGTAGATTAGTGAGAACTCTCCATCAAACAACTCATAGCATGATATGCTTGGCTCAAAGTCTTCTAGGGCATCTAGAGCTCATGTCCTTACCGGTGACATAGCTTAAGATTTTCTTGTCCCTTCGGCTTTCAAAGCTACAAACTTCTCTCTGCTTGAAGTTCTGCTACTTTGCTCCTCTTTCTTTAGAGTATTCAGTTGTAGTTCATATGAGAGGAGTTTTCCGAACAAATTCTGGGGATCAATCTCGGGCAGCTTTACAAACTCCCTATTGGCTACCACCTTTATGTCATATTACTTTGTTAGGGATCTGAGGAATTTGTCATTTAGCTCACCATTATTGAAGGCGCGACCGTAGTTTCTGGGATTGTTAATGATCTTGAAGACTTTTTCAAAACCACTGGCAATAGTATCATTAGCACCTTTCTTGAATGCCTCGTATTCTTGATTCAGCAGAGATCTACGATCCTCTCTAACTTCTTCAGTTTCTTCCATGAGAACTATGAGACAGTCCCACATCTCCTTGGTAGATTTGCAGTGGAATAAATTTTGCAGCGTTGAATCATCCATTGCACTGACTATCATATTCTTTGCCTTTTATCCAAGGAGACGGGCAATTTCATCCATGGTCAAGTCCATCATTTTCTTCGGAATCATGACTATAGGATTGAGAGCACAGGGCTGTGTAAGAATGTGAGGCCCTTCTTCCAAAATATGAAATGTGTGGATCAGCAACTTCTATGCAGAATCTAACTCTTTCCTTCCACTTGGGGAAGTTCTCATTAGCACATAATGACAAATTCATCGAAGACATATCCTTTCATCTTTCCATTGTAACTAAGCAGTATCTCTTGACAACTAGATAGGAGATCTTTTTCAAGGTGTTAGCTTTATATCGAACAACCTCCCTCTGATACCAATTTAAAGTATCTAAAGTCAACCTAAATCACCTAGAGGTGGGGTGAATAGGTGAGTTTTGTGTCTTTTGTGCAATTAAAATAAATGAAAAATAAACACACAAAACACAAAGATTTATAGTGGATCCCCATGTTGGTTACGTCTACTGTCCCGCCTCGCATATCTACCATGAAGGGCTAGATTTGGCTACTTCACCTTTATCTCAGATTCTTCAAATCTTATACCTCGGAGCCTCAACTCCTACAACTCAGAGTCAACTCTCCTACCACTCAGAGAATAAACTCTCCTACAACTCGATCCATAAACAATGATCTACAACTCCATCCTAAAATAAGGATTTGCAACTCGATCCTAAAATATGGATCTACAAATCGTTCCTAAAATAAGGATCTACAACTCGGAGGGAAAACCACCTATGATGTCGTAAAAGGATTTATAATAATAGAATAAAAATATTCTTCTATAGATCTGAAATCTTTGATCCCTCGTTCCTCTGAAAGGTTGATCTTGAACGACTTGAAGAACAAGAGAAACTGAATGCTTTGAATACTTGATGTGAACTCACAGATCAACTAGATCAGAGAAAATTGGAATCTTTAGGGATTAATGATCTAGTCGATCTGCTTTAGGAAGAATGAATCAGATCATACGTCGTTGACGTCGGGCGAGAGAGAATCGCGAAGTGCGAGAATGATGGCCGACTGGTCCCTTTTTGGAATGTCTCGATTTGAACGTATATGCATGATTAGGGTTGATTGAAAACCACCCTACATATATATAAGAAACCTTCTTCTTCAACAGCTAAAAACATCCTTCCTTATCGAGAAATCCGGAAATTACAGTATATGGAGATCTGGACAAACCGAGCTAGAAATTTGAAAATGGAAGATTTCTCGAGTAATGTTAAGTATATACGGGTATACTTGTCGAAACACCTGGAAACTCAAAGAAATTTACTTGGAAAATTCCAGCCGGATCGATCATATAACTTAACGCTTGGAGAAGAGATACTGGACTAATTCGATGAGTACCAGCGAGAATACTCGACTAATTCGTCGAGCATCGACTAGCTGACTCGATGCTTGATTAAGTGATAGTCGACAAATGTCACTTGAGAAATTCAGAGAAGTAAAGTTGGGAAGACTCGACGAATTCCTCGTGTATCGACATGTATATTCGATGAATTCGATGAGTATCGATAGATACACTCGACAAATTCGACAAGTATACATGATGATACTCGATGACTTTTACTTAACTACTTTCCAAGAATTTCGATATTATTCCCTAAGTAAATATGATAAAATCGACGAGTGTCAGTAAGCATACATGACAAATTCGACGAGTATTCATCAGTATACACGACAAATTCGACGAGTATCTGTTACTATACTCGACGAATTTTACTTAGAGAAAATCTGCACTTTTGAAAGCCGCAACTTGATCTTCTTGGATTCTTCTAATGTACTTGAAGTAAAAGTACACCATAATAGAGAGATTACATGTGAATCAACACCTTAGCCTACATAATGAAGGATTATTTTGTATAGTCCTGTGTTTTAAGAACCACTGCAACCTGATATTGGGTTATACTTATCAATATGGTCTTGCATGCACATAACTAGAAAACAACATCAAATACAAACTCAATTCATCTTAATTCAAGGGACACTTCTTGAAATCATATTTATTGTGGATATAATACCAAACATATATTATATTGATTAGACAGGTTGTCATGGTCATAATGATTATTATACCCAAGATAGGTTGCTGAACAGGCAGAAAACTGACTAAGTACAGAAGCGATGAGTGGACTCACTTCATTCAATGCTAGAAGAGCAAAAGTATTGACAGAACTACATACAGTCAAAGGCGAAGCATTGCTGACAATAAATTTGTCTAAGGACATAAGCATTGAGTGAAGACAGTTCACTCAATGCCTACTCATCAAGAAATCTATCCAAGTACAGACATGATGTGTGAAGACCGGCCACTCAACGCCTCATTAAAAAATCTATCTAAAGGACAGAATCATTGAGTGAAGACAGTTCACTCAACATCTACTCAACAGAAATTTTGTCTAAGTATAGAAGCACTGAGTGAAGACAGGCCGCTCAACGCCTCATCAAGAAGTCAGGCAATGTCAGAAAGTGTTGAGTATGGAAGCTCCACTAAACGACTTCATGCAGAGAAATTTCAACTAAGTCCAAAAGCGTTGAGTGATGAAGGGTCACTTAATACCTTAATAGTTAGACTATAAAAGTTAGAAAGCATTTAGTGATGTTGGCTCACTCAATGCCTGAAGATGCAAAATTCTGCTACGTGTTTCTGCGTTAAGTAATAAGGCTTCACTCAATGCCTATGCAGATTGTCTGAAATTTGCTAAGTCCAAAAGTGCTGAGTCTTGCATACATCATCAAGAATTCAAATGGCCCGGGTTTTGCTCCATAGATGATAAAAGGCGTCGCTTTCCTTTAGTAAAACATTTAATGCAAACGAAGTGTTATAGTTACCAACTCTAGTGGTCTATACTGCACAGAAAGTTGTTGGACGATGCGATACAAAAGCAGAGTCTAGAGAAATTACAAAGAACTTTTGGTCATCTTCTTCCTGGGGTGAAAAGTCAAAGAAGTGTTCAAGGGAACTCATTCTGGAAGCAAGTATGTGAACCACAAACAAGGTTGGCTGTTGAAGAGATAAAGATCTGAAATCGTATTCAGTCTTCAATGGCAAGTTTAGAAATATTACTATCCGAGCAAGAAGAATAAGCAGGGCAAGCTTAAAGTTGTTGCCCATCTTCAAGGCCTCTGCTCAAAACGCAACTACAATCAAGGATTGAAAAGTAGTGCTCTGCAGATACTTCTTATCACAAGCATAACAATATTGAAGATCTATTCCTTGTGCTGTGAAGAAGATAGGGCTGAGTTTACTCATTTTAGCTAGCACTCTCAGAAGACACTTTTTATGGAGTCAATCAACAACAACAAACTTAATCATTATATAGGATCAGTATTGATCTGAGTTGTAAGCCTGAATTATAAATACTAAGTTGTAGGATCTTGGGGTGGATCTGAGGTAGGGCCTGTGTGTCTAAAGTAGGATCATTCTTGATCTGAGTTGTACGAGAGTTATTCTCTCTGAGTGTAGGGCTATCCTTATAGCCTAAGGTGTAGGACTTTTGATTAAGTCTGAGGTTGGTGATCTATGGATCACTGAGTTATAGGAGTAATATTTACTCTGAGTTGTAGGGCTTTGTCCAGAGGTAGGACTTGGAGGAAGTCTTAGAGATCTTGAGGGATCTGTGTTGTAAGCTCTTGGAGTTGAGATTAGAGAAGATTGTATTGCCTAACACACCGTTAGAAAGGTGGAGAGATAGTGGATGTACACATAGATTGGGAAACCACTATAAATCCTAGTGTATTATGTCTCATTCTTGAATGCTAACTTAATAAATGCACACTCATTACACCTAAATCAAACGTAGTCAAAAAAAAACAAAGGAACCCATTCACCCCTTATAGCTATATAGCTACTCTTGAAACAAATACTTTCAAGTGATATTAAAGGGAGGTTGTTTAATAAGGACTTAATAATTTGAACAGTTCTCCAATAGTAGCTTAATATTATCCCTTTGGGTTCAAGAGAGAACCATACGGAGTTGAGCTCAATGAAGCTTCTAGTCTGCAGAAAGGAAAACTTTGGGATTTCAAACGAGAGCATCAGACTATTCATCGAAGCCTCAGACCATAGGATCTTCATTACAGTCCAAGAAGGACCTTTCATCCCCATAAAAGTCTCAGTCTTGGATGCCAATGTCGAGATTCCAAAGAAGTATGCTGAAATGACTAAGGATGAAGTCATCTTGGAAACTATGGATAAAAGGGCACAAAACATCATTGCCAAAGATGACTACACGGTCCAAAACATGGTTCACTGTAAGACTGGTAAAGAGATGTGGGATTCTCTCATTGTCTATATGGAAGGAATAAAAGAAGTGAGGGATGATAGGAAATCCCTCCTAAATCACAATTTGGGGCCTTCAAATAAGGCAAGAAGGACTCCGTAGTAGAATGCTATGAAAAGATCTTCATGATAGTGAATAGTATGGTCACTTAGGGTAGACAGTTCACTAATTATGAGCTGAATGACAAGTTCTTAAGATCCCTAAATAAGGAAAGGGATATCAAGATCTGTGCCATCAGAGAAGTTGGCAACCTGGTCAACACTATGCCTCAGAACTTATTTTGGAAGTTGTTATCCCATGAGATATAGATGAACTCTAGGAAGGCTGAAGAGGATGCTTCCAGATCTCTCAACAAAGAGAAGTCAGTGGCATTCATATCTGAAGCCCTAAGAAGAAGCAGGGAAAAGACTCCTCCTCCAAGGAGAGTTGTTGAGTCTGAATGCTCAGAACCCAGCTCCTCTATGAATGAATTATCAGCTGGAGAACTAGCAATGTTCTCCTGGCAGTTCAATAAGTTGCTAAGCAGGAGGAGACAATAGAAGAAAAAAAGGATCTTCTAGCTCGACCTCAAAGAATCCCTACTCCAACATGGACAAATCTAGAAATGACACCTCTAGGAGAAGGTATGACTCCAAACAGAATAAATATGTTAACACTAATGTTGATTTATTACTATTGCAACAGGAGTGGACATGTCATTACTGACTATCCAGTTAAGAGGAAGGAGTAGATGAAGTCTGAAGGCAAAAAGCATCACAAGGACAAGAAGTCTAAAAAGAGCTTCTTGGCCAAGAAGAAAGTAACCCTATTAGACAGTGATTCTGAGTCTTCAGAATCAGAGGAAGAGGAGGCCGACATTGGACTTTTTTCCATTAAAGAAGAGACTGAACATCATTCAACCCATTCTAGAATAAGGGCCGCACTGTCCTCAGTTGACAGTGATTGTGAAGAGGATGAGGAATTTAGTCTAATGGCTTTATCATAAGAAACACAGGATAATGTTGTTCCTGATGAGGTACATTCTATCCCTAGCTCTCCTTCTATCTATAAGTCTGGCTTAGACTCTGATGCATCCGCTTCCTCTAGTGAGGATGAGGGATCAGATTCTAAAGATGATGTCAACCAATAAATTGACCAGTATGGTGAAATTCTGGATGCTCTGGGAAGAACAAGAGACTTTGAAAGAAATTGTACCTAATCACCTAGAGGGGGGGTGAATAGTTGACTTTAATCTTTTTAAAGTTTTAGGCAGAATCACAGAATTATAAACAATTCTTCACAGCAATACAACACAGCAATCACAGAATCAAGCACACACAGAGTACACACAGTTTTATAGTGGTTCCCCAAGGTCTGGGTACATCCACTTTCCCCCTTCGCCTATCTAGTAGTGTACTTGATTCGGCCAAACTCCTCCACTATTCCTCAGATCCTCAGATCTTACGCTCAGAACCCCAACCAGGTTCCTACAACTCAGGCCCAAGGCCCTACCACTCAGTCTTCACAAAGACCTACACTCAGCCTTCAACAAGGCCTACACTCAGCCCTCAACAAGGCCTACACTTAGAGAAATGGATCTCGTACACTCAGGCACATAGGCCCTACCACTCGGCCTTTATAAATTCAGGCTTACAACTCAGATCCCTTAGGATCCTACAAGAAATTAAAAATACAATGTATATACCCACAACTCTGAATAAGAGAGAAGAGTTGACAGGTTTCTTGATGAGTTCTTGAAAGAACATTGTTGAGATCAACCTCCCTTGGCTTCCTTCAAAGCTTCTTGAATGTAGAACACAGTAGGGTTGATTCTCTATGCAGCTGATCTTCAATCACTACTAACTTAAGATTCAGATCTCAATCTGAAACTTTCTTCACAGCCTGGTTCAACAGCTGTCTTCTTGGAAGGAGATCTCTCTCTCCAACTTCTTAGATCTTCTGATCATTTCAATTGATTGTTGTTAATCACCTTCTTCTGTTGACAGAATAATCCTATATATAGGCCTTCTTCATGGTGACCGGCTGATCCGGTTTCTAACGACTTTCTAACAACTCTGACAATTGTAGTAGACCGGCTGGAATGACAGCTGTCATGTCATCCAGTCACTTCTTGAATTTTCTGTAACTGTCTGAAAGTGTCGAGACAGTCAGTCTTTAAGTGTCGACACTGATAGACTAAGTGTCAACACTAGTCTTCATGGTGTCGACACAACTCCTTGTGTTGTAGAATCTGCTTGTCGACATTGCATCTTCAACATGTGTCGACACTGATCCTGTGTGTCGACACAAGTCCTTCTTCTTTAGTACTTAGTTGAATTCTTGTAAGTATCGACACAACTCCTTTGTGTCGACACATCTTCTTGTGTTGATACTTGCTAAGTGTCGACACATCTTCTTGGTGTCGACACATGCCTTTTGTGTTGATACTTTTGCTGAGTGTCGACACAGCTCCTTGTGTCGACACATTCTTCTTGTGTTGAGACTTTTGCTGAGTGTCGACACATCTCCTTTGTGTCGACACTTGTACTTAGAATTTGTTGAACTTTGTTGAGTGTCGACACAGCCTCCTAGTGTCGACACCTTCTTCATGTATTGAGACTTTGGCTGTGTGTCGACACTTCTTCATTATGTCGACACTTGTACTTAGACTTTGTTGATGTTTTACTGAGTGTCGACATAGCCTCTAGTGTCGACATGTTCTGATGTCGACAAAGTACCTCTGGGTGTCGACACTGCTTCTAAGTGTCGACACAGCTTCTCTGGACATTTCTTCATTGTGTGTCGACACAACCTGTATGTGTCGACACTTTCCTTCTGGTGTCGACTCTGCATTCCTGGTGTCGACACAATTACTCCAAGTGTCGACACTACTTCTCTGGGTGTCGACACAAGTCTTTTTAAGTGTCGACACTTTTCTTCTGGGTGTCGACACATGGACTTAGAAACTTTTCAGCTTTCCCTGCAAATACTTAACCTGCACAAGGTAACTCAAAATATATCAAATACATTTTGTTGTATATCATTGAGTAGGGTGAGGCTTCTTCAAATCATGCACATTTATTCCAATGTACCCAACAATCTCTCCCTATTTGGAGAATTCATAACCCTTAGTCAATGATATACACCATACATAACAAATACACAGTATGATGTAAAACAGTAATACATGACAGGGAAAATACTTAAACATGCATGAACAACACATGTATATATCATTATCTCAGAACAATTAATGTAATAGTTGAACATATATCACATTGTTCTAACAACTTCAATATTTTCATTATCCAAACGTTTACAGAAAGTTTTAATACAAGTGATTACACATAGTAAACTTAAGAAAAATTATATCCTATTGCTGCTCAGGCTCCTTGATCACAATGCCCTTTCAAGATTATATCTTTGCTTGGACTGGGGCTTCAGTGTCTTCAGCAGTAGCAGGCTTCTTTACTTTAAGATCCTTCTTTTTCAAATCTTTAGCTTTGATCTTTTGCCTTTCAAAGTAATGATAAGGCTTTGTAAAGTACTTGCTAGGCTCCTGGTCAGTAGGAGATAGCTTTCCCATCTTAACCTTTCTTCTATATTGCATAATTGCCTCTTGCCTGGTCTCATGCTTCCTCCACTCTAGTTCAGAATACCACTTGTTTCTATCCTGGATATTGCCTTTGGCAGCTTTTCATGCAGTCAAGATAATATTCCTGGAAGTGGGGCTCCATTGTTCAAAGTCAGGCCTAAGTTCAGCTTGCTCTCTGAATCTCTTCTTAGACAATTGAGTCTCTTGTTCTTTTAGCAAAGCTTCTTATTCTTTCAGTATGGCCTCTGGCACAGGCTGAACCACTTTCTCTATGATGACATTTTGCTTTCCTTCAGGAGGACTATACATTGACTGTATATCTTGATGTATCATATCAAAGTCTGGTGGAGGGTATATTACTTGAGCCACTTCAGCTTGCTCGCCTCCAAGATATCCAGGATTAATCCCAGACTCTGCAACATTGTCATCATCACATAATGAAGGATATCCAAGGGTGGCTCTGATGGAATTGGAAATCCACTTTGCATGATCAGAGCTGGCTTTGACTAACACCCTCTCCCCCTTTATGACTTCTCTTTCAATGTGATCTCTTAGATCATTTTTCTGGAATCTTATCTGGGCATTCAGATAGTTTACTCCATCTTTGTAAAAGGGTTTCAACCTTTGGAGTTTTTCAGTGATTAGCTTCTGATAATCTTGAAGAGCAGAAGTAACAACAGTGATACCCTCTTGTAATGCTTTATCAAATTCTGCCTTAGATGTAGCACTTGTTGTAGTCTGACCAGTAGCTATATTCTTCATTTCTGTTACTATTGCATTGTGTGAAGTAGTGAGATTATCATTCATTCTCAGCTGGTTCTCCAGGACATAACCTTGCTTCACTACAATATCATCCACTTGAGTTATGATATTTTGCTGATGAGTTGCTAGATAGACTACTGCATTTCCACCCTTATGGAAGCAGTCAGTCATCTCTTTCTTGTTCAGATTCATTTCAAATCTGATTGACTTTATGTCTTGGGCCAGATCAAACTGTACTAACTTATGGCCTTCATCTATATATTTTTCTATTGCTTGCCTTTGCTCATCCATCTTTATCTGTAATGTAACCATCAGAGAACTGTAATCTGTAGATGGGGCTGGCTGTGGTGCAGGCTGTAGTGCAATTGTTTGTAAAGCCTTTTTGTAATTCTGGCTTCTTCTTTTGAAAACTTGGAACTTTCTCTTCTTTGCTCTAGCAGCCTCTTCATCTTCTGAAGAAGATGTGCTAGCAATATCAACCCTGTCCTTAGGGCTTGGAGGCAACTCCTTCTCAGTCCTTTGTAGCCCTTCAGTATCTTTTGGCACCTCAGTCTCCTTCCTTGCAGTTTCCTCAACAATATCCACATGCTCCCCCTCAACATGGGCCTTCTCCCCCTCAGCAGCTGCTTTCTCTTTCTCAAAATCTGTTTGTAGAAGATCCGGGAATATCTCTTCTAGGGTAAATTCCTGTTGAGGAAGGGTTGGAGAATCTCTTATATCATCAATCACTTGATCAGCAATAGATGTGTCCTCCATGACAACATCTTGTGCTTGAGGGTGTATCTGTGTTTGCTGATGAATATCAGGTAATAAATCAGTCAAAACTTCATCCTCAATAGGGAAATCTAATTTGTTGATTTCAGTTATTACCTCAAGTATGGTTTGACTAGCTTGTTCACTCTCTAGTGGAGTAGTCTCTTCTATAAGTAGAGGCTCCCCCTGGATTGAATCATGGTGAATTGGGCTTGCTGAGGGTAGCTCCCCCTGCCTCTCTGCATCTTATTTTCTAGCTGGAGATTGTCTAGCATTTCCAGTGTCTTCTTCATCAGGAGTGAACACTACATGCTTCTTCAGAGCTGCTTGATGATTCTTGAGCCACATGGGCTGACTTCTTCTTCTTTTTCTGGGGTGTTTCCTTCTATGGAGTTGTCCTTTCTTTGGTTAACACTCTATCCCATCTAGAGAAGATTCTCATATCCATCTTCCTCATGTGATTCATCTTAGATCCAGCTGCTTGACTCATCACCTCTGGTATACTACCAGCTAGGTATAGACTTAGAATCCTACCCATACTGGGTTTCTTCAGGCTCTCTTTAATCTTCTCAAACACAACTGCAGACCAATCAGTTTCTAGTGTGAAGATAATCCTTGTCATTAGACTGAACATGTGAGCAGAAATTCTGTCATGGCCTCCAGGCTTGCTCAGGATAACTTTGCCAACAATTTCAGATAGAAATTTACCTTGCATGTTCATTCCCTTCCTGTTGAAAACAGAACCTATTTTCAGGTTGGAGTCCAATCCACACCATGTTAGTGCTTCTCTAGTCTTAGAAGCAGAAACATCTTCTTCTTTAGTTCTTGGCAGTTGTAGTACCTTTATTAGACTCTTAGGAGAGACCTTCACCTTTTTCCCATGAGCTCTTGACTTAATCTTCAGTCCTGATTCATCTAGTTTTGCTGCATTCAGAAACTCCAGGACTTCCTTCTTCCAGATCTTTATCGGTTCTAAAACAAGAAATTCTAATCCAGTCTCTGCGATTAGGGTTATCACGCCTTTGATCTCGGGTTCAGCATCATCAAATGCGTGTCGCACGAGTTCATATCCTTCATTCACATTCTCTTCTAGCTTGGGCTCCATTAGGGTTTGAAGAAATTTGAATGTAGAGAAGAGAGGTGTCGACACACAAGTTTGGTCTCGAAACTTTGGTGAGCGTGTCGACAGACAATGGCGAAAATCTATTTATACCTTTCTAAAATCGAAGATGAAAGGGCGTGTTAAAATACCCAAATTGTGTCGACATTGTTGATAAGTGTCGACACAGACTTATAATGTCTCGACAACTATGTGTCGACACAAGTATAGTCGACAGAATATATGTGTCGACACTTGTTTGTGTCGACACCGCTTTGCTCGACACTTAGTCGAGACTTTACTAGACTAATGTTGAGTAAATCCTAAGTGTCGACACCACCTTGGATGTGTCGACACCTACTTATCATGTGTCGACACTAATTCTCTTAAGTGTCGACACTGACTGTCTAGATGTGTCGACACCATTTCTCTGAAATGTCGACACCACTTTTATGTGTCGACACAGACAACTCTGTGTGTCGACACCTTTTTACTTGGCTAATTTTGAAAACTTATTCTAAGTTTATCATACCTAATTCAATTTTGAACCTATTGAATTTAGTTTCATCTAAGGGCTTAGTATACATGTCAGCTAGTTGATTATCTGTATTTATATATTCTAGTGAAATATCTCCTTTTTCCATATGTTCTCTTAGAAAATGGTATTTTATTTCTATGTGTTTAGTCCTACTATGGGAGACAGGATTGTTTGCAATAAAAATAGCACTAGTAGAATCACAAAATAGAGGTATTCTACTTACTTATATACCATAGTCTTCTAGCTGATGTTGAATCCATAGAAGTTGAGCACAGCAACTTCCTGCAGCAACATATTCTGATTCTGCTGTGGAGATAGCCACACTAGTTTGTTTCTTGCTACTCTATGAAATCAGTCTTCCACCTAGGAATTGACAGGTACCAGTTGTACTTTTCCTATCTTCCTTGCAGCCTGCAAAATCTGCATCTGAATAACCTGTCAGTTCAAAGTCTCCATTCCTAGGGTACCAAAGACCTAGATAAGGAGTGCCCTTAAGATATCTCAGAATTATTTTGACTGCTGTCAAGTGAGATTCTTTAGGACATGCTTGGTACCTAGCACAGACACATGTAACATACATGATATCTGGTCTACTTGCAGTCAAATATAGTAAGGATCCAACTATCCCTCTATACAAAGTCTCATCTACAGGTTTCCCTGCATCATCTTTGCTAAGAGACATACTTGACCCCATAGGAGTTTTCATAGTACTGGATGATTCCATACCATACTTCCTTATTAATTCTAGGGTGAACTTAGACTAGCATATGGATAAACCATCCTCAGTCTGTCTAACTTGGAGACCCAAGAAGAACTTAGGTTCCCCTATACTCCTCATTTCAAATTGTCCTTGCATTAGTTTTGCAAAATTTTTGCAAAGGCTACTTTCAGTAGACCCAAATATGATGTCATCTACATATATTTGGACTAGAATGATCATGCCTCTAGATTCCCTAAGGAATAGAGTCTTGTCTATTTTCCCCCTTGTGAATTTATTCTCAATGAGGAAACTAGACAGAGTCTCATACCAAGCCCTAGGGGCTTGTTTTAACCCATACAATACCTTCCTAAGTCTATAAACATAATTAGGTTTAGTTGAATCAACAAAACCTGATGGCTGTTCCACATAGACTTCTTCCTTCAGATTTCCATTCAGAAAGGCTGACTTAACATCCATTTGGTATACTTTAAACCCTTGATAGGTTGCATAGTCAAAGAACATCCTTATTGCCTCCAGTCTGGCTACTGGAGCAAAGGTTTGATCAAAGTCAATACCTTCTTCCTGCCTATATCCCTTGGCAACCCGTCTAACTTTGTTCTTTATAATCACTCCTTGTTCATCCATCTTGTTCCTAAAAATCCACTTAGTTCCAATTATGTTGTGGTCTTTTGGTTTAGGAACATGCTCCCAGACTTTGAATCTCTTGAACTGATTCAGCTCCTCTTGCATTGCCTCAATCCAATGAGGGTCTAGGATGGCTTCTTCAAATTTCTTTGGCTCTACTTGGGATAGAAAACTGCAGTAGAGTACTGAACTTAAATTTTTGCTCCTTGTTTGTACCCCTTGTCTGAGATCACCAATGATTTGATTGGCTGGATGATCTTTTAAATGTCTATTTGCTGGAGACAGCCTGTCTTCAGGTTGTACGCCTTCAGCTTCTTCAACTTACTGCAATCCTTGGTCTTCTTCTACATCAGGTGCATCTAGTACTCCCCCTGGACAACAGCCACTATCATCCACATGTTGACTTGCAGTAGATCCTTCTTCAATAGTAAGCTTGTCCATCTTCTTAGTCACACCTGTGGAGCGGCAAATACTTCTAGACAATTCATTGTTAATGAGTCTAGCTTCATCAAATACTACATGTACTGATTCTTCTACAACTTGAGTAGTCAAGTTGTAGACTCTATAAGCCTTAGTGTTGTTGCTGTACCCAACAAAAATCCCCTCTTGGGATTTGGCAGCAAACTTGGTTAAGTAAGACTTCCCATTGTTAAGTATATAACATTTACAACCAAAGATCCTGAAATAGGATAGATTTGGTTTTCTGCCTCTCATAATCTCATAGGGGGTCTTATTGTGGCTCTTGGTGATAGTAGCCCTATTAATTACATGGCATGCAGTGTTTAGTGCCTCAACCCAAAAATATTCTGGGAGAGATGTGTCACTTAATAGGGTTCTACCAGCCTCAATCAAGGTTCTATTTTTCCTTTCAGCAATGCCATTTTGCTGTGGTGTTCTTTGTGAAGAAAATTCCTGAAATATCCAAAACTCTTCACATAGCTGTGTCATACTATCAGACTGGAATTCAGTACCATGGTCACTTCTTATTTTGACCACTGTACTGTCCAACTCATTCTGAATTTATTTAACAAAACTATAGAAGATACTAGGTGTTTCAGATTTCTGTCTAAGGAAGAATACCCAGGAAAATCTTGAGTAGTCATCTACAACCACAAATGTGTAGACCTTCCTACCTAGGCTGTGAACTGGCATAGGACCAAAGAGATCCATATGCAAGAGGTATAAGCACCTCACAACATCTTTGTTTTTAATGCTATTAAAGCTGGATCTAGTCTGCTTGCCCTTTTGACAAGCCGAGCATATCCCATCTTTAATACACTTAACCTAAGAACCATTCCTCACTAACTCTTTGCTAAAGAGTTGGTCAATTGTCTTGTAGTTAAGATTGGCTAGCCTCTTGTGCCATTTGACACAATGAGAGACTTTCTCATTAGCTACAAGACACACTAGAGAAACATTGTTCTCACACATAATGTCTAGACAATAGACATTTCTCTTTCTATAACCTGTCAGAATGATCTTTTGATCATTTGACCTCTTGATATGACAAACATCTTTGACAAATGAGATGTTATATCCTAAATCACTCAGCTGACTTATACTAATGAGGTTGTGTTTCAAACCTTTAACATAAGCCACTTGAGTAATTGTTATAAGGTTGCTAGAAATGTTACCAAAACCTTTGATTATTCCTTTTTCAAAACCACCAAAGGTGACTTTAGGACCATCCTTGATTGGTGTGTAGTCCTTTAGCAATCCCCTAGTTCCAGTCATATGCCTGGAACATCCACTGTCCAAGTACCATATTTGGGCATGGTCACTTGGACTCACCTGCAAAACAGATTAGTTAATCTTAGAACCCAAAGAATTCTTGGCTCCTTGGTGCTGGTTACTTTTCCTCTTAACAAAACTACCTGTAGCTTTTCTAGAAGGCAGATTGCTACTCACCTTGGCACTAGAATTGTGCCAACAGTCTATGGCAAAGTGGTCTACCTTGCCACAACACCAGCACTCAAATCTGTTGTGTCTTTGCTTAGGTACAACCCTGGCTATTTTATCTACAACATGCTTGTTGAGTACTGGTGCTTTGCCCTTAGACTTGGACTTTACAGTCCTAGCAGGTTTTGTAAACCCTAATCCAGTTTTACCCTTTTGATATACAAATTCATCTATCAAAGGTAGAACAGACTTTGGTTTAGAAAACCTTGCAACTATGTCTCTCTCTTTCTGAAGACTAATCTCCAAATTTCTGATTTGATCATTTTTAAATGTTATAGTCCCCATCTGAATAACAGTTATGTTCTTCAGCCTGGCTATTTCATTTAGTTTTTGATCAATCAACTTATCAAAATCTATTGCAGCCACTTTGAGATTAACAATCTCCTTAGCCTGACTCTTGGTCAAGGATTCACTTTTATTCAAAGCTTGCAACACTACCCTATATTCATCAATCAATTGATGAATATCTCCTTCATATTCAGATTCACTAACATCACTTGATGCTGATGAATCTGATTCTGATCCAGTACTAGAAATTGAACTTGAAGAACAATTTTGTACTTGACTAGGTCCAGGCTGATCCTTGATTTTATCTCCTTCTGAAAAGGCCATTAGTCCCTGGCACTGATTGTCCTCTTGCTCATATATTGAGTTCATTAATTGGATGAACTCTTCTTCTTCTTCTTCAGCAAACAGTCCAATGTAAGCTTCGGCTTCTGAATCAGTTTCTGAAGAAGACATATCTGACAGACTTTTGTCCTTCTTTGCAACAAAGGACCTTTCCTTTTTGCCCTTGATTTAAGTCTTATTCTTATCAGTTGACTCTTTCCTCTTCTCTGGACATTCAGCAACAACATGTCCATGTTTGTTACAACAATAACAGATTATCTTTGAAGATGTAGTTCTACTTGACTTGGGCTTTCTCCTGTCATTCTTTGATGACTTCTGTAAAGTGGATGGCTTAGACCTCCACTGTTTCTTCTTTAGGAACTTTTGAAAATGTCTTGTGAAAGCTGTAAAGTCCTCATCACTCTCACTGCTTTCAGAATTCTTACTGTCTGACTCATCAGTCTAAGTCTCAGCAACTTTTGGAGGTGGAGATGGAGACTTAATTTTATATTTCCTGGTGGCTTCTGTCTTGAATGCCACAGCTCTTTCTTTATGCTCAAATCTGGTAGTCTTCTCCTCCTCTTTCCTTACCATTAACTGTATCTCATATGATAACAGTTTTCTAAACAATGTTGGAGGAGGAATGTCTGCTAATTTGGCCATTTACCTTATGGCAAAAATCTTAGTATCCCAGTCTTTAGTTAGGGATCTCAAGAACTTATCATTCAGCTCATAGTTGCTGAATTCTCTTCCATAAGACATCAACTCATTGACAATCTTATAGAATTCTTGTAGCATTCTGTTATACTATCAGACCTACCTTGTCTGAAACTTTCATACTCCTGATTTAGTAAAGACTTTCTGTCCTGTCTAACTTCTTCAGAGCCCTCCATGTACACTATTAGTGCGTCCCACATTTCCTTTGATGTTTTACAGTGAATCAAATTCTGGAATGTGGCATCATCTATTGCACTCAGAAAAATATTTTGGGCCCTCTTGTCCATAGTGGCCAGAATTATCTCATCCTTAGTCATTTCAGAATAGTCTTTTGGAGTTCTCTGATTTGCATGCAACACAGATACCTTCATTGGCACATATGACCCTTCTTTAACTGTGATATAGATTCTAGGGTCAGAGGCTTCCATAAAAAGTCTAACCCTTTCTTTCCAGATGCCAAAGATCTCCTTTCTGCAAATTGGCAACTTCATGGATCCAAGTTCTTTGTGATTCTCTGTTGAACCCATTTTCTTGATTTTCTTGATTATGCTGAGTCTGCCCTTGATTATACTGAATCTGCCAACAGGATCTTTTACTCAGACAGTTATATCTTTTTTGAGCAACCTGCCTCTGATACCACTTGAAAGAAATTATACCTAATCACCTAGAGGGGGGTGAATAGGTGACTTTAATCTTTTTAAAGTTTTAGGCAGAATCACAGAATTATAAACAATTCTTCACAGCAATACAACACAGCAATCACAGAATCAAGCACACATAGAGTACACATAGTTTTATAGTGGTTCCCTAAGGTCTGGGTACATCCACTTTCCCCCTTCGTCTGTCTAGTAGTGTACTAGATTCGGCCAAACTCCTCCACTATTCCTCAGATCCTCAGATCTTACACTCAGAACCCCAACCAGGTTCCTACAACTCAAGCCCAAGGCCCTACCACTCACTCTTCACAAAGACCTACACTCAGCCTTCAACAAGGCCTACACTCAGCCCTCAACAAGGACTACACTCAGAGAAATGGATCTCCTACACTCAGGCACACAGGCCCTACCACTCAGCCTTTATAAATTCAGGCTTACAACTCAGATCCCTTAGGATCCTACAAGAAATTAAAAATACAATGTATATACCCACAACTCTGAATAAGAGAGAAGAGTTGACAAGTTTCTTGATGAGTTCTTGAAAGAACTTTGCTGAGATCAACCTCCCTTGGCTTCCTTCAAAGCTTCTTGAATGTAGAACACAGTATGATTGATTCTCTATGCAGCTAATCTTCAATCACTGCTAACTTAAGATTCAGATCTCAATCTGAAACTTTCTTCACAGCTTGGTTCAACAGCTGTCTTCTTAGAAGGAGCTCTCTCTCTCCAACTTCTTAGATCTTCTGAACACTTCAATTGATTGTTGTTAACCATCTTCTTCTGTTGACAGAATAAGCCTATATATAGGCCTTCTTCATGGTGACCGGCTGATCCGGTTTCTAACGACTTTCTGACAACTCTGACAGTTGTAGTAGACCGGCTGGAATGGCAGCTGTCATGTCATCCAGTCACTTCTTGAATTTTCTGTAACTTTCTGAAAGTGTCGAGACAGTCAGTCTTTAAGTGTCTACACTGATAGACTAAGTGTTGACACAAGTAGACTAAGTGTCGACACTAGCCTTCATGGTGTCGACACAACTCCTTGTGTTGTAGAATCTGCTTCTCGACACTGCATCTTCAACATGTGTCGACACTGATCCTGTGTGTCGACACAAGTTCTTCTTCTTTAGTACTTAGTTGAATTCTTGTAAGTGTCGACACAACTCCTTTGTGTCGACACATCTTCTTGTGGTGATACTTGCTAAGTGTCGACACATCTTCTTGGTGTCGACACATGCCTTCTGTGTTGATACTTTTGCTGAGTGTCGACACAGCTCCTTGTGTCGACACATTCTTCTTGTGTTGAGACTTTTGCTGAGTGTCGACACATCTCCTTTGTGTCGACACTTGTACTTTGAATTTGTTGAGCTTTGCTGAGTGTCGACACAGCCTCCTAGTGTCGACACTTTCTTCATGTGTTGAGACTTTGGCTGTGTGTCGACACTTCTTCATTATGTCGACACTTGTACTTAGACTTTGTTGATGTTTTACTGAGTGTCAACACAGCCTCCAGTGTCGACACTTTCTGATGTCGACAAAGTTCCTTTGGGTGTCGACACTGCTTCTAAGTGTCGACACAGCTTCTCTGGACATTTCTTCATTGTGTGTCGACACAACCTGTATGTGTCGACACTTTCCTTCTAGTGTCAACTCTGCATTCCTGGTGTCGACACAATTACTCCAAGTGTCGACACTACTTCTCTGGGTGTCGACACAAGTCTTCTTAAGTGTCGACACTTTTCTTCTGAGTGTCGACACATGGACTTAGAAACTTTTCAGCTTTCCCTGCAAATACTTAACCTGCACAAGGTAACTCAAAATACATCAAATACATTTTGATGTATATCATTGAGTAAGGTGAGGCTTCTTCAAATCAGGTACATTTATTCCAATGTACCCAACAGACTTGTTAAGAAACAAGACAAGGACATTGTGTCTCTACAGCATCCTACACCCTTGCTTGCTCAGATGAGGAGGGAAGTTAGTCAACTGATGACTATCTCAATTATCCAAATTGGGACCATTAGCTAGAAGAATAAGATTGTCTTAAATTTTGATTAGAAGCATTTTAAGTAGAAGAAGATTGTGGCTTTATTCTCCATGCCCAAAACAGTATTGCCATTGATTGACATCTTTACCTCTCAAAAGGAAAAGGGATGTTTTGTGTTTAAGTGGAACTCTGGGGTTGCCCATTCCAAAGGTAAAGGCAAAGCTCTCGTTGTGCCTCAAACTACCTTTCACAAAGTAATTCTCCCCTCCAACAGGTATGACCAAGACAACATGTATGGTCAATGGAAGAATGGTAATTCTTCTTATAAGAATACAAGGGTATCTTAAAATAAATGGAGAAATGGCATGGGTTTTAGTGCATTCAAGGCTCCCCATGAGGCAATCCAGATGGCGCATCTTGGACCATTTGTGTTTGATGCTCCAGGCCCCACACTCAAGGATAAGGCAGTGGCTCATTCTCATGTTCTTCCAACAAAAACATTGACCAAGGGGAAGTAAGTCATTATGGATCACTTGGCTGTCTCTGATGTAATTAACAGCATGACAACTCTAATGAATACTATTGTTGATGGGACTCAGTGTAAGCCATGTGCATCCTCTAGCAGACTCACCTTCAGTCAGATTTTTGTTGAAAGAAATAAGAAGAAAGCTACTACTCTCCCTTCTGAACAGATAGCCGATGACATCATGTACTCCACTTGGGTTGTTCAAAAGAGGAGATATAACATTCATGAATGTTGATGTTGTTGCTAGTCAGAAGTGGACCCAATTTAAGATGCACCAAAGATGGCATTTTCTCTGCATGTCAAAAGGGCATGCAGACCAAAGCATCCTTTAAGAACATTGGGGCCAAGGATTCAGAGAGTTGTTTGTATCTCTTACATATGGACTTGTGTGCTCCAATACCAGTTTACAGTCTAGATAGAAAAGTCTATACACTTGTGATAATTGATCACTATTCTAGATTTGCTTGAGTTTTCTTTCTAAAAAAAGTCATAAACCCTTGGAATCTTTGTGGCCTTTGTTAGACAAGTTTAGAATGAAAAGGATAGTTCTGTAGTCAAAATAAGAAGTGACCATGGTACTGAATTTCAGTCTGAAGGTATGGCAAAGTATTGTGAAGAACAAGGGATTCATCAGGAGTTTTCTTCTCCAAGAACAACCCACCAAAATGGGATTGTTGGGAGGAAAAATAGAACAATCATAGAAGCTGACAAGACACTACTCTGTGACACCTCTCTCCCTGAATATTGTTGGATCCGACGGTTCAAATATCCGTAGTTTTATATATCAACTCCCATGTTGTATTTGATTACATCTTGTGTTTGGTAGAGTGTGCAGGTTTACAGGTCCAAGAAATTTAAGGATCCCTCCTCAGGAACCTACCTTCAAGAGGTAGTAGTTAACATCAGGTGGTAGCCTGAATTAAATGGACAAGGCGCTCGCGAATCTACCGTGCCACGCCCGTCCTACTGCCCACGCTAGCTCTAGGAATTAATTCATCCAAGCTCTTGGGAACCTACCACGCAAGCACTAGCTTAGTTCCGCACTGTAGTAACACACTCAATGCTCGTTGACACAGAGCCATTGAGAGCATTGAGACAAAGGCGTCAAGAGCATAGAGACAGAACTACCTCTAGGAGCTAGCTTTGTATCGGACTGCGGTAACACAAACTCAATGCTCTTTGAGACAGATGCATTGAGAGTGTTGAGACAGAGGCGTCGAGAGCATCGAGACAGGCCTACTATCGGGTGCTACCTACCTACCATGCCACGCTAGCATTGGAAGAAGGAAAATATTCGTTTTGAATATTTTTCCAAATTTGGAGGACAGCTGTGAACATCAAGCGCGCGAGCCTTACTGCTGGTGGTAGCTTATTTTTACAAAGACGTATAAAAAGGCACCTAGTTTTCTTTGTTCCTAACCAAGATGAAAAGAGACTTAGATCTATGACTCCTAGTGTTCGGCCACCTCTATTTCATCCATTCCACCATCTCCATCGAAGGAAAAGAAGACCATCTCCCTCCCATTCACGCACGAAGAACTCCATCGAGCTAAGGATGACAACAACTACTAAGAGTCGATCGGTTTCGAGCACACAAAGATTTCATGCACCAGTTGTAGATCACTCAATGGAGAAAGCATTTTAAGGGAGAATCAAACTTAAATCTTTCTATATCTTTGTTGTACCTTTTCTTCTCTTTGTATTCTTGTGGTGAGGAAAATCGACTAGTGAAGGTCGTCAGAATTCGGGAAGGATTCCATGAGAAATCGTCCCAGGGAAGGGACATCTAGATCAGGGGGATCAAACGGGGCTCTAAGACACCTCCTTGCATGAGGGTAAAGAGCCGGCTCGAAGACCTTTCTTGGAGAGAAAGGGAAAATGCCAAACGGTCAGGGGAGCGGGTTGGTTTAGAAAACAAAAAGTCATTCTTCATTCATCGCCTTCGATCTCTTGTGTCATGGAGATCAAGTTTTTTTACTATTGTTAAAAACCAAGTGTTGATTCATTCTTAATAAAGTCATTTTCTGCTTTTGTTTACTGTGTGTGGCTTTGTGATTGTTAGCCTATTATACACTAAAGGGTGCGTAGATTTCCAATGGGGAATTTGCCCAAGAAAATGGGATCTGTGACCTACCGGCTAGTGTTAGCAACCTAACTCCCCGCGGTAGCTTCCAAAACTAGTTTTCTAGTTAGAAATAATTCGAACTCCTAGTAATCATCGTTAAAACTTATTCACTACCCCCTCCCCCCCCCCCCAAAGGTTGGCCACTAGATCCAACAAGTGGTATCAGAGAGAGGTTACTTCAAAGAGGCTTAAAATCTTGAAGTTAGATGGCCAACGTGGTTCATGCTTTCCCTGAGGGACCAGGTGTGAGTATACCTCACCTTTTTATGGGGAGTGATTACAGCCACTGGAGAACGTGCGTGAAACTTTTCTTAATGATGCAAAACAAGGACGTATGGGCCATGATCGAAAGGAAATACACTGCACCCACTATCACTGTAGGTGATCAAGTTGTGGAGAAACAGTGTGACAAATGGAATGATTTTGACAAGCTGAAATGTAATAACAGCGAAAAGGCCATGAACTCTTTATTTTGTGCATTAGACAAAACTGAATTTAATCGTATTTACAATTGTGAAATTGTGTTTGATATATGGTGATTACTAGAGCTAACACATGAAGGTACTTCTTAGGTAAATATGTCAAAACTATTTCGACTTGGGTACGAATATGAACAATTCTGGATGGAGATTAACGAGGAGGTGGATAACATGTACACATGCTTCACGAAGATAGTCAACACCTTTAAATCTCTTAGAAAGATATTCTTAAATGGATATTGGTGCGAAAAATCTTGCGATCTCTTCCTACGCGGTTCAACCCAAAAGTGACAGTCATTGCTGAGTCATACAATATCAACACCTTGGAGATTGAAAGCCTCATTGGGAATCTGAAGACCCATGACTTAGAGTTGAAGATACAAAGTGAATAATATTCTAAGGAGCCAAAGAATAAAGCTCTAGCACTAAAAACAAAAGAGTTTGATTGTTAATGCGCGGAATGGGCATGAGGGAACCGGCGGATAACAGTGTTCAAACTCACTAAGATGATGAAGGTTGATCAGGGGAGGAGAAAAGACTACTGATCAACGAATGCGAAAAATGTCTTTGCGCGCTTAAAAGCAGAGAACACTTGATTTGAGATGCGGGGATAATGGGAGGTTGTTGAAGAACTGTCCAGCAGACATTTACTTTGATGGTTAGGTTTGCAGGTTGATGCCGAGAGTGGTGAGAAGTTGAGAAGAAAAGGGGCCACTTGCAGCGGAAACAACAGACTTCGCCCGCAGCGTATTAAATGCCACTCTTGCGACGGGCTTTCCTTTAATTAGAATTCAATATTACAGCTTGAGTTGAGTCCTTTACATGAGAAAATAAAGGGTACAAGTGGAAGCTGGAGGCTAGAGGAAAGAAGATGCCAAAGGTTGCGCTAATTGAGTGGCGAGGTTGGCAGACCACACGGACTGTTTGATCTCGCAAGATGAAAAATAAGGTGGAGCGGGCTGTCCGATCAAGTCGAGAAGAAGACCAAGGAGACTTAACCGCGCGGACTGGGAAATTGAGTCTGCTGGGTCTGCTGTGCTGGCTAGTACTTGAATGTCATCTACACTATGTGTGTCCCGCCTGAATGAGAGGTATGTGGGTCTATTTATAGGCCCGAGGATGTAATGGTCTTCGTAACGTAACCCCCAATATGTCGGTGATTTGTGCGAGCAGACGAGGAGTCCGCCGAGTCCACGCCGAGTTGTGCAGGCCTTGAACTGGTCTTTTGGCAGGCTAGAACGAGTCGGCCTCTGCTGTATTAAGCAAGCCCACGCAAAGTAATGCGAGCTAAGGAGTTATCTGTCTACTACTGGGAAGAAGCGGGAGTTGGGAAGCTGGAATGCCTTTGGCAGACTGTGGAATGAGTCCGTCCAGATCGTGACGGACAGGTTGAGTACTCCTCTACTGTTGTATGGAGATGAGTCTGCCGCCTTCTGCCGAATAGAAGGTGAAGGTTGCCTGCTGGAGGAGTGAGCTACACATTATCTAGCGGGCTGGAGTTGAGTCCGCATTGTGTTGTGTTCCGGTGAAGAGAGTTGTCCCTCCTGCTGCCAATTCCTTCCTTAGCTGGGCTGAGATCGAGTCCGTCCATTACTGGCGGGTGGTGGACCAGGTTAACGGATGATGTGCGGGTTGATGGTCCCGCTGCCATCCACCCTCCTTGTACGGACTGAGATCGAGTCCGTGAAATGCTAGCGGATAGGAAAGTTGGTCGCCGACTGGGCGACCTGTCGGACTGAGGGAGCAGGTCGCCCCTGCAGCTGAAGTCTATCTCCTATTTGATAGGCTTGTCACCCCAACTGGATGGCCTGACACTTGTCGCTTTGGTGACCTGAGGAGTTGTCAAATGCCTGGCAACCTAAATCTTGTTGCATACTATTGGGCGACCTGGAGGCAGGTTGCATTCTTCTAGGCGAATGAGATGTAGTGGAGAGTTGTCTGCACCTGTAGAAAAAGTGGTCGCCTGGTGATACAGTAGCATTGCTTGTCGAGCGACCTGCAGGAGCGGGCTGGAGAGTAGACCGCCTCCTATTGGACATGCAGCAACCAGGCAGTCTGGGCGGATAGGAATGTGAGTTTGCCACCTATTTGGGTAGTCTGCACCTGATGGAGTAGAACGAACCACTACGCAGTTAGCCGATCTAACCGCGCAACCTGCAGGGGCGGACTGTGGAATCAATCCGCACCCCCTGCAAAACGAAGGGATTATGCGCGACCTAGGTGTTCAGACTAGGTAGACCACCCTAGCCGTTGCCTGAGCGGATAGAGAAGGGTCTGTCTGCCAGACCCCAAGAGGGTTGAGACAGGACCCGACCTTTAGGGGGAACCTCGAGCAGGCCGCGACTTGCAAGCCAGTTAACTTAGGGAGGGATCATCGGTTTATGGGTTAACATAATCCTCACAATTTTGAAGTACCAAAGGGAACTTCAAAAAAGTAGGAGACCCACGAAAATCGTGATCCATCCCTTAAAGAAATAAGAGACAGTGAGAGATAGAACCTAATGTCTATCCTCAGAAAAGGTTTGCCAATGCCTATCTTTTCCTACAAAGGAAAGGTTAATGTAGGAGAAAAGAGGCACATCTTGTGTGTACCTTAATTGCTTTTGCAAAGCGAAGAAGCCTTTTGAATGTCTTTTATAGAGCTTTACAAAATAAAGGTGAGAGAATGTATAGATGGAAAATGACTTGCAAGTACCTGAAGTAAGCTTGTAAGCTCTTGTTAACCTCTACAAAAGGAATAGTAATCGGCAGATATGAAATAAAACTAAGTTGCAAGTACTTAGATGGAACATGAAAATATCTGCTAATCTCTACAAGAAAAAGAGTGAGCAGCATGTATGAAAGAAAAGTAAGTTGCAAATACTTGAAGAGAACTTGCAAATATTTGTTAATCTCTGCAAAAGGAAGAGTAAGCGGTAGATATGAAATAAAAGTAAGTTGCAATTACCTGAATGGAACATGTAATTATCTGTTAATTTCTGCAAAAGGAAGAGTGAGCAGAAGATATAGGAGAAAACTAAGTCGCAAGTACCTGAAGAGGACTTGTAAATATCTGTTAATCTCTCAAAAGGAAGAGTGAGCAGCAGATATAGAAGAAAACAAAGTCACAAGTGAAAGAATTAGTGTCTAACCACCTAGAGGGGGGGGGGGTGAATAGGTGTACTTTTTCTTTTGCTTTTAAGGCAGAAACTCTGTTTTGTTAATTAACCAGAAATTGCAAATTCTACTACTACTACACAACACAACAATCACAGAAATAATTCAACACAGAGTGTACACAGATTTTTATAGTGGTTCCCCAAGATCTGGGTACATCCACTTTCCCCCTTCGCCTATCTAGCAATGTACTAGATTCGGCCTAACTTCTGCACTTCTCCTCAGATCCTCAGATCTTATAGTAGCTCAGAACCCAAACCAGGTTCCTACAACTCAGAGTGTCCCCACTCCTACAACTCAGTCAAACAGCCCTACCTCAGCCTTCACCAAGGCCTACACTCAGAGAACACAGTCTCCTACAACTCAGGCACAAGGCCCTACCTTAGTCTTCAACAAGACCTACACTCAGAGATCTAAATCTCTTACACTCAGCCTTTATAAAATAGGATTATAGCTCAGATCTATAATAGATCTTACAGAAATTTGATTAAACAAAGTTTATGACCACCACCCTGAAAGAAAGAGAAGGGATGGATGGCTTCTTGAACTGTTCTTGGAAGAACTTGGCAGAGATCAACCTCTCTTAGCTTTCTTCAAAGCTTCTTTAATCTGAACTCAATAGGGTTGAATATCTTGAGAAGTTGATCTCCAATCAGCTTCTGACTTGAGATTCAGATTTCAATCTAAATATTTCTTAGCAGCCTGGTTCAGCAACTGCTCTTCTTAGATGGAGCTCTCTCTCTCCAACTTCTTCTAGATCTTTTGTCGAAAATCTTCTATATTATTACTTCTCTCTTTATTGCTCAGAATCTGTATTCTTCAATGATTGATCATCATTTTCTGTTGAAGGAGAAAGCCTTTATATAGTCTTTCTCCATGGTAACCGGCTGATCCAGTTTCTAACAACCTTCTGACAGCTCTGATAGTAATAGTTGACCGGTTAGAAATGGCAGCTGTCAAGTCATCCAGTCACTTCTTGAAATCACTGTCTCTGTCTGAAAGTGTCAAGACTGATCTTCATTATGTGTCGACACAAATAGAGTAAGTGTCGACACAAGTAGACTAAGTGTCGACACATGCCTTGGTTGTGTCGACATAACTTCTTTTTGTTGTTTTAACAGCTTCTCGACACTGCTTCTTCAGAATGTGTCAACACTGATTCTGTGTGTCGACACAAGCCTTCTTTTCTTTAACTTTGTTGAAACTTGCTGAGTGTCGACACATCTCCTTTGTGTCGACACAAATACTTCTTTACTTTAACTTTGTTGAAGCTTGCTGAGTGTCGACACATCTCTTTTGTGTCGACACAAGTACTTCTTTACTTTAACTTTGTTGAAGCTTGCTGAGTGTCGACACATCTCCTTTGTGTCGACACAAGTACTTCTTTACTTTAACTTTGTTGAAGCTTTGTTGTGTGTCGACACAAGTCCTGTGTGTCGACACAGTTGATGTTGACAAGTACATCTGTGTGTTGACATTGCCTCCTTGTGTCGACACATTAGATGTCGACTAAGTATTCCTGTATGTCGACACTGCCTTTTGGTGTCAATACTGATTATGTCGACTTTGCTTCTCTGTGTGTCGACACAGCCTCTTGGTGTCGACATAGTTGATTCGGGTGTCGACTAAGCCTTTCCAAGTGTCGACGCAATTGACTCCAAGTGTCGACATAGCGTTTCTCCTGTGTCGACACAAGCCTTCATAAGTGTCGACACTGCCTTTCTAGATGTCGACACATGGACTTAGAATTTTTTTTGTATTTCCTTCAATTACTTAACCTGCACATATAAACTCAAAACACATCAAATACACCTTGATGTATATCATTGAGTAGGGTGAGACTTCTTCAAATCTGGTACACATTTTCCAATGTACCCAACAGCAAGTACCTGAAGAGGACTTGTAAATATCTGCTAATCTCTGCAAAAGGAAGAGTGAGCAACAAATATAAAAGAAAACTAAGTTACAAGTATCTAAAAAGGACGTGCAAATATTTGCTAATCTCTACAAAAGCAAGAGTGAACAACAGATATAAAAGAAAACTAAGTCGTAAGTACCTGAAGAGGACTTGCAAATATCTGCTAATCTCTACAAAAGGACGAGTGAGCAGTAGATATAAAAGAAAACTAAGTTGAAAGTACTTGAATGGAACTTGCAAATATCTGCTAATCTATGCAAAAAAAGAGTTAGACGTATATATGATAGAAAAGTAAGCTGCAGGTAGCTGGAGGGAACTCGCTAATATCTGCTAATCTCCGTAAAAAGGAGTTAGAAGCAGATATGATAAAGAGGTAAGTTGCAAGTACCTGGAGGGAACTTGTTAATATCTGCTAATCTCTGCAAAAAAAGTGTGAGAAGCAGATATGAAAGGAAAGTCACTTGCAAGTACTTGAAGGGAACTTGCAGATGTTGACTGTTGATACGATAAGGAAGATATAGTTGAATAGCCGAAGAAATGCCCGACAAACTTTGTTATTAAATAAAGATCAAACCACGACAATGATCTTTTCGCATGATCAAAGATGATATCTTTAATATGAAATCCAAATCAACCAGATGAAACCATCTTGATTAGACTTTCAATAGCATGGCTTGTCAATAATTAGAAACAGATTCTTCGATTGAATAATAGATGCCAAGAATAAGCATAGTCAATCGTCAGCGGATAGAGCTTCATGAAAGCCGAGTATATAAACCAAGTATAAGCAAAAACGATTGTTGGATCCCTAGTTTGGATTTGGCCTAGGTTCACTAATTAGGATGAGTTTGACCCATATTATATAGCCAGGGTCAAGTCTGTGAGTCCTAGAGTTTAGGCTAGTCATTAGGTTCAACCTTCATGGACCAGCCATCAAAGGACTTCAGGAGACTCAAGACTTCAAAGAATCCAAAGTCCAAAATTATCAGTTTGAAATTCTTCGAACTTAGCTCGACGATCGTTGATCGCAGATCGACAAACTCAGAGTTACTTCTCTGAGTTGAGCTCGATAATATTCGAGCTCAGGTCGACAATCTCTTCATTCAAACAGATTCTCTGCTCGACAAATTCTGGAGCTTAACGTCAACATATTATTTCCAATTTAGTTTCTCTGAACTCCGCTCTCTGAAGACAGATTCTTAGCTCAATGAACATAGATCGCATAATTGGCTAGTTATTTGCAGAATGCAGTTCGCTGAGCTCTAGTCGACGAATAGGAATTATCAGCTCGATGAACTTGGAACTCCAGTCGACGAATTCTGCTCAGAGCTCAACGAATTCTATCCCAAACAATACTTAGCAGTTTTCCTTATTCTGTCTGTATTTCTTATATTATTTAGCAGTAATTCTCTGAGTAATTAATCCTTATATTCCCCTGAAAATAGCCATTATTGGCAGCATTAATTATGGTCTTCATTAGGGTTTATTACTTGCTAAATTTAATGGGACAATTATGAAAACTCTTTAATGAATATTCCAGCTGTTTCATTCTCCGGATCAATCTGCAATTAATGCTTGTAATTCAAATTTTTAAAGGAGAATTTTTGACAGTAGAATATAAAAGAGATTTTCTCTTTTCAGACAACAGTGGCAACACAAGATAGAGCATACAGAGAAAATATACAGAACTCTCTCCCTGTGCAGAAAACATTTTGTTTTCCCCTTGTACTTTTTGAAGACTGAAAAAGAACAACAATCAAGCATCAGGAGTCTTCTTAAACTTCTACTCTAGGAATATTCAAGGACAGCAAATTTAAATCAGTCAGAAGTTCCCGGATCACTTCAATACAAGGCTGAAGACCTACACCCTGAGCAAGGCTCCAAGTCATTTCAGAAGGAGCTTTGACACCTACAATCCACTAGTCTTCTTTGTTTTATAGATAAAAGAGAAGACAACATCAACTCTCTTAACCTCCTGTGAAAGGATTTATTAGCTCCCTTCAAAAGTTTATTCTTGTTTTTGTGCACTGGATCAAAAGCCTAAAGGGTTGTGAGATCTCCCTGTAAATAGATCTTGTGGTTACAGTCAATTGATAGTGAATTTCTACCGTGGTGGTAGAAGAGTGGATGTACCCAGTTTGGGGAATCACTATAAAATTCTCGTATTGTCTGTGTGTGATCATTTCTATTTTGTTCTTGTTGTGCTGTGATAGTATAGTTTTCCTTAGGTTGTATTTCCTTTTATACTACTATAATTATAACCTTTTATACTCTGATAAATTTCTAAAACACCTAAAAGCTTTAAGTTACTCGATTCACCCCCCCCCCTCCGTAGAGAAATCATATATATCCCCTTATCTTTCTATTGGTATCAGTGTTATACCATATCTTTCAATTTTTATCAGAGGAGGTTCCTTTGGTTTATCAAGCTAATACTTGAACCAAAAGGTCCTTGATAGATCTGACTTTCCTTTTTCCTAGTTTTTCTATTTTTTCATATCATGGCATAGAACAAAGTTTATCCAAGCACCAGACCTTCAGTTTCCAACCTTAATAAGTTTGCTATCTGGAAGGCAAGAATTAGGCTTTACATGAACTCTATTGATGAATATGTATACAATTCTACTTTGACAGGACCACCAGCTCTAGTGGCTACATCTACCTCTACTGCAACTTCAAACACACATGTTGTTCTAGGACCTGAGTGGACAGATGCATAGAAGAAGTCCAAGATAGCAGATGCCAACGCCATGAACATCTTAGCTCAAACTATGTCAGATGACATATTCCAGAATCTCTTCTTCACAGAGGCCAAAGCTATATGGGATTCTCTCAACCAGATGGTTGCTGGTTCAGCAGATGAGAGAAAGGATAGGAGATCTAATCTCATCTCCTAGTATGAAAATTTCAAGAAATATGAATCTGGGTCTGTGAGTGACATGTACAACAGACTAAGCTCAATCATCAATGAGTTGAGTACTCTGGACAAAGACATCACCTTCACAGAGGTCAATGATAAAATCCTCATGTGCTTTCCCAGCTCATGGGATTCCAGAATATTGCCAATTAAGGAGGCCAGAAGTCTTAATGCGATTTCCACTTAATCTCTTCTTGGAAATCTCAAATCATATGAACAACTGATAAAGACAATAGAAGTTGCAGAGCAGAAGACTACTTCAGCAACAAGAAAGGAACAAAACATAGCTTTCAAAGCTTCAGAAGAAACAGAAGCCCCAACTGCCAGTGAAGAAATTATGAATCTCTTGGCCAATAGATTTTACAAAATGGCAAAGAAGGACTTCAGAAGAAAGTCATCTAGGAAAGATGACAAGCCAAGATATGATAAGACACCAACTAAAGTAATTGTTTGCTTTTGTTGCAGAAAGCCAGGACACTTTATCTCAGAGTGTCTAGAGAACCAAAATAAGGAGAGAAGAAGAGAAAAAGAAAATAGGAAGCAGCACTAGAGCAAGTCCTCCTCCAACATGCATAAAAGGAAGGAGAAAGGTTTCATTGCTAAGACATGGAGTGACAAAGATGAAGAATCCACATCTTCCAGCTCTAGTGAAGATGAAGAGGAGGCAAAAACAAGGGAATTTTGCCTTATGGCTTTCAATGCCTCCTGCAGCAAACTGATGCTGAGGAACAAGCAGAAGAATCAGAAGAAGAATCAGAATCTGAAGAAGATCAGGTAATCTCCTCATTTGATTTTAATTCAAAAGATTTCAAAATTAGAATTTTAATCTTCGTGTAATGATTTAATCAAGTCAAAAAAGGAAATCAAAATACTTAGAGACAGATAGGCTGAATTTGATAACATATTTGCTAAAAATATCAAATTGAAAAATGATTTAGATTTAGCCAATGAACAAATCATTTCCCTTAAAACTAAATTAAGTGAGGCAAAGCAACTTGAGGAATCTCTCAATGGGAGAAGCCTTAAGCTGATGGACATCACAAGCACAGTCAATGCTAGATTAAATGACAAGCTGGGCTTAGATGCTTCATCAAACTTCCCCCCATAGTAAAGAAAAATATTCTAACAACTCCAATAAAATTTGTGTTAGAAAAGGTCAAGGAAAAGATAGATAATAATAATGTTAAACAACCAGAATTAAAAAAAGAAGAAAAAGAAAAAGAATAAGAAAAATCTTAACCATAACAATGTTCAGCAGATTTCACGAACTCAGATCGATGAAATGTGTACAGTTCGTCGAACTCAAGTCGATGAACTCTGAACACAAACTTTCATTATAATTATTCTCTGAACTGTGATCGACGAAATAAGTATGGTTCGTCGACACTATATCGATGATATTGGGACCCAGAGAATGAATACTTTAATTCTCTCAGTGGAGTTCGACGAACTCATCCCCATTTGTCTACCTCAGATCAATGAATTTACCAGAATTCATCGAACCCAGTTCATCATAACAGAAACTTTAACTTATATAGAATATTTAATCAACCAAGACAATACATTAATCCATTCACCCGGTGGATAATTCCACCTAGAAGATTTCACCCCATAGGTTACAAAATCAACCAGAATACTCTTATATTTCCAGTTTTTATTATGAAAAGAAACAAGGACCCAAGGTAACCTGGGTCAAGAATAGATAATCTATTTTATTGCAGGTGAAAGACTATCCCACCACAGAGTAATAGTGGTATCTGTATAGTGGCTATTCAAAGCATATGACTGGAAACAAGGACAACTTAATCAACTACAAGTCTAAGCTAGGACCCAAAGTAATATTTGGTGATTCCAATTGTGGCCAGACTAAAGGATATGGAAAGGTCAAAATTGGAGCAGTCACCTTCAGGAAGGTAACTTATGTAAGTGGACTGAATCACAACCTTATATCCATAAGTCAGTTATGTGATGAAAGGTTTAAGGTATCATTTAACAAAACTTCCGGTATTATTACTTCTGTAGATAACCAAGTAGTATTAACTGGTACTAGAGAAGGAAATATCTATGTAGTTAATTTTAATTCTGCTAAAACTGAAATATGCTTGTTTAACCAAACTAGTAATAATAATGATCTTTGGCACAGGAGATTACGGCATGTAAACCAGAAAAACATTACTAAACTCTGTAGGGACAACCTTGTTAGAGGATTGCCTTCTTGCCCCTACAAGAAGGAAAGACTTTGTAGGGCTTGTCAGTTAGGCAAGCAAACTAAAAATTGTTTTAAGTTACTTAATAAGAGTGATTCACCTAGGATTCTGTATTTGCTACACATGGATCTCTTTGGCCCCTTTGTTGTATAGAGTCTAGGAGGGAAGTCTTATATATTAGTGATTGTTGATGACTTCTCAAGTTTCATTTGGGTGTTCTTCTTGAGAAACAAGTCAGATAACTTCAAGGTTCTTACAGATTTTCTTAAGAGCATAAGGATTGAGAACTCTACTCCAGTTGCATTGATCAGAAGTGATCATGGTACTGATTTTGAGTCTCTTCCCATCCAACAATTTTGTGAGAAGGAAGGTATCAGACATTGTTTCTCTGCTCCTAGAACTCCTCAACAAAATGGGGTAGCTTAAAGGAAATACAGAACACTGATTGAAGCTGCAGGCACATTACTTACAGATGCTCACTTGCCCCTATCCTTTTGAGAAGAAGCTTTGAGCACATCAAACTATGTACTGAATATAAGTTTTGTTGGGTATTGTATCCACAACGTACCTGATTTGAAGAAGCCCCTGGACAAGCTAAGGTAAATAGACAATGTATTTGACAAAATATTTCAAGTTGTGCTTGCAGTTATTCCACGCTAAGTGCACACCAATGTCAGGGTGCAGTAGGTCAATATACACGGGTCTGCACGACGTAATCCCTCGTTGAGAAGATCAGTATGTTGGCCTATGTGTACTCTCTCTATTGGAGTGCACTTACTTTCAAGTACAGGGCTGTGTTTTTGCAAGAGCAGACAAGGAGCAAGGATGAGTCAAAGAGCAGCTCAGAGGCGTAAGACGAAAAATCATCTAAGTAAGAATCGACGAGAATCACCAAGTGATTCTCACCGAATCGTCGAGAATCACTGGCTAATTCTTGCCGGCCAAATCATCGTGCAATCAAGGCAAATTCGACGAGAATCCCTTTGTGATTCTCGACGAATCGTCCAGAATCACTTTGTGATTCTCGCCGAATTGTCGAGAATCACCCTTGATTCTCGACGATTCGACGAGAATCATAGTTGATTCTCGCCGATTTTTACATGGGCAATTTTCGGGAAAAAGCTGAACCGGATTCTGCCGATGACACTGTTCTGAACCGGGGTTAGGGTTTCTTCAGGTGGGACCCATAACGGTTATAATGGGGTATTTCCACTGTATAAATATACGCGTATTCTTGAACAGTCGAAATACACAAAAAGAAGCCGAGCGACGATCTTGACCTAAAATCGCGAAACTGCTCCGCCACCGCCGTCGCCGATCGCGCTAGTTGGTCGCCGCACTTGATCGAGATTTCTTCCTGATCTTCCGGCGACAGAAGCTTAGCCAAGCTTAGAGTCTCACACGTCTATCCAGAGATCCCTTGTCTCTCGATTTGTTGATCGGGAAAAACTTCCCCGTCCGAATCGATCGAGACGATCGATCCTAGAGTGACCGTTGGTAGACCTAGCTAGCTTCGCTACGAAGTTTGGATCTCCAAAGAACAGCAGCCGCACATCGTTGTCGCCGCCGATCCCGTGAACCTAGCCGCCGCCAATCTTGCCGCCGCCGATTCCGGGGAGATTCTCTCCAAGAGAGATCTAGGGTTATGGACTCTTCGTGTACTTCAAGAACACGTCGTCAACGAAGAGGGACACCGTAGTCTCCAAACGTAGTTTGTATTTCTTGTACATTCTATTTTATTTTTGTTGTAAAGGAACGTTGGTTCCTAGTTGTAAGGGTTGGGTGCAACCCAGTTTGTGGGAGTGTTTACTCCTACGTGTGGAAGGGTTCCTTCCGATAGTGCAAGGATTGGATTTCAATCCTGTTGGAGAAGTGACCGAGTCGTCCCTGGTTGGGAGATAGGTCGAATGGGGAAAGTGGATGTACCCAAATCGGGGAACCACTATAAATAGCTTGTGTACTCTTTTGTGCTGTGTTGTTTTATTTTCGTGTGCAGGTACAATTTAAATTCCGCAAAAACGCTGCACGTCACCTATTCCCCCCCCCCCCCCCCATAGGTGAAGATAGTTGACACCAGGTGGACTTTCAAGTGGTATCAGAGGCAGGTTACTCATCAAAAAGGTTAACACCTTGAGTTGAATCCTTCCACCAGTGTCAAGAAGAAGGCAAACATCTACTATGGACGGGCTCAAGTTCACAGGCAAGATCCCAGTGTGCACCAGGCTAAACTTTCCTATCTGGAAGGAAAGGATCAGGTTCTACATGTAAGCAGTTGATCCTAGACTCTTCATGATCGTGGATGAGGGACCTTATGTCCCCACTAAGGTCTCCACCATTGATCCTACCAAGAAAGTGCCGAAGAAACTTTCTGAAATCGATAAGGACGAGATGGTGCTAGTGGGACTTGACAAGAAGGCGCAGAACATTCTGGTCAGTGCAGTTGATGACTCAATGATGCAGAACTTCTGCAACTGCAGGACAGCACAGGAGATCTGGCATTGCCTGATCATCCTAATGGAGGGGACTGATGAAGTGAGGGATGATCGGAGATCCCTCCTAAACCAGAAATATGAGGCCTTCAGACAAGGGCCTAAGGAAGAGATCGGAGTCACCTACGAGAACTTCCTCAAGATTGTCAATGCCCTCAAAGGATACGGAAGAGCGTTCACTAATGGTGAACTCAATGATAAATTCCTTAGGTCCCTTACTAAGGAATGGGACACAAAGATCTGCGCCATCCGAGAGTTTGGCAGACTAGCTGAAACAGACCCGCAAATTCTGTTCGGGAAACTGATGTCCTATGAGCTTCAACTGAACACTAGGAAAGCAGAAGAAGAAGCAGAGAAGGCTGCAGCCAAAGAAAAGACCGTGGCTCTAAAAGCCAGTCACTCCAGAAAAGGGAAGGGTGCGGTTTCATACCGTGCCAGGAAAAAGGATGAGGAGGAGGACTCCGAGCCATGCTCCTCCAGCTCAAAGCTGTCGGAGGAGGATTTCTCCCTCATCACCCGAGAGTTCAAGAAGTTCCTCAAGATAAGGAATCAAAGAAAGAAAGACGGCTCCTCCCCCAGGCATCAGAGAAAAATTATTCTTCTGACAGGTATGCTTCGAAACCGAACAAACATCGCTCCTCTGACATTATTTGCTTTGGATGCAATAAGCCAGGACACGTCATGGCCGACTGCTATCAAGGCAAGAGAGAAAAAGGGAAAGGAGAGGAGCACAAATCCTCTAGAGATAAGAAGAAAGAGCGGAGCTACATCGCCAAAAGGCCAAAGACACTGAGTGAGTCTGATTCCTCAGACTCCAGTGATGATGAGGAAGCCTACTTCGGGCTGGTGGGTCGCTCCGACTCAGAAGGAGAATGCCCCCCATTTACTGGGAAGGTAAAAGCTCACACCCCTCTCTCTGACTCTGACTCTGATCCTGAGTCTCAGGATGATGAACCTGAGGATAGCCTTTCGGCCCATGAAGCTGAGCTCCTCGAGAAGTATGAGCTTCTGCTCAACACTTTCGAGGAGTGCCGTAAGAGATTGAAGGCTGAGAAAAAGGAATTAAAATTCCTTAAGGGTGAGTGTGTTTCCCTAATGGAAGAGGTCACCAGTTTGATCTCTCTCCGACAGGAGCACCTTGACCTGACCTCAATGCATTCAGAGTCTCTTAAGCTCCTTGATCTTAAGCAGGAGGAAGTCGACAAGTTGGAAGAACAACTTGCGGCAGAAAGGAAGATCGTCAAGAGCTTCTCTATGCCAAAAATAGTTCTTCCAGTTGTTGATACCTTCTCTGCTCAGGTCAAAGGAGCTGGCTTGGGGCATGTAGGGGTATCTGGTTCCTCATCCAGGAGAAACAGGAACCAGAGGAAGAATAAGGCCGCCAAGAAGGCCTCTGCCGCTGAAAAGGGAAAAGCTTCGCTCAGTCCTGTTGCGTTCAGAAAGCCTGGCTTTCCTTGCAACCAACATGACTTTGAATCAACATTTGGTCATCATTTTCGGCCCTCGGTTGCAAAGCCAAAGTGCCGATATGACGGTTGGACCGTTCCCCGGAACTTCGGTGAGAGTGCCTTCAAGGCACCTTATGAGGAAATCCACATGGGAAATTATTGTCAATTCTCTAGCGGCCATAATGGAAAGCAGGCACCAAAAGCCAAGCCTGTTATACAGAAGGTGAAGAAGTCTTGTGACTGCAATCACTGTGAGGCCCCCACCTCCAGATCCAAAGCCCCGGCTGTACCCACCATTCCCAGGGTAAGGCAGGAGCCTAGGAAGAGGTACAACAGATTTGACTGTTGGTGCTGTAGCAAAGTCAGTCACTTTGCCGTGGATTGTTGGTTTAATCCAAGGTATCACGAGACTCCCTATGTTAGCAATGCGAGGGCGACCACTCGTAGGGTTAACCAACCGAGGGGGAGTATGCTAACCAGGAATCTAGGACCCAAGTTCGATTGGGTTCCTAAGGGAAATTAATTTTGTTTTGCAGGAATGTCCAAAGGCCACCAAAACGCCGATCTGGTATTTGGACAGTGGATGCTCCCAGCATATGACTGGGACAAGAAGCCAGCTGCGTGATTACACTCCAGTCGAGAATGGACCCAAAGTCATCTTTGGAGGGTCAGATTGAGGAGTCACTAGAGGTTATGGTATGATTTCCAACGGTATAATCTCTATCACCGACGTGGCTTATGTTGAAGGGTTAAACCATAACCTGATCAATGTAAGTCAATTATGTGATAAAGGTTATGACGTTAAGTTCTGCAAGGATAAATGTCTGATAATTTCACGTATCTCTTCTGAGACGGTATTATCAGGCATTAGGAGCAGAAATATCTTCTGCTTAGATTTTCTCAGTTTAGATTCATCTACCCCCGTATGTCTTGTGGCAACAGGCAGTGCATCTCTTTGTGAACAATGGTACAAGAGATTGACACATATTAATTTCAAAACAATTAGTATGCTGTTTTCTAAAAACTTAGTAAGGGATGCTCCCGTTATCAAGTGCATCAAAGATAGCCCCTGTCCCTCATGCTAGATGGGCAAACAGACTCGGGCTACCTTTAAGAGCATTGCAGACAAAGACTCTTCCCGACGTCTTTACCTTCTACATATGGACTTGTTTGGTCCAATGCAAGTTCATAGCTTGGGAGGCAAGTCCTATACGCTAGTGATAGTTGATGATCATTCTCAGTTTACATGGGTGTTCTTCTTAAAACGAAAGTCGGATACGTTTGACATCTTCACTAGTTTTGTCAAGCAGGTTCAGAACGAATTTAACTGCCCAATGGTCAAAATCAGAAGTGACCATGGAACAGAATTCGAATCTGGTGCTATGATAGAGGTTTGTGAAGAACAAGGTATCTTTCATGAGTTTTCCTCCCCGCGCACTCCTCAGCAAAATGGAGTTGCGGAGAGGAGAAATAGAACTCTCATTGAAGCCTGCACGACAATGTTGAAAGACGCTTCTCTCCCAGAATACTTCTGGGCAAAGGCTGTCAACACAGCTTGTCATGTACAAAACTGAGCATTGATCAACAAGCATCATCGTAAGACGCCTTACGAGCTATTGAAAGGCAGGAAACCAACCATGTCCTACTTGAGGATCTTTGGTTGCAGATGCTATGTACTAAATAATGGGAAGTACCCGCGTACTAAATTTGGTGAAAAATGCTTCGAAGGCATATTCATGGGCTATAGTTCCCACAGTCGGGCATATAGGGTCTTCAATAAGAAAACCCTAGTGGTAGAAGAATCAATTAATGTTGTATTTGATGAAGGAAGCTTGCTTAACAGCAGTTCTTCCAGTGGTATTCTTGAAGATGTAGGTGCTCGACTTGAACAGCTGGATCTCAATGAGACAGCTAAAGATGAAACTCCTAAGTACGTCAAAGTTTCCACCTCCACGTCATCTGGGAATGTTGAAGTTCAAAATGGAACAAATCTATTAGAAGAAGGAGAAGCCCAAGAAGTAGTCGAAGCTCCAAACGCTAGACTTCTAGAGCTCCAGCACATGAGGGATCATCCTAGAGATCAGATCATCGGAGATCCTCGTGTCGGTGTCAGAACTAGAAGAGGTACTATTAATGAAGTTTTGCATCTTAGCTTCCTGTCACAGGTTGAGCCAAAGAAGTTCGACGAGGCGAACAAAGACGCGGCATGGATTTTGGCCATACAAGATGAACTACATCAATTCGAACAATGCAACGTTTGGACGCTGGTTCCCAGACCACAAAAGCAGAATGTGATTGGCACCAAGTGGATCTTCAGAAATAAACTGGATGAACATGGTGTCATCATAAAGAACAAGGCCAGGCTGGTGGCTCAAGGTTACAGATAGGAGGAGGGGATTGACTTCGACCAGACCTTTGCACTGGTAGCAAGGCTCGAGGCAATCAGATTGTTCCTAGCGTATGCTTCGCACAAAGGATTCACAGTCTATCAAATGGATGTGAAATCAGCATTCTTGAACGGAGACCTGAAAGAGGAAGTATACGTCGCTCAACCCCCAGGTTTTGTCAATCCTACTTATCCCAATCATGTTTATTTTCTTAATAAAGCTTTATATGGTTTAAAACAAGCTCCACGAGCTTGGTATGAGACTTTATCTAGTTTTCTTCTTGAGAACAAGTTCTCTAGATGTAAAATAGATTAAACATTGTTTCTCAGGGAAGTCAAAGGAAAGATTTTGCTGGTGCAAATCTATGTCGATGACATTATATTCGGCTCAACGGACAACAATCTTTGCAAAACGTTTTCTAAACTTATGCAAGGAAAGTTTGAAATGAGCAGTATGGGAGAGCTCAAGTATTTCTTGGGACTTCAAGTGAAACAGTCTGAGGATGGAATCTTCATCTCTCAGACGAAGTTCACAAACAAACTCCTTAAGAAATTCGGTATGGAGAATGCAACCTCTATGAGGACTCAAATGGGATCCACTATGTCTCTGGATAAGGATGAGAAAGGTAAACCTTTCGATGAAACCAAATACAGAAGCATCATCGGATCCCTACTCTACCTTACTGCCAGTAGACCGGATATCATGTTCTCCACATGTGTCTGTGCCAGATATCAGGTGAACACTAAGGAATCTCACTATGTCGCTGCAAAGCGAATTCTAAGATACCTTAAAGGTACTCCCAATCTTGGCTTGTGGTACCCGAGAAACAATGATGTCGAGCTAATAGGCTTTTCAGATGCTGATTTTGCATGGAGTAGGGATGACAGGAAAAGCACTTCCGGGACGTGTCAATTCCTCGGAAGAAGGCTTATCTCATGGAACAGCAAGAAGCAGAATTGTGTAGCTACCTCCACAATAGAGTCTGAGTACATCTCGGCTGGCAGTTGTTGTGCACAACTCCTATGGATCAGAAACTAGTTAGCCGACTACGACCTTCAGTTCAAGGAAGTGCCGATGTACTGCGACTCCTCCAGTGCAATTGCGATTGCCAACAATCCGGTATCGCACAGCAGAACAAAGCATATTGAAGTGCGCTACCACTTCATTCGGGAGCACGTGGAGAACAAGGACATCTCTCTCTGTTATGTCCCCACGGACAAGCATATTGCAGATATATTCACAAAGCCCTTAGACGAAGCCAAGTTCAGTCTTTTCAAAATTGAATTGGGAATGCTAAACTATGAGGAATGAAGACTATTGAAGCTCCAGGCTCGTGCAAGAACTGAGGGGGAGCAAGGGACTCAAGTGTGAGCACAGCTGCAAGAACTGAGGGGGAGCAAGGGGTCAAATGCTAAAGACCCAGATTTGTAGAAGCCGAAAAGGGGGAGATTACCCTCTCGGCTAAGGCTAAGGTGGCTCCAAAGTTTGCTCGCACGAAATTGGTATCGGTAATGATTACCTCACTCAACTCAATTTCAAATTTATGATTTTCATTCCCATATGCTCTATTCACCTTAGCCTATAGGGTTTAGGCTTCTTCGAATAGGGGGAGATTGTTGGGTATTGTATCTACAACGTACCTGATTTGAAGAAGCCCCTGGACAAGCTAAGGTAAATAGATAATGCATTTGACAAAATATTTCAAGTTATGCTTGCAGTTATTTCATGCTAAGTACACACCAATGTCAGGGTGCAGTAGGTCAATATACACGGGTCTGCACGACGTAATCCCTCGTTGAGCAGATCAGTGTGTTGGCCTATGTGTACTCTCTCTATTGGAGTGCACTTACTTTTAAGTACAGGGCTGTGTTTTTGCAAGAGCAGACAAGGAGCAAGGATAATTGAAAGGGCAGCTCAGAGGCGTAAGACGAAAAATCATCTAAGTAAGAATCGACGAGAATCACCAAGTGATTCTCGCCGATTCGGCGAGAATCACTAGTGATTCTCGCCGAATCATCGAGAATCACTGGCTGATTCTCGCCGGCCAAATCAGCGTGCAATCAAGGCAAATTCGACGAGAATCCCTTTGTGATTCTCGACGAATCATCGAGAATCACTTTGTGATTCTCGCCGAATCGTCGAGAATCACCCTTGATTCTCGACGATTCGACGAGAATCATAGTTGATTCTCGCCGATTTTTACTTGGGCAATTTTCGGGAAAAAGCTGAACCGGATTCTGCCACTGACACTGTTCTGAACCGGGGTTAGGGTTTCTTCAGGTGGGACCCATAACGGTTATAATGGGGTATTTCCACCGTATAAATATACACGTATTCTTGAACAGTCGAAATACACAGAAAGAAGCCGAGCGACGATCTTGACCTAAAATCGCGAAACTGCTCCGCCGTCACCGTCGCCGCTCGCGCTAGTTGGTCGCCGCTCTTGATCGAGATTTCTTTCTGATCTTCCGGCGACAGAAGCTTAGCCAAGCTTAGAGTCTCACGCGTCTATCTAGAGATCCCTTGTCTCTCGATTTGTTGATCGGGAAAAACTTCCCCGTCCGAATCGATCGAGACGATCGATCCTAGAGTGACCGTTGGTAGACCTAGCTAGCTTCGCTACGAAGTTTGGATCTCCAAAGAACAGCAGCCGCACATCATTGTCGTCGCCGATCCCGTGAACCTAGCCTCCGCCCATCTTGCCGCCGCCGGTTCCGGGGAGATTCTCTCCAAGAGAGATCTAGGGTTGTGGACTCTTCGTGGACTTCAAGAACACGTCGTCAACGAAGAGGGACACTGTAGTCTCCAAACATAGTTTGTATTTCTTGTACATTCTATTTTATTTTTGTTGTAAAGGAACGTTGGTTCCTAGTTGTAAGGGTTGGGTGCAACCCGGTTTGTGGGAGTGTTGACTCCTACGTGTGGAAGGGTTCCTTCTGATAGTGCAAGGATTGGATTTCAATCCTGTTGGAGAAGTGACCGAGTCGTCCCTGGTTGGGAGATAGGTCGAAGGGGGAAAGTGGATGTGCCCAAATCGGGGAACCACTATAAATAGCTTGTGTACTCTTTTGTGCTGTGTTGTTTTATTTTCGTATGCAGGTACAATTTAAATTCCGCAAAAACGCTGCACGTCACCTATTCCCCCCCCCCCCATAGGTGAAGATAGTTGACACTAGGTGGACTTTCAAGTTTGATACACAAACTCAAGTGAAAAATCCCCTATAAACTACTCAAATGGAAGAAACATAAAGTAGATTATTTTAAAATCTTTGGTTGCATTTGTTACATTCATAACAACAACAAGAAACACATTAGAAAGTTTGAAGCCAAGGCTGAAATAGGAAGTTTTCTTAGATATTCCCAAGTAAGCAAGACTTATAGGATTTTTAATAAATCAACTATGAAAATACAAGAATCTATTCACATTTTGTTTGATGAAACTAACATATTTTACAAGGAGAAGATTCCTTCTACCAGTGAGACTTTGTAGGAACCAAATCTGTGTGAGAAGTTAGATAAATTGACACTCACCAATGAGGCTATTGGCCATCCTTCTCGACATATTGTTGAAGATAGTGAAGATAAAGACACTGAACTCAGTGAAGAGCCAACAATAGCTATAATTCCACAAGAAATATTAATTCCCCAAGCTATTGCTCAACCAACTCCTCCTACTAAATATGTAAAACTTAGAGATCACACTGTATCTCAAGTGATGGGAGACATTTTAGTTGGTGTGCAGATAAGGCATTAACTCCACCAGGACATGATGCATGCCTGCTTCATATCTCAAACTGAGCCACAATCCATAAAAGATGTTGAGCAAGATCCACACTGGATCATTGCAATACAAGAGGAGCTCAACCAATTTGAGAGATGTAGTGTTTGGGATTTAGTTCCAAGACCCAAAGAATACCCAGTCATTGGAACTAAATGGATATTTAGAAACAAACTTGATGCTCAAGCTCTTATCATAAGGAACAAGACAAGAATAGTTGTTGAAGGATACAGATAAGTGGAAGGCATAGATTATGACCAAACATTTGCCCCTGTTGCAAGGATTGAAAAAATCAGTATATTTCTAGCTTATGCAGCCTACAAGAAGTTACAGTATACCAAATGGATGTCAAAAGTGCATTCCTAAATGGTGAACTCAAATAAGAGGTCTATGTAGAGCAACCACCAGGTTTTATTTCTTCTACTCATCCCTCTTATATTTTCAAATTGCATAAGGCTCTCTATGGTCTAAAGCAAGCTCCAAGAGCTTGGTATGAAACCTTAGCTAGCTTTCTCTTAGAGCATAATTTTTTTAGAGGCATAGTAGATAGAACTTTATTTATAAAGCATCATCATGATAAAATCTTGTTAGTACAAATATTTTTAAATGACATCATATTTGGTTCTACAGATTCCAAACTATGCAAAAGGTTCTCCAACCTTATGCATTCCAAGTTTAAAATGAGTAGCATGGGTGAGCTCTCCTACTTCCTTGGTCTCCAAGTGAAGCAGTCCCCTGATGGAATCTTCTTGTCCCAATCCAAATATGCTAAGGAGCTAATAAAAAGGTTTGGGATGGGTGATGCTTCAGCTAAGAAAACACCTATGGCTACAAATACTGTAATTGATTCGGATGAACATGGGAAACCTGTAGATTAGAAATTATATAGGGTCATTGTTGTGTCCCTGTTGTATCTTACAGCAAGTAGACCAGACATTATGTTTGTTACATGTCTTTGTGCTAGGTTCCAGGTGAACCCTAAAGAATCTCATCTTATTTTCGTAAAAAAATTTTGAGATATATAAAGAGTGGCCCTAATTTAGGACTCTAGTATCCAACTGAGTCAGAATTTCAGTTAACTAGACACTCTGATGCTGACTTTACTGGATGTAGAGTGGATAGAAAGAGCACATCAGGGACATGTCAGTTCCTTGGTGATAGGATAGTGTCATGGGTTTGTACGAAGCAAACATCTGTGTCCACCTCAATAACAGAAGCTGAGTATATAGCAGCTGGCAGTTATTATTCACAGATGCTGTGGATTCAGAACGAACTCCTAGACTATGGTGTCAACTTAGATAATTCAACTCTACTTTGTGATAATACCAGTGTAATTTCTATTGCATAGAATCCAGTGCATCATAGTAGAACTAAGCATATAGATGTAAGACATCATTTCATTAGAGAGTGTGTTGACAAAAAGAAAATTAATCTCACCATTGTCTCTACTGATTAGCAAAAGGCAGATATCTTCACCAAACCCTTGGATGAGAAGAAGCATATATTCTTTATGAATCAGGTAGGCATGATAAATGGAGATGCATTAATTTAACTTTTTATCTATGGTCGAAGAATTTGCCACAGTTTGTCGAACGGAGATCTGTTGGGTATTGTATCCACACTAACCCAGATTTGATGAAGTCACCCTTGAACTAAGATGAATTAAGTTGTATTTGATGCTTGGTTAGAGTTATTGAAAGATATGGTACCTAAACACCTAGAGGGGCGGGGTGAATAGGTGACCTAATCCTTTATACACTTTAATGGCAGCAAACAGTTAATTATCACAGATTTCTAACTTTTGCACAGCAATCACAAAGCATTCACAGCATACATAGCACAATCACAGCAGACACAGTGGTTTATAGTGGTTCCCTAAGATATGGGTACATCTACTTTCCCCCTTCGCCTATCTAGCAGTGTACTAGATTCGGCCAAACTCCTCCACTGTCTCAGAACCCAAATTGGTTCCTACACCTCAGGCCCAAAGCCTTACAACTCAGCTTTATCCCAAAGCCTACACTCAGCCAATCAAGGCCTACACTCAGCCAACCAAGGCCTACACTCAGCCAACCAAGGCCTACACTCAGCCAACAAGGCCTACACTCAGAGATCTCAATCTCCTACACTCAGGCTCTCAAGCCCTACCCTCAGCCTTTATAATTATAGGCTTACAATTTACTCAGATCCAAAGGATCCTACAAGTTAAAAATGTATTACAAATATTAACTCAACAACTCAGAAATGAAAGAGGGGAGTTGAGAGTTTCTTGATGAGTTCTTGGAAGAACTCAGCTGGATTCACTCTGACTTAGCTTTCTTCAAAGATTCTTGAGTAGAACTGAATAAGACTGAATCCTCCTGCAGTTGTTCCTTGACCTCTGACACTTAAGATCCAGAATGAATCTGAATCCTTCTTCTCAACCTAGTTCCAAAGGCTGATTTCTTGGATGGAGCCCTCTCTCTCCAACTTCTTAGATCTGCTCTTGGACTGCAAGATCTTCTTGTGTTGATACTCTGTGTACTACTTTGATAATTTGTTCTTCAATAATGTGATACACTTAAACAACAATCTGAACAACAGTTTCTGTAAACTGTAGGTGCCTATTTATAGGCCTTCTTCATGGTAACCGGCTAGTCCGGTCCATAACTGACTTCTGATATCTCTGACAGGTGCTGTAGACCGGCTGGAACGGCAGTTGTCAAGTCATCCAGTCATTTCTTGAAAATCTCTAACTGTCTGTAAGTGTCGAGACTTTCTGTCTTTAAGTGTCGACACTTATTGTCCAAGTGTCGACACATGTTGTGTAAGTGTCGACACAAGTCTACAAGGTGTCAACAAAACTCCTTGTATGTCTCGACACAGATTCTTCTGCATGTGTCGACACTGAAATTGAGTGTCGACACAAGTACTTGTTCTTCTAGCTTTTGCTGAATTCTTCTAAGTGTCGACACATCTCCTTTGTGTCGACATAACTTCTTGTATTGAATCTGTCAAGTGTCGACACTGCTTCTTGGTGTCGACACATAGTCTTCAATGTCGATACTTGCTGAGTGTCGACACAGCTCCTTGTGTCGACACACCTTCTTCTTGTTGAGACTTCAGCTGAGTGTCGACACATTCCCTTAGTGTCGATACTTGTACTTAGAATTATTTTCTTGATAATTCTGTTCTTTGCTAAGTGTCAACACAGCTGCATGTGTCGACACTTTCTTCAAGTGTAGAGTCTTCAGCTGAGTGTCGACACATTGTGCTGGGTGTCGACACTTACTTCATGTGTTGACTCTTCTGGTGGTTTGTCGACACATTGTGCTGAGTGTCGACACATACTTCAAGTGTTGACTCTTCTGGTTGTGTGTTGACACATTGTGCTGGGTGTCGACACATACTTCAAGTGCTGACTCTTCTGTTGAGTGTCGACACATTGTGCTGAGTGTCGACACTTGTACTTAGTCTCTGCAGACTTTTGCTGAGTGTCGACACTTTCTGGTGTAGACACATCTTCACTGGGTGTCGACACAGCTCCTTGTGTCGACACTTTCTGTCTGCACTTTTCTTCACTGAGTGTCGACACAGCTCCAAGTGTCGACACTTTCTGTCTGGTGTCGACTCTGCATCCCAGGTGTCGACACAATGACTCCAAGTGTCGACACTGCTTGTCTGGGTGTCGACATAAGTCTTCTTAAGTGTCGACACTTTCCCTCTAGGTGTCGACACAATGACTCCAAGTGTCGACACTGCTTGTCTGGGTGTCGACACAAGTCTTCTTAAGTGTCAACACTTTCCCTCTAGGTGTCGACACATGGACTTAGAAACTTTTTGCTTCAGTCCAGAGATTACTTAACCTGCACAAGTAAACTCAACATACATCAAATACAATATGATGTATATCATTGAGTTGGGTGAGGCTTCTTCAAATCAGGTACATTTGACCAATGTACCCAACAATCTCCCCCTATTTGGAGAAGTCATAACCCTTAGTCAATGATATACACCATTCATAATTAAAAATTACAAAATGATGTAAAGCAGATTATATTCAGCAGGGTAAACATAAACATGTATTAATTCACACATGTATACACATTCATCATTTCAGAACAAACAAGAAATAGACACATTCACAGAACAATCATGAAATATATTGATCATATATTGTTCTAACATTTTTCTTATACATTTTCAGTAGTTTACAAAAATGTTTTACATTTAAAAGATTACAAAATAATCTTCAAGTAAAATCTTAATCTATTTCTGGTCAGGTTGCTTGATAACTATTCCCTTGCCAGCTTGGACTTTAGCTTTGACAGGGGCTTCAATAGTTTCAGCATCAGCAGGCTTCTTGCCTTTTAGATCTTTCTTTTTGAGTTCTTCTGCCTTGATCTTCTGCCTCTCAAAATAATGATATGGCTTAGGGAAGTACTTGCTAGGCTTCACTGCAGTAGGAGGTAGCTTTCCCATCTTAGCCTTCCTTCTGAATTGAACAATGGCCTCTTGTCTTATTTCATGTTTTCTCCATTCAGCTTTAGAAAACCATTTGTTCCTGTCATGAGTATTGTCCTTGGCAGCTTTCCAGGCAGTTAAAATTATATATCTAGAGGTAGGGCTCCACTGTTCAAAATCTGGCTTTTGTTCTGCTTGTTCCCTAAACCTCTTCTTGGACAACCTTGTCTCTTCTTCCTTCTGTAATGCCTCTTGCATGGCTTCAGTAATAGGTTGAACAACCTTTTCAATATGGACATTGGCCTTGCCCTCAGGTGGGCTATACATTGTGCTTACATCTGCTTGAATCATTTCAAAGTCTGGAGGTGGATAAATGACCTGAGCTACTTCTGGTTGCTCACCTCCAAGATATGCAGTTTGAATTCCAGATTCAGCAACATTGTCATCATCACAGAGTGGAGGATAGCCCAGTGAAGCTCTGATGGAATTAGATATCCATTTGGCATGGTTAGAGCTAGCTTTGACTAAAACTCTCTCCCCCTTTATGACTTCTCTAGCCATGTGATCTCTGACATCATCCTTTTGAAACCTGATTTGACTATCCAAGTATCTGATTCCCTCTTTAAAGAATGGTTTAAGCTTTTGAAGTTGATCAGATATGACGTTCTGGGAGGCTTGGATTGCAGTCTTTACAGCAGAAATTTCCTCTTGAAAGGCTTTGTCAAAATCAGCTTTAGCAGCAGCAGTTGATGTAGAAGGTTCAGCAGCCTTGTTCTTTAACTCAGTGACTAGAGCATTATGTGAAGCAGTCAAATTGTCATTCATTCTTATCTGATTTTCCAGTACATACCCTTGCTTCAATGCTATATCATCCACTTGGGCTTTGATTTTCTCCTGGTGTGTTGCCAAATACACCACTGCATTTCCACCCTTGTGGAAGCATTCATTCATCTCCTTCTTGTTAAGGTTCATTTCAAACCTTATGGATTTTATATCTTGGGCAAGATCAAACTGTAAAGCTTTGTGCCCTTCATCTACATAAGCCTCTATAGCTTTCCTTTATTCATCCAGTTTTATCTGCATTGCAATCATTAAGGCACTATAATCAGCAGTTGGAGCTTGTTGAATTATAGGCTGTGGGGCTATAGATTGCAGAGCTTTCTTATAACTCTGACTTCTCCTTTTAAACACATATAGTTTATTCTTCTTTGCCCTAGCACTCTCCTCATCTTCAGATGCAGAAGTGCTGGCTATGTCAACCCTATCCTTAGGGCTTTGAGGCTTCTCAGGTTGTTGTCTTATAGGCTCTTCCAGAACTTGCACTTGCTCCCCCTCAGTAGCAGCAGTATCTCTTCCAACAGCTTCTTTGTCCATATCAAAATCAGCTTGATCTAGATTTAGAAATAAATCTTCCATGGAGAACTCTTGAGGTGATTGAGCTGGAGACATTCTTTGCTCTTCAACTTCTGGATCAGGAATAACTGGAACAGCAGATGTGACTTTGATAACAACATCTGGTTCTTGACTATGCAGCTGAGTTTGCTGAGGAACATCAGACAAATCAGCATCTTCTATAAGATATTCTAAAGTATTAAGGTCAGTGAGTACCTCTTGAATGATGATGGTGTCTTGCTCACTGTCCAGTGTTGATGGTTCTTCTACAACTGGTGGCTCCCCCTTGCTTTGATCCCTGTGGATGGGGCTAGCCTGTGGGAGCTCCCCCTGGATCTCAGCAATGTCTTGAGGAGCAGGAGTCTTCACTACAGGCTCTTCCTCTTGATCATCAGGAGTGAAAACAACATGTTCTTCACTCCCAGAACTACTAGTGGACACTTGTTCCACATGAGCTGTTTTCTTTTTCTTCTTTGGAGGAGTATCTTTCTCAGTAACTGGTTTCTCTGGGGTTGGCATTTCCTTGGACAACACCCTGTCCCATCTTGAAAAGATTCTTTGATCCATCTTCCTCATGTGGTTTATCTTGCTGCATGCAGCAGTATTCATTACCTCTGGTATGACACCAGCTAGGTATAGACTAATGATTCTGCCCAGGTTGGGCTTCTTCAGACTCTCCTTAATCTTCTCATAAACCACTGTAGACCAGTCTGTTTTCAGAGTGAATATTATCTGTTGGAACACCCTATTACTAATTTTGGTCAGGATCACTATGTCTCTAGGAATTTATGCTTTGACCTTCTGTATAGATAATAGGTAAATTAGAATTGAGTCTAAGGATCAGTAGTCTGGAATTGGAAGTTGCCTGAAGACCCAAGTTTTTCTGGAGACTAAGTCCAAATCGTCGAGCTCAGCACGACGTTTCGTCGAACTCCGGTCGACGATCGTCTAGCTCAACAATTGACAGATCGTCGAGCTCCATTCGACGATCGCTGAGCTCAACCCTCATAATATTGTCGAGCTCTGGTCGACGATCGCTGAGCTCAACTTCTCAATATCGTCGAACTCCATTCGACGATCGCTGAGCTCAGGTCGACGATTTTTGACTCTGCACTGGATCCTTATCTCTGAGCTCAGTTCGACGATCTTTGAGCTCAGATCGACGACTTCTTTGCTGCTTGCATTTTCCAGTTCGCTGAGCTCAGCTTGACGATAGCAGAGCTCAGTTCGACGATTTCAGTTATCTTTCAGAATTCAAATTCAAATCAGATAGAAGTTATTCTGCATTTAATTTAGAAGATCTGCCAGCCATTTTCATTTACTTCTGGAGCAAGTTTCAAGGAATTTTTCAAGGAACAAATCAGTGGACTTTCCTTCAGAACATATTATGCAATTAAGGCTGTAATTAATTCAGACCAACGGCTATCTTTGACAGAGCAATTTTCTATTCAGACTCAGAGAATAAAAGATAGAATGTTTTTGAATCAGACAAGAAGATAGACAAGAACAAGAGAATAGAGATAGACAAGAATAGGACACCAACTCAATACACAGAGACTCTCTCAATCTTCTGTCAACAAGAATTCAGAAGAACACTCATCAAAAAGAGATCAAGCTTTCAAACATTTTCAGATCTCTTCAGCTCTCAAGTGTTCAAGGCCAACATCATCTCAAGACTCCAGACACTCAACATTTCAGCTTGCTGAAATCATCTTCTGCTGGAGATCTATCTTTGAAGGCCTATCACCCTCAGCAAAGCTCACCTTCCTGAAGATTTCAAGGACTCAGGGGGAGCTTTGACAATATCACTGAATCTACATAGTCTTCTCAGTTGCTTGAGAAAGAGAAGACTGCCATCACTCTCTCAACCCCATTCTGTAAAGGGTTTTTCAAACTCCCTTCAAAAGTTTGAATCTGGTTTTTGAGCACCTTGTCAAAAGCTCATTGGTGGCAAGACACCTGATCAAAAAATCTAATTTGTTTTTTGAGCACCTTATCAAAATCTCATTGGTGCCCAGGACACCTGATCAACTCATCCTGCAGTGGATTCCTACCTAGGGTGGTAGAAGAGTGGATGTACCCAAGTTGGGGAACCACTATATTTCCTTGTGTCATCTGGTTTTGCATGTTTTCCTTTTGTTTCTGGCCTAGATTTTCTTGTGTTTAGTTTCTGCATAGCTTAGTTTTGTGGTTTATTTTATTTCTGCTTCCCTGCTTACACTCATTACAACAATTGTTGTAAAGCTTTGCAAAAGTTTTTACTTATGTTTTAAAAAGCACCATATACTCTATTCACCCCCCTCTAGAGTATATCAGATCTAGTTTCCCCTTTCAATTGGTATCAGAGCCAGGTTGGTTAAGCATACCATATCTGTTTGGTTGTACAGGCTAACACCTGAACCCCAAGATCCCAAACTAGATCCTTCTTTTGTTTTCTAGTATTAGATTTAGCTTGCACAAATCATGGCCAGAACAAAGATTATGCTAGCACCAGACCTCCAGTGTGCAATCTGTCAAAGTTTGCACTTTGGAAAGCAAGGATTAGACTATACATGAACTCTATTGACGAAAATATTTTTAGTTCTGTTTTGACAGTGTGCCCAAGACCTCCAGAGAGCACAAGCACAAATGCTGTTCCACCTCCATCAGGAACAGATGCTGACATCAAAAAGTGGAAAGTGGCTGATGCCAAGGCAATGAACATTCTAGCTCAGACAATGTCAGATGACATTTTTCAGAAGGTAGCTGAATGTAATTCAGCCAAGGAGATCTGGGACAAGCTCTCAGAAATAGTTTCAGGATCAGCTGATGAGAGAAAGGACAGAAGATCTCATCTCATCTCCCAATATGAGAACTTCAAGAAGGGAGAAACTGAGTCAGTGGGAGACATGTACAATAGATTGAGTCAAATTGTCAGTGAACTGAGGACATTAGACAAAGCAATCTCACTGACAGAACTCAATGACAAGATCCTAATGTGCTTCCCCAGCACTTGGGATTCAAGAATCTGGCCAATTAAAGATGCCAGAAGCCTAAATGAGATTACCACTGAAGCCTTGTTGGGTAAGCTCAAATCTTATGAGCTACTCATCAAGAACAGAGAAGAAGAACAGAAGGCTGCTTCTCCAGCCACAAGAAAGGAGAAGACTATTGCATTCAAGGCAGCTGAGGATCTGCCTGAAGAAAAGGCCACAAGCAATGATGAACTTCTCAGCCTGTTGGCCAAAAGATTCTACAAGATGGCCAGAAAGGACTTCAGAAGAAGATCATATAAGGAGCAAGACAAGCCAAGGTATGACAAGTCCATTGGCAATAGCAAAGACATTATTTGCTTTGGTTGCAGGAAACCAGGGCATATGGTTCCTGACTGTCCAGAAAACAAGAACAAGGACAGAAGGGATAGAAAAGAAAGAAGAAAGGAGAAGGACTCCAAAAGGCATGGAAGTAGCAAACCTTCCTCCAGCAAAAATAAGCACACAAGGAAAGGTTTTGTTGCTGAATCCTGGAGTGAGACTGAAGAGGAGTCAGAGGCCTCTTCCAGCTCAAGTGATGATGAGGATGATGCAGAGGAAAAAGATTTCTGCATGATGGCAATCAATGCCTCACAACACAACTCAGAGGAAGAGGAGTCAGAGTCAGACTCAGAGACTCAGCCTGAGGAAGATCAGGTAATCAGCTCTTTTGATTTCACTTCAGAAGATTTCAAAGTTGAATTTAAAGCACTATGTTTAGACCTGCTAAAGTCTGAGAAAGAGATCATATCTCTCAGAAATCAATTATCTGAACAAAATGCTTTAAAAACAGAAAACCTCAAACTCTCTCAGGAGTTGGAGAACTATAGGGAACAGATAGCTTCACTGAAGAGTGAGCTATCTGAGGCCAAGAAGCTTGAAGAATCTCTCAATGGGAGAAGCATCAAGCTGATGGACATCACAAGCACAGTGAACTTAAGATTCAACAGTACACTGGGATTGGGTGCCTTATCTAGCCAACCTATTATTCTAACAACCCCTATCAAGTTCATTTCTGACAAGGGAAAGGGAGTTGTAGAGGTTGCCAGGAAAAATTCTGATCTGCCTCAGAAAACCAAAGTCCAGCACAAATCGTCGAACGGAGATCGACGATCGCCGAATGAAGATCGACGATCGCCGAACGCAGCTCGACGATCTCAGGATAAATCGTCGAACGCAGATCGACGATCTCAGCCAAGATCGTCGAACGCTGCTCGACGATCCCATGTACCTGACCTCAGCCATAGTCGACCGTCGAACGGAGCTCGACGATCTGACCCAAGATCGTCGAACTCAGCTCCACTATCGTCGAACAGAGGTCAAAGCTCTGGAAATTTTTTCAAAGGCAAGTCAAAATTGAATCCTAAGGGTTCTTCATCCCAAACCTTCAACCCTTATACTGAATGGATTATACCTCCAAGGAGATATCATCCTGAAGGATATAAGAGTCAGCCAGGGATATCTTTCATTTCTGAATTTAAAGGTTATCAACCTAGGCCCAAGGTAAACTGGGTGAAAAATAAGTGAATTGCTTTATGTGCAGGTGAAGACCTATCCAACATCTAACCAGCAATGGTATTTGGATAGTGGGTGCTCCAAGCACATGACAGGGAACAAGGAGAACCTCAATTCCTTTAGAGCCAAGCTTGGACCCAAAGTTATCTTTGGTGATTCCAACTTTGGACAAACTAAAGGATATGGAGCAGTCCAGATTGGTTCTGTAACCTTCAAGAAGGTAGCATATGTGGAAGGACTGAAGCACAACCTAATCAGCATCAGTCAACTATGTGATGAAGGCTACCAGGTGAACTTCAGCAAAACTTCATGCAAAATCAAATCAGAGGACAACACAACTGTGTTGACAGGTAAAAGGAAAGGTAACATCTACTTAGTAGACTTTCTTTCAACTACTATAGATATCTGTTTATTCAACTCAGTTTGTAGACCAAATGTTTTATGGCATAAGAGATTAGGACACCTAAACCTTAGAACCATTGCTAGGCTCTCCAAGGACAATCTTGTTAGAGGACTACCTTCTGGCCCCTACAAGAAGGAAGGACTCTGCAAGGCTTGTCAATTAGGCAAGCAAACTAAAAATAGTTTTAAGTCACTTAATAAGAGTGATTCACCTAGGATATTATATCTGTTACACATGGATCTATTTGGACCCATCACAGTACAAAGCCTAGGAGGGAAATCCTACACTTTAGTGATTGTAGATGACTTCTCTAGATTCACTTGTGTGTTCTTTCTAAGGAAGAAGTCTGATAACTTTAAGTGTCTGACAGAGTTTCTCAAATGTATAAAGATTGAGTTCAATACTCACATTGCCCTGATCAGAAGTGATCATGGGACAGAGTTTGATTCTCTTCTTATGCAAGAGTTCTGTCAGAGTGAAGGGATCAGGCATACTTTCTCAGCTCCTAGAACTCCTCAACAAAATGGGGTAGCTGAAAGGAAAAATAGAACCCTTATTGAATCTGCCACTACATTGTTGTCAGATGCTCATCTACCTCTATCCTTCTGGGCAGAGGCAGTGAACACCTCCAACTATGTGCTGAACAGAAGCCTGATACATAAACTGAAAGGAAAGACTCCCTATGAATTACTCAAAGGGAAGAAACCTAAAGTTGACTATTTCAAAATTTTTGGTTACATTTGTTATATTCACAATAATGATAAGAAACATCTAGCAAAATTTCAAGCCAAAGCTGATGAAGGAGTGTTTTTGGGATACTCCATGATCAGCAAGGCCTATAGGGTTTACAATAAATCATTACTGAAAATTGAGGAATCTGTTCATGTTTCTTTTGATGAAACTAACATGTCTTTCAAGGAGAAGATTTCTTCTACCATAGAACCTTTGCAGGAACACTCTCTAGTTGAAGATATGAACAAGCTACAGGTTGCTCAAGAAGAAGAAAGCAGTGAAGATGAAAGCAATGCTCAACACATTGAAGCTCCATTTGAAGAACCAGTTGTTGTACCACAAGAGGAAACAACAACACAGGTTGGTGAACAATCAACACCCCCTGTTGATTTAGTAACATCAAGAGACCATCCAATTACCCAAATAATTGGAGAAATCTCAGCCGGTGTGCAAATCAGAAATCAGGTCAACCAAAGCCTGTTGCACACCTGCTTCCTTTCTCAAATTGAACCTCAGTCCATTCAAGATGCAGAGCAAGATCCACACTGGATCATTGCCATGCAAGAAGAGTTGCATCAATTTGAGAGGAATAAAGTATGGGAACTAGTGCCCAAGCCTAAGGATCATTCCATTGTTGGAACAAAATGGGTATTCAGAAACAAATTGGATGATCAAGGAGTAATAATAAGGAACAAGGCAAGGCTAGTTGCCCAAGGATATTCTCAAGAAGAAGGAATTGACTACGACCAGACCTTTGCACCTGTTGCAAGATTAGAAGCCATCAGGATATTTTTAGCTTATGCAACTCACAAAGGCTTCAAAGTTTATCAGATGGATGTCAAGAGTGCCTTCTTAAATGGAGACATCAAAGAGGAAGTCTATGTCAGACAACCTCCTGGTTTTATCTCTCCAACTCATTCTGATTTTGTTTTTAGATTAAATAAAGCATTATATGGTCTCAAGCAAGCTCCTAGAGCATGGTATGAGACCTTAGCATGCTTTCTTTTGGAAAATGGTTTTATAAGGGGTAGAGTAGACCAAACTCTTTTCATTAGAACCCATAAGTCCCATACCCTACTAGTACAAATCTATGTAGACGATATCATTTTTGGTTCTACTGACTCAAAATTGTGCAGAAGATTTTCTAACTTAATGCATTCTAAATTTGAGATGAGTAGCATGGGTGAGCTATCCTTCTTCCTAGGATTGCAAGTCAAACAACATGCTGAGGGCATCTTTATTTCTCAAACCAAATATGCTAATGAGCTGGTTAAGAAATTTGGCATGTCTGAGGCATCTTGCATGAAAACACCCATGCCTACCAATGCTGTATTGGATGCTGATGAACATGGGAAACCTGTTGATCAGACAACATATAGAGCAATGATTGGCTCTTTACTGTATCTTACAGCTAGTAGACCAGATATAATGTTTGCTACATGTATATGTGCTAGATTCCAAGTTAGCCCTAGAGAGTCACACCTCACATTAGTAAAGAGGATTCTTAGGTATGTTAAAAGTTGTCTAAATCTAGGTCTCTGGTATCCAAAAGATTCAGCATTTGAGTTAACTGGATTCTCTGATGCTGATTATGCTGGATGCAGAATTGACAGGAAAAGCACCAGTGGAACTTGTCAGTTTCTTGGTGATAGACTTGTCTCTTGGTTTTGCAAGAAACAAACATCTGTGTCAACTTCAACTGCTGAAGCTGAATATATGGCTGCAGGCAGTTGTTGTTCACAAATACTGTGGATTCAAAATCAACTCCTAGACTATGGTTACAACTTAGAGAAGTCAAAAATCTTTTGTGACAATACTAGTGCTATCTCCATAGCTCAAAATCCAGTCCTCCATAGTAGGACAAAACATATAGAGATTAGGCATCATTTCTTAAGGGATAATGTTGAGAAGAATAAAATTGAATTGCAGTATATCCCAACTGATTTACAATGGGGAGATATTTTCACCAAGCCCTTGGATGAAAAGAAACATACCTTCTTCCTAAATCAGTTAGGAATGTTAGAAGGAGGAAGTCTCAAATAATACTCAAGATTTTGAAAGCTAAAAATTGACCAAGACTAGGCAAAATTTCTGATTTTCCTTAGTATCTAAAATTTCTCTGATCTCTGAACTGCGCTCGACGATTTCCCCAAAGATCGTCGAACGGAGTTCGACGATTTCCTGAATCGTCGAACTGAGTTCAGCGCTCCTCAGATAGTATGAACTATCTCCTCTGGTCAACGATCGTCGAACGGCGCTCGACGATTTTGTTCACTGAACGATCGTCGAACGGAGCTCGACGCCTTTCCAGATCGTCGAACGGAGATCGACGATTTTGGAGTCTCTTCAGATTCCTTTAGAAGCCCCGATCGTCGAACTGAGTTCAACGATCTTTCCTTTTCTGCGTCGAACCCTAATATAAAACTCTTTTTTTGTCGTCGTTCTCTCTTGCGCTTTCAATTTCTCTGCAAACTTTTCTTCCCTCCAAGCAGTTCTACACTTGGTCGTTTTGTCTGTTGATTTTTTTGCAGGTACCATGGCCGTTTCTGTTGCTGTGCTCGCCGCCATGAAATTTGATGCCGGCTTTGACATCGATTTCGATTCCTTCAACACAACCGATCAAATCTTCCAGGATATTCTCACCTTATTCAAAGATCAGCAACTGTCTGCCCTGATGACAACTAGAATCAAACTTGCATCTGATGAGATTAAAGAATGGGTTTACACTGCCCACAACCTTGACACAAATACCATAGTTGGTTCCATTGGTGGCACCCAGGTACCTCTGACCCCAACAGTATTGACAGAGGTTTTTTGTTTAAGAAATGGTGAACATTCTGCTGAACTCTCTGGAGATGAGTTCTCTGATATTCTTGCCAGGATGGGTCATCCTGAGGGGAACCCTAACAGGCTGTTTAAGAGGAACCTGTCTGTGGAATACAGGTTTATGGCTGATGTAGTAGGCAAGGTTCTCTTGGCCAAGCATTCTGCTCATGACACAATCTCCAGATATCAGCTCTGCCTTATGGGAGCTCTGGTGGACAGAAAAAGCTTGAACTGGGGATAAGTATTTTTTGATCTGTTGAAGAAAAAGATAAACAAGACTTTTGTGAATTATGGAAGAATACTGGGAATCTTCCTCCAGGCCAAGTGCCCTACCCTGCTAGTCTCCTCTGGAGTGCACATCAATGCCTCCAAGAGACTCACCTGTGCCCTATTTGGGAAATGGGACAGGCAAATCTCCAAGCCCAGCAGGCCCTCTTCTTCTGCCCCTTCAGGCACCAGGACTCTAAGAGTCACTCCACCCCAGGTCTCTGCCCCTGCAGAAGACCTGCCTGCTGCCAGTGCTGCTGCTTCCCCTCCTCCAAGCCCAACTCTACCAATTCCATCCACCACCTCCGCCATTACCATTTCCAGCCCATCTCCAACATCTATTCCATCTCCAGCTACAATCTCTTCTCCACCAGCAGACCTCTTCCACCCCCTATTCTCCTATCCCCCACCAGCTGACACCTCATCTCCATCAATTCCCTCCTTTACACTTCTGGATGAATCCTATATGGATGATTCCCCCTCCTCTCCTCCAGAATTGCCATCTTCCTCCACAACTTTCCAAGACCTCCTCCACAAAATTATTGATCAACCCACCTTCACTCCCTCCATATTCATCCCTCTTTCTTCCATCTCTACAATCCCCTCTCCTGAACCTTTCATTCCACCCTTCAGCTCTCCTCCTCCAGATCCTTCAGCCATTCCTGTACCCTCTACCTCTGCTCCCCTTGAGCATGTAGATCTCCCAGCCCTTGCTGATCAGTTGTATGAGCTCCTTGCACCTAGGCTCTCCCTTCTCATGGAGGCCTCCTTAGCTCCTCTACAATAATCAGTGGCAGCTCTCTCTGCCAGGCTGTCCTCTTTCCTTACTCCTATAGCAGCACCCCCAGTAGTATGCCTTGATGCACAGGTCTCTGCATCCAGGCAGGGGGAGATGCCCTATGAAGCCAGCTTCCATGCTGCTGTTGCTGCTGCTGCTCCTCCTGCTGTTGTTTCTGCTACTACTACTGCTGCTGCTTCTGCTTCTGCTACTGCTGCTATTCCAGTCATAGCAATAGACCTAAGGTCTCTGCTATCTACTTTTGATACTGCTTACTACTGCTGCCTCCCAGAGCCCATGGCTGTCCAGCCCTCTAAAGATATGTCCAAGGCTCTAGTGCCCTTCTCTTGCTGTGACCCCAAAATCATTTCTGATTTTCTTCTGTCAGTGACTGCTGCTTCTGATGTTACTGCTGCTGCTGCTGCTGAAGACAATGTTGTGTCTACCTCTGAAGTTATATCTGCTGCTGAAGAAATTGTTTCTGATGAGCCCTTATCCCAGGATGTTTTGATGACAGAGGCTGTTGATTTTGAGCCTGCTGTAGAAGTTGTTGTTTCTGAAGCTGCTGCTGCTGCCCTCATTCCTGAAGTAATCTCTGTTGTAACATCTGCTGCTCCAGTACCTATAGTTACATCTGCTGCTGCTCCTGTTGCTCCTCCTGCTTTTGTATCTGTTACATCTGCTGTTTCTGTTGCCCCATCAGCTGCTGTTCAGTTAAAAGAAGATCTGATGAAGAAGATTGATGCTTTGTATGATGCACAGAGTTCAGAATCTGAGGACTATGACACTGCTTCTGATGACTCATCTGCCACAATTACTAAGAAAAGGAAAGCAAGAAGTAAGGCTTTGAAAAGGGTCCCTCCTGCCAAGATTAGAGATGACAATGATGTTCCATACTATATTCTGCACAATTGCCCAATCACTGAGCATTGGATGCAATTCTCTAAGAACCAGTTAAAAGCTATGAAGAAAAAGAGGAAATATGAGAAAGGTTCCTCTCAGTCCAAGCACCCTCATCCTCCTCCACCACCTCCACCTGATGCAGGTGCAGGTGGCAGCTCTGCAAGCTCAGGCCCTGCTAGAAGCCAGGCTCCCTACCAGCCTCATGCAAGAACATACCAAAGAGAAAGCCAGTCTAGGGGGTCTTACTCTAGAAGGGGAGGATATAGGGGAAACCAAAGAGAAACTCAGGTTTACTCTAAAGGATACTCCAGGCAGCACCCTTACTCTAGGGGAGGACATGTTCCATCTGACATTACTTCTGGTCCTTTTCCCTACAAGCTCAAAGATAATGTGACTGTCAGGACTGCTCAAGAAACTTCTTCCAACAGGTATGAGCCACCTGTTCCTTTTGAGGACCCTGAAAAAAATCCTATGGCTTGGACTGCAAGAATGAAAGAGCTGGCTGCCCTGGATCAAATCAAGAAAGCAAGAGAAAAAGGCCTAGACACTTCCAACATCACCACAATGTCAGAACAAAGGCAAAAAGAATTAGAGAGATATTCTTCAAGCAAGTTCTTTGATGCAGACAGATACATGGAATTGCATCTAGCTGCAGTGGTTCCCAGGACATCAAAGCAAATCTATTTGGGTGCAGCTGATGATACCAGATCAAAACAACAAGCTTTAGATCCTAACAGAGAAATTAAAATGGTAAAAGGCAAAGAAAAGGAATAACTCTGTAAGGTGATAATTCTTGGTTTTTCTGACTGCCCTCTGGATATCATATTTATATATATCTCTGTGATGGTTCTGTAATGTCTAGCTTCTGTTGTTTCTGTATTTTTTTTCTGTATGATGTTGTTTGTTTTTCATATGTCTGTAAATAGTTTTCCTAACCCAAATAGGGGGAGATTGTTGGAACACCCTATTACTAATTTGGGTCAGGATCACTATGTCTCTAGGAATTTATGCTTTGACCTTCTGTATAGATAATAGGTAAATTATAATTGAGTCTAAGGATCAGTAGTCTGGAATTGGAAGCTGCCTGAAGACCCATGTTTTTCTGGAGACTAAGTCCAAATCGTCGAGCTCAGCACGACGTTTCGTCGAACTCCGGTCGACGATCGTCTAGCTTAACTATTGACAGATCGTCGAGCTCCATTCGACGATCGCTGAGCTCAACCCTCATAATATCGTCGAGCTCTGGTCGACGATCGCTGAGCTCAACTTCTCAATATCGTCGAACTCCATTCGACGATCGCTGAGCTCAGGTCGACGAATTTTGACTCTGCACTGGATCCTTATCTCTGAGCTCAGTTCGACGATCTTTGAGCTCAGATCGACGACTTCTTTGCTGCTTGCATTTTCCAGTTCGCTGAGCTCAGCTTGACGATAGCAGAGCTCAGTTCGACGATTTCAGTTATCTTTCAGAATTCAAATTCAAATCAGATAGAAGTTATTCTGCATTTAATTTAGAAGATCTGCCAGCCATTTTCATTTACTTCTGGAGCAAGTTTCAAGGAATTTTTCAAGGAACAAATCAGTGGACTTTCCTTCAGAACATATTATGCAATTAAGGCTGTAATTAATTCAGACCAACGGCTATCTTTGACAGAGCAATTTTCTATTCAGACTCAGAGAATAAAAGATAGAATGTTTTTGAATCAGACAAGAAGATAGACAAGAACAAGAGAATAGAGATAGACAAGAATAGGACACCAACTCAATACACAGAGACTCTCTCAATCTTCTGTCAACAAGAATTCAGAAGAACACTCATCAAAAAGAGATCAAGCTTTCAAACATTTTCAGATCTCTTCAGCTCTCAAGTGTTCAAGGCCAACATCATCTCAAGACTCCAGACACTCAACATTTCAGCTTGCTGAAATCATCTTCTGCTGGAGATCTATCTTTGAAGGCCTATCACCCTCAGCAAAGCTCACCTTCCTGAAGATTTCAAGGACTCAGGGGGAGCTTTGACAACATCACTGAATCCACATAGTCTTCTCAGTTGCTTGAGAAAGAGAAGACTGTCATCACTCTCTCAACCCCATTTTGTAAAGGGTTTTTCAAACTCCCTTCAAAAGTTTGAATCTGGTTTTTGAGCACCTTGTCAAAAGCTCATTGGTGGCAAGACACCTGATCAAAAAATCTAATTTGGTTTTTGAGCACCTTATCAAAAGCTCATTGGTGCCAAGGACACCTGATCAACTCATCCTGTAGTGGATTCCTACCTAGGGTGGTAGAAGAGTGGATGTACCCAAGTTGGGGAACCACTATATTTCCTTGTGTCATCTGGTTTTGCATATTTTCCTATTGTTTCTGGCCTAGATTTTCTTGTGTTTAGTTTCTGCATAGCTTAGTTTTGTGGTTTATTTTATTTCTGCTTCCCTGCTTACACTCATTACAACAATTGTTGTAAAGCTTTGCAAAAGTTTTTCCTTATGTTTTAAAAGGCACCATATACTCTATTCACCCCCCCTCTAGAGTATATCAGATCTAGTTTCCCCTTTCATTATCCTTATCATGATTCCAAACATATAGGCAGACACTCTGTCATGCCCTCCAGGCTTGCTGAGTAAGCCTTTTCCCACAATCTCAGACATGAACTTCCCTTGATTATTCATGCCTTTCCTATTGAAAACAGAACCTATCTTCATCTTTGGATCAAGACCACACCAGGTAAGAGCTTCCCTGGTCTTTGAAGAAGTCACCTCTTCTTCATCTTGAGTTCTTGGCAATTGAAGAATCTTCCTCAGACTTTTTGGGGTTACCTTAACCGTTTCTCCATGAACTCTGGATTTGATTTTGTATCCAGATTCATCGACCTTCGCTCCATTAAGGAATTCAAGTACCTCCTTCTTCCAAATCTTAGTAGGTTCAGAAACTAAGTATTCTAACCCTGAATCGGCGACTAGGGTTACTACTGCCTGAATTTCTTGATCTGCATCGTCGAACGCGCCGCGCACAAGCTCATAACCTTCGTTAATGTTCTCCTCAAGCTTAGGTGCCATTAGGGTTTGTAGAATTTGTCTTTAGAAAAGAGAGGTGTCGACACAGTAGTTTTGGTCTCGAAACTTTGAAAGCGTGTTGACAAACAAAGACAGAAACTTATTTATACCTGTCTAATTTTGAAGATGAACAGGCGGGACAGCTAACTTAAAATGTGTCGACACTGGCAATAAGTGTCGACACTGACTTATAATGTCTCGACACACATATGTCGACACAAGTTTAGTCAACAGATTTTGTGGGTCGACACTTGGTTATATGTCGACACAACATAACTCGACACAATGTCGAGACTTTACTTAGTAAATATTGAGTAAAAACATAAGTGTCGACACCATATTGGATGTGTCGACACCTACTTGTCATGTGTCGACACTAACATTCTGAAGTGTCGACACCAACATCCTGGATGTGTCGACACCTTTTTCCTGAAGTGTCGACACCACTATTCTGTGTCGACATAGACTTGTCTATGTGTCGACACCTTTTTACTTAGCCAATTTTAATTCTGTAAACTTATTCTAAGTTTATCATTCCTAGTTCAATTTTGAATCTATTGAACTTAGCTTCTTCTAGGGGCTTAGTAAACATATCAGCTATCTGATTATCAGTTTTAACATATTCTAATAAAATATCTTCTCTTTCTACATGCTCCCTAAGAAAATGATATTTAATTTCAATATGTTTAGTTCTACTATGAGATCCAGGGTTATTAGCTATTGAAATAGCACTTGTAGAATCACAGAAAAGTGGAGTTCTACTTACCTGAAATCCATAGTCCTCTAGCTGATGTTGTATCCACAGAAGTTGAGCACAGCAACTACCTGCAGCCACATACTCTGACTCTGCAGTGGAGATAGCCACACTGTTTTGCTTCTTGCTACTCCATGAAATTAGTCTCCCACCTAGGAATTGACAGGTTCCAGTAGTGCTCTTTCTATCCTCTTTGCATCCTGCAAAGTCTGCATCTAAATAACCTGTTAGATCAAAATCTCCATTCCTAGGGTACCAGAGGCCTAGATAGGGAGTGCCCTTTAGATATCTCAATATTCTTTTGACTGCTGTCAAATGAGACACTTTAGGGCAGGCTTGATACTTTGCACAAACACATGTAGCATACATGATGTCAGGTCTACTAGCAGTCAAGTATAATAGGGAGCCAACTATCCCTCTATACAAGGTTTCATCTACAGGTTTCCCTGCATCATCCTTGCTAAGAGACATACTTGACCCCATAGGAGTCTTCATGGTGCTGGATGAATCCATTCCATACTTCCTTATGAGTTCTAGGGTGAACTTGGACTGACATATGGATAAACCACTTTCAGTCTGTTTAACTTGGAGACCCAAGAAAAACTTCAGCTCTCCCATACTACTCATCTCAAACTGACCTTGCATAAGTTTTGCAAACTTTTTGCAAAGGCTGCTTTCAGTAGACCCAAATATAATGTCATCTACATATATTTGGAATAGTATTACTTTGCCTCTAGATTCCCTAAGGAATAGAGTCTTATCTATTTTCCCCCTTGAGAACTTGTTCTCAATGAGGAAACTAGATAGGGTTTCATACCAAGCCCTAGGGGCTTGCTTTAACCCATATAAAGCTTTCCTAAGTCTATAGACATGATGAGGTAGAGTTGGATCAACAAAACCTGAAGGCTGCTCCACATAGACTTCTTGTTTAAGATTACCATTTAGGAATGCTGACTTGACATCCATTTGGTATAACTTGAATCCTTGATAGGTTGCATAGGCCAAGAACATCCTTATGGCTTCCAGTCTGGCTACTGGAGCAAAGGTTTGATCAAAATCAATACCTTCTTCTTGCCTATATCCTTTAGCAACCAGTCTAGCCTTATTCTTAATGATGGCCCCTTGTTCATCCATCTTATTCCTGTAGATCCACTTAGTTCCTATTACATTGTGGTCTTTAGGTTTAGGAACCAATTCCCAGACCTTGCACCTCTTGAACTGATTAAGCTCTTCTTGCATTGCTTCAGTCCATTGTGGATCTTATATTGCTTCTTCAAACTTCTTAGGTTCAACTTGTGACAGAAAGCTAGAATAGATTGCAGCATTCTGATTTCTGCTCCTTGTTTGAATTCCTTGTCTTGGATCTCCTATAATCAGCTCTACTGGATGATCTCTAAGTTGCCTGTGAGCTGGAGGCATCCTAACTTCTGGTTGAACTTCTTCAGCATTTCCATCATGCTCTATACCTTGGATTTCTTCAGCAATTGGCACATGTAGTTCTCCCCCTGGACAACAGCTACTTTCTTCTACTTGCTGTCTTGCAGCAGACACTTCTTCTATAGTAAGCTTGTCCATTTTCTTTGTCAAACCTGTGGGGCTGCATACACTACTAGACAACTCATTATTAATAAGTTTAGTCTCATCAAAAACTACATGCACTGATTCTTCTACAACTTGTGTAGTCAAGTTGTAGACTCTATAAGCCTTACTATTATTGCTGTACCCAACAAAAATTCCCTCTTGGGACTTGGCAGCAAACTTAGTTAAGTAAGACTTCACATTGTTAAGTATGAAGCATTTGCAACCAAAGATCCTAAAATAGGATAGGTTTGGTTTCCTGCCTATCACAACTTCATAGGGGGTCTTGTTAAGCCTTTTAGTGATGGTAGCCCTATCTATAACATGGCATGCAGTGTTAACTACTTCAGCCCAGAAATATTCTGGCAGTGATGTATCACTTAGTAGGGTCCTACTAGCCTCTATCAAGGTTCTATTCTTCCTCTCAGCAATGCCATTTTGCTGAGGTGTTCTAGGTGAAGAGAATTCTTGAAATATCCCAAAGTCTTCACATAGTTTTGTCATGCTATCAGACTGAAATTCAGTACTATGGTCACTTCTAATCTTGACCACTGTACTATTTAGTTCATTCTGAATTTGCTTGACAAAGTTGTGGAAGACACTAGGTGTTTCAGATTTCTATCTTAAGAAGAACACCCAGGAAAACCTTGAGTAGTCATCTACAACTACAAAGGTATAGACATTCCTACCTAAGCTGTGAACTGGCATTGGACCAAAGAGATCCATATGCAAGAGGTATAAACACCTCACAGCATCTTTGTTTTCTAATCTTCTAAAGGTGGATTTAGTCTGCTTGCCCTTTTGACAAGCTGAGCAAATACCATCTTTAACACACTTAACTTGAGGACCATTCCTCACTAACTCTTTGCTAAAGAGTTTGCTAATAGTCTTGTAGTTAAGATGGGCAAGCCTCTTATGCCATTTGACACAATGAGAGACTGTCTCATCATCTACAAGACAAACTGGAGAACCATTGTTCTCAATCATAATGTCTAGACAGTAGACATTTCTTTTCCTATAACCTGTCAAAATGATCTCTTGATCACTTGACCTCTTGATATGACAATCATTCTTAACAAATGAGATATCATACCCTACATCACTTAATTGACTTATACTTATTAGGTTGTGTTTCAACCCTTTAACATAAGCCACATGAGTAATGGTAACTAAGTTTGTAGAAATGTTTCCAAATCCTTTGATGATTCCTTTTTCAGAACCACCAAAGGTTACTTTTGGACCATCTTTTATTGGAATATAGTCCTTTAGTAATCCTCTTGTTCCAGTCATATGTCTGGAACATCCACTGTCCAAGTACCATGTAGGGGTATGGCCACTTGGACTCACGTGCAAAACAGATTAATGAACCTTAGAACCCAAAGAATTCTTGGGTCCTTGGTACTTGTTAGTCTGTAACTTGACAAAACTACCTATTGGCTTTCCACCAGGTAGCTTGCTACTCACTTTGGCACTAACATTGTGCCAACAGTCCACTACAAAGTGGCCCACCTTGCCACAGCACCAGCATTCAAACTTATTGTACCTTTGCTTAGGTACAGCCTTTGCTGTCTTATCTACAACAGACTTGTTGAATGTTGGGGCTTTGCCCTTGGACTTGGACTGCTCAGTCCTTGCAGGTCTAGTAAAGCCCAGTCCAGCCTTGCCTTTATGATGAATAAAATCATCAATTAAAGGTAACACTGACTTAGGTTTAGAAAACCTAGCAACTAAGTCATTCTCCTTCTGAAGATTGATCTCCAGATTCTTAATTTGATCATTCTTAAATGATATAGTACCCATCTGAATCACTGTTATGTGTTTCAGCCTAGCTATCACATTAAGCTTTTGATCAAACTGCTTCTCAAAATCTATTGCAGTAGCTTTAAGATCAGCAATTTCCTTTGCCTGACTCTTGGCTAGGGACTTGCTTTTCTTGTAAGCTTGCAACAACACCTTATATTCATCTATAAGCTGATGAATATCATCCTCAGACTCAGATACATTCTCATCACTTGATGATGATGAATCTGAATCTGAACTAGAATAAGAAACTGAACTTTGTACCTGACTGGGTCCTGGCTGTTCCAGGATCTTGACACTCTCTGTCAAATCCATTATCCCTTGGCATTGACTGTCTTCTTGTTCATAAATAGACTCCATTAACTGCATGAATTCTTCCTCTTCTTCTTCAGCAAACAGCCCTATGTAGGCTTCAGCCTCAGACTCAGTTTCTGAAGAAGAGATATCTGATAGAGTCTTCTCTTTCTTGGCTACAAAAGACTTCTCTTTCTTGCCTTTGAAGTGAGCCTTTTTCCTGTCACCAGATTCCTTTCTTTTCTCTGGACAATCTGCAATAACATGGCCCTGTCTATTGCAGCAATAGCACACTATCTTTGATCCAGTTGCCTTGCTTGACTTTGTCCTCTTCCTGTCTTTCTTTGAAGGCTTTTTCTCCTGATAAAAGACTTCCTTTCCCTTTGAAGTAGAAGTTCTTAACCTCCACTGTTTCTTCTTCAAGAATTTCCGAAACTGTCTAGTGAAGGCAGCAAAGTCTTCATCACTTTCACTGCTCTCACTCTTTGTGTTGACTGACTCATCAGACTCTGAATCAACTACCTCTGGAGGTGGAGTTGATGACTTATTCCTGCACTTTCTGGGAACTTCTGTCTTGAAAGCAACTGATCTTTCCTTGTGTTCAATTCTTGTTGACTACTCCTCCTCTTTCCTCACTGTCAACTGCATCTCATATGACAATAACTTGCCAAACAGTGTAGGAGGAGGAATTTCCCCCCAACTTAGCCATTTCTCTTATGGCACAGATCTTGGTGTCCCAATCTTTGGTTAGGGACCTTAGGAACTTATCATTTAGTTCAGAGTTACTGAACTCTCTTCCATAAGATATGAGTTCATTAACTATTCTGTAGAACTTCTTGTAGCACTCAGTTATGCTATCACCTTTTCCTTGCCTAAAACTCTCATACTCCTGATTTAGCAAGGATTTTCTATCTTGTCTAACTTCTTCAGATCCTTCCATATACACTATAAGAGTGTCCCACATCTCTTTGGCTGTCTTGCAGTGTATAAGATTCTGAAAAGTTGCATCATCAATGGCACTCACTATTATGTTCTGTGCCCTCTTGTCCATTGTGGCTAGGACAATCTCATCCTTAGTCATCTCAGAGAAATCCTTTGGAGTTCTCTGATTTGCATCCAAAACTGAAATCTTCATGGCCACATAAGGCCCTTCCTTTACTGTGATGTAGATTCTAGGGTCTGAGGCCTCCATAAACAGCCTTACCCTTTCCTTCCAGATCCCAAAGATCTCTTTCCTGCATATGGGTAATTTCATGGAACCCAATTCCTTGTGATTCTCAAAGGAACCCATGTTTCTTGACTTTCTTGAATTTCTTGAATCTGTGTTTTGCCTTACACTGAATCTGCCAAACAGGATCTCCTTAGACTGTTAGTCCTTTTTGAGGAACCTGACTTTGATACCACTTCAAAGATATAGTACCTAAACACCTAGAGGGGGGGTGAATAGGTGAGCTAATCCTTTATACACTTTAATGGCAGCAAACAGTTAATTATCACAGATTTCTAACTTTTGCACAACAATCACAAAGCATTCACAGCATACACAGCACAATCACAGCAGACACAGTGGTTTATAGTGGTTCCCCAAGATATGGGTACATCCACTTTCCCCCTTCGACTATCTAGCAGTGTACTAGATTCGGCCAAACTCCTCCACTATCTCAGAACCCAAATTGGTTCCTACACCTCAGGCCCAAAGCCTTACAACTCAGCTTTATCCCAAAGCCTACACTCAGCCAATCAAGTCCTACACTAAGCCAACCAAGTCCTACACTCAGCCAACCAAGGCCTACACTCAGCCAACAAGGCCTACACTCAGAGATCTCAATCTCCTACACTCAGGCTCTCAAGCCCTACCCTCAGCCTTTATAATTATAGGCTTACAATTTACTCAGATCCAAAGGATCCTACAAGTTAAAAATGTATTACAAATATTAACTCAACAACTCAGAAATGAAAGAGGGGAGTTGAGAGTTTCTTGATGAGTTCTTGGAAGAACTCAGCTGGATTCACTCTGACTTAGCTTTCTTCAAAGCTTCTTGAGTAGAACTGAATAAGACTGAATCCTCCTGCAGTTGTTCCTTGACCTCTGCCACTTAAGATCCAGAATGAATCTGAATCCTTCTTCTCAGCCTAGTTCCAAAGGCTGATTTCTTGGATGGAGCCCTCTCTCTCCAACTTCTTAGATCTGCTCTTGGACTGCAAGATCTTCTTGTGTTGATACTCTGTGTACCACTTTGATAACTTGTTCTTCAACAATGTGATCCACTTAAATAACAATCTGAACAATAGTTTCTGTAAACTGTAGGTGCCTATTTATAGGCCTTTTTCATGGTAACCGGCTGGTCCGGTCCATAACTGACTTCTGATATCTCTGACAGGTGCTGTAGACCGGCTGGAACGGCAGCTGTCAAGTCATTCAGTCATTTCTTGAAAATCTCTAACTGTCTGTAAGTGTCGAGACTTTCTGTCTTTAAGTGTCGACACTTATAGTCCAAGTGTCGACACATGTTGTGTAAGTGTCGACACAAGTCTACAAGGTGTCGACACAACTCCTTGTATGTCTCGACACAGATTCTTCTGCATGTGTCGACACTGAAATTGAGTGTCGACACAAGTACTCGTTCTTCTAGCTTTTGCTGAATTCTTCTAAGTGTCGACACATCTCCTTTGTGTCGACACAACTTCTTTTATTGAATCTGTCAACTGTCGACACTGCTTCTTGGTGTCGACACATAGTCTTCAATGTCGATACTTGTTGAGTGTCGATACAGCTCCTTGTGTCGACACACCTTCTTCTTGTTGAGACTTCAGCTGAGTGTCGACACATTCCCTTAGTGTCGACACTTGTACTTAGAATTATTTTCTTGATAATTCTGTTCTTTTCTAAGTGTCGACACAGCTGCATGTGTCGACACTTTCTTCAAGTGTAGAGTTTTCAGCTGAGTGTCGACACATTGTTGTTAGAAAGTAGCGAAAAAGAGAGAACAAGCGGATAAGCTTTTGAATAATTGAAATTTTATTATCCAAAAAAGATAACTATTACAAAGGTATGCCCTCCCTTATATAGAATGGAGGAGAGATGAGAGAATACAAATAAGAGTGTGGGACTAAAAATTTACAAGCTAAGCGGACTGTACAAAGTAAACCGCACAAGCCGCGCGGTTAGACAGAAGGACTAACCGCACGGCTACAACAAGAGAAGCGGAGAGGTCGCCTGTGAAGATCGCTAGACCGCCCGGTTTACAAGCTGGCGAGTCAAACCGCCAGACCGCGCGGTCTTCAACCCGCCAAGACAGACCGCCCGGTCACCAACTTCAACACTCTCCCTCAAGCTGGAGCATATATATCAATCATGCCCAGCTTGTCGCAAACATGCAGAAACGAGGCGGAAACTGGCTTGGTGAAGATGTCAGCTAGTTCTTTATCAGAGGTGACAAACAGAGTGCAAATTTGTTCTTTTAAAATCTCTTCACGAATGAAATGGCAGTCAACCTCAATGTGCTTTGTTCTTTCATTGAATACCAGATTTTTTGGAGATGTATGTGGCGGCCTTGTTATCACAGAACATAGGTAGAGGATGGTTCTACACCTCTCCTAAATCTAGCATGAGAGCCCGCAACCATTTCAACTCACAAGTGGTTGACGCCATACTGCGATACTGAGCTTCTGCACTGGACCTGGAGACAACAGACTGCTTCTTGCTATTCCAGCTCACCAGATTTCCCCCAACAAAGGTGCAAAAACCTGAGGTTGACTTGCGATCCCCTTTGTCATCAGCATAACTTGCATCTGAGTAGGCTTCAATACTCAGATGACCATTCTTCTGAAAAAGTAATCCTTTCCCAGGCGCTGCTTTGACATACTCCAAGATCCGCAAGGCGGACTGTAGATGACACTCCCTAGGTGCTTGCATGAATTGACTCACCTTGCCCACAGCATAGGAAATGTCGGTACTAGTCACTGTGAGATATATGAGCTTACCAACCAGACGCCTATACCGCGAACTATTTGAAAGAGGAGGCGAATCATCTGTCCAGGTTTTGTCCTCCCAGTAGCCATGGGGCATCGGGCAGGTTTAGCTCCAGTTAATCCTGCCTCTTTTAAAAGATTAAGGGCATACTTACGCTGAGAGAGAACTAAGGAGTCGGGCTTCCGAGAGAGTTCGATCCCCAGAAAGTACTTTGGAGAGCCCATATCTTTAGTGATCAGATGTTGGTGAAGATGTCGCTTTGTCAGGGCTACCCCTTCCTGGTCATCGCCAGTGAGAAGAATATCATTGACGTACACAGCAAGAACAACCAGCCCAGAAGGAGTTTTGCGAATAAAGAGAGAGTGATCAGCAGAGCTTCGCACAAAACCAACAGCCGCCACAATGCCGCTGAACTTGTCAAACCAAGCTCGAGGACTCTGCTTGAGGCCATAAATTGCCTTCTGCAGCCGGCATACTCGTGTCTCCCCCTGAGCAACATACCCAGGAGGTTGCTCCATGTAAACGACCTCGTGAAGATCACCATAAAGGAAGGCATTCTTGACGTCCAGCTGAGAAATCAGCCAATCCCGATTGACGGCCACAGAGAGAAGAACCCGATTAGTGCTGAGACGAGCCACAGGGGATAAGGTGTCAAAGTAATCAACCCCATAGGTCTGAGTAAAACCCTTAGCAACAAGCCGAGCCTTATACCGATCCACAGTGCCGTCTGGGCTAAATTTGACCACAAAGACCCAGCGACAGCCAACCACATCAGTATCGAAGGGAGGAGGAACAAGAGTCCAGGTACCCCGCTCAGTTAGGGTCGCTATTTCCTCATCCATGGCCATCTTCCAGTGAGGAATAGCAAGGGCCTCCTGATAGGAGCGGGGTGTGGTAGTGGCAGAGATAGCCAGTGCAAATGCCCTGCGAGAAGGAGTAAGACGATCATAGGAAACAACAGCAGAAAGGGGGTGTAAGGTACACGTCCGCACCCCTTTGCGAAGAGCTATAGGAAGATCCAGGTCAGCCGGGCCCGCGGCATCCGGAGCATCCGTGGTAGAGAAAGCTGTCCCAGGAGAAGAGAGCGACGGCAGCGGAGATGAGGGAGAGGGTGGTGGAGAAGGGAGAGCGAGAGAGGTGGAGGAAGAGGAGGGGGTGGAGATGGTGTAGGGGTGGAGAGAGTAGTAGAAGGCGAGGGAACGAAGGGAACGTCAGGAGAATCAGAAGCCGGGAGAGGAGAAGAGTCATCCGAGAAGTAGGAGGTATTCTCGAAGAAGGTGACGTCAGCAGAGACGAACTGCTTATGAAGGACGGGATCAAAGCAACAGTAGCCTTTCTGAGTGGTGGAGTACCCTAGAAAGACACATTTGGTGGAGCGAGGGGAGAGCTTATCACGGGTGGCAGAAGGGGTATGCACAAAGGCAGTGCATCCAAAGATTTGGAGAGGAAGAGGAAACGGCTCCTTGCCCGGATACAAAATGGAGAACGGGGTTTGGCCGTGAAGAACCGTGGAGGGAATGCGATTGATGAGGTAGCAGGCAAGAAGAACAGCATAGCCCCAATAGGAGCGAGGAACATGCATCTGGGTCATCAAGGTGCGAGCGACATCGAGCAGGTGACGGTTTTTGCGTTCGGCCACACCATTTTGTTGTGAAGTATAGACACAACTAGTTTGATGAAGAATCCCATTTTGCATGCAGAATGTAGAGAAGTCACGACTGAGATATTCTGGGGCATTATCAGACCGAAAAACTTGGATAGAAACACCAAACTGAGTTTTGATCATGAGATAGAAGGATGTCCATACAGAGAATAATTCGGAGCGATCTTTTAATAGATACACCCACGTATAGCGGGAGAAATCATCAATGAACATGACAAAATAGGAACTACCCCGACCAATGGTAAGAGTAGGAGAAGGACCCCAGATATCGGAGTGGATAAGATCAAACGGACGGGTAGAGCTACGAACGTGCTTTGGAGGGAAGGAGGAGCGGTGATGCTTGCCAAGCTGACAGGCCTCACAGTTGAGCGGAGGACTTTGAGGAGGAAGGTGGGGCAGAAGTTGACGAAGAAGACGGGAGGAGCATGACCAAGGCGGAGATGCCATTGGAGAAGATTTGTGGAGGTGGAGGAGAAGGTGGAAAAAGCAGAAATGTTATCCAGGAAGTATAAGCCGCCACTCTCAGTCCCAGTAGCAATCGTCCGTTGGGAGTCCGGATCCTGAAAAGAGCAAGAAGTAGAAGTAAATGTGACGGAACACTGTAATTGCTTGCAAAGAGAGGTAACAGATAATAAGTTGCACGGGAACTGGGGCACATATAGAGTATCCGCCAAGTGAAGAGACGGAGTGGCATGAACTATCCCTGTTCCATGGACTGATGATGAAGAGCCGTCAGCGAGAATAACCGGGGGCAAGCGAGCATGTTTTTCTAGGAGAGAGAAACACGGGAGATGGCCGGTCATATGATTCGTAGCACCAGTGTCGATCAGCCATTTTCCCTGAGTAACAACGTGTGCACGACCAGAAGACGTGACAACCGAGGTGAATGGCCTGGAGGAGGATATGAAAGCCATGAAGGGAGGAAGAAGAAACTGCAGCAGTCTTGGTGACAGCACACCAGCGGCAAGAAGGGCCACGACCAAGGTGCAGAGCACAAGCCGCGCGACTGAACCAGGAGGTCGCGGCGACTAACAAGCAGGAGCGGCTAAAGGAAGAAAGGCAGAGAGGCCGCTCAAACAAGGAAGAATCCGCGCGAATAGAGAGAAAGCCGCGGGGAGAGGAAAAGAGAGCAGACCGTGAGAAACCGCAGCGGGTTAAAGGGAAGAAGCCGCGCAAACACGAGCGGCTAGGAAGCAGAACAAGGCACAGCAGGGAAGAGGTCGCGCGTACTGAAAAGGCCGAGCAAACAGAAGATAGGGGAAGAGCAGGTGACCGCGACCAAGATGCAGGTGAGAGAGGAACAACCCGCACGGTCAGGCAGATCACAGCAGCAAACCGCGAGTACAGAGACAAGAGGAAAGGGAAAGCAGAAGCGGACAGGGAGAAGAAGTCCGTAGCGGGTAGAGACAATGCCGCAATGACTAGGAAGTCGGAGAGGCAAGAAAGAACAAGGAGCGCGGCGACAAGGAAACAGGTCGCTGCAACGAATAGCGGTAAGAGAAGAGAACCAAGAAGAAGCAAGCCGCGCGAACAGGGCAGCGGACAGAAGGTAAGTCGCGAAACAGGTCGCAGAAAGCGGAAAACAAGCCGCGAACAACAGAGAGCGCACAGAATCAGGAGGAAAAGACTGTGTCCTCTGATACCATGTTAGAAAGTAGCGAAAAAGAGAGAACAAGCGGATAAGCTTTTGAATAATTGAAATTTTATTATCCAAAAAAGATAACTATTACAAAGGTATGCCCTCCCTTATATAGAATGGAGGAGAGATGAGAGAATACAAATAAGAGATGTGGGACTAAAAATTTACAAGCTAAGCGGACTGTACAAAGTAAACCGTACAAGCCGCGCGGTTAGACAGAAGGACTAACCGCACGGCTACAACAAGAGAAGCGGAGAGGTCGCCTGTGAAGATCGCTAGACCGCCCGGTTTACAAGCCGGCGAGTCAAACCGCCAGACCGCGCGGTCTTCAACCCGCCAAGACAGACCGCCCGGTCACCAACTTCAACAATTGTGCTGGGTGTCGACACTTACTTCATGTGTTGACTCCTCTGGTTGTGTGTCGACACATTGTGCTGAGTGTCGACACATACTTCAAGTGTTGACTCTTCTGGTTGTGTGTCGACACATTGTGCTGGGTGTCGACACATAGTTCAAGTGCTGACTCTTCTGTTGAGTGTCGACACATTGTGCTGAGTGTCGACTCTTGTACTTAGTCTCTGTAGACTTTTGCTGAGTGTCGACACTTTCTGGTGTAGACACATCTTCACTGGGTGTCGACACATCTCCTTATGCAACACTTTCTGTCTGCACTTTTCTTCACTGAGTGTTGACACAGCTCCAAGTGTCGACACTTTCTGTCTGGTGTCGACTCTGCATCCCAGGTGTCGACACAATGACTCCAAGTGTCGACACTGCTTGTCTGGGTGTCGACACAAGTCTTCTTAAGTGTCGACACTTTCCCTCTAGGTTTCGACACAATGACTCCAAGTGTCGACACTGCTTGTCTGGGTGTCGACACAAGTCTTCTTAAGTGTCGACACTTTCCCTCTAGGTGTCGACACATGGACTTAGAAACTTTTTGCTTCAGTCCAGAGATTACTTAACCTGCACAAGTAAACTCAACATACATCAAATACAATATGATGTATATCATTGAGTTGGGTGAGGCTTCTTCAAATCAGGTACATTTGACCAATGTACCCAACAGTTATGTGTTTGCAGGATTCTTACGGGAAGTGTAGACCAATGTCAGTCTACAATGGGTCACCAAACACAGGACCATACAATGTAATCCCTCATTGTGTGTTCCAAAGTGTTGACTCATGTGTAGCCTCTCTATTGGGATACACTTCATATTCAAGCTCTAGGACTATGGGAAAAGACTTGATTCTGATTTCACCTTAGAAGAAGAAAAATTATGTCAGAAAAATTTTTCTAAGTAAAGTACTCGAGTAGTTCCTTACTTACTCGAGTAAGTTACTGAGTGTATACTCGAGTAGTAATTCACTTACTCGAGTAGTTAAGATATGCTCGAGTAGTCCAATTATGGCTCTCGAGTAGTTCATCTTATTTACTCGTGTAGTTTCCTTTTACCTCTCGAGTTTATAGAATTCTCTTTTAAAGTTTTTCTAAGTTATATACTCGAGTAGTATTATAGTGTACTCAAGTAGTTCTATATTCTGTCTCGAGTTAATTGTATTCTGACTCTCCTATAGTTCCTACTTACTCGAGTAGTCAGATGCTTTTACTCGTGTAATCCAGATTCCCCCTCCAGAAAATTTCTCTGAGTGATTTACTCGAGTAGTTCATGTTATATACTCGAGTAGTTCTAATTGTGTCGAGTAATTCATCTTATATACTCGAGTAATTCCCTATGTCCCGAGTAGATTATCTTACATACTCGAGTAGTTCAGTTTTTCCTATTCCAGAAATTTCAAAAGTGTTTGTCTCGAGTAGTCTCTTATATACTCGAGTAGTTCATTCTTATGTACTCGAGTAGTATTTCTTGTACTCGAGTAATTTTCTCCACCTCTTGTGTAAGTACTTAAGTACTCGAGTAAGTCATTTTTGTTAATCGAGTAATTGAGTCTTTCTCATTCTTATTTACTCGAGTAGTTGACTCCACATACTCGAGTAATGATTTCTTTTTCTCCCGAGTAATTTTTCTCATGTGCTCGAGTAGTCATCTTCTACCTACTCGTGTAGTGCTGCACATACTCGAGTAGTTCTACATGAGTCGAGTAATTTACTTTGACTTTTCATAAATTCTTTAAGTCCAAACCTAACGGTCTTATTCTCAAACGTTGACGTGATTGGTCCACATGTCTTTCATAATGACGCAATTATGGCTAATCTTTTCTTCTCCTATAAAATGTCTTATCAAACCGACAAACCCTAAGTTTTCAAAGAAAATTATTCTAAGAAGTTTTTGCAGCCGTACTTTCTCTCTAAGAAGATTTCTGTCTCCTCTCTCTCTCTCTCCAAGAAACAGAAATCCGTCATCTTCACTGTCTCTGATTTCCGATCGGCTAGGATTTCTTCTTTTCAGAGGATTCAGATTAAGAAGGCTCTGCAGATTGAGATCTCCGCTCAACGCTTCATCTTCTCATTCGATCATGTAAAGTCGAGAAGTTCCAGATCTGATATTGCCGAGATTCTTCTTCAATATTCTGATAAAGCCGCACGCTTAGAAGAAGGAATTTCTGATTTTCTGTTGTAGATCTGAACAAGAGAATTTACTGTTTGTATTTCTGTACTACTTTATTTCATTATTATAGGAGAAGTTTTCTCCGAGTGTAGGAGTTTTCAACTCCGATATTGTAGGAAGTTTTGCCTTCCGAGTGTAGATCCGTTTTGTGGATCGAGTTTGTAGGAACATTGTTCTGTGGGTAGGATTGATTTCCAATATGAGATAGTGGAGTAGCCGAGTCTAGTGTATTGCTAGATCGGTGAGGGAAAGTGGATGTACCCAAGGTTGGGGAACCATAATAAATCTTGCCTTGTCTGTGTTTGCTTGTTTGGTAGATAGATCTGTACTTTGGTTGATAGTTTTTTTTTTCCGTAAAAAGACGCACAACTCACCTATTCACCCCCCTCTATATGATTTAGGTTGTCAACTATTATCTTTCAAGATCGACGAACTGAGAAAAGTTCTTGAGAAATTCATCGACCTGAGATCGACGAACTCTCTGTGTGAAGTTCTATTCATCGAACGGAGATCGATGATAGTGCTTCAGAAAATGTTTCTTCGACCTGAGCAAGATGAAATGTTTTCCCTTCTTCAGACTGAGATCGACGAACTCTTTTGTCAATAAAATATTTCGTCAAACTCAGATCGAAGAATTTTGTTTATTTCGCAAGATAGAGTCTGTCGCTTCATATTCTGAAAACCATATAACTAAGTTTTCTTTGAGCTCCATCCCACGCTTTCTATTCCCCTTGAACTTGATCATTCTGTTTCCTTTTACAGGCGATTAATGGCGATTTTGGCGAGATCTCTGGAGGAGATGAAATTTGATATGGGATTCGACATAGAATTTGAATCGTTTCAACATTCTGATCAAGTTTTTCTGGATATCCTGAAATACTTTGAAGAGCAACAGTTGAAGAATTTTATGACAACCAGAATCAAGATTGCTGCTAACAAAATAAGAGAATGGGTGTTCACCTCCTCAACTCCAGATGCCGACTTGATGACAGGCACTATATCTGGTAACCAGATTTATTTTTCCCCCCGCCGTGTTAACTGGAATTTTTGGGTTGATGAATGTTGAAGAAGATATCGAGATTGATAATTCTGAATATGATGACATGCTGAATAAAATGGGTCATGTTGGAGAGAACCATAATAAATTTTTAAAGAAGAATTTGTCTTCTAAATATTAATTCCTTGCTGATATCATTGGAAACGTTTTGCTGGGTAAACACACAGCCCATGACTACATTACCAGGCACCAGTTCTTGGTGATGTGTGCTGTGGTAAATAAGAAAACGGTGAACTGGGGAAAACTACTGTTTGATTTGATCAAGAGGAAAAATACTAAGAAAGAAGTTTGTTTTGGAAGAGTTCTGGGCATTTTCATACATGAAAAGGCTGCTGAATCCCTGGTCTACCAGACCATTTTCTCTAATGATTCCAAAAGGCTAACATGTGCCTTGTTTGGAAGGTGGGAGAGGACAATCTCTAAGCCATCCAGGGGTTCCTCCTCATCTACACCTTCTGAGAGCACAAGGTCTGTTCCAGCCACTCCCTACCTTGTTGAAGAAGTTTCCATTCCACATCCTCCTTCAACAACACTTCCTCTAACAACTCTTTCATCTCCTCAGTCACCACCTCCTCCAACAATAACTCCACCTTCAGAAAATATTCCCCATCTACATGCATTCCATCACCTGCCTCACCAATGCATCAACAAATTCCTATTGAATCTCCAGAATATATCACACCACCCCAATCTCCATTACCACCTCATCTTACTGACATACATCCTCATACATTCTTTTCATCCCCCACAATTGATTTGCTAACCTCCTTACCATCTACACCAACTTCACCTCAACATGACATCTCCACTCTTGTTCCATCTCCTTCTGCATCACCTTCACAGGATGACATCATCCAAGATATTAATCCACCTGATTTCATTCCTCCCTTTCATACATTTGTATCCACTCAAACTCCTCCTGAGTTTATGGATATGGATTCCCCTTCCATTCCCACCCTCCTGGAGCACATCACTCCAGTCATCAGACAACTCATTGCAGAGGCAATCACACCTCTTGCTGCCTCCATCTCATCTCTTGCTACCCTCTTTGCTGCCTCCCCTGTCCCTTACTTCTTCTAGGGGCCTAATTCTAGTATACACTAAAACCAGGCAGTGGGAGATGCTCGATGAAGAAGCAGCTCCAGCAGCTGCAGTTCCAACAGTTACAGTAGTTACAGCAGCTGTAATTGGTATTGAAATGGTCTGTACAAATACAGAAATTCCAGAGAATATAACAACTACTGGTGATTACATTATAAATCACACAGTTAATCTATATTTTTTACTAAATTCTTTCAATTTTGTTTACAATAATATTTTACCCAGGTTTAATGTACAACAATCTAGAGCTATTGTACATTATACTTCTCCAATAAGCCATGAAGTTGTTAATCAATTAAAGGTAAGTTTTGCAGCTCCAGTAATTACAGAAGAACATGTGACTGAGAATGTTCTTGAACAAGTCTCTGCTCCAGAGCAAAAAGCCTTTTCCCCTCCTACTTATAAAATGGATGATAGTCCTTTACCAGGCCTGGATGATATTATCCTTGCAGATATAGCAGAAGAGAATAAAACAATTTCTGAAAGTATGGTTGTACCAGAGGTTGTAGAATCTCAAATGCTTCCTCAAGCTGAGATGGACATTTCAAAGGAAATCTTGAAGCCAATTGATGCGATGTATGACAACCCTCCAGGATCCTCTGATGATGAAAATGATGATGAAGATTTTGATGAATCTGATGATTCTAAAGCAAAGAAGAAGGTTTCCAAGAAAAGAAAAGTTGTTCCTAAGGTGTTCCTAAGCCCAATCCCAATGCAGACACTCCCTACTACATTATATAGAAGATTACTCCTTACCCAGGGATGCCTTCATTGATGTGGCTATCTAAGAATGTCCAAAAAGCAAGGAAAAAGAGCATCAGATATTGTCCTCCTCCTCCTTCTAAAAGGAATTTGAGAGGTCCTCCTCCTCCTCCTCCTCCAGCAGCAGGTGCTTCAGGGAATGTATCTCAGAGATCTAACTCACACATTCAAACATACCAAAGGAAATAAGGTAGATCTTAAAGATCTCATTTCCAAGGAAGCAGTCAGCAAAAACATTCTTCAAGCATCAACAGACAATAACAACAATATCAAAAGCAAGGAATGCAAAAAAAAAGTATCTGAAGATGATCAGCCTAACAAAGCATCTCCTGAAAGACCTTACTCTCCACCAGTTCCTTTTGTTGATCCTGAACAAGAAAAAACTTCAAAGATGGCTATACTTATAGAACTGGTTGGACTCTCTTTGATAAATAAAGCTAAAGCAGAAGTCAAAGATCCCTCTCAGTACACTACAATGTCTTCCTACAGAAGAGAAGAATTAAATGGTATGATAAAGCTAACAAATTCTTCAATGTAGATGATTATATGAATCTGCATCCAGAGGCTGTAGTTCCAAGAGCAACTTCTGTCAATAAAATTGGAGCATCAGACATGACTATGTCAAAAAGAGAAGAATCTAATCCAAATAGAGAAATTATATTCAGACAGCCCTCTGATAAATCAGACAAAGCCGAGAAAGAAAAGTCAAAGAAGAACAGATAACTGTTATGTTTAGTTTTCATTTTCTGAACTCTTTCTGTCAATCATGAAGCAATTTTGTACATATCTGCTGGATATTTTAATTTTCTGTCAGATATATTTTATTATGCTTTATGATTATTTTATTTTGTTTGTATTAGTGACCTCACTCAAATAGGGGGAGATTGTTGGATCCCTAGTTTGGATTTGGGGTAGGTTCACTAATTAGGATGAGTTTGACCCATATTGTATAGCAAGGGTCAAGTCTATGAGTCCTAGAGTTTAGGGTAGTCATTAGGTTCAACCTTCATGGACCAGCCAGCAAAGGACTTCAGGAGACTCAAGACTTAGAAGAATCCAAAGTTCAAAATTATCAGTTCGAAATTCTTCGAACTCGGCTCAACGATCGTCGATCGCAAATCAACGAACTCACAGTTACTTCTCTGAGTTGAGCTCGATGGTATTTGAGCTTAGGTCGACGATCTCTTCATTCAGACATATTCTCTGCTCGACGAATTCTGGAGCTTAACTTCAACATATTCTTTCTAGTTTAGTTTCTCTAAACTCTGCTCGACGAAAATAGATTCTTAGCTCAACGAACTTAGAGCGCAGAATTAGCTAGTTATTTGCATAATGCAGTTCTTTGAGCTCTGGTCGACGAACAAGAATTATCAGCTCGAAGAACTTGGAACACCAGTCGACAAATTCTGCTCAGAGCTCGACGAATTCTGTCCCAAGCTAAATTTAGCGGTTTTCATTATTCTGTCCTTATTTCTTATATTATTTAGCAGTAATTATCTGAGTAATTAATGCTTATATTTCCCTGAATATAGCCATTATTGGTAGCATTAATTATGGTCATCATCAAGGTTAGTTACTTGCTTAATTTAATGGGATAGTTGGGGAAACTCTTTAATGAATATTCCAGCCATTTCATTCTCCAGATCAATCAACAATTAATTATTGGAATTCAAATTTTCAAAGTAGAATTTTTGACAGCATAATATAAAAGAGATTTTCTCTTTTCAGACAACTGTGACAACATAAGATAGAGCATACAAAGAAAATATACAGAACTCTCTCCCTATGCAGAAAATATTTTGTTTTCCCCTTATACTTTCTAAAGACTGAAGAAGAACAACAATCAATCATCATGAGTCTTCTTCAACCTCTACTCAAGGAATATTCAAGGATAAGAAATTTAAATCAGTCAGAAGTTCCGGGATCACTTCAAGACATGGTTGAAGACCTACATGAGCAAGCCTCCAAGTCATTTCGAAAGGAGCTTTGACACCTACAATCCAATAGTCTTCTCTATTGTATAGAGAAAAGAGAAGACAACATAAACTCTCTCAACCTCCTGTAAAAGGGTTTATTAACTCCCTTCAAAAGTTTATTCTTTGTTTTTGGGCACCGGATCAAAAGCCTAAAGGGTTGTGAGATCTCCCTATAAATAGATCTTGTGGTGGTAGTCACCTGATCAAAACCCTGATAGTGGATTCCTACCAGTGTAGTAGAAGAGTGGATGTTCCCAGTTTGGGGAATCACTATAAAATTCTTGTGTTATCTGTGTGTGATCATTTTTTGTTTTGTTCTTGCTGTACTGTGATAGTATAGTTTTGCTTAGGTTGGATTTCCTTTTATACTACTATAATTTTCACCTATTTTATTACTCTGATAAATTTCTAAAATAGCCAAAAGTTTTAAGTTACTCTATTCAACCCCCCCCCCCCAAGAGTAATCAGATCTATCCGCTTATCTTTTTATTGGTATTAGTGATATACCATATCTTTCAAAGATGTTGCAAATCCTGTTGATAAGTAGGATTTAACCTATTAACCTGTAAGAAGGCAGAATGAAAAAGGAGTTCTACACGTAAAGATGACACAAAAAAGGTCAGATGCTGCCACAGGAGTTTTCCCATAGGCCTTAAGCATCGCCTGCCTATGAAAGATCATCAAGAGTGTAGTCCTACCAAGAGCGGACTAGCTGCATTCCCTTAGAAGGGCTCAAAAGAGAAAAGTACAAAAAATCCTGAGAAGGATCGATATATACACTGCTCTCATGCCTTGGTTTACAAAAATTGCTGATCAGTTAGACTAGGTGTGACAAGTGGTCTATAATATTGCTTGTGTTTGGAAAGATTAAAGTAGTTCTAGGCCCCACAAATGCATGGATTGGGAGTACCGTAGAGTATTCAAATATTATAGTCATGAGATGATCGAGGAGGCAAGGATACACTTGATCGTCATTGTTTGCCCAATAAAGATCATCGTAACTATAATATATTCCTAGCGGAGCATAGCAGAGCTAACACATGGGACCTCCCTTGATGCACTCTTTGTGTTAGATTTCGGCCAGGATCCGAAGTCCTGAAGTTCACCTGCATAGATTGAGTGGCACTCACTACACATACGCAAACACTCCCCACTATATGTGGTCATCGTGTCCTTAAGCCCAGAACAATCTATGGAGGGAACAACAAGACTCGGTGATATCTCGGTGGTTCAGTGATCTCTTTGGCAAAGAGAAAATAGAGGACGAAGCACTCAAAAAAAGGAAATGTGTCAGTGCAGGATCTCTGACATAACATTTATTGAAATGAATGATAGAAACACTTAGAAGTGTTTTAAAAAGAAAATGTTTTAAGAATGCAAAGTAGAAACCACCGGTCAAGGGTCATGAGGAGCTGTTGGAACTGCGATGTCCTTTTCACTTCAGAATAGTCTTCCAAAGGATCCCTCTTTGTCGACATCTATGGTCTCATTAATAATAAGGTTAGGGTGATTGTTGATTTGGCTCACTCCCTTTGAGCAGTAAGGAATTTCTGCTACTTCTTTGCCTTTTGAAGTAGATGGATCAGAGTGATCATCCTTCTAGAACAGATGTTGGTATTTTCCCTATTTCAGCATTTTCTCTACTAGTTGTTGAAGAGATCTATAGTCTTCTATTGCATGACCCTTTTCTTTGTGATATTTTCAGTACGGTCAAAGTCTTTGACCTTTTGATTAGTAGGCTGGGAAGATACCTCATCGACATTACTCGTGGTTGAAAACCCTTCTGAGGAGACCTCGGGGATTGCTTGTAAGAGGATGAAGAATCTCCCTTTGTTACAAGTCTGGAGATGTAGTTGGGATTACACTCTTCAATGTGAATGTATTCATTGATGAGACTAATCATCTCCTGATATGTCTTCGACTATTGGTGGTAGGCTTCGAACTTGTGTGGTCCTTCTTGTAATCCAACGATCAACACGACTCTATAAAATTCTGGATCAACGTTCTCAACTTTCGAGATCTCTTCTTGGAAGCGCTTGACAAAGTGGGCCAAAGTCTCATTCTCATGTTGCTTGATGTGGAATAAAGCTTCTGGGCCTCTTTTCCACTTAGTGGAAGACTTGGGCAGCTTTCTCAGGTGATTGCCAGAATATGTGATGGTTCGATAACTGAGCTTGCAGTAACACTACTCATTTTCAGCTACTTGAGACTGCAAAGGGACTGCAGCTTGCCTAGGTGGGTAACTAGTCGGATAGGCATGAGGATCAACTGGCCAAAACGTTAGCGGGTAAGAATGTCGATTCCCCACTGCTGGGTTGACTGTAGTGATCAGCGCTGATACAGGTTGCAAGTTTAGTCTCCGAATTATATTGGTCAGAGTGTCATTAATTGCTGCGATCTGCAGGGTAGTTTCCTGATATGTCAGCATGAGGGCTTCCCAGAGAGCATCTTCGCTGGTACGAGGAATGTTTTGAGGGGGTTGGTGGTCTGACATGAGTAACCACTGATCTTCCCCATTTGATTGAGATCTAAAGGTCGCGTCTTAACTATTGATGCGCGGAATGGGCACGTGGGCACCAGCAGATAACGGTGTTCGAACTCACTGAGATGATGGAGGTTGATCAGGGGAGGAAAAGAGACTGCTGAGCAACGGATGCAGAAATGTCTATGCGCACTCGAGAGTAGAGCACACTTGATCTGAGATGTAGGGATAATGGGAGGTTGATGAGGAACTGTCGAGCAGAAGGTTATTTTGATGGTTAGGTTTGTAGGTTGATGCCGAGAGAGGTGAGGAGTTGACAAGAAGAGGGGCCGCTTGCAGCGGTAATAGCAGACTTAGCCTGCCGCGGCTTAAATGTCACTCTTGCGACGGGCTTTCCTTTGGTTATAATTCAGTGTTACAGCTTGAGTTGAGTCCTTTACATGAGAAAATAAAGGGTACATGGGGGAGCTAGCGGCTGGAGGAAAGAATATGCTAGAGGCCGCACAAACTGAGTAGAGAGGTCGGCACACCGTGCGAACTGTTTGATCTCGCAGCTCGCAAAATAGGGAGGAGAGGGCAACGCGATCAAGACGAGAAGAAGACCAGGGAGACTTAACCGTGCGGACTTGGAAATTGAGTCCGCAGGGGCTGCTGTGATGGCTGGTCCTTGACTGTCGTGTCAACTGTATATGTGCCACGCCCTGAATGAGAGGTATGTGGGTCTATTTAGAGGCCCAAGGAGGTAACGGTCTGGGTAATGTAACCCCCGGTATGTCGGCGAGTTGCGCGAGTTGTCGAGGAGTCAACTGAGTCTGCACTGAGTTGTGCAAGCCTTGAACTGATTTGTTGGTGGACTAGAACGAGTCTGCCTCTGTTGCACAAAGCGAGCTCGTGCAAAGCAATGCGAGCTGAAGAGTTCTCTGTTGGCTGCTGGGAAGAAGCGAGATCTTGGATGCTGGAGTGCCTTTTGCGGACTACAAAATGAGTATGCCTAGATCGCGGTGGACAGGTTAAGTCCACCTCTACTGTTGTATGGAGATGAGTCTGCCACCTTCTACCGAATAAAAGGAGCAGGTCGCCTACTAGATGAGAAAGCTCGCCATGATCTAGCGGGCTGGAGTTGAGTTCACGTTGTGTTGTGCGGTCTGGTGAAGAGAGATGTCGGTTTTACTACCAGGTCCTTCCTCAGGCGGGTTGAGACTGCGTCTGCCCATTACTGGCGGGAAGGTGGACCAGGTCGTCGGATGTTGTGCGGGCTGACGGTCCCGCTGTCATCCACCCTCCTTGGGCAGACTGAGATCGAGTCCGCAAACTACTCGCGGATAGGAAAGTTGGTCACGTACAGGGAGACCTGGCGGACTGAAGGAGCAGGTCGTCCATGCTGCTGAAGTCTGTCTCCTGTTGGACAGGCTTGTCACCCCTACTGGGCAGACTGACGGTTGACGCTTCGGCGACCTGAGGAGTTATCACCTGCCTGGCGACCAGAAGCTTGTTGCGTACTGCTGGGCGACCTGGAGGAAGGTCGCCTTCTTCTTGACAAATTGGGATGTAGTGGAGAGAAATCCGCACATATGGAAAAGGTGATCGCATGGTAATACAGTAGCCTTGCTGGTCGAGCGACCTGCAGCAGCGGGCTGGAGAGCAGACCGCGCCTCTTACTGGACATGCGGCAACCGAGCGGTCTGGGCGGATGTTAATGTGATTCTGCCACCTAGTTGGGTAGTCCATGCCTTTTGGAGTAGAGCAACCCACTGAGCGGTTAGCCGATCTAACCGCGCGGCCTGCAGGTGCAGACTACGGAAGCAGTCCGCACCACCTGCAGAACGAAGGGCTGCTGCACGACCTAGGCGGTCAGACTGGGGAGTCCTCCCTAGAAGCGCAGCGTGAGCAGACATAGAAGGGTCTGTCTGCCAGACCCAAAGAGGGCTGAGACAGGCCGCGACCTTCAGGGGGATCCTGGTGCAGGCAGCGACTTGCAAGCTAGTTATCCTAGGGAGGGATCTCCGATTTTTGGGTTAACACTGATGATGAAGGTGAAGAAAGACTATATGTTCGGGAGTTTAGAAGAATCCCGAAGGCTCACAAGAGGTAAGAGAAGTACAAAAGTTCTCTAAAGAAAGGTGTAGTAGAGAAAAGGAGATGGTCCATATCGTCAAAGGGATCCGAGAGCGATGAAGAAAACCTCATTCTTGAGTGTTATCACTGTCATAAGCCTAGGCATATTAAGAGGGAATGTCAAAGACTACAAAAGGAGGAAAAGGAGAAGCAATGTTGGCACAAAGGGAAGAGGAAAGTGCTCAAAACATAGACATGGGATGATGATGTGTCTGACAAGTACAGCACCTCCGACTCAAGCATCTATGTCTAAAGGGAGAACATCACAACGACTCAGATGGCGAATCCAGTGCCCATAGTGACACTGGGGTAACTCCTCCCACTTGCTTAGAAATCCTTGAATTATATGAAACTCTTTGTGATAAATTAGATGATGTGGCTAATAAGAATAGAGTCTTGAAATCTGAAAAAAAACAACTGTAAAAGGAGTTGAAATGTATGAATAATGAATTAGTGAAATGTGCAAAAGAGAAGGATGTGTGCAGAAGTGCTCTCACTGCTTGATCACAATAAAAGAATTAGAAGAAAACCTCTCGAAGCCTTCCTCCAAAATTGACACTCTCACTAGGGAGAGGAAGGACTTGGAAAGGAAGCATTAAATTTCTCACGGAAAAATTGAGGATGGTAGGAAGTAATTTGAAAACCAGTGTGTGAAGCTGGTCACAGAAAACACTGCATTAAAGGCGAAGATCCATGACTTGAACCTTGCCATCCAAAAGTTTGGAATAGGCTAAAAATCTCCGAACATGCTATTGGGTTATCAATGTAAAGGATCTAGAATATTCGGGCTGTGATACAAACATGGTGAGCTACTATCTGGCAATATCTCTATAGCCGACAATTGCTCGTTTACAGCAAATCCAGCTAAACGGTTTATGAAACATAACACTAATCGTTTTAAATCTAAAAACTCACATCCTTCTTCTAGAAGGAGCCATAGTGTGACGTAAACGGCGATATCCACTGCCTATGTGAAGTGTGATAAATGTCATAAGTTTGGTCACACCTCAAGTTCTTGCTTGAAGAGAGGCTTAAATAAAATAACGCAAGTTTGGATGCCGAAGTTGACTACCAACACTGTGGGTGGAACAACTTGGGTAACCAGTTCTTTACCCTCATCCTCTTGTTTAGTGTGTTGGCAGGCTAAGGACAGGAAAAATGTATGGTACTTGAAGACAAGTTCCTTAGCCTAGAGAAGAAGAAAGAAGACATGATGATCTTTGGAGACAACTGCAGAGGACATAGTCTTGATGTCGACAATATGGGTAACATACTATTTTCTGTTTCAAGTGTTATATTTGTAGATGATTAAAATTAAAATTAAATTTGTACTAGTCAACTTTGCACTAAGACTGAATGCGTTGTTTTGAAACCACTACAAATACATGCAATGCTATAGACCCTAATTAGAATATGTTGGTCACTACATATAGAAATCATTGTTCTATATTTGTATCATTAGAAACAAATGCATAAGCATGTCCACAATCGTTCACTCACTGTGATGTGTCTCACAATAGAGGTGACGTAGGTTTGTGTGTGCTAGGAACGCTAGCTTGTAATTCACGTATTATCCTTAATTGGGGAAGGGTTCCAATAGGTCCATGTGTGACATTGGGAGGAAAGAGTGTTATGTTGAGCGGGTTCTTGTGCGGGCATATGGGATTAACACCCCACCCCATGGTACTTGTACAACACCTCATGCCCATCGGTCAATTAGTATGGGCTAGGGTGATGACATGTTTGTTTGGTCGAGTATGTCGTGAGGATTCTTATGAACGTCCATATACATAGCACGAATTGTTTTTCCCTCGTTATGATGTACGTCAATATCATGCATACTACTCTATCGTGTTGTCTTAGTTATTTTTTGTTAAACTAACTATTTGTTGCTATAGTTTGATTATGTTTGAGTGTTCCCACTAAAAAATCCAAAAAGATAAAAAACATGTATTGTTCCTGTTTGTTTGTTTTGAATGTGTTGGTTATTTCATTTATCTTTTGTTAAATCAGAAAAACACAAAAATCACAAAACTCGAAAATATGGATTGAACACTCTTTGAACACACATGGCTACAACTTAGAGCATAATGTTTGTCTACAAAGTTTGAGTTAGGCTTATTAATCCATGTGAACATTGTCCACTTGTCATGATGTGTCAAATCTATAGATACTTATCTACTGAGTGCACTTAGACATGTTAGTGTTCATTGAATATGCCTCTAGATATGTGTGAGGATTTAGATAAAGGAATGACATTACATTATTCACACATCCCTAGACGGAGGAATCCTGTGGAAAGTTTATGCTTACATGCTATAACTTGTGATATTGTGTCTACCACGTTAGAAATAACTTGAATAATAAATATCACTATACATATGTGTTTTTTATAAAAGGTAGAATTTTGGGGCAAATCTCTAGTGGTCAAGTCCTGTGTATACAAGTTAAAGTGTATCTATCTATATGGGTAGATTTCGATCGATTTGGGGTCCTTGTAATCCGAGCAAAAAAATGTTTTTGATAGCTCAACGCATATACATCACAAACAATGCATGTTATCAAGCCTTGAGTCAAGGATACCCCCCAAGCACTACGCACTCCTCTTGATAAGTCTTTATGAGCATTGTGAGGATTAGCACCTTGGTCTAAATAATCATTTCGATCATGTGCACATACAAGTACCTTAAGCTTATGTCCCCTAGTTCTAGTCTTGATATTTCGTAGATAGCACCGTGACATGAATGTTCACCTTATTTCTTTCCCGATATCATTTTTACTTACTGAGATAAACCATGTAATGAATGTTCACTCTACTTGGTGTTTATCTTCTAATGCTACATGTTCACACATCATTGCTCTATCTAACGCTTCCATGCATAAGAATTTGACTAACATGGCACTATATATCTATAGCATGCAAGCTCGAGCACACGATTTCTACTCATGACTTGTACAATGTTCTTCTGTATTAAATCTATAACTCTTGTAGCATTGTACTCTACATCGTTATGTGCTTAGTCCACATATGTTGTCCAAACCTTTTTTACTCTGAACGGTTATTTTAAAACTATTTCTATGTACTGCACTCATCTGTTTGAACTCTGTGTTTAATCTCTCTGATTTCATGTTTGGTCACCCCTATTATTTTCGCCTCTTATTTCAATTTCTATAACATGCACTGTTTACTTTCTTTCTCATGCTCATTATATACTTCATTTTGTTTCTCCCGTGAATGTATATGTTTGTCTTTGGTCTAGCCCATCCCCTTTTGATAATATCAAAGGGGTAGAATAGATGGTTCATGAGTTATGGGTAAGTATAGATCACATGTAGGGGTAGCTTAGTTCACATGTAGAGTGAGCTTAGTTCACTGTGTGCACATAGATAGGGGGAGTATATAGAACACATATATAGGGGGAGCGCATGTGTAGGGGAGCTATATAGAATATATAACCCGAAATATGAGCTGTTAAGGCTTAGTTCACTGTGAGCGTGTAGATAGGGGAGCATGTAGAACACATATATAGGGGGAGCGCATGTGTAGGGGAGCTATATAGAATATAGAACATGAAATCTGAGCTTTCAAGAGTACCTCATATATATATATATATACTTTGTATCATGCACTTCATTGTTATATCTCATAAACGGGACTTGATATTATCAAAAGTGGGAGATTGTTGGTGTTGAAATCGAAGATCGGTCTCTATGGAGTTTGACCCTTAGGGACGGGGTGATCGCACACTTACTTCTCTCTCTTAAGCCAAACAACTAAAGACTTAGGGCAAGGAATAGACTCAAGGTCATAGCATGGATGTCCCACCACACACTCGGAAGATCTTAGAGTGCTTCCAATCCTTAGCCAAGTGCTGAGCTAAGGATACCTTAGAAAGCAATAGAAGACCAGGTCACAAGTAAGCATGCCTTCTGTGGTACCCCCTTGGGTTTATTTATAGTTTTCTGAAAATGTTCTGCACATAGCATACCTCCACTATTCTAAATAGCTATTTGTAGGACAACGAGAGTAGATTGGCAAGAATATATCACTGTACGAGTGGTACACAAAATCCCACTCGCCTGGGGTGGCGAGTGCCTGATGAGGATGGAACTCGCTACGTCCTCGAGGATCAAAGCAACTGTAGGCCCAGCCTGCATGAATCATCAACTACCTATCGAGATGTCAGGGGAATGTGCGAGCCCGCCTTCTCCACTCGCCCCTTCTATGCTACGCAAAACCCATGCGAGTCGGGAAGCCCCAAAGATAATCGGCCCCCTTCTGACTCGTCGGGAACTTGGACTGTGCTAAAATGATTGGCTCGACTCGTGCTGACACCACTCGCCGGATACGAGTTTGTACACAATCCCCTCTCTTTTCGAGATTGCCCCAAACTCGGAAAGAAACATCGAACCCCAAGAGACCAGTGAGTGGGTCAGCGAGCACAAGGGAATCTTTTGGTGGGATCCACCAGCAGCTATATATATGGGCCCGCAAACCTGAGCTACCTTTGACATTCCCCATACCCTGACCTTGCCAAGATGCCTCTTTCCAAAGAGCTCAAAGAGAGGCTGGACTATGCTCGCAGGCTTAATGCCGCTCGTGCTATCAGCCTGGTCGCAGTCACCCCCAGCGCTTTATCGTGCGAGCCTCCCAATCCTCAGCATGCCAAGAAGGCCAAGTCAGCTCCAAAAGATATCGAGTCGGCCTACCATTATATGCCCTCTCCCTAGATAATGGACTCGCTTCTTCCACTGAACTAGACACCGAGCTGAAAGGGAAGATCACCAACATCACTACCAACTCAGACACTCGTTATACTAATGTTGAGGCCTCCACGTCGCTAGTCAACTCCCACCCACCCCCGTGATAGCTCGCAGCCTATAACTCTGCCTACTGGCCAGCGAGATCCATATGCCCCCTTTGGGAACATGGGGCTGGAGTCTCTGAGGCCAAAGCACCACCCCATACACCTTCGCGGCAACCCACACCCGCTCCTGCGTTCGCGGGGGGAGGTGCTAGAGATATCCTTGTTCCAAGCTTCGTGCTCATTTCCCCTAGATCCCAACTTCCAAGTCGCGACAAGAACCGTGCCTTGCCTCCTACCTACACATTTTGGGTGCAGCCGAGCTCATCTCGTAAGCTCTACTTTCATAAGACTATCACGCATAGTTCTTTTGAAGCACTTGCCTTCTGTACATTTATCTTGGTTGTCTTTTGCAGATCTTCCCAGCCAATCCGAAGCTGAAGAGTCTCCTGAGCCAGCCCAGCACTCGTCACCCCATTCCCCCAACTCTATAGAAAACTTCCTAGAAATCTCGCTAGACTCTGCCGAGGTGAAGAAGTAAGTCATTGAGGTCTTCAAGAAGCAGGTGCGCGTGATGCGCAGGATGTAGGAGGAGAATGATCCCAGCGAGCAGAGGCTACAGACACTGGACTAGGACTACGTGCTTCTCGCGAATGAGGTAAAGTGCGGCTTGGCAAGCAGAATGACGCCCCCACCCCGCTCATGGACAGGATAAGTGAGAACATGCGGTTCATCCACCATGATATGGAGTTGGTCCGTGAGTTCAACAACTCGTGCCGACCACCATGGATGGGGAAGCGATGCCGGGGTAGGTGAAATGGCTCCCTAGTTGAGCATACCGACACTCGCCCCTTAGACCCTAGCTCGCGTGCACTGAAATAACTTCCCCTTATTGCTGTTCTTTCTTTTTCTGAACTGCGAGAACCCCTATCTTTATTAACTTGGAACAATTTTTATATTTTTGTTTATTGATTCTGCATAATACGTTGTGCTTTAAGTTCAGCTGGACAAAGGATATAATAGGTCGCAAGAGTTGGTGAGTTGGGATCGGCGAGCTGAACTGACCGGTCGACTTGGCCATTAATTTTGTTTTTTATAAATAGGCCACCTCACCAACCTCCTGACTATTGCCTTTACTGCTAACTCTTACTCCCCTCTTCTTTCCCTTCTCGCCACCTCAACTCGCGCCATAACCATTGAAGCCAAGGGTAAAACGTGACCTGTTTTAGACAGGAGGTGTAAATGTGCTCGACAATTCTCCTAGTATAACCTTTATGAGGGAAACACCAGCAAGTAGGAGCTCGCCGAATTCACTGCCGACTATGTCCCCGTGGGGTTCTCTGTGCGTCGAACCGCGGCAGGCGAGGCCATCAACTCATTCTATGAGGATGAGCTCGCCTTCCCCATCTTGCACTTTGAAGTGGGGTTGCGGCTCCCCCTACGGCCATAAATCTTCCAAATCCTGAAGCACTAATGGGCGGTCCCGACCCAACTAAACCTGAATGCCATCGCCATGATGGTTGCATTTTCCTGCTACCTCCGCCGAGAGCGAATAGAGTTCTACCTAATAGTCTTCAGGAAACTCTTCATCTACCACGCGACCAATGACGAGGTCTCCTTCCTGGCCGGCTCGCAGTTGAAGGTCCGTGAGATGGCTAACAAAAACCACAACTGGTTCTCCAAGCTGGTCTTCATCAAGGGTAAGCTATATAACATACCCTTCTCGCCTTGGCAGAGGAGCAAGGAGGTGTATCGGTCACCGACGGTAATTGATGAGTTGTAAATATTCGTACTTTTCAGTACTTTATTTAGGTTGTTAAAGTTTATTTTTGTTGTTTTTAGTTACTTTTGTTCAATAAAATGTTATTTTTTTGTATATACTCTTTTAACTTAGCTTTGTTTTCATTTTCAGAAATTTCAGGAAAAATTCAAAATTTTTAAAGTACACGTCCGTGTCCATTGGGTCACGCCCCTAACCTGGGCGTGTCACTTTGATTCCAGTTGAAAGCTGCGGCATGCAAAGGAAAAATCAAGTCACGTATGACATTCTTGTGTCTCGTCTGACATGTCTGTGTCTAGTCTAACACGCTTGTGTCTCTCCACTCGACATTCAAAGCCAGTCGACACTCAATGCCACTGACATGCTCGTGACACTTACAACACGCTCGTGTATATCCTGGAGTTTTAAACACAATCAAAATGTCTTGCCAGAACCAAACTACACGCCCGTGTCATTCAGTGCATGCATGTGACCGCCCCAACTTTTCCAGACAAGATGTCTCCAGCGAGGCAAGGACTCGATGCTTTCGCCATTCATGCCCATCCTACATGCCTGTCACCGCCGAACATGCCCGTGACTAACATGTGGAACTGCCATAAGGAACCCTGAAGTCAACCGCCAATAACTATTCAGCTTATCCAACTGTCGGACCCGACACACACCCTACATGCCCGTGACCAAGGCGTGTAATCTGAATTTTTTGCTTATAAATAGAAGTTTTCTGCATGAGCCAAGGGTTCAACTTTTTGAGGCATTTTGTTGCTACAGTGCTGCTTGGGTGCCTTTTTGAGCTATGTAAGGAGAGTTTCTCCCCCTTTCTTTATTGCTTGTTTTAGCTTTTTGTAGTTCTCTTTTCAACTTAATAAAATTTGTAAATTTTCTCTCCTTATATTGCATTGGAATGAATTTGTGTGCCACTCTTTCAGTGTTCTTCTGTATCTTTGTTTTTCTTTTTAAAATGAGTGTGTGTGTGTGTGTATGAGAGTAAAGTCCTTTTTATGTTTTCTTCCTTTTTTACTTAACTTTGTTTTAGTTTTTTTTCTATCCAATTTAGTGTTTTTATAATAGCCTTATTTATCTTTGTTTTTTATCTTTAAAATGGGTGTGTGTGTGTGTGTATGAGGATGATTTTCAGTTTTATGTTTTCATAGTTTTATTTTACTTAGTTTTTTTGTTTTAGGTTTTCTTATATTTAGTTAGTCTTATGATAGCTTTTCTCATCGTTTTCCTTAGCTTAGATGCTTTCTAAATAGCTTTGTATTCATTCTTATGTGTTTATAAAATGATTTTTGAAGTGTTTTTCATTTTTCTTTAACTTAGATTTTGTCTTTTATGAAGTAAAACTTTTTGTCTTTTTTACCTTATTTCCCCTTTTTTATCATTTTTATGAAGTTATAAGAATGAAAAGTTGTTGTTTTAATTTTTGTAGCACTTTGATTTTTTGCATTTATTTGAAAACCCTTTTGCTTTTTTAATTTTATTACTTTTTTTATTCATTTTTAGCAAATTCTAACGGTAGAAATGTAATCGTTTTAATTTTTGGATCACTTTGTTTTTCTCCTTTTTGTTTGTGTGTGAGTGTATGAGTTAGGTTTTCATTACTTCCCTTCAAGTAGAGTGTGTGCGTGTATGAGATAGCATTTATAGCTTTCATTTCTCGCATACTCGATTGAGTATGACTAGTCATTTCCCTCCTACTCGTTTGAGAAGGACTTGCAATTTACAGCTTTCGTTTCCCGCCAACTCGTTTGAGTAGGACTTGTCATTTCCCGCCTACTCGTTTGAGTAGGACTTGTCATTTCCCGTCTACTCGTTTGGGTAGGACTTGTCATTTCCCGTCAACTCATTTGAGTAGGACTTGCAATTTACTGCTTTCATTTCTCGCCTACTCGTTTGAGTAGGACTTGTCATTTCCCGCCTACTCGTTTGAGTAGGACTTGCCATATCCTGTCTACTCGTTTGTATAGGACTTGTCATTTCCCGGATACTCGTTTTAGTAGAACTTGCAATTTACTGCTTTTATTTCTCGCATACTTGTTTGAGTAGGACTTGTCATTTCCCGCCTACTCGTTTGAGTAGGACTTGCAATTTACCGCTTTCATTTCCTGCCTACTCGTTTGAGTAGGACTTGTCATTTCCCGCCTACTCGTTTCGTCTACTCGTTTGAGTAGGACTTGTCATTTCCTGCCTACTCGTTTGAGTCGAACTTGTAATTTCAATTATGTATTTTTCCTTTTTTGTAACTTAGTGTTTTCTTTTATTGTGGCTTTGGTTGAGTGCGTGTGTTCTTCCTTTATTTAAGCCTTTCACTTACTAATGTTAGGTTATTTTATGTCTTCTTTTTTGTAACCCTTCAGCGCATAGTTTTGAACTGACGCCTCTTCAAACACATAAGCCGTTCCCATCCTGATGAGTGGCTAATCGCTCTTAGCCCTCGGTATCGAAGAGCATTGGGACATAGAAATCTTTTTAAATAATTAAAGGTCTTCTTTTTCTCTTTAATTAAGAACTTAATGTTTACCCCAGGTATACGATGTGTAGAACCACATATCGATGTGTGGGCTCTATTTCTGATATCCACATGCTAGCTAGCTAAGAGGCCATACGTATGGACCAATCACCCTATGGTAAAGAGAGTTTCGCACTAAATCTCGAGATAGGGGGCGCAGAATTCTTCCGGATTGGGTCCCCCTGTAACACCCTAAAAATTAATTCGGGTCACTTTGGGTTCAGGCATGGGTGACACGGCCTGGGACACGGGCATGTGCCAGGGCGTGTCATGCCTGGGTTGTGTCGAGTCGTGCGGTCGATGAATTATGCTCGACGATCGTCGAGTGTCGAGTGTCGAGTGTCGAGTGAGGACACGGGCATGTCACCGGGCATGTCAATGTGGTCGAGGAACTCAGCTCGACGTTTTGAGCCAGGGCGTGTTTGTGGGACACGGGTGTGTCCAGGTGCACATGGCTTGGAATATGGGCATGTCCCAAGGCCGTGTGAGTCTCGGGTGGTTTTGAGGCTGTGCAGCCTGATGCACACGGCCACAGACACGGGCGTGTCTGAAGGCGTGTCATGGAACACGGCCCGTGACATGGGCGTGTCCCACGGCCGTGTTCTGGTTGGCTGTAAGTCAGTTTCCTGCCGCTTAAGTGACACGGGCGTGTCACAGAGCGTGTCAGGCCGTGTTCATGCTTTTCTGGTCAATTCTAAGCTGTTTGATTCCCTCTTTCTGGATCCAATGGATAGGCTCTGGCCAGGTGTTGATAAGGCCGGGGAAAAGGGGGATTTAACCCTTCCTCTTCATTATCTTCTTATTCTTCTCATTTCAAGAGAGTGCAAGAAGATTGGAGTGCAAGGGAAGGAAGGAGGAAGAGAAACCAGCTGCTGGAGTAGCTGCGCAATGCGGTACGAAAATCCGAGAGCGGATTCGTGAAGGCTAAGCCGAGGCGGTGACTTCCATCCGGCTACTTCATGGCGCCGAAGCGAGCTTCAAGGGTAACAATCTCCTTCTTGGACATCGAAGTCCTTTTGTTTATGCATATGCATGGAATCCTCCACCAAAAGGTGGATTCGCAAAGTGATTCCGTCGTTGAGTCTGCATCTAGAGCCAGAATTGTGGAGTACGACATAGGCATATTGTGTGAAGCCCATCTGGACCGTTAGTCTGGTTTGGTGATGATCATGGGTAAACCGGAGAAGACTCTGTGGATTTGCAAAGATGTTATGTGCTTTGTGTATTGGATGATTGAATGTTATGTGTGGATGGTATGCTCATGTGTGGGCAGCCATGGATATGATCTTGGATGCTTTGCGAAGCTCCTTGTGGTTTGCTCTGCGAGAGCGGGAAGCTGTGGCTACCCAGGATGGGAAGGCCGACCCGCATCACAGTGTGCCAGTGATGATGTGAGCACGGGCAAGGCTAACCTATACCTGGGTATGATGGAGAGATCGATTGGTGGCAGTGTTCAGGAGCGTGCGATAGCCCGACTTGCTACACCGAAATAAAAGCGGGTTGATCTGTTGGATGAATGCTCACGTTTGGCATGCGGTACGTACCTCTGCTTGGTTTGGGCGGAATGCAATCAGCATGTGTGTTGGGGTGACTAGGACCGGCCAGCAAACACGTTAATTACCGTGCGATCGGAGGTGTTACCATGGGTTTTCGGTACACCGTAAGGTGTCCTGAGTGCACGAAGCGTTGGGCTGCAGTCGGCATTTGTGATGTGATATGTATGCTTGTGATTGTTAGCTATTGTACTTGCAAATGCATACAGGGAAGGAACCGCTGTCCCGGGCATGGGGTATAGTCTCTATAATTGGTCAGCTATAGCTGACCGTTACTTTATTTGCCGCTCTTTGGTGGATGTCTCCTTGCAGGTGCTGCGGCTTGAAATGAAATGCATGGATTGGAAGCTTGTTTCTAAGGCCCTTGAAGGCCAAGTGCGTCGTGGTTGGATTTCATGTGTGGCCGGCCTGCGTGCCGATGTACGAACTTGTTTATGTGTAAAAAGAGCAACCTGTAAGTCCTTAAGGCCATGTGTGTGTGGGTTGTATACATTCCTGGTTTTGGTTATATAAATATGAAATTTATATAGTAGTGGACATTTCTGGAGTTGATTTCATGCAACTTAATCAATGTTGCGCTAGAATGAATTGGGTTAAGGACACATATTGAATTTGATCACCACAAGTAATTCCGTCGCTTGTCTGTGACCTATGGCGTGGGGCCCCGGCCGGACCCACCGTTATAGGCCTTGTGACGAGTGGGGGCGTTACAAAGTGGTATCAGAGCCAGGTTGAGATTGTTTGGGAGGAGAGAACAAAAGTGAACTCATGAATGTCCACTAGGAATGTATTTCATGCACATGACGTGCGTGAGTGTGTAGTCAATGTATCAGAACCGTTATGATATGACTTATTAATGGTGCTCTGTACAATTCTAGGTGGTGAGGAGTGGAGCTGGGTCGTCTGAGCCCCAGCGGTCTGATGAGAGTGTCGCACCGGTTGAAGCGCCTATGCCTCCTTTCGCGGAGACCATTCAGGTGGTGACGGAAACAGTGCTCGCAGTATTACAGACACAACCTGCAAGGCCTGCAGTGGTACCTGTGCTGCTTAGTGTTCGGCAAGAGCCTGTTGATGAGCAATTGAGAAGTTTTATGGAATTTCATCCACCTACGTTTGGCGGGGAGATTTCCCCAACGTAGGCAGAAGATTGGCTTGAGAGTAAAACAAATCATGACTGCCATCAGGACAACGGAGGAGCAGAAAGTGACTTTAGCAACTTTTCTGTTGGAGGGAGACGCGAGACTATGGTGGGATGAGATGGAGGTGCATTACTTGGCCGATCGCGGGTTAGCGGAAGTTTCCATGGAAGAATTCTCCCGCTTGTTTTTAGCCAAGTACGTGCTAGTGTCCTAACGGATTGCTATGGAAAATGAATTTTTACGTCTACTGTAGGGTCAGCGGGATATTGATACACACCTGCATGAATTTACCAGACTGGGGCGGTATGCGGGATCTACTTTCGCCGAAGAAGCCCGAAAGACGAATTGATTTTATGAGGGCCTTCGAGATAAGTTAAGTTTGGCACTTCCAAGTTCGGTGAGCCAAGGCTTCCAAGCATTGGTAGATACAGCCCGTGTTTTGGAGAAGGATATGAAATGAGTGTAAGAAACGAGGAGACTGACGATGGAGAATCCAGAATTCAAAGTTCCACAGTCGGAACAATTGGATTTGCAGAAACGAGAAAAGAAGAGATTCAAGCCTGTGGAGCAAACCTCGTCGAATGTTGCATCAGAAGCAACGTATGGACAAAGTCGTGTGGAGACACGTACCTATTTTAAATGAGGAAAACAGGGGCATATAGCATCTAACTGTCGAATCGGACCTCCTAAAAGTGAGAAAACGACGGGTGCGTCTTATGAAGATAAAGGTAAAGTAGTGGCCGAATCATCTGCATCTCGGACGCAACCTCGATTGCATAATATGGAAGTGCACGAGGCGCAAAGTGCACTTGGTGAAATTCAACCTCGAGTTTTCAATTTGGCATTTACCGAGGAGTTTAAACGCTACTTGCAAAATAATACGGATTAGTGGAAATAAGTGTGGCCGACATCTATGTGTCTATGTGAATATTATGGCTTTGTATCTGTGACATGATATGTACATGGCGGGTTAGCTGGAGCTCTAAATGTCTTGGGATCTATGAATATGTTGATATTAGTTTGTTTGTACGATGGCTTGGGGTGAGACATGTTGTGGCCTCTGAGCTCAAACCCGGCTCGCCCTTTTGCGTGCGTGGATGCGGTGGGTGTAAGATTTTGTGATGTTATGATTACTTGGCGTGAGCCATATTTCGGGGACGAAATTCTTTGAAGGAGGGGAGGATTATAACACCCTAAAAATTAATTTGGGTCACTTTGGGTTCAGGAATGGGTGACACGGCCTGGGACACGGCAGTGTCCCAGGGCGTGTCATGCCTGGGTTGTGTCGAGTCATGCGGTCGATGAATTTTGCTCGACGATCGTCGAGTGTCGAGTGTCGAGTGAGGACACGGCCTGTGACACGGGCGTGTCACCGGGCGTTTCAATGTGTTCGACGAACGCAGCTCGACATTTTGAGCCAGGGCGCGTTTGCGGGACACGGGTGTGTCCAGGTGCACACGGCCTGGAACACGGGCGTGTATGTAACGCCCCCCGATTTTTGGCTATTATTTAAATCCTCGTTTGGCGTTACGTTGGCGTGTTTATGGCTTGTGCCGTTGTTTGAGTACCTCGTTAAGTGTTCTTAGAGGTTATAGAATGTTGTATGGTTTCCCCAGCTAGTCAGCGTCTGTTTTGGAGGCCCGGCTGAGCCTCTTAGCGAATCCTTGTGCTTTGGCTTCGGGTGAGGTTAGCACGAGTGTGTGGTCTTCGGAGGTTGTGTCCGACTTCGCCGATGTTTTTGTAGCCCGAGTGTTGAGCTACGGTGCGGATTTGTTCGGAATCGGAGAGCGTTAATTTTCGCATCATTCCGACGGTTGCTAGTTAGTAAGTCGTCATTTATGTGAGCGTATTGACATGTTTTTCGCATTTTAGTTTGGTGAGTGATTTAGGCGTGCTAGTGTATTAATGTGTGCGTGCACGTAAGTGTGAGGCTTTATAAAAGCATGTGTGCGGGTATGTGCGGGTAGGTGCTGTATATATATATTTATAAGGGTAAAAATGTATGGGTATAAGTATATATGAATAATACTTAATTAATATTTCAATAGTTAAGAGGATTGTAATTCATGCGATTAATTTTTTAGGTTATCGTATATAAGAAAATGCCTTAGGTTTAGGTTTTTTATTTCCCTTTCTTTCCCCAACCCGACGGCACGCTACTACATCCCGAGCGAAAGGCGAAAAGGGCGGAACGGGAGGCTCTCCGACCGACCTTCTTCCCCGCCCAGCAGTGCTCGAAACTCCAGTTTGAGGCCGGATTCGAGCTCCTCTAGGCTAGACCTTCGTCTCAAGGTATTCATTTTGGGATTTCTCCTTCTGTTCTTTGGAATCATGAATGGCGGGTTGTCTTCTTCCAAGCTTTGAGTGCCCAGTTTTTGTGTTCTTTCTTTCCAGATTTTTCATCCTAGGATTGTTGCGTGCGGCCGATTAGTTTGGGAAGGGGGTTGCTGGCCGAATTCCTCCTGAGCCAAGGTAAGTGTACCCTTGCCAAAGTACTTCCATATCTTGTCTTGATTGCTTGATTCCTGGAAAGCTATTGTTTGATATATATTTTTTACTTGGTTATGCATATGAAAATCGGTGCAAGGCATCACTTTTTCTTTTCTTAGTTTGTTAATGTCATTGCGTTGTTTTTTCCCCTCTTTGTTATTCCTGCATGTCCACTGTTTGGTTATTGTGCTGCTTTTATTTATTTTGGCCAGATTGGTTGTATTAGGCAAGTGTTCCTTTGCTATGAGTATTGCCCCGATCGGGTATAACTCGAGAACCCTCGGTAGTAAGCTTGTCCATTTCATGAAATATTTCATTGGTTGCGGTCTTCCTTGGGTGTAAATCATTGCTATGATTTGTTTTAATTAGTTGCAAGATTATTTTATAGCTTGCTCCGTAGTTGCTCCGAAATCGGATTTGTATCAAAACCACCCAAATCTCATGTTTTGTCTAGTGTTAATCCTCCGGTTTGCATGTAATGTCGAATTCCCGTGCTTATGTGCGGTATCAAACCCCTAAATTTAAGCGTATATGTGTTGATAGTGAACTAATCGTACATGTGTTGTATCAATTTACTTGTGTGTGTGTAGTATCAAACTACTTGGTTACAGTTAGTATTGTGTTACTTTCTTTCACTCGTATTAAGTTGCTTGAATAAACAAAGTATGGGCTCAGTTCTTTGGTAAGTATATAATATTTTGTAGGTGTAAGACCTCTTGATACAGAAGTTTAGCCTAAGATAACTGCTGATGATATAAAATTATCAAGTGTTTTATTAACTGTGGTGCTTTGTGTACTCAAGCTTGGCGTATTTATGCGAGGTTAGATGCGTGTCTAGTTAACCAACGCCGTCAGCCGCTAGGCAGCTAAGGCTCCTAGGTTGGTTACTCTAGATGTTTAGGGTTCAGTGTTGACCTCTTGGTGGTTCATGGAACTACCAGTTTGGGTTTTCCCGCTGGAGTAGGATGTGATTTTGAGGTGGGTCGGACCGATGTTGCCACCCTTGTTTTACTTCTTGTCTTATTAAGACAATATGGGTTGTTTGGTTGGGTTAGACTGATGCCACCACCATAACACCTTGAGATATTTAGGCCTGTTAGACGTGGTTGGACCGTTACCACCAGTCTAGGCCCTTGTTTCTGATTTTGTCCATCTCCAGTATTAGGTGACTCTTTCTGCTCTAGCTTTATGCTAGGATTTATTTATTTTGCTAATCCTTCTTGCAGAGATTTGTGTGGCTTGACTTCACCCGTGCACTTGGTGCATCCCTTTTTACTCACTCTTGGCGTGTATTTTTCCTTCACTTGTTTACTTTATTCGTACCTGTTTCACTTCTTCTTTATACTATTATCTCATTTTCCTATTGATAAATTGCTTTGCTGAGGTGTTCTTTTCTTTGAATGCCTCAGGTTCAGGTTTATAGCCGACTGTGCGGCTAGGTTTCTTCTGAAGCTTGCTAGTGCTATAGTTGCTGCTGAGTTTTTCTTTTCCTCACTCCTGGTAGGTAGTTTCTTTAGACTTGTAGTACAAATATGCCTACTCACCAGTGGGTTCGTGTCAGTTGTTGACGCCCGCTGGTGGTTTCTCTTTTAGATGCTTTGTACTTTGATTATACTGCTAGTCTTTCCTTTTTTGGAGTTTATTCAACTTGCTCTTGGGAAGATTTATGCTAGGTTGCTAGTTACTTTAAAAAAATCTAAAAGCACTATTATTCGTATACCTCATAATCAGCATGATTTAAAAAAGACAACACTACTTTCCAAACGACGTAAAAGATTATTTTTGTATATATGGTCTAACATAAATGTAGGGTATGCATAGTATAAGTTGTCCCCTGGGAACACTTATGCTCTCTTTTAGGATGTCAAATGTAACTAAAATAATTTCCACTGCGTATAAGTATAGTTTTTTATTTGTGGACTAGCTGATCCACCGAGCCGAGGGATACGGCCTCTAAAATATAATTGATTTTTTTTTCACATCATTAAAGCTTGTGTTTTATTTATAATCTTAGTAGTTGGTGGTTGCCTAAGCGTCGGCAGTTATCCCCTGCCCGACGTGGCATCACAACGCGTGTTTTCTCCTACTCTGATACTTCTAATTTTTTTGAGAAAATGAGGGTTGTGATAGTTGGTATCAGAGAGAGTTTGCTTGATAATTTGTCGGGCAACCTTTCCTTGTAGGTATTAGAAGTTTAGCATCATGTCATACACACACCGATATGTCATCAGCACGTCTTGGCTAAAGCACGAACACTACACTCATAGCATAACATGAAGTATACGGGGCATATTATGTAGTATGGGATGCATAATATGTGTTTGTATATGGATCCACCATTAGAGGCAACATGTGAGGGTTATGTAGTATGGGATGCATAACCTCAGCACATGAATACGACTAGCACATTTTCTTTTTCGTTGTATGGGAATGTTATGTAGTATGGGATGCATAACATTTTCATGTGTACGCCGCTCATAACATGCATTAGGGCCTTTTTACAATGCATAGCACAATCATGCATAACATAACATTGTATAAGTACAATGTGCCAAGCTAAAGACTTGCAGGATGACATATGTACATACATGGTTTTGAGTCAAAAAGAATATAAATTCATGCATTCCCGATTTAGACACAAGAGTTAGTGTGATGGTGGTGAACCATCTTAGGTTAAGCATGACGTTATTCCCTCTGTATAAAATAAAATATATATATATAAACCCAGAGCAAGTTGGCAGTGAAAGCAAGTACTTATGTAGGTTTGTCTGTACCTGTTTGTTTTGTCCTAGTAGTTGAACTAGGGTCTAATGATTGCTTGTTTGTTCCTTTCAGTATGCCGCCTAAGCGTAGATTGGCGAGGTCGACTCCCCAATCTGAGGGTGAGTCTTCTGGTGCTCAAAGCGGTGCAGTTATGGAAAGTCTGAGGCAGTGCAATGAGGCTCTATCGAGGCAGATGGTGGACGTTCAGTCTCAGATCCAGTCCCTGATATCTGTGGTGGCAGGACTAACCCCGAGGGCGCAGAATCCTGCTGCGGGTATAGCTGTTCCCGCACGTCCTGCACCCCCAGCCCCTTTGGTGCCTCCAGTGGTGGTGCCCCCGGAGATGGCTTTCATCACTCAGTTCCAGCGACTGCGACCCCCTACCTACGATGGTAAGGCAGACTTCATGATATTGGATGACTGGTTGATTTCCATAGAAGAAATGTTTCATTACTCTGGAGTGTCTGAGGATCAGAAGGTGATTTTGGCCGCCAATCAGCTGAAGGGGTTAGCGAAGAGCTGGTGGATGAGGGAGAAGGTGGGAATGGTAGGAGGAAGCACTTGGGCTTCCTTCAAGGATATCTTGATGCGGAAATTTCTACCGTCAGTGGAGCGAGACAGGCTGATGAACGACTTCTTGCATCTGAAGCAGAGACAGCTCTCAGTCCGCGAGTATGAGATTGAGTTTAGCAAACTTAGTTGCTTTGCCCCTAGTTTGGTGAGCTCAGAGGAGGATAGAGCGAAGCGTTTCCTCGGTGGCCTGCGGAGCGATGTACAGCAGCTAGTTGTGGCTCATGGTGCGGTGAGTTATGTTGGGGCAGTGGAGGCCGCTTTGAAGGTAGAGGCCATTGAAAGAGCGAAGCAAAGAGGACAACATGCGAGGAATCAGAAGAGGAAAGCTGTTGAAGCAAAGAGCCCCCAAGTTCCCGGTGCTCCTTCGAGGAAGAGGAGCAAAGAGGTTTGTAGTTTTTGTGGCCGGTCGGGCCATCCTACTGAGAGATGTTTCAAGAGGGCGGCGGCACAGAATGAGCATGTGTATGCTATTCAGGGTGCTCCCAGGTAGAATGTGGTGTGTACTCTGTGCAAGAAAGAGGGGCATGATGTTGCCCGTTGCTGGTTGAAGGATAAGGTCTTCTATCAGTGCGGACAGAAAGGTCATACCAAGGCCCGATGCCCGCAGCTCCAGTATGTGCACCGACCAGTTCCTCTTCAGGCGTTGCCACCGCCTCAGTCTATGGATAGAGGCAAAGGGAAGCTGAATGTGATATCTTCAGCGGAGGCTCAAACTTCGATGCAAGTCATTTTAGGTAAACCTTCTCGCTAGTCTTTTACTTCCATTGCAGATTAGTTTGGCTTTTGTTTTCTTAAATGATTGTGCAACTTTCCTGTTTATATTTATATACGGGGTTTTAAGGTAAGGAACCGCTGGGCGCACGTTCTCTTTGACTCAGGTGCTACCCGCTCATTTGTGGCTAGGGCCTTTGTAGAGCGGTGCCAGCTGGTTCTTGATCATGTCGGTGATGCCTTTTGCGTCAAATTCCCCTCGGGTGATTCCGTGATATCAGATCAGGGCATTCTGGATTGTCCTATTATGTTGGGGGATTTCCCGACCAAGGCAGATCTGAAGGTTATAGACTTGGAGGATTTCGACGTCATCCTGGGTATGGATTGGTTGTCCAGATACGATGCAGTGATCCAGTGCAGGGGTAAGCGCTTGGATTTCAAGAAGGACAACGGTCAGCCTGGGAGTATTTATGGCGATCTGCGTCAGGCCTCTCCGACGATATCTGCGGTATGTGCTCAGAGGTTATTCAGTTCTGATTGTTTTGCTTGCTTTGTCTCAGTGCTGGGGACTGTTAGCGGTTTGCTGTGGCTGGATGAGATTCCTGTTGTCCGTGAGTTTTCTGATGTGTTTCCTAGCGAACTTCCCGGTCTTCCGCCTGTCAGAGATGTGGAGTTCGTGATTGATTTGGAGCCGGGTACGCGTCCTATTACTTAGGTGCCGTGCCGGATGGCCCTGCGAGAGCTGGAGGAGTTGCGTACCCAGCTGGATGAGTTATTGGAGAAGGGTTTCATAAGGCAGAGCTCATCGCCCTGGGGTGCGCTTGTTCTCTTTGTGAAGAAGAAAGATGGGTCGATGCGCCTTTGCATCGACGACAGAGAGCTGAACAAAGTCACCATCAAGAATAGGTATCCTCTGCCCAGAATCGACGACTTATTCGATCAGTTGCGTGGTAGCTCTGTGTTCTCCAAGATTGACCTTCGATCGGGATATCATCAGCTCAGGATCCGGGAGTTGGACATTCCACGGATGGCTTTTCGATCGAGGCATGGACATTTCGAATTCATAGTTATGTCTTTTGGGTTGACCAACGCGGCATCAGCATTCATGGATATGATGAACCGGGTGTTCAAAGATTTTCTGAACAAGTTTGTGGTCGTATTCATAGATGACGTTCTGATTTATTCACGGAATGCTGCGGAGCATGATCAGCACTTGCGGTTGGTGTTATCTGCCTTGAGGGATCATCAGTTGTACGCCAAGCTGAGTAAATGTGAATTCTGGTTGCCTCAGGCTTCCTTCCTGGGTCATGTGGTGAACAAGGATGGCATTTCAGTAGACCCGGAGAAGATTTCTACAGTGATGGATTGGCATAGGCCGAGCACACCCAAGGAGATTTAGAGTTTCTTGGGGTTGGCCGGCTATTATAGAAGGTTTTTTGAGGGCTTTTCTACCTTGGCAACGCCCTTAACTAAGGTGACGCTGAAACATGCAGCGTTCATCTGGAACGAGCAGTGCTAGGAGGCCTTTCTGGAGCTAAAGAGGAGATTGTGCACTGCTCCTGTTTTGATATTGCCTATGGAGGGCAAGGACTATGACGTATATGTGGACGCCTCGCATGTTGGGCTCGGAGGCGTGTTGATGCAAGAGGGGAAGGTGATCGCGTATGGGTCGCGACATTTGAAGGCTCATGAGCGGAATTACCCTACGCATGAACTCGAGTTTGCGGCGATGATATTTCCGTTAAAGCTGTGGAGGCATCTACTCTATGGGGTGCAGTGCAAGATTTTCATAGATCATAAGAGCCTGAAGTACGTGTTTACAGAGAAGGAGCTGAATCTGCGCCAGCGACGGTGGCTAGAGTTTGTGGTCGATTATGACGTGGAGATCCAGTACCATCCAAGCAAGGCCAATGTGGTGGCTGACGCCCTGAGCCGCAAGACAGGGAAGATTTTCAACCTCACGGTAGACCATTTAGTGGAAGAGTTTTTGTTGATGGACATCTCCGTGGGATGCTGTGATTTGCAAAGCAGTTTGGCAGTGGCAGAGCCATCTTGGATTTCACTCACTAGGTTGCACCAGAAGGATGATCCGGATTTGTTACACCTGTACCTCAGGGCTGAGAGAGGGGAGTTACCGGATTTCTCCTTCGATGATTCGGGTACCTTGAAGTACCGCGGCAGGTTTTGCATCCCCGCGGTTGGAGACATCAGGAGTATGGTATGCAAAGAGGCTCATGGATCCAGTGTTGCCTACCACCCAGGATCCACCAAGATGTATCATGATTTGAAGCAGATTGCCTGGTGGTATGGTATGAAGGGGGATATAGCTCGGTATGTTTCGGAATGTTACACTTGCAAGCGGGTGAAGGCCGACCATGGGAGGCCTAGTGTCAAGTTGACTCCTTTGGAGGTCCCGACATGGAAGTGGGAAAGTATCTCCATGGACTTCATTACGGGCTTACCAAGATCTCCAAGGGGATTTGATTCAGTTTGGGTGATCGTGGATCGATTGACGAAGTGTGCGCACTTCGTACCTTATAAGATCGACTACCCGATGAAGAAAATAGCAGAGTTGTATTTGATCGAAGTCATCCGATTGCATGGAGTTCCCGTGAGTATCATTTCAGACCGAGTCTCCAGATTTACTTCCGATTTTTGGAAGAGTTTGTAGGAGGGTTTGGGTACAGACTTGAGATATTCTACCGCTTACCACCCACAGACAAATGGGCAGACCGAGCGTGTGAACCGAATTATGGACGATATGATCAGGTGCTACATTCTAGACCACGGTGGGGCGTGGGATGAGCGGTTGCGGCTAATGGAGTTTGCCTACAATAACAGTTACCAAGAGAGCTTACAAATGGCTCCCTTCGAGGTATTGTATGGGAGGCGCTACAGAACTCCGTTGTTTCGGACTGAGGCTGGTGAGAGGCCTTTGTTTGGTCCTGATGCTCTCGAGGAAATGGAGGTTGCTGTGAAGCTCATTCGGGAAAAGCTTTGGTTAGCTCAGGAGAGATATGAGAAGAACGCCAACCGGCGTAGGTCCGATTTGGAATTTACGGTGGAGGATTTGGTCTTCTTGAAGGTGTCTCCGATGGTTGGAGTGAAGAGGTTCGGCAAGAACCATAAGATGGATCCGAGGTATGTGGGCCCATTCAGAATTTTGGAGCGTATTGGTGTGGCGGCATATAGGTTGGATCTACCAGCCAACTTCCCGAGCGTACGTAATGTTTTTCATGTAAGCCAGCTGCGGATGTGTGTGCGGAGCAGTGGGCAAGTCTTGGATACCGTGCCCTAGTTGGAGCCCAACCTCTCGTATGTTGAGGTGTCGGTCCGCATCTTGGAGACTCAGGATCGGGTGATGCGGACAAAGTCTATCACGATGGTGAAGGTTCTTTGGAAGAATCAAGGTTTGGAAAGCGCGACTTGGGAGCTAGAGTCGGCTATGAGGGAGGCTTACCCTCGCTTGTTCTCCTGATTTGTTGGGTATGTTTTTTTCTAGTAACTTTTGTTTGTTACTTTCCTTATATAGTAGAAGTAGTGTACGTAAAGTTTTAGGACAAAACTTTCTTTTAGGGGGAGGTACTGTAATGCCCCATGAGTTTTCGGCTATTATTTAAATCCTCGTTTGGCGTTACGTTGGCGTGTTTCCGGCTTGTGCTGTTGTTTGAGTACCTCGTTAGGTGTTCTTAGAGTTTATAGCCTGTTGTATAGTTTCCCCAGCTAGCCGGCGTCTGTTTTGGAGGACCAGCTGAGCCTCTTAGGGAATCCTTGTACTTTGGCTTCAGGTGAGGTTAGCCCGAGTGTGTGGTCGTCGGAGGTTGTGTCCGACTTCGCCGATGTTTTCGTAGCCCGAGTGTTGAGCTACGGTGCGGATTTGTTCGGAATCCGAGAGCATTAATTTTCACGTCATTCTGATGGTTGCTAGTTATCGAGTCATCATTTATGTGAGCGTATTGGCATGTTTTTGGCATTTTAGTTTGGTGAGTGATTTAGGCGTGCTAGTGTATTAATGCGTGTGTGCACATAAGTGTGAGGCTTTATAAATGCATGTGTGCGAGTATGTGCAGGTAGGTGCTGTATATATATATTTATAAGTGTAAAAATGTATGGGTATAAGTATATATGAATAATACTTAATTAATATTTCAATAGTTAAGAGGATTGTAATTCATGCGATTAATTCATTAGATTATCATATATAAGGAAATGCCTTAGGTTTAGGTTTTTTATTTCCCTTTCTTTCCCCAACCCGGCTGATGTAGGCCCCGTCCTAAAAGATCCTACACGGACGGCGTGACGACGACGCTCGCAACTCTAAACGCTCTCTAACCCGCACACTATGAAACGCAGCCGTCACAATGATTTAATTTATCTCTTGCGCTAACATACGGATAGCCGATCCGTTAAAGGAATGGAGAATGACTATAGGCCAAAATCCTTTCCGGCTAAAGGGAATAATATGTATTCCGACGAGCTTGGAGTTGTACCAAAATAGATCGACCAAGAAATAAATCACGAATTCAGAAAATGATAGGATCTATCCCAACTAAAACAAAGAAGCGAGGATCGCCACTCCTCTCGAAGGATCTTCGGAAAACCAAACGAAAATGACAAACTATTAAAAGTAGTACCGCGAAAATTCAACGATTCAAATTCCACGCAAACGTCGCCACCACAAGAACTATCTAAGAAAGAAATCTCTTGAGTAGATGGTTTCGTTACCCCGCTCGGAATAGTAGAACCGAGATGTTAGATCCACAAACAAGAACGATCGCTTTCCTTGGACGCGACGGGAGATGCACCAATGATGAGAAAACTCGATCGTCTTCCCCGCCTTTCGCCATAGAAGTCCACGATGGCCTCTTCTTCCTTGCACTTGACTCCCCAAACCGAAGGAGGCCAAAGATTGATGGGAGGTGACGAAACCGTGGAGGAGAAACACGATGATGGAGGTATTGAAGAATCGGGGAAAGTGTAACAACCCCATCCGTTCATATGATATATACTAGAAGGTCCGGCCGGGGCCCCACAGGATATACCACAAAACAGTCGGTGAAGGTACAGGATGATACCAGAGTAGCGCATCGCACCTATCACAAGCATTATAGGGGAAGCCTAAACTACTTGAACTCCTCATGAATGTCCAAACATAAAACTCCACATTTTATATATATAGGAATGTCTTACAACATGTACAAAGAGTTGGCCTTATGGCCTACATGGCTTTCACACAGTGGCCTAAAACAGATTGGCACGCAGGCCGGCCACAATAACAGAAAACACTCAAAAGAACATATTTAGCCTTCGAGGGCTAACAGCAGCAGCAGCAACACCAGCAGGAGCATCAACCTCTATGCGTCCCGCTCGGCTCTCCAGCACCTGTGCAAGGGACAATCCACCCACCGGTGGCAAACAAAAGCAACGGTTAGCGTTCAGTTGACCAAATTATAACGACCCTACCCCTTCTCTCGGGGCAGCGGTATTTTTACCTGCAGGCATATCATATCACAAGTATGGCAAGCTATATCATCAAAAGGTGCTTTCACGCACACAAGCCATCACAACCGTCCGCCACCCGGCCCAACGGTCCGTGCACTCAGGGCACATTCTTGGTGTTCTGGCAACCTCTTGCCCACCACCGTATCAGGGTTATCACCAAACAGTAAATCTCTTGAGCATTTACTCCATGGCGTGCAGCCAGAGTTAGTCCTCGGACACCGGGATGGCCCGTAGCCCCCCGTTGTGTCATGGCGCGCATGCCGAAGACTCTTGCTATGCGCTCCAACAGACCGCACTTTTTGGTCTCACGTCGGACGGACATAGCGCAGGTCGGATCCTCCACCCCCCGTTGCTCAAATCGCCTTGCCTTTTCCGCGTACAGCGTACTCATGGCTATATCAAAGGCGCGGGTCGGTCTCACCAATCCTGTTCTTGGCATTCAAGCCTGGGTATTTCACTATACCCATTTCCTCACAGCAACAGCGGGTCTTTCCTGGGCGCACCAGTACTTCCTGTGACTCTCTCCACAGGTGGACACCGCACAAGCACAAATGTCAGGGGTCTTTCCTGGGCACACCAGTACTTCCTGTGACTCGCTTCACAGGTGGACACCCTATGACATCAAGCATCACAAAAAGGCCTTTCCTGGTCCCACCAGTACTTCCTGTGCCTCATTCACAGGTTGGACCCAAAACCATCACAAGGCTATTTTCCTGGGCTACCACCCCAGTACTTCCTGCTACTCCTTTTCGCAGGCCTAACTCGTAGACTCCTTACACTATACGTTTATCACGGAGTCTTCTCCGGTTCGTATGCAACATCACCAATCCAGACCAACCTGTCCAGATGGGCTTCACACAGCATGCCTATTCCGTACTCCATTTCCGGATCTATATGCAACACAAAGGGGATTTCAAGCATCCACCCAAAGATTCCCAAAATCAGCCACCTCTTGGTGGGGGAAATCACAAGATATGCCAAAAAGGAAGCCTTCACATGGCTAGGAAGAAAAGTCGTTACCCTTGACGATCGCTTCGGTGCCATGGCCTCCAAGCTAGCTTGCAAGACTTGCAAGAGCGTTTCCTCCGCAACGCTGGCTTCGGATCTCTCGTCGATAAACCGCGGCACCACCAGCAGCAGCCCCCTTTCCTTCTTCCTCCTCCTTTCTCTCTCTCTTTCTCTCTCTTGAAGAAAGATGAAGGCCAAAGTAAAATGATTCATACTTCTCTGATTTCGGCCCTTAATGAAAAATAGGAAGAGGCTTCAGCCCTTGGATCCAGACTGAAGGAATGGACGGCCACGATTCTGTCAAAAACACAAATTTTGACCAGACACGGCCTCGAACACGGTCGTGTGCCAGGCCGTGTGCCTCAAGCGGTGGTCAACCGACTTATCCAAACCAGTGACACGCCCACGGGACACGCCCGTGTCATGGGCCGTGTCACCAACACGCCTTTAGACACGCCCGTGTCTGTGGCCGTGTACCTGGGGAAAAAAAATCCCAAATCATCCCGAGACTTCACACGGCCTGTGACACACCCGTGTCCCAGGCCGTGTGCCCAGACACGGCACAAAGACAAGCCCTGTCGAAATCTTCGGTGGGCTGAGTTCGTCGCCTGATTTGACACGCCCTGTGACACGCCCGTGTCACAGGCCGTGTTCAACACTCGACACGCACTTCTCGATACTCGACGATCGTCGAGAAAAATCGTCGAGAATGCGACACGGCCGTGGACACGCCCGTGTCCTGGGCCGTGTGCCTCCTCTCGACGGATCGTCGAGAGTAAAAATCGTCGAGACAAAGCCTAATCGTCGACACAACCTCGACACGCCCTGCGACACGCCCGTGTCGCAGGCTGATTGTCACTGAGATATCTGCAAGGAGAAAATACCAAACTAACAATTCATCAAGGCAAGTATACCTATCGAAATGCAGCTAGGGGACACAAGTGTCGTATTGAAATCCGGGAACAGTTGAGTAAGCTTACTCACACGAAATCTATTATTTTACCGACGACAAAATAAGGTTTTCTTAAGCTAAATGTACTAAAGGAAGAGAACTACTTGCATGAAAACATAAAGAGAGCTAAAGAGCGATTAACTTAAGCTTAGTAACAATGAAGGGAAAATGCACTCGATCAGAAATCACCTCGGCCAGAGTGGTTAGAAAAATACGATAAATAAACCTAAGCTAATTAGGGTAAAGGGCCTTGACCGTGGAGGTTCCATGAATATTGACACGCTTCTCTCGAAGGTCGTGCCTAACTGAGTTTAGGAAGGTCCGACCGACTTTCGCCTAAATCGGAGGCCTAAAACTCGCTTTACGCGGTGAACCCCTCTAATGGATTTTACTCCAATCCGGGAGATTTGATCGTCTGCCTCTCTCGAGGGGTGCGAACAACTCCCTTTACTCTTGAGTGCTCATTTCAAACTTTCGGCCTCTCGGCTAGCCCAGAATGAAAGCAAAGGTGGAGAGTATATATCGATAATATACCTCCAACCCGTGATAAATCAAGAGTAATTCAAAGCTAAACCCTAAAAAGAAAAGGTAAGATTCAAAGCATCATAACCTAATCACTCGAACCTCGGATCATTAAGATCGAGTACATGGAGGATTAGTTAATCATGGTGAGGTGGAAGATGGGGGATGAGTAGAAGAAAAATACTGAAAATGGAGCAGAAACGTAAAAGAAAACAGCAATTTTTATTAATAGAAACAGTGATCTTACAGCTTGAAAATCAGAGATTACAAGAACATGAGAAGGAAACTACACTAACATTAGCATCATATTACAGAAATAAACTAGGAGCTAATACAGGAAAAGCATAAAGCTAGAGCTACGAACTAGAAATGGAAAGACATGCTTAAAAAGTTCAGAAATACAAAGGACAGAACCTCCCCTCTCAAAGCGAAAAGTTTCCTCAAACCCCTGGAGTTGGGCTCTATTTATAGAATTTTTCGGGTCGGGTCACGCCCCCCTGTCACGCCCTGGTCGGGCGTGACCCTGGGGCGTGACACATTCGGCGCGACTTTTTCGGGCAGGAATTGAATTCTGACGGAGTTGTTGCGGTACACGCCCACCGGTCACGCCCTGGTAGGGCGTGACCCTGGGGCGTGTTCTTTGCGGTGTGACTTTGGGAGCTGAAATTGAATGCTGGAGGTGACGGGCGGAATTGCTGAAGTACACGCCCATATGTCACGCCCGGGTCAGGCGTGACCCTGGGGCGTGACACTTTCGGTGTGGCGGTGGAGCGGGAAAGACGAGCGCGCTGCGGCGATTCCTCGGAACCTGGGGACACGCCTATAGTACACACCCGTGTCGGGTGTGTCACGGCCGTGACCGAGGGCGTGTACACTAAGTTTCCACGGAATGCAGATTCGGACCAATTGCTTCATTCCTCTGGGTTACACGCCCTAGGTACACGCCCTGGTAGGGCGTGACCTTGGGGCGTGTCACAGCAAAATTCGGCTGAAAGCCGTGAAAACCTGCAAAAAGCAGAAAAAATGCATTAGCGACAAAAATATATACAAAGGGGAATCAAAACAAGTACTTTACAAGACATGATTGGCTTTAAAATCCCGAAAATATCCTAATAAAATTGACTGCAAACGTATTATCAAATTCCCCCAAGCTTAAGATTTGCTTGTCCCCAAGCAAAGATATAAAGACTAGCTAATCATAAGAGTGACTAATTTAAAAAGTTTTAATCATACTCACACAAGTACTATGCGAAATTCTAGGTAGGGAGAATGTAAAACGTAAATCTAAAATAATTATTTAGGTATGGTTTAACTTTTATAAACTTTACTTAATAAAAATAAATCATCCAGAATTTTGACGAAATTCTTTAAATAGATTTGAGCAAGGTAATGAAAATGAAAAGAACGTATTGAGTTATTACTAGATCCAAGCAACGCATTATAATTATATCAATTAAATAACAAAAATCTAAGTTTAAATCCAAAACTAAAACTGATTTACTTTTCTTCTTTTCTTAGTTGTTAAATAAAATTAAAAAAAGTGCGTGAATCAAAAGGACTTAATAGGACCGAAACGTTTGGTTTAGGAATATGAATAGGAGTGGAATTCAAATATAAACATGGAGGCTTAAAAATCACACTAAACCAAAACAATGAGTTTCAAAAAAAAAAAAATTATTTTAAACAAAATATGTATAAATAAATTTATTATTTTTTTTTCTCTTTATGATTATTTATCTCTTTTTTTTATTATTATTATTTTCATTCATTTTGTTTTTTTTTTTCAATTTATTGCTTTTGCGTACACCTTTTTCAACAATATCTCCACAGATAAGACAAAATTTCCTATCAAACAAAATTAGCGTTATTAGATAGGTAGGAATTTGGGCTTTGGTGAAAATGAAATGGTGTGTGGAGTTTATCAAATGAATTTGGAAAAAAGGCTCAAAAGCGGCTAACTAGTGGTAAAAGAGTTTAGGTTGGCAAGAAAGCTCAAACGTAAACAAAAATGGCCTAAATCATTTTCACGCGATTTTTTTTAAATTTATTTAAAACATAGAGTCGATAAATTTCAAAAAGCAAGTTCGAGATAATAAAAGAAGATTGATGAAATTATCTTGAAAATAAAAATAATATGTCACTTGGATCATTCATATCTACTACGTTATTCAAAATATGTTCTTACAAAAATCATCTAAAGACGAAAAGGAAAATAGTGGATGATAAATTTTTAGAGAAAGTAAAGAAAATAAAGAACGGAAAACCATAATAGAAATGCACGGTTTAGAAAAATATTTTACCTTAACATGCTACCGTGAATTAGAAACACAGCATGACCAACATTTTACTTGTGAAATATGATTAAAAAGAAGGATTAGAAAAATTATAATTAACTACGTTGTTTATAAAGAAGTTTGAGAAAAACAAAACATAAACATGAGGTACTTATTGAAATACCAAAATGCAGCTATATATATATAATAAATTTTTTTTTTTTTGAAGTTTTTTTTGAAATTTTGGATTTTTTTGGATATTTACAAACCAAAAAGAAAACAAAAAGAAGGAGGAAGTCCTCCCCCAAGCTTAAAATCTACATTGTCCGCAATGGAGAAGGAGGTCGGAGAATGAGAGAAAAGTAAAGTACAGAAATAAAAGACAGAATTGAAAAGCAGGTACTTCCCCGGTTTTATTTTGTAGGGCAAGTTGAGTGATGCCGCTCCTCCATGCCTGTGCTGTGGATCTTCATGAAACGTCATCCAGCGGACTTTGGCATGGAAGCAGAACCGTTGGAGCAGGCGATCGCAGAAGTTTCAGCTCGCCGGAGCCATTCGGGGCAAAAAGTGTAAAATAAAGAAAACAAAAAAAAAGATAACTTGGGTTGCCTCCCAAGAGCGCCCTTTGTTTAAAGCGTCGTTTGAGCTCGACGCATCAAAATAAGATTGTCCCAAATATTGTTTTTTAAAAATAAAGTTCGAATAAATGTCAAAGTTTGTGAGTAAAATAATGTTCAGATTAATCAAATGTCAGGACCGGAAAGATAGAGTTAACAGGGTTGAGACTGACATCATCACAGAAATACAGTTTAAGACGCTGACCATTCACTTTGAAAGTACCCTTATCAGGGTGAGAAATTAAAACAGTACCATAAGAAAAGACTTCTAAAACAGTAAAAGGCCCAGACCAACGTGATTTTAATTTACCCGGGAATAAACATAAACGAGAGTTATAAAGAAGCACTTGGTCGCCTGGCTTAAAGATTTTTGGGTGCCTAAGATGTCGATCGTGTAAACGCTTCGTCCGCTCTTTATAAAGTCTGTTATTTTCATACGCGTAAGAGCGCCACTCGTCGAGTTCGTTAAGTTGAAATTTTCGAAAATCGCCGACAGAGTGGGGATCGAAGTTTAAAAATCGCAAGGCCCAAAAGGCGCGGTGTTCTAACTCTACGGGTAAATGACACGATTTTCCATAAACCAACCGATATGGCGTACAGCCGAGGGCGGTTTTGTACGTTGTTCGGTAGGCCCATAGAGCATCGTCTAATTTGGCGGACCAGTATTTTCTAGATGTTGAAACAGTCTTTTCTAAAATTCTTTTTATTTCTCTATTCACTACTTCGACTTGTCCGTTAGTTTGGGGGTGGTAGGCAGTGGAAAGCTTATGAGTAACGCCATATTTAGTTAGGATTTTTGAAAATTGCGCGTTACAAAAATGGGAACCCCTATCACTAACGATAGCGCGCGGCGTACCGAATCGAGAAAATAATTTTTTTAGGAAATTAACTACGACTCGGGCGTCATTCGTAGGAAGAGCTTGGGCTTCGGCCCAACGTGAAACATAATCAACGACAACTAAAATATACTTATTCCCGAAGCTAGAAGGAAAAGGGCCGACAAAATCAATCCCCCAGAGGTCGAAAACTTCGCACTCTAGGAAATAATTTTGTGGCATTTCATTTTTATTCGAAATATTCCCCGACCGTTGGCAACTATCACACCTACTCACCAAGGCATGCGCGTCTTTAAACAGGCTGGGCCAGTAAATACCCGCGCTTAACACTTTGTGAGCGGTACAAGCAGCTTGATAGTGCCCACCTGTCGGTCCTTCATGCAAATGTTTAATAATATCTAATCCTTCATCAAAAGAAACACACCTCCTGATCACTTGGTCTGCACAGACTTTAAAAAGATGCGGGTCCTCCCAAAAATAGTTTTTCAGCTCAGAAAAGAATTTCTTCTTTTGCTGAGATGAAAACTCTTTTGGTAGCACACGGGCCACTAGATAGTTGGTGATGCGGGCAAACCAAGGAGAAGTAGATTTGTTAATTACGAAAAGCTTCTCATCAGGGAAATAGAAATGAAAAGAATTTTCATCTAATTGTTCTATAAACGGGTTGTCTAGGCGCGAAAGGTGGTCGGCGGCCAAGTTCTCTGTACCTCGCTTATCACGGATCTCTAAGTCAAACTCCTGGAGGAGTAAGACCCAGCGAATCAGACGAGGCTTGGCATCCGTTTTAGAGAGAAGATATTTGAGGGCCGAGTGGTCCGTAAAAAGAATAATTTTCGAAAGAGTAATATAATGGCGAAATTTGTCAAATGCGAATACTACAGCTAAGAGCTCCTTCTCGGTTGTGGTGTAATTTTCCTGTGCAGATGTGAGAGTTTTACTAGCGTAATAAATGGGGTGGAAGTTTTTGGAAATACGTTGACCTAGTACGGCTCCCACCGCATAACTACTCGCATCACACATTATTTCAAATGGAAGATCCCACACCGGAGCTATCATGATTGGCGCATTAACTAATTTTTCATTTATTAAATTGAAGGCAGCTAGGCAGAAGTCATCAAAGATGAATGGGGCGTCTTTTTCTAAGAGATGGGTAAGGGGCTTGGTGATTTTGGAAAAGTCCTTTATGAAGCAGCGGTAGAAACCCGCATGACCCAGGAAACTTCTTATGGCTTTTATGTTCGTAGGTGGCGGCAGTTTCTCGATAACTTCTATTTTCGCAACGTCTACTTCAATACCCCTTTCAGAAATTTTATGTCCCAAAACTAACCCTTCCCTCACCATAAAATGACATTTTTCCCAATTTAGGGCGAGGTTAGTTTCTTCGCATCGTTCTAAGACTTTTTCAAGGTTCTCTAAGCAACTATCGAAGGAATTCCCGAACACGGAGAAATCATCCATGAAAACTTCCATAATGCTCTCTACGTACTTGTCAAAGATGGCGAGCATACATCGTTGGAATGTAGCTGGCGCATTGCACAATCCAAACGGCATTCTTCGGTAGGCGAAGGTGCCGAAGGGACAAGTAAACGTAGTTTTCTCCTGGTCCTCGGGGGAGATGGGGATTTGAAGATACCCCGAGAGGCCATCGAGAAAACAATAAAAGCTATGTCCGGAAAGTCGTTCTAAAATCTGATCAATGAACGGGAAGGGGAAGTGATCCTTGCGGGTGGCGTCATTCAACTTACGGTAATCTATACACATTCGCCATCCGGTCACCGTCCGAGTCGGGATTAATTCATTATTTTCATTACTTACGACCGTTATCCCTCCCTTCTTTGGCACTACCTGTACTGGGCTAACCCACTTACTGTCGGATATAGGATAGATAATTCCTGCGTCTAACAATTCCATAACCTCGCCCTTAACTACGTCTTTCATGTTTGGGTTTATACGGCGCTGAGGTTGTATAGAGTTACGTGAATTATCTTCCATTAAGATTTTATGAGTGCAAAACGATGGGCTTATGCCCTTAATATCAGATATCTGCCAAGCAATAGCTTGGCGATGCTTTTGTAAAATGGAAAGAAGTTTATTCTTTTGTGCATCCGTGAGGTAGGCCAAAACTATGACAGGCAGCTTGGAGTCCTTTTCTAAGAAAGCGTATTGAAGGTGCTCTGGTAGTTCTTTCAGTTCCAAGGTAGGGGGGTCATCATACGAGGTTTTGGAAATTTGTTCTTTTTCAAAAACTATGTCCTCGTACACTTTTTTATATGTAAAATTAAAAGGGGTGTTGCTAGCGGCCATGGCGGCTTCGTGCAGCGATTCAGTTGGAAAAGTAGAAGAGGAACAGAAATTAAAAAATTCTTTTTCAAAATCAGAAAGGCGGGTGGAGGATTCTTCACTTAGGTGTAGAGATTCAGTTGGAGGAGGAGGAGAGGAACAAAAATTGGAAAATTCTTCTTCAAAAGTAGAGGTGTGAGAGAAGGATTCTTCACTTACGGTATCCATGAAAAAACAGGAGTCATCATTAGCTAGTGTGTTCTTCATCGAGGGGGTGATGGAGAAAGTTACCTCATCGTCGCCCACTCGAAGGAAGAGCTTACCATTGCTTACATCAATGATAGCTCGGGAGGTGGCTAGGAAGGGTCGGCCAAGGATCAGGGGAACCTCGACGTCTTCTTCGATGTCTAAAACGACAAAGTCCACCGGGAAGATGAACTTGTCAACTTTGACTCGGACGTCCTCCACTATTCCTAACGGGTATTTGACTGACCTGTCGGCTAGCTGGATACTCATTCGTGTGGGGTTGAGACTACCAATTCCTAACTTTTTAAACAACGAGAGGGGCATAAGATTAATACTCGCACCTAAGTCGGCTAAAGCGTGTTTGACAAAGAGATCACCAAAGACACACGGGATAGAGAAACTACCCGGGTCACTGATTTTCTTCGGTAATCCGTTTGTCAAAACCGCTGAGCACGCGACATTTAACGTGACATGAGAAAGGTTCTCTAACTTCTTCTTGTTGGTTAGGAGGTCCTTAAGGTATTTTGCGTACTTCGGCATCTGGGATATGGCTTCGTGGAAAGGCAGATTTACGTGGATTTGTTTAAACATTTCCAAGAAACGGGTGTATTGATCATCCTGTCGTTGTTTATTAAGTTCGGAAGGGTATGGCGGGGATGGATTATTTTTAAAGGTGGGTGGTGGAGTGAGTTTTTTTTCTACGATAGGGGTGATAATTTCTTCGGCAGAGGGTGGGATTTTTAAAACGGGAACGGAGCTTTGATTTTTAAAAACGGGAGAGGAGCTTGCCTCGGGTTCTTCACTTACCATACCAGGAACTTTCTTCCCACTCCAAAGAGTTATAGCTTTCGCTTGCTCTCTCGAGTTGGGCTCGGTATTGGAAGGAAGAGACCCTACGGGTCGCTCAGAAATCATTTTAGCGAGCTGTCCTACCTGATTTTCTAAGTTTTTAACGCTTCCGGTTAAGGTCCTAATCGTAGCGTCATTAGCATTCATGTATTTCAAAAATATTTCCTCCAAATTTGGAGGTTTTGGAAAACTTTGAGGAGGTGGTGGTGGTGCAGAAAAATCACTTTGCGGTGGCGGGTGCACAACATTTGATGGATTGCTCCACGAAAAATTCGGATGATTTCTTAACGCAGGATTATAACTATTCGGAAAATTAAAACCAGGAGGATGATAATTCGCAGCAGAAAAATTATTAAAAGCAGTTCTAGGCATATTATTTACATAATCCAAATGTTCGGCGGGAGGAGTTGCAGATTCCCATACCTGAGGGGCGGAGGTAGCAGTCATCTCCGTAATTTTTTTGCTTAATATTTCGACTTGCAGTGCGAGTTGGGAGACGTTGTCCACTTCAAAGAGACCTGCAGGTTTGTTTGGGCGGGACCTAGGCACATTCCACTGGTAAGTGTTCATGGCCATGTCTTCAAACAGCTCAAGAGCTGCTTCCGGGGTCTTATGGTTTAAAGTACCGCCAGAAGCTGCGTCTATCATTTGCTTCGTGCTTTGATTTAGCCCATTATAAAACGTCTGCACCTGCAACCATACAGGCAGAGCGTGATGTGGGCATCGTCTTAATAATTCTTTAAATCTTTCCCAGGTTTCGTAAAGGGTCTCTGAGTCTATTTGTCCAAAGGCAGAAATGTCATTCCTAAGTTTAGCAGTTTTAGCAGGCGGAAAATACTTGGCCAAAAATTTTTCAGTTATTGCGTCCAAGTAGTTATGCTATTTTTAGGAAGGGTGTTCAGCCACTGCTTAGCCTTAATTCTAAGAGAGAAAGGAAATAATCTTAGCCTAATAGCATCATTTGTGACACCATTTATCTTGAAGGTGTCACAAATCTCAAGAAAGCTGGCTATGTGTGCGTTCGGGTCTTCATCTTGAAGCCCGTCAAATTGCACATACTGCTGCACCATTTGAATTATGCTAGGCTTCAGTTCAAAATTATTATTATTTATTGCAGGGCGAACTATACTAGTTTCTGTACCCTCGAGATTTGGTCGTGCATAATAGGACATAGGCCTTTGCACGACTTCCTCCACGTTGGGTTCTGCCATTCTTAAGGTAGAAAATGACTCGGAATCCTCAACCGGCACTTGGGTAGTAGGGCCTTGAAATCGTGATCTTCTCCGAAGAGTACGCTCAATTTCGTGGTCCAGGTCCAAAGTAACCGACGGACTTCCGCGGGTCATACACTAGAAGAAGAGAGGAGAAGCAAGACTAAAAAGTAAAAGAGCTAATGAAGTTGGAAAAAAAATTTTGAAAAAGATTTTTTTATGTTTTAACTCCCGAACTTCCCAAGGGCTACCCGGTGAGGGGTTCGCAAGGTACTAGACAAGATAGTGGCATTTAGAGCCACTTTGCCCTTTTCGAGAGAGTTAGGTGGTGTAGAAAATTATGTGATGTGGGTTTCTATTACGAATGCGGTAATTAAAATCCAGCCACTTATCTCTGTGCGAGTAGGCGGAAATTAAAAGCTATACTCACGCACTCGACAGAAAATTAAAACACACCCACTCTACAGAAAGTAAACACACTCTACTGAAATAAAGCCTGCCAATGAACTCAAGTGAGTAGGCGGAAAAATAAAATACGCACACTTGCTTGAAATAAATCCAGCCAATTAACTCAAGTGAGTAGGCGGAAAAATTTAAAATACGCACACTTAACAAAGTCCAGCCATTTAACTCAAGTGAGTAGGCGGAAAAAATTTAAGAAGGAGGCTGAGAAAGAGAAGTGATAAAATTAATATATTCGCGTTTTCAATTTATCAACAAGCGTTGCTTCCCCGGCAACGGCGCCAAAAACTTGATTGTCACTGAGATATCTGCAAGGAGAAAATACCAAACTAACAATTCATCAAGGCAAGTATACCTATCGAAATGCAGCTAGGGGACACAAGTGTCGTATTGAAATCCGGGAACAGTTGAGTAAGCTTACTCACACGAAATCTATTATTTTACCGACGACAAAATAAGGTTTTCTTAAGCTAAATGTACTAAAGGAAGAGAACTACTTGCATGAAAACATAAAGAGAGCTAAAGAGCGATTAACTTAAGCTTAGTAACAATGAAGGGAAAATGCACTCGATCAGAAATCACCTCGGCCAGAGTGGTTAGAAAAATACGATAAATAAACCTAAGCTAATTAGGGTAAAGGTCCTTGACCGTGGAGGTTCCATGAATATTGACACGCTTCTCTCGAAGGCCGTGCCTAACTGAGTTTAGGAAGGTCCGACCGACTTTCGCCTAAATCGGAGGCCTAAAACTCGCTTTACGCGGTGAACCCCTATAATGGATTTTACTCCAATCCGGGAGATTTGATCGTCTGCCTCTCTCGAGGGGTGCGAACAACGCCCTTTACTCTTGAGTGCTCATTTCAAACTTTCGGCCTCTCGGCTAGCCCAGAATGAAAGCAAAGGTGGAGAGTATATATCGATAATATACCTCCAACCCGTGATAAATCAAGAGTAATTCAAAGCTAAACCCTAAAAAGAAAAGGTAAGATTCAAAGCATCATAACCTAATCACTCGAACCTCGGATCATTAAGATCGAGTACATGGAGGATTAGTTAATCATGGTGAGGTGGAAGATGGGGGATGAGTAGAAGAAAAATACTGAAAATGGAGCAGAAACGTAAAAGAAAACAGCAATTTTTATTAATAGAAACAGTGATCTTACAGCTTGAAAATCAGAGATTACAAGAACATGAGAAGGAAACTACACTAACATTAGCATCATATTACAGAAATAAACTAGGAGCTAATACAGGGAAAGCATAAAGCTAGAGCTACGAACTAAAAATGGAAAGACATGCTTAAAAAGTTCAGAAATACAAAGGACAGAACCTCCCCTCTCAAAGCGAAAAGTTTCCTCAAACCCCTGGAGTTGGGCTCTATTTATAGAATTTTTCGGGTCGGGTCACGCCCCCCTATCACGCCCTGGTCGGGCGTGACCCTGGGGCGTGACACATTCGGCGCGACTTTTTCGGGCAGGAATTGAATTCTGTCGGAGTTGTTGCGGTACACGCCCACCGGTCACGCCCTGGTAGGGCGTGACCCTTGGGCGTGTTCTTTGCGGCGTGACCTTGGGAGCTGAAATTGAATGCTGGAGGTGACGGGCGGAATTGCTGAAGTACACGCCCATATGTCACGCCCGGGTCAGGCGTGACCCTGGGGCGTGACACTTTCGGTGCGGCGGTGGAGCGGGAAAGACGAGCGCGCTGCGGCGATTCCTCGGAACCTGGGGACACGCCTATAGTACAGGCCCGTGTCGGGTGTGTCACGGCCGTGACCGAGGGCGTGTACACTAAGTTTCCACGGAATGCAGATTCAGACCAATTTCTTCATTCCTCTGGGTTACACGCCCTAGGTACACGCCCTGGTAGGGCGTGACCTTGGGGCGTGTCACAGCAAAATTCGGCTGAAAGCCGTGAAAACCTGCAAAAAGCAGAAAAAATGCATTAGCGACAAAAATATATACAAAGGGGAATCAAAACAAGTACTTTACAAGACATGATTGGCTTTAAAACCCCGAAAATATCCTAATAAAATTCACTGCAAACGTATTATCACAGGCCGTGTCACCTGACACGCCCTGGGACACGCCCGTGTCCCAGGCCGTGTCAACCAAATTTTCCTGTTTCTGCACTTTGGGCTGTTACAATCCTCCCCTCCTACAAGAAATTTCGTCCTCGAAATTTAGAGACAGGAAAGTAACAAAAACCAGCAAGAAAATGTTACAACATCTAACATTTTATGTTACAACATTCTCGATATAAGTTACAGAAACAACTCAGGTAACTCTTCTCGCATGGTTTACTCGCGCTCCCATGTCAGCTCTTCACGGCCGCAGTTGTCCCACCGGACTTTTACCATACCGACCGTCTTGTTCCGCAACTGTTTCTCGGCTCGATCTTCGATCTGCATGGGTCTAACTCTCGTTGTTAGCCCATACTCTACCGGCACACGATCATCCGCGATCACTTGAGCTGGATCTTTCACGGCTTTCCGAAGCACCGAGATGTGAAAGACATCATGTAATCCACCCAAGTCCGCCGACAGAGCTAGCCGATAAGCCGCTTCGCCAATTCGCTCAACCACTTCGAAAGGACCCAAATATCTTGGACTCAACTTTTTCAATCGTCGAATCCTGGAGACACCTTTGAATGGCTTGATCTTCAAGTAGACCCAATCGCCAACCGCAAATTCAACATTCCGGTGCTTGGCGTTGTAGTACTTCACTTGTTGATCTTGAGCAATAAGCAATCTCGCTCGAATAGTCCGAATGGTTGAGTTTGCTTCATCAACCTTATTTGGTTTAACAACCCAAGCTTCGCCCGCTTCTACCCAAGCCAAGGGAGTACGACACTTCCTTCCATATAGGGCTTCATATGGTGCCATCCCAATGCTTGCTTGGTAGCTGTTATTATATGCAAACTCGACCATATAGAGATGATCTTCCCATCTCTTTCCGAAGTCAAGGGCGCACATTCGGAGCATGTCCTCCATTGTTCTGTTGGTACGTTCAGTCTGGCCATCCGTTTGGGGATGAAAGGCCGTACTGAAAGTCAACTTCGTGCCCAACAGTCGGTGAACTAGCCTCCAATCATTTGACGTAAATCGCCCATCTCGATCACTTACGATGCTCCGAGGAACACCGTGAAGACGCACAATCTGGTCAACATATAATTTTGCCAAACTTTCAACCGAATCATCCTGCCTGTTCGGGAGAAAATGTGCTACTTTTGTTAGCCGGTCAACTATCACCCAAATGGAATCATTTCCTCGCTGCGATCTTGGCAATCCATGCACAAAATCCATGGAAATATCATCAAATTTCCACACTGGGATCTGCAGTGACTTCAAATAACCGCCCGGCTTTTGGCATTCCGCCTTCAACATCGCACATGTTTGACATTTGGCTACATATAGGGCAACATCTTTCTTAAGCCCTGGCCACCAAAAAAGCTTCTTCATATCGTTGAACATCTTTGTGCTCCCGGGGTGAATGGAATACTTCGTATAATGTGCTTCATACATCAGTTCTTCCCTCAATTTCCTCACATTCGGGACGCACAACCGGCCCTCTTTTCGCAAAAGACCGTCATTCCAGGTGAATTTGCCTTCTGGCCCTTCATTCACATAGCGCAAGAGATCTTCATCCAACTCCGTTGCCCGTCGAACTCGGTCCGCAAGGTCACATTGCACCTCGGTCCAGTTCAAACATGCAATGGCAGTGGAATTCTTATCAACACAATAGATCTCCAATGCCTCCAATTCCTGGATAAGACGTTCATCATGCCTTTGTAACCAATTCGCTCTAGCCAGAACCCGCCGACTCAAGGCATCCGCGACAACATTCCCCTTCCCGGGTGTATAGTGAATTTCGAAAGTGTAGTCCCCAAGGAACTCCAACCACCTTCGTTGTCGCATGTTCAACTCTTTCTGCTCCAACAGATACTTTAGGCTCTTATGATCGGTATAGATCTCCACCTTCACGCCATAAAGGTAGTGTCGCCACAGCTTGAGTGCAAAAATCACCGCCGCTAGTTCCAAATCATGGACGGGATAATTTCGCTCGTGCACCTTCAGCTGGCGTGAGCCATAAGAAATCACCTTTCCTCTCTGCAGAAGAACGCAGCCTAAACCGCTTCCTGAGGCATCACTATAAATCACAAATCCATCGGTTCCACATGGCGAAGACAACACCGGCGCCGTGGTCAACCGAACCTTCAGCTCTTCAAAAGCTCATGCGCACTCTGGCGTCCAAACGAACTTCTGATCCTTTCGCGTCAGTGTGGTTAGCGGCAAAGCGATCCGCGAGAAGTTTTCCATAAATCTTCTGTAACGCCCCGAAACTCAAAGGAGCAAAGGGGGACGTTTTGGGCCAGTTTTGGTTTCTGGCTGAAGGCACACGGCCTGGGACACGGGCGTGTCCCAGGGCGTGTCAAGCGTGTGTCGACACTTAGCCGCGAAGTCGTCGAGTTATTCTCGACGATTCGTCGAGAATGGGCACACGGCCTGCGACACGGGCGTGTCGCAGGGCGTGTCGACCCGTGTCGACACTTAGCCGTGAAATCGTCGAGTTATTCTCGACGATTCGTCGAGAATGGGCACACGGCCTGCGACACGGGCGTGTCGCAGGGCGTGTCGACCCGTGTCGACGATCGTCAAGGTGAAATCGTCGAGATTCACTCGACGATCGTCGAGACAAGGCACACGGCCTAGGACATGGGCGTGTCCAAGGCCGTGTCATCCAGTCGTCATTCTCCCCTCGACGAAATGTCCCGTGTACATGGCCTGGGGGCCCAGGCGTGTCAATGTGACACGGGCAAGGACACGGACGTGTCCTAGAACCCGTGCAGTGCTCGGGTTGGAATCGGGGGAAAAATCATGGGGTACACGGCCGGCTACACGGCCGTGTCAGCTGGAACAAGGGCGTGTCAGCTCGAACACGGGCGTGTTCGATACCCGTGTGCGTGTTCAGAAGATTCGATTTTGACGGCGAATGCGGCACACGGCCCTGGACACGGGCGTGTGCCAGGCCATGTTCGGCCCAGATTGGGCATTTCAGCCCCGAATCAAAGCCGCTCGTTTTCTTAGGTTGAGATCCGACGGCTGGGGATGTTTCCTGGGAGGATATACACGGGTTTGACTTAAGAAAAATCCATTTTCCTTCACTTGATCATCTCTCCAAACCCTTGGAGAAAGAGGAAAGCTATTGGAGGAAGAAGAGCTAGATCCGCCATTGGAGGAGCTTCGGAGCTCCGAATCGCAAGCCGACTCCGGATCCACGGAGGCAACGCAAGCGCGGTGATTTCTATCCGATTACATTTCAATGACGCCGAAGAGGAACGCAAGGGTAACGATCCTCACTTGTGAGCATGATAGCTCTCTTTCTTAGCATAGGAAGCCCTCTCTCGCGAGTTTGCGAAGAGTTGGAGGCGTTCCTTCGGGTAGATATGTAAAGTCCCCGTTGTTTAGCGTCCGTATGCGAGAACGGACATAGGCATTTTGGTTGAAGCCTACCCGGACATGTTAGTCCGGATCGGTGATGTTGCATTGCATAAGGCCGGAGAAGACTCCGTGCTATTTGGTGTTTTCGGGTTTTCTACGCGGTAGATTGCAGCAGGGAGCCTTGGGGACTAACCCAAAGGTGCACCCGGAAAACTGGGCGGACACGAGGTCTTGCCAACTTGGTGGCCTGAGTGCCAACATGAACATAACGGGGTTATGTGTCTTGCGGTAGAATGGGAATCGGTGAAAGTTTGACCCGCGCAAATGGCTTAAATTGCCGTTGCGATGTGAGCACGGGTTAGATGGAGCCGTACCCGCTTTATGTCGTTCGGCTTAGAGAGACCTAAAGTTACATGGCACTCGCCGTTGGCATAGATGTGAGTCTTCGGTGGTCAATGGCTTAAATTGACGTGACCAATACCATGAAGACGAATTGCTCATAGGAATGGCCGTCAAAGTGGCGGTGGTGAATCCGGAATGTTAATGGCTTTAATTGTCGTGACATCGACCGGTTCACCGAGAATGTGCCCTGAGTGCACGGGGCGTGTGGCCGTGCGAGCCAACGCCTGTGATGAAATGGCTATGGTTATAAATTGCTCGCTTATGCTAATGAAATGCAGGGAAGGAGCATCGCCGCCCCGAGTTGGGGGCGGGATCGTTATAATTTGGTCAGCATTGCTGACCGTTGCCTTGTTTGCCACCGTGCGGTGGTTTGTTTGCTTGCAGGTGCAGCTGGACCAAGCGGTCAATAGCGGGCTAAAGCCCTTTTTGCGAAGCTGGCCCTCGAAGGCCCAAGTGGAAATGTTTTATGTTTTATTCATGTATGGCCGGCCTGCGCGCCGAGGTTTGTAAATCATGTAAAAGACAAGTGAAACATGTTGTAAGGCCTTAAGGCTGACTTTTGAGTATTATGTAATAACATTCCTACTATCTTGTTAGTGGACATTCATGCTTGTTGCTGGGTTCTTGTTTTGCAACTTATATAAATTGCTTCCGCTAGAATGCTCTGTGTAGGACGTTGAGATTGGTTGGATGGTTTCCATAAGTAACCACCCGGTCTGTCTGTGGTATATGGCGTCGGGCCCCGGCCGGACCTACTGCTATATGCTATGCGACGGATAGGGGGTGTTACAATTTGGTATCAGACTACTGGTTTTGGTCGGGCTTAAACAGAATTCGTGGTCGAATTCTTTTTAAGGGGTGGTGAGCACATTGTGTGCGTCATCGTTATAATGGTAAAAGAACCCATGAATGTCCACTGAGGAATGAAAATACTCGTGTTTGAGGAACCTGCGTGTTCCTATAATTGCTGTTTGCAATGTTATCTGGTCGCTTAACGGTGTTTTGTACCACTATAGGTGACCCGAAGTGGTGTTGGGCCGTCAGAACGCCGAGGTTCTGAGGCTAGTAGTGCACCAGAAGTTGCTCCCGCAACACCTTTGTCGGCTGAAAATATACGATTGGTGGCTGAAGCGGTGTTGGCCGTGATCAATGCGCAGCCTGGAAGGCAAGCGCAGCAGCCCGCTCCTGTGATGGAGCAAGTACATCTTCAAGAGGCCGAGCCGAGGAGGATGGATCAAGTGGTTGTAGAACCAATAGTGCCAAGGAGGGCGACTGAGAGGCAGTTGAAGCATGTAATGAGCTTTAACCCTCCGTTATTCTCGGGGTTGGGAACCCCATCGCAGGCTGAAGACTGGCTCTCTAGGGTGAAGAGAGTCATGACAGCGACGGAGACGGAGGAGTGGCAAATGACCACCATCGCTACGTTCCTTCTGGATGGGGAAGCGAGGATGTGGTGGGAAGGTTTGGAGCTGCATCATTTGAGAGGTAGACAACTGATAGACGTTCCGATAGAAGAGTTCTCGGAATTGTTCTTAGCAAGATACCTCCCTTCTACTCAGAGGATTTCAATGGAGAACGAGTTCCTGAAGTTGGTGCAGGGTGAGAGGAACGTGGATGAATATCTCCACGAGTTTACGCGGTTGAGTCGTTATGCTAGCTCCACCATCATGGATGAGGAGCGCAAGACTAATCGTTTTTATGAAGGCTTGAGGGATGAGCTGAGATTGTTACTGTCGGGGCCAATGACGCAGGGTTTCTTAACCTTGGTCAATACTGCCCGGTCCTTGGAGAAGGACATGAAGAGTGTGCAAGCGAAGAAAGGCTTGGTTGATAGAAAATCTGAGTTTAAAGTGCTGACTACCTCAAAGTCCGGCTATCGGAGAGCTTTCAAGAAACATAGGACTTTGGGTCCAGCTTCTTCTGGTGCTTCTGGGGCGACTACGAGTCGGACCCCGGGCGCGTGCTTTACTTGTGGCAAGACGGGGCATTTCGCCCGTGATTGTTGGAGCGGACGTCCTAAGTCCGAGAGGAGGCCAGGAGCTACTTATGAAGAGAAGGGTAAGGCGGTGGAGTCGACCGCATCCCACTATGCTCCGGCCCAACCAAGAGTTTACAATCTTGGCCAACAGGAGGCCATTAAACAAGCTGACGTGGTGACAGGTACGGTTTAATTTATAGCAAGTCAATTCCTTTATATGCTTGTTATGCACATGTTACCTTACCACTACTTGTTTAGGATTTGTGTTGATTTGTGAAAATCCCGCACGAGCACTCTTCGATACGGGAGCTTCACACTCCTTCTTGTCCGAAGGATTTATATCACGCATCGGAGTCCCTTCTTCGATGGCGAAGGACAAGTTGGATGTGTTGTTACCCAATGGGTGTTCGATGCGAGCGGTTAGGATCTGCGAGGTTAAGACTCGTATTGGAGAGCAGGAGTTCGACCTGCGGGCGTCTTTACTTCCGTTAGTGGAGTTCGACGTCATATTTGGCATGGACTGGCTCTCGGAGCAGCAGGCCCATATAGATTGCGGTAGCAAGGAAGTCAAGCTGGGAGCGAGTCGTGAGACGACTTTTACGGGCTTAAAGGGGTCGAGCAAGACGTTGATGTCTGCTCTTCAGGTGGTGAAGGCGGTTCGTGCTGGAGCAGAACTGTTCTTTACACTAGTGGAGGTTGCAAAGCCGAAGCCCGCGATGGATTGTATTTCAGTGGTATCGGAATACCCTAATGTGTTCCCCGCAGATCTTCCTGGAGCCCCGCCACAACGGGAGATAGATTTTACGATCGAGCTAGTGCCAGGTGCAAAGCCTGTGTCACGATCTCCGTATCGGCTAGCGCCTAAGGAAATGGCGGAGCTGAAAGTTCAACTGCAAGAGTTGTTGGAGCAAGGATATGTGCGCCCGAGTTCTTCGCCTTGGAGCGCACCGGTCCTCTTTGTTAAGAAGAAGGACGGAAGCTTGAGATTGTGTATTGATTATCGGGAGCTAAACAAGCTGACTGAGAAGAATAAGTACCCGATCCCTAGGATTGATGATCTCTTTGATCAGTTAGTCGGGTCGACGGTGTACTCGAAGTTAGATCTCAAGTCTGGGTACTATCAGCTGCGGATAAGGGAGAGTGATATCCCGAAGACAGCGTTTAGTACGAGATACGGGCATTATGAGTTTACGGTCATGCCGTTTGGGCTGACTAATGCGCCGTCGGTGTTCATGGATTTGATGAACAGGACGTTCAGGGAGTACTTGGACCATTTCGTGATCGTCTTCATCGACGATATTTTGGTGTACTCGCAAAGTGAGGAAGATCACTTCAAGCATCTTCATTTGGTGCTGGAGACGCTAAGGAGAAACCAGTTGTATGCCAAGTTCTCGAAGTGCGAGTTTTGGCTATCCTCGGTAGCGTTCCTCGGGCATATAGTGAGTGGAGAGGGTATTGCGGTGGATCCGGCGAAGATTGTTGCGATACGGGAGTGGCCTGAGCTTGCTACGGTAGCAGAAGTCCTGAGCTTTTTGGGGCTTGCCGGTTATTATAGGCGCTTCGTAGAGAACTTCTCGCGGATAGCGCTACCTCTCACTACTTTGACGAGGAAGGAGCATAAGTTCGTTTGGACGCCGGAGTGCGCGCGAGCTTTTGAGGAATTGAAGTGTCGGTTGACCACGGCACCTGTGTTGATTTCGCCGGTTGGGACCGAAGGCTATGAGATATATAGCGATGCTTCAGGCAGCGGTTTGGGTTTTGTGCTACTGCAGCACGGAAGCGTGATAGCTTATGGCTCGAGACAGCTAAAAGTGCACGAGAGGAATTATCCGGTCCATGACTTGGAGTTAGCGGCCGTGATTTTTGCCTTGAAGCTGTGGAGACACTATTTGTACGGTGTGAAGATTGATATCTACACCGATCACAAGAGCCTAAAGTACCTGATTGATCAGAAAGATCTGAATATGCGGCAGCGTAGGTGGATGGAGTTCCTGGGGGACTATACTTTCAAGATCCACTACGTGCCTGGCAAAGGGAATGCGGTTGCGGACGCGTTGAGTCGCCGAGCCCCAGCTCAAGCGAATTGGCTATCAGTGCATGATGAGCGGTTGGTGCAGGAGCTGGAGGCGTTGGAGATTGTTTGTGTGGATAGACAATTTAGTGCTGAAGCAGTGCTGAATTGGACTGAAGTCCAATATGACCTGGCTGATCGGATTCGGCAGGCTTTGGATATGGATGCTCATATGAAGCAGTTCATGATAGAGGCTTTGGATGGGTCAAATTCCCAATTCGTTGTAGAGGACGGATTGCTGTGGAAAGACGGTCGTCTGTGCGTCCCAAGCGTGGGCAATTTACGGGTGGAGTTGTTGTACGAGGCACACCATACCAGGTACTCGATTCACCCGGGGAGCACGAAGATGTACCGCGATGTAAAGAAGCTATTTTGGTGGCCGGGTTTGAAAAATGATGTGGCGCTATACGTAGCGAAGTGCCAAACCTGCGCCTTAGTAAAGGCGGAGTGCCAAAAGCCGGGAGGATTTCTTAAGTCCTTGCCTATTCCGGAGTGGAAATTTGACGACATCTCTATGGACTTTGTGCACGGTTTGCCAAGGTCGCAAAAGGGGAACGACGCCATTTGGGTGGTCGTGGATCGATTAACGAAGGTGTCGCATTTTATTCCGCATAGGAAGGACGATCCGGTGGAGAAGCTGGCGAAGCTTTATGTGGATAATATAGTGCGGCTTCATGGTGTGCCCCGCAGCATCGTGAGTGACCGAGATGGGCGGTTCACGTCCAATGATTGGAGGCTGGTGCAGCAAATGTTGGGAACAAAGCTGAAGTTTAGCACAGCCTTCCATCCGCAAACGGATGGGCAGACCGAGAGGGTCAATAGAACCATGGAAGACATGCTTCGCATGTGTGTTTTGGACTTTGGAAAGCAATGGGAGGACCACCTTTATTTGGTGGAGTTCACATACAACAACAGCTACCAAACAAGTATTCAGATGGCGCCTTTCGAGGCCCTATATGGTAGAAGATGTCGCACGCCGTTGTCTTGGTTAGAAACGGGCGAGTCGAAGTTGTATAAGCGATCGGAAGTGGATGATGCTACTTCTTTGGTGAGAACCATTCGGGAGAGGTTACTCATCGCCCAGGACCGGCAAGCAAAGTACTATAATGCCAAGCACAGGAACGTGGAGTTCGCTGTGGGTGATTATGTGTACCTAAAGATCAAGCCGTTCAAGGGTGTCTCGCGGGTGCGACGGTTGAAAAAGCTAAGCCCGAGGTACCTTGGACCGTTTGAGGTTCTGGAGCGAGTTGGAGAAACGGCCTATAGGTTGAGGCTTTCTGTGGAGCTAAGTGGTTTACACGATGTATTCCACATTTCGGTGCTTCGGAAGGCGGTGCAAGAGCCTACGCAAGTGATCGCGGTCGATCAAGTGCCGGTGGATAGTGGGCTAACGACAAAGGTCAAGCCCATGCGGATTGAGGACTCGGAGGTCAAGCGGCTACGCAATAAAGAGATCAGGATGGTCAAGGTCCGATGGGACAATTGCGATCGTGAGGAGCTCTCCTGGGAGCGAGAGCAGACTATGCTTGACGAGTATCCGGAGTTGTTCCGCTCAGGTACAAATGTTGTTTTTGTATATCTTTCCTTTATGTAATTTCGTGGGCGAAATTCTTTTAAGAGGGGGAGAGTTGTAACGCCCCGAAACTCAAAGGAGCAAAGGGGGACGTTTTGGGCCAGTTTTGGTTTCTGGCTGAAGGCACACGGCCTGGGACACGGGCGTGTCCCAGGGCGTGTCAAGCGTGTGTCAACACTTAGCCGCGAAGTCATCGAGTTATTCTCGACGATTCGTCGAGAATGGGCACACGGCCTGCGACACGGGCGTGTCGCAGGGCGTGTTGACCCGTGTCGACACTTAGCCGTGAAATAGTCGAGTTATTCTCGACGATTCGTCGAGAAAGGGCACACGGCCTGCGACACGGGCGTGTCGCAGGGCGTGTCGACCCGTGTCGACGATCGTCAAGGTGAAATCGTCGAGATTCACTCGACGATCGTCGAGACAAGGCACACGGCCTAGGACACGGGCGTGTCCAAGGCCGTGTCATCCAGTCGTCGTTCTCCCCTCGACAAAATGTCCCGTGTACACGGCCTGGGGGCCCAGGCGTGTCAATGTGACACGGGCAAGGACACGGGCGTGTCCTAGAACCCGTGCAGTGCTCGGGTTGGAATCGGGGGAAAAATCATGGGGTACACGGCCGGCTACACGGCCGTGTCAGCTGGAACACGGGCGTGTCAGCTCGAATACGGGCGTGTTCGATACCCGTGTGCGTGTTCAGAAGATTCGATTTTGACGGCGAATGCGGCACACGGCCCTGGACACGGGCGTGTGCCAGGCCGTGTTCGGCCCAGATTGGGTATTTCAGCCCCGAATCAAAGCCGCTCGTTTTCTTAGGTTGAGATCCGACGGCTGGAGATGTTTCCTGGGAGGATATACACGGGTTTGACTTAAGAAAAATCCATTTTCCTTCACTTGATCATCTCTCCAAACCCTTGGAGAAAGAGGAAAGCTATTGGAGGAAGAAGAGCTAGATCCGCCATTGGAGGAGCTTCGGAGCTCCGAATCGCAAGCCGACTCCGGATCCACGGAGGCAACGCAAGCGCGGTGATTTCTATCCGATTACATTTCAATGGCGCCGAAGAGGAACGCAAGGGTAACGATCCTCACTTGTGAGCATGATAGCTCTCTTTCTTACCATAGGAAGCCCTCTCTCGCGAGTTTGCGAAGAGTTGGAGGCGTTCCTTCGGGTAGATATGTAAAGTCCCCGTTGTTTAGCGTCCGTATGCGAGAACGGACATAGGCATTTTGGTTGAAGTCTACCCGGACATGTTAGTCCGGATCGGTGATGTTGCATTGCATAAGGCCGGAGAAGACTCTGTGCTATTTGGTGTTTTCGGGTTTTCTACGCGGTAGATTGCAGCAGGGAGCCTTGGGGACTAACCCAAAGGTGCACCCGGAAAACTGGGCGAACACGAGGTCTTGCCAACTTGGTGGCCTGAGTGCCAACATGAACATAACGGGGTTATGTGTCTTGCGGTAGAATGGGAATCGGTGAAAGTTTGACCCGCGCAAATGGCTTAAATTGCCGTTGCGATGTGAGCACGGGTTAGATGGAGCCGTACCCGCTTTATGTCGTTCGGGTTAGAGAGACCTAAAGTTACATGGCACTCGCCGTTGGCATAGATGTGAGTCTTCGGTGGTCAATGGCTTAAATTGACGTGACCAATACCATGAAGACGAATTGCTCATAGGAATGGCCGTCAAAGTGGCGGTGGTGAATCCGGAATGTTAATGGCTTTAATTGTCGTGACATCGACCGGTTCACCGAGAATGTGCCCTGAGTGCACGGGGCGTGTGGCCGTGCGAGCCAACGCCTGTGATGAAATGGCTATGGTTATAAATTGCTCGCTTATGCTAATGAAATGCAGGGAAGGAGCATCGCCGCCCCGAGTTGGGGGCGGGATCGTTATAATTTGGTCAGCATTGCTGACCGTTGCCTTGTTTGCCACCGTGCGGTGGTTTGTTTGCTTGCAGGTGCAGCTGGACCAAGCGGTCAATAGCGGGCTAAAGCCCTTTTTGCGAAGCTGGCCCTCGAAGGCCCAAGTGGAAATGTTTTATGTTTTATTCATGTATGGCCGGCCTGCGCGCCGAGGTTTGTAAATCATGTAAAAGACAAGTGAAACATTTTGTAAGGCCTTAAGGCCGACTTTTGAGTATTATGTAATAACATTCCTACTATCTTGTTAGTGGACATTCATGCTTGTTGCTGGGTTCTTGTTTTGCAACTTATATAAATTGCTTCCGCTAGAATGCTCTGTGTAGGACGTTGAGATTGGTTGGATGGTTTCCATAAGTAACCACCCAGTCTGTCTGTGGTATATGGCGTCGGGCCCCGGCCGGACCTACTGCTATATGCTATGCAACGGATAGGGGGTGTTACATCTTCTATAGTAGCCCGCAAGTCCAAGGAAACTCCTGACTTCGGCAACGAAAGACAACATTGGCCAATCTTGTATGGCTCTTATCTTCGCTGGATCCACTGCAATGCCCGCTCCACTCACCACATGGCCCAAAAATGCCACTGACGATAGCCAAAACTCGCACTTCGAGAACTTGGCATGGAGCTGATTTTGCCTCAACGTGTTCAACACCAACCGCAAGTGAATCTCATGCTCAGCTTTGGACTTCGAGTACACCAGGATGTCATCAATGAACACGATCACAAACAGATCCAGGTACTCACGGAAAATACGGTGCATCAGATCCATAAACACCGAAGGCGCATTACACAATACAAAGGGCATGACTGTGAACTCATAGTGCCCATAACGCGTTCCAAATGCGGTTTTGGGAATGTCACCTTCCCGAATTCGTAACTGGTAATAACCAGACTTCAGGTCCAACTTCGAATAGACGGTCGAGCCAACTAGCTGATCAAATAATTCATCAATCCGAGGTATAGGATACTTATTCTTCTCGGTCAGCTTATTCAATTCACGGTAATCAATACACAACCGTAACCCACCATCTTTCTTCTTTACAAAAAGCACAGGCGCGCTCCAAGGTGACATACTTGGGCGGATATAACCTTGCTCTAGCATTTCTTGTAGTTGAACCTTCAACTCAGCCATCTCTTTAGGCGCCACGCGATATGGCGAGCGGGCCATGGGTTTCGCACCTTGCACCAACTCAATTGTGAAGTCAATCTCCCGCTGGGGTGGTAGCCCAGGGAGATCCATGGGAAACACATCTGTAAATTCTGCCACAATCGGAACCTCACACAAAGTGGCCTTAGGCTCAACAGCCTGAATTAGTGCAAAGTAACACTCCGCACCCTTCCGAACAGCTTTGACTACCTGGAGTGCAGACATCAACGTCCCGCCTACTCCTCGCATACCCGCGAACTTGGTCTCCTGTTCGGTATTCTGGCCCAACGTGATTTCTTTGGACTGGCAATTAATCATAGCATGCTGCTCCGCAAGCCAATCCATCCCAAAAATCACATCGAATTCCTAAATTGGCAAAACAAATGCGGTTAAACAAAAATCCCGACTTCCTAACTGAACCGCCACATCGCAAGCTTGATCCGCAAGCATCCAACATCCATTCGGCAACACTACTCTGACGCTATCTGTCTTTGCACGACTGGGTATCCCAAGCCGCGTAAGAAACTCACTAGACAAAAAAGAATGCGATGCCCCTGTATCAAACAGTGCTCGCGCCAGCGTGTCCCGAATCATCACAAAGCCTATGACAAACATGTCACACACACAAACCACAAACTTAGGGGTACTAAGCTAAGCATATAAACATTAGCATATGCAAAACTAAACTCATACCTGTGACCACGTCACTCTGCTTGATGGCCTCTTGCAGGCCAAGATTGTAGACTCGGGGTTGCGCCTGCGAGGCAGAGGAATCCACCACCGCCTTTCCTTTTTCCGCATAGGATGCTCCCGCCTTCTTTTCACTCTTCGGCGGCATCCGACAATCTCGCGCAATATGCCCCATCCTACCACAATTGAAGCAGGTACGAGTGTCTGGCTTGGAGGTTGCCCCTGATGTTGCTCCCGTTGCAACTGATGAAGGAGCTTGTCCACTAGGCTTGGACTTCTTACCCCATCTCTTCTTAGAAAACGATTTTCCCGATCGGGGCGCCTTCCACTCTTGTTGCGACACAACCAAAGCTCTCTTCCCTTGCACCCTCTTCATGTCCTTTTCCAACGCGGTTGCGGTGTCAACCAACGCTTGGAAACCTTGGTTCACAGAACTGGACACAAGGAACCTCAGCTCATCCCTCAACCCTTCATAGAACCGATTAGTCTTCCTCTGCTCATCAGCAAAAATGGAACCCGCATACCGCCCCAAGCGAGTAAACTCATGCAGGTACGCGTCAACACTGCCCTCACCTTGAGTCAACCGTTGGAATTCATTTTCCATGGCTATCCGTTGAGCCACAGGAAGGTGCTTCGCAAGGAAGAGCCGGGAGAATTCTTCCATCGACACTTGGGTTAACGGACGACCCGCCAAATGATGCAACTCCATCTCATCCCACCATAAACGCGCTTCTCCTTCAAGCAAGAAGGTGGCTAAGGTAACCTTCTGGTGCTCCGCCGTTCCTATCGCCGTCATCACTCGCTTGACGCGCGATAACCAATCCTCAGCCTGCGTCGGGGTTCCCGCTCCCGAAAATGTAGGCGGATGGAAACTCATAAACCGTGTTAGCTGCTTCTCAGCCGCTCGAGGTACCACATCCATGAAAGGTTCCGGCCTTGCCGCCACCTGTTCTGGCCCCACAGCCGCTTGCTCCTGCCTAAGTGGCTGACCTTGGATCATGGTAAATAAGGCCTCCGCAACTAAACGGACATGTTCCGCAGACGGTGGAGGTGTAGGCACCGCGGCTGGTGCCGTACTTTCATCAGAACGCTGGGGCTCAGACGGCCCAGCTCCACTTCGTGTCACCTAAAGGTGGACAAGACACATACATTAGCGGTCGTACCCAAGCAAACAACACAAAATAGGAACACGCAGGTTCCTCAAACACAGCAAGTTGCATTCCTATCATGGACATTCAGGAGTTCAATCGTATACTTTGGTGTGCACAAACACGTGCTCGCCACCCCACAAAAGAAGTCGGCCACGACGTTGAGAGGGAAAGACCAAGACAACCGATACCAAAAATGTAACAACCCCATCCGTTCATATGATATATACTAGAAGGTCCGGCCGGGGCCCCACAGGATATACCACAAAACAGTCGGTGAAGGTACAGGATGATACCAGAGTAGCGCATCGCACCTATCACAAGCATTCTAGCGGAAGCCTAAACTACTTGAACTCCTCATGAATGTCCAAACATAAAACTCCACATTTTATATATATAGGAATGTCTTACAACATGTACAAAAAGTTGGCCTTATGGCCTACATGGCTTTCACACAGTGGCCTAAAACAGATTGGCGCGCAGGCCGGCCACAATAAAAGAAAACACTCAAAAGAACATATTTAGCCTTCGAGGGCTAACAGCAGCAGAAGCAACACCAGCAGGAGCATCAACCTCTATGCGTCCCGCTCGGCTCTCCAGCACCTGTGCAAGGGACAATCCACCCACCGGTGGCAAACAAAAGCAACGGTCAGCGTTCAGCTGACCAAATTATAACGACCCTACCCCTTCTCTCGGGGCAGTGGTATTTTTCCCTGCAGGCATATCATATCACAAGTATGGCAAGCTATATCATCAAAAGGTGCTTTCACGCACACAAGCCATCACAACTGTCCGCCACCCGGCCCAACGGTTCGTGCACTCAGGGCACATTCTTGGTGTTCTGGCAACCTCTTGCCCACCACCATATCAGGGTTATCACCCAACGGTAAATCTCTTGAGCATTTACTCCATGACGTGCAGCCGGAGTTAGTCCTCGGACACCGGGATGGCCCATAGCCCCCCGTTGTGTCATGGCGCGCAGGCCGAAGACTCTTGATATGCGCTCCAACAGACCGCACTTTTTGGTCTCACGTCGGACGGACATAGCGCATGTCGGATCCTCCACCCCCCCCCCCCCCCCCCCCCCCGTTGCTCAAATCGCCTTGCCTTTTCCCCGTACAACGTACTCATGGCTATATCAAAGATGCGGGTCGGTCTCACCAATCCTGTTCTTGGCATTCAAGCCTGGGTATTTCACTATACCCATTTCCTCACAGCAACAGCGGGTCTTTCTTGGGCGCACCAGTACTTCCTGTGACTCTCTCCACAGGTGGACACCGCACAAGCACAAATGTCAGGGGTCTTTCCTGGGCTACCACCCCAGTACTTCCTGCTACTCCTTTTCGCAGGCCTAACTCGTAGACTCCTTACACTATACGTTTATCACGGAGTCTTCTCCGATTCGTATGCAACATCACCAATCCAGACCAACCTGTCCAGATGGGCTTCACACAGCATGCCTATTCCGTACTCCATTTCCGGATCTATATGCAACACAAAGGGGATTTCAAGCATCCACCCAAAGATTCCCAAAATCAGCCACCTCTTAGTGGGGGAAATCACAAGATATGCCAAAAAGGAAGCCTTCACATGGCTAGGAAGAAAAGTCGTTACCCTTGACGATCGCTTCGGTGCCATGGCCTCCAAGCTAGCTTGCAAGACTCGCAAGAGCGTTTCCTCCGCAACGCTGGCTTCGGATCTCTCGTCGGTAAACCGCGGCACCACCAGCAGCAGCCCCCTTTCCTTCTTCCTCCTCCTTTCTCTCTCTCTTTCTCTCTCTTGAAGAAAGATGAAGGCCAAAGTAAAATGATTCATACTTCTCTGATTTCGGCCCTTAAGGAAAAATAGGAAGAGGCTTCAGCCCTTGGATCCAGACTGAAGGAATGGACGACCACGATTCTGCCAAAAACACAAATTTTGACCAGACACGGCCTCGAACACGGCCGTGTGCCAGGCCGTGTGCCTCAAGCGGTGGTCAACCGACTTATCCAAACCAGTGACACGCCCGTGTCATGGGCCGTGTCACCAACACGGCTTCAGACACGCCCGTGTCTGTGGCCGTGTACCTGGGGAAAAAATCCCAAATCATCCCGAGACTTCACACGGCCTGTGACACGCCCGTGTCCCAGGCCGTGTGCCCAGACACGGCACAAAGACACGCCCTGTCGAAATCTTCGGCAGGCTGAGTTCGTCGCCTGATTTGACACGCCCTGTGACACGCCCGTGTCACAGGCCGTGTTCAACACTCGACACGCACTTCTCGATACTCGACGATCGTCGAGAAAAATCGTCAAGAATGCGACACGGCCTTGGACACGCCCGTGTCCTGGGCCGTGTGCCTCCTCTCGACGGATCGTCGAGAGCAAAAATCGTCGAGACAAAGCCTAATCGTCGACACAACCTCGACATGCCCTGCGACACGCCCGTGTCGCAGGCCGTGTCACCTGACACGCCCTGGGACACGCCCGTGTCCCAGGCCGTGTCACCCAAATTTTCCTGTTTCTGCACTTTGGGCTGTTACAGAAAGGGAGTAGATGAAAGAAGAGGAAAAGAAGAGAGGAGGGGCGGCCAAGAGCTTTGGAGAAGAAAAACCCCTAAGGGAGGCGGCGGCTAAGAGGGAGGAAGGAGAGAAATTAGGTTGGAGGAATTTAGGTTTTCAATTCATTCATAAAACTAATGATAAAAACAATAGTCATGGCCTTTTATAAGACTTACATCAAACAAAAACTATAAGCAGCCCAAAACAGTGGCTAAACGCACACCAGCATAAAAATGTCAATTATTAAAAACTCATAAACTAGCAAATTAAAATTATTAATGATAATAAGTCTATTTCCGTTGGTGAAGATTGTAGCCATGGCCGCTGCGGCGCCGCAAATCCTTGGCCGGTGGATCATCTTCTTCTTCTTCCGCCAATGTCCCGTGATTGCCATGAACACCACGTGCGTCATCGTCGCCATCGCCGCCATTGTCGTCATCGTCGTCATCTTTACCAATTAGGCCGCCATCGTCGTAATCGCCATGAACACCACGTGCGTCATCGTCGTCATCGCCGCCATCGTGGTCATCGTCGTCATCTTTACCAATTAGGCTGCCATCATCGTAATCGCCATCATGATGGCCGTCTCCATCAATCCTCCCCCGCTCAAAAGGACTCATCACCGATGAGTGGGCGAGAAAGTAACGGCGCAAGAGATCCGCATCTAGAAGACCCACCTGTGTAGCTGAGAGCCAAGAATCGTCCGAAGCAGGACGACCACGCCATCTGATCAAAAACCTGTGAATGTCACCGGCTGGGGTGGGAAACACCGCGTCCTGTAATATCCTGTCAGGCAAGAAATCGGTCCGGGGGAACCTTGGAAAAGCGTTAGGAGAAGAAGAAAAACCAGTTACATCATCAATAGGTAACATACCTCCCGGAGAATCCGAAGGAGGAAGCGATCCAGAAACAATCTCACCCCCCACCCCATGAGATGATATAGTGGAAATATTACACGGAGAGACAGAAAGTTCAGGTGGTGGAGCGACATAAAAGCGTTAAATCTGAAATGTTAAAAACAGGAGAGATTCCACAATCAGCGGGTAACTTTAATAAATATACATTTTCGCCTATCTTCTTTAAAACCCGAAAATAACCGGCTCTCTTATTCGCTAATTTCTTTATGGTGCCCGAAGGAAGCCGTTCAGGGATCAGACGAACCATTATCAAATCACCAATATTCAAGTGGACTGCTCGCCTATGTACGTTAGCATTCGATTGATAAGTATCATATTGTGTAGCTAACATCTTACCAATGTGCTCATGGAGAGCGTGAACGTGTGAGGCGAAGTCCTGTGCGAATTGACTAGATTTAAAGGATGGAGGTAACAGAATCAAGTCAAGAGGCACGGGCGCCTTATATCCAGGAACTATCTCATTCGGAGATAAACCGGTGGACCTATTCTTAGAATTATTATATGTTAATTGAGCATGCGGAAGAACAAGGTCCCACGTACCTCCATGAGGGGTGAACTCATGTGCAACATGACTAGAGTTAACAGTAGAAAATAACGGGACTAAGTCTGGTGGCACGAGTGCTCTACATTCATTAACGATTTTCGTGGAGTCCAACGTCGTAGTTTTAAATTTAGATTTAAATTTTGATTTCAAAATTTCACAAAGAAATGCCTGCGGAAAACGCTCATCTCCAACTATATAGTTGGATGCTCTCGGAGTTGAAAGGTAGTGCGGGGGAAATAACTCCACATACCCAACTACGTTCACTAACGTGTGCATGCACAGATCATCAAAAGGCGGAGGATAAATGCAAGCGACCGGGCTTGGAAAATAATTGTGTTTGGGGGACACCACATCAAAACGTAACATTGCCATGGAATCACTAGCGGTCCAAAATGAAGCCTTACCCAAAGGTAAACGGTCAGATGAACGGTCCATCCTAGGAACATCATAGTCAGATCTATGAACAGTAGTGGATAGACCGACCACGACAACTAACAAATCGCTCACACACACCCGTCTAGGTAAGTCTAATTGGGAAGCTGGATAAATAAACATCTCTAGATATCTCGGGCTAGAAATGACAAGCTCGTTCCCTAACAAGTCATCTAATCGAATCAAGTGAACTGGAGGAGGAGTCGACATGGGCGATTCCAGAGGAGGAACTAAATCATACTCACCGTCAAAACATAGATTTAACGTCCAAGACAAATCCTCCGGGTGCAAGCCATCAAAATCAAAGGAAAAATCAAATAGTAGATTCGTCCTTACCGAAAACTCAGCTGGATCGTCATCATCTAACTCACTATCAGATAAACATTCATCATGGGGTGACTCTACCAACTCAGCTGACATGTCTTCCAACCCACTAGATAATTTGTCCAAATCAGAATAAACATTGGTCTCAAAAGTAGGCAAAATCATACTCGACAAAATTTCGAATCCATTTCGGACTTCTGGCGAAGGATCTAACATCAAAGAAATGTCTATCGGGTCCTCAGTGCTACCATCATCCACAAATAGCCGTCCCACATAGGGTAAATCTTCCAGAATGTCACATCCTTTGCTAACCAAATCTTCCCATGAAGTAGGTACATTGTCTAAATCATGATGGAGGGTTGGGCAAATCGAATCCCGGGGAGAATCTAAATTAGTATGACCCTCAAGCAACGATGATAATATCAATGAACTATCTCCTGGATGTGCACCACAAAGATTATCCCAAGATAAACATCCATCCCAAGGTGACTCTTCCAACACCGTTGAAACATCTAACAGTCCTGGATCAATCATTATAATGTTGTGATCCTCACTCGCACTTATCTGACTGGATTGATCTAACGGGGAAGCTAAATAAATGGGCACCACAATATGTTGCGGGATAGAAGGAACTAGCTCGTGTTCTAGCAGGTCATCACCTACAGGTAAGCTCTCAACATAGGGTGACTCAGCCGGAATGTCTTCTGACTCAAGGTCATCAGAAGACACCATAACTATCAAGGGAGACGCCTCAGAAACATCGCCGAAAGGAAAAGGAGACGATTCCTCAGAGGAGAAATCCTCGTCCAGGTCACTAGGGTAACCAATCTCCTCATCGTCACTCAAATCGCCAGCGTATTCAACCTCGTCCTCAGTGACAGGCACAGTCCTCGACACCGCCTCAGACTCAACAAGAGAGTCAACGACTAATTCAGGCAACTCGGGGAAAGACTTAAAAGCGTCTATGGCTGTAATCAGGGTAGGATACTCAATATAGCCATGGTCAGATATGCCGCTAGACTCACAAGTCGTAGTCATCTGTTTGCCCCTACAGATAAGACTACTCTCACCCCGCGGGCTCATGACAGTCCTAGCAGTCACATGTACCGAACTCGAGATAGGGGACCTCACTATTTCCTTTCCTCTATAGGTAGGTGCAGGTGTGCAATGGGTAGCTCCCCCAGCCCTGGGAAAGGATCTGTCCTGGGTGAATAGGTCACCCCTATGATCAGGCTTGGATAAGGTGCCATAACTATACTGATTAGTGGATGTCGGGCTAGTAGTAAGGCAGTAGGGGGAATCAAATTTCTCCGAGAGTATTATTCGCATGTGGGGCCAGGCATATGGATAGCTACCAGCTCCACGCTCTTCGTTCAGCCAAAACACACGGGCTCGACCTCTTAACCGCTCTCGGACTACATTAACCTTTTGGTAGTCGCCCAATTTGTTATAATCAAAATAGGTTTCTACCCCCTCAAGACAGTATCTAAAATACTTGGGATCCCCATAACCATCATAGGTAAAAATATTAGTGTGTAGATAAGTCCGGGGATGATTGGAAGCGTTAACGTCGAAAGACATTTCAGTGTGAACCAGAGAGGACATTCGATCCAGATTTTATGCGAATGCAAAGAAAGGGTACCTGAACAACTAATTCTAGGAAAGATAGAATTGTTCCCGCTTAGCCACTAAGATTATAATTATATAAAATAGATTTTCTTACTGGAAAAAATATGAGGTTTATTAAAAAAATTTTTTTTAATTTTGCTGAAAAATAAGAAATCTAGGCCGCTATTGGCAGACCAACAAGAATATTTTTTTTTGAATTTTTTTTTTGACTCGAAAGTGAACAAGAAAAGTGTGTGCCGACGTGCAAATAAAAGGGGAGGGTGCCAGTTAAGAAATTGACGTGAACCTCCCTCTGATACCAAATTGATGCAGACCCCGTCCTAAAAGATCCTACACGGACGGTGTGACGACGACGCTCGCAACTCTCAACGCTCTCTAACCCGCACACTATGAAACGCAGCCGTCACAATGATTTAATTTATCTCTCGCGCTAACATACGGATAACTGATCCGTTAAAGGAATGGAGAATGACTATAGGCCAAAATCCTTTCCGGCTAAAGGGAATAATATTTATTCCGACGAGCTTGGAGTTGTACCAAAATAGATCCACCAAGAAATAAATCACGAATTCGGAAAATGGTAGGATCTATCCCAACTAAAACAAAGAAGCGAGGATCGCCACTCCTCTCGAAGGATCTTCGGAAAACCAAACAAAAATGACAAACTATTAAAAGTAGTACCGCGAAAATTCAACGATTCAAATTCCACGCAAAAGTCGCCACCACAAGAACTATCTAAGAAAGAAATCTCTTGAGTAGATGGTTTCATTACCCCGCTCGGAATAGTAGATCCGAGATGTTGGATCCACAAACAAGAACGATCGCTTTCCTTGGACGCGACGGGAGATGCACCAATGATGAGAAAACTCGATCGTCTTCCACGCCTTTCGCCGTAGAAGTCCACGATGGCCTCTTCTTCCTTGCACTTGACTCCCCAAACCGAAGGAGGCCGAAGAATGATGGGAGGTGAAGAAACCGTGGAGGAGAAACACGATGATGGAGGTATTGAAGAGTGGGGGAAAGGGAATAGATGAAAGAAGAGGAAAAGAAGAGAGGAGGGGCGGCCAAGAGCTTTGGAGAAGAAGAACCCCTAATGGAGGCGGCGGCTAAGAGGGAGGAAGGAGAGATATTAGGTTGGAGGAATTTAGGTTTTCAATCCATTCATAAAACTAATGATAAAAACAATAGTCATGGCCTTTTATAAGGCTTACATCAAACAAAAACTATAAGCATCCCAAAACAGTGGCTAAACGCACAGCAGCATAAAAATGTCAATTATTAAAAACTCATAAACTAGCAAATTAAAATTATTAATGATAATAAGTCTATTTCCGTTGGCAAAGATTGTAGCCATGGCCGCTGCGGCGCCGCAAATCCTTGGCCGGTGGATCATCATCTTCTTCTTACGCCAATATCCCGCGATCGCCATGAACACCACGTGCGCCATCGTCGTCATCGTCGTCATCTTTACCAATTAGGCCGCCATCATCGTAATCGCCATGAACACCACGTGCGCCATCGTCGTCATCGCCGCCATTGTCGTCATCGCAGTCATCTTTACCAATTAGGCCGCCATCGTCGTAATCGCCATCATGATGTCCGTCGCCATCACCGGCGGCCCGCTGCTGCATCCCGAGTGAAAGGCGGAAAGGGTGGAACTGGCGGCTCTCCGACCGACCTTCTTCCGCCCAGTAGTGCTCGAAACTCCAGTTTGAGGCCAGATTCGAGCTCCTCTAGGCTAGACCTTTGTTTCAAGGTATTCATTTTGGGATTTCTCCTTCTTTTCTTTGGAATCATGAATGGCGGGTTGTCTTCTTCCAAGCTTTGAGCGCCCAGTTTTTGTGTTCTCTCTTTCCAGATTTTTCCACCTAGGATTATTGCGTGCGGCCGATTAGGTTGGGAAGGGGGTTGCTGGCCGAATTCCTCCAAAGCCAAGGCAAGTGTACCCTTGCCAAAGTACTTCCATATCTTGTCTTGATTGCTTGATTCCTGGAAAGCTATTGTTTGATATATTTTTTTACTTGGTTATGCATATAAAAATCGTTGCAAGGCATCACTTTTCCATTTCTTAGTTTTTTAATGTCATTGCGTTGTTTTTTCCCCTCTTTGTTATTCCTGCATGTCCACTGTTTGGTTATTGGGCTGCTTTTATTTATTTTGGTCAGATTGGTTGTATTAGGCAAGTGTTCCTTTGCTATGAGTATTGCCCCGATCGGGTATAACTCGAGAGCCCTTGGTACTAAGCTTGTCCGTTTCATGAAATATTTCATTGGTTGCGGTCTTCCTTGGGTGTAAATCATTGCTATGGTTTGTTTTCATTAGTTGCAAGATTATTTTATAGCTTGCTCCATAGTTGCTTCGAAATCGGATTTGTATCAAAACCACCCAAATCTCATGTTTTGTCTAGTGTTAATCCTCCGGTTTGCATGTAATGTCGAATTCCCGTGCTTATATGCGGTATCAAACCCCTAAATTTAAGCGTATATGTGTTGATAGTGAACTAATCATTCATGTGTTGTATCAATTTACTTGTGCGTGTGTAGTATCAAACTACTTGGTTACAGTTAGTATTGTGTTACTTTCTTTCACTCGTATTAAGTCGCTTGAATAAACAAAGTATGGGCTCAGTTCTTTGGTAAGTATATAAGATTTCGTAGGTGTAAGACCTCTTGATACGGAAGTTTAGCCTAAGATAACTGCTGATGATATAAAATTATCAAGTGTTTTATTAACTGTGGTGCTTTGTGTTCTCAAGCTTAGCGTATTTATGCGATGTTAGATGCGTGTCTAGTTAACCAATGCCGTCAGTCGCTAGGCAGCTAAGTATCCTAGGTTGGTTACTCTAGATGTTTAGGGTTCAGTGTTGACCTCTTTGTGGTTCATGGAACTACCAGTTAGGATTTTCCCGAGTCACTTAGTGTTGGAGTAGGATGTGATTTTGAGGTGGGTCGGACAGATGCCGCAACCCTTGTTTTACTTCTTATCTTATTAAGACAATATGGGTTGTTTGGTTGGGTTGGACTGATGCCACCACCACAACACCTTGAAATATTTAGGCCTGTTAGACGTGGTTGGACCGTTGCCACCAGTCTAGGAACTTGTTTATGATTTTGTCCATCTCCAGTATTAGGTGACCTTTCTGCTCTACTTTATGCTAGGATTTATTTATTTTGCTAATCCTTCTTGCAGAGATTTGTGAGGCTTGACTTCACCCGTGCACTTGGTGCACCCCTTTTTACTCACTCTTGGCGAGTATTTTTCCTCCACATGTTTACTTTATTCTTACCTATTTCACTTCTTCTTTATACTATTGTCTCATTTTCCTATTGATAAATTACTTTGCTGAGGTGTTCTTTTCTTTGAATGCCTCAAGTTTAGGTTTATAGCCGACTGTGCGGCTAGGTTTCTTCTGAAGCTTGCTAGTGCTATAGTTGCTGCTGAGTTTTTCTTTTCCTCACTCCTGGGAGGTAGTTTCTTTAGACTTGTAGTACAGATATGCCTACTCACCAGTGGGTTCGTGTCAGTTGTTGACGCCCACTGGTGGTTTCTCTTTTAGATGTTTTGTACTTTGCTTATACTGCTAGTTTTTCCTGTTTTGGAGTTTATTCAACTTGCTCTTTGCAAGATTTATGCTAGGTTGCTAGTTACTTTAAAAAAAATCTAAAAGCACTATTATTCGTATACCTTATAATCAGCTTGATTTATAAAAGACAACACTACTTTACAAACAACGTCAAAGATTATTTTTGTATATATGGTCAAACATAAATTTAGGGTATGCATAGTATAAGTTGTCCCCTGGGAACACTTATGCTGTCTTTTAGGATGTCAATTATAACTAAAATAATTTTTACTGCGTATAAGTATAGTTTTTTATTTGTGGACTAGCTGATCTACCTAGCCGAGGGATACGACCTCTAAAATATACTTGATTTTTTTCACATCATTAAAGCTTGTGTTTTATTTATAGTCTTAGTAGTTAGTGGTTGCCTGAGCGTCGGCAGTTATACCCTGCCCGACGTGGCATCACAACGCCTATTTTCTCCTACTCTGATACTTCTAATTTTTTTGAGAAAATGCAGGTTGTGATAGTGTCCCAGGGCCGTGTGAGTCTTGGGTGGTTTTGAGGTTGTGCAGCCTGATGCACACGGCCACAAACACGGGCGTGTCTAAAGGCATGTCAGGGAACACAGCCTGTGACACGGGCGTGTCCCACGACCGTGTTCTGGTTGGTTGTAAGTCGGTTGCCTGCCGCTTAAGTGACATGGCCTGTGACACGGTCGTGTCACAGGGCGTGTCAGGCCGTGTTCATGCTTTTCTGGTCAATTCTGAGTCGTTTGATTCCCTCTTTCTAGATCCAATGGATAGGCTCTGGCCAGGTGTTGATAAGGCCGGGGAAAAGGGGGATTTAACCCTTCCTCTTCATTATCTTCTTCTTCTTCTCATTTCAAGAGAGAGCAAGAAGAGGGGAGTGCAAGGGAAGGAAGGAGGAAGAGAAACCAGCTACTGGAGGAGCAGCGGAGTGCGGTAAGAAGATCCGAGAGCGGATTCGTGAAGGGTAAGCCGAGGCGGTGACTTCTATCCAGCTACTTCATGGCGCCGAAGGGAGCATCAAGGGTAACGATCTCCTTCTTGGACATCGAAGTCCTTTCATTTATACATATGCGTGGAATCCTCCACCAAAATGTGGATTCACGAAGTGATTCCGTCGTTGAGTCTACATCTAGAGCCAGAATTGTGGAGTACGACATAGGCATGATGTGTGAAGCCCATCTGGACCGTTAGTCTGGATTGGTGATGATCATGGGTAAACCGGAGAAGACTCCGTGGATTTGCAAAGATGTTATGTGCTTTGTGTATTGGATGATTGAATGCTATGTGTGGATGGTATGCTCATGCGTGGGCAGCCATGGATATGATCTTGGATGCTTTGCGAAGCTCCTTGTGGTTTGCTCTGCGAGAGAGGGAAGCTGCGGCTACCCAGGAAGGGAAGGCCAACCCGCTTCACGGTGCGCCAGTGACGATGTGAGCACGGGCAAGGCTAACCTGTACCTGGGCATGATGGAGTGATCGATTGGTGGCAGTGTTCGGGAGTGTGCGATAGCCTGACTTGCTACACCGAAATAGAAGCGGGTCGATCTGTTGGATGAATGCTCACATTTGCCATGCGGTACGTACCTCTGCTTGGTTTGGGCGGAATGCAACCAACATGCGTGTTGGGGTGACTAGGACCGGCCAGCCAACACGTTAATTACCGTGCGATTGGTGGTGTTACCACGGGTTTCCGGTACACCGTAAGGTGCCCTGAGTGCACGAAGCGTCGGGCTGCGGTTGGCGTTTGTGATGTGATATGTATGCTTGTGATTGTTATCTATTGTACTTGCAAATGCATACAGGGAATGAACCGCTGCCCCGGCATGGGGTAGGGTCGTTATAATTAGTCAGCTATAGCTGACCGTTACTTTGTTTGCCGCTCTTTGGTGGATGTCTCCTTGCAGGTGCTGCGACTTGAAATGAAATGCATGGATTGAAAGCTTGTTGCTAAGGCCCTTGAAGGCCAAGTGCGTCGTGGTTGGATTTCATGTGTGGCCGGCCTGCGTGCCGATGTACGAACTTGTTTATGTGTAAAAAGAGCAACCTGCAATGTCTTAAGGCCATATGTGTGTGGGTTGTATATATTCCTGGTTTTGGTTATATAAATGTGAAATTTATATAGTAGTGGAAATTCCTGGAGTTGAGCTCATGCAACTTAATTAATGTTGCGCTAGAATGAATTGGGTTAAGGACACGTATCAAATTTGATCACCACAAGTAATTCTGTCGCTTGTCTGTGACCTATGGCGTGGGGCCCCGGCCGAACCCACCGTTATAGGCCATGTGATGAGTGGGGGCGTTACACCACCCCCCCCCCCCCCCCCAATAGCGCGATTCTTATCATAAAGCACAAATTAAGAGGAATCCTTCGTCGAACGAGAGCTCGGTCGAATAGTCTTAATGTTCAGGTAAGCGATAGTCCTAGAGATAGGTGAGCTCGTTCTTTCGGAACCTCCACGGCCAAGTTTCCCCTTCAATTGAATTGAAACCTAGGATTTCTAGTTATATAAATTTATTTTAGTACTAACGTAATTCGATACCAAGCGTTATTTCTTCATCGATCTATTTCTAAATCTATTTTAAGCTCTTTCTTATTGTCGCCTTTGTTAGTTAATCCGACAACTTTTATTGTTCGGTAAGATAATAGTCCTTCCGAGAGGAGTAGAGATAATCAACCCGGCACAGGAAATATACGATCTTGATATTCTCGCCGAATATCTAATACTACTTGTAATAGATGCACTTGTCTCCCTTTCGTCGCGCAAAATCCAAACTCAGTGTGCTCACTAAATAAATTAGAGCCGGGCTTCGCGCGAATCAAGTTTTTGGCGTCGTTGCCGGGGAGTCTTCGTGTTGCTATTTCGAATTCTATAGTCTATTACTTTTACCTATTTTTCTAAAAATAAAAAAACTTAAAATTGTACTTAGAATCCAAAAAAGGTAATTATTTACTATATATTTAGGGTTTATGACCCGTAGACAACCTTCAGAGTCTGAAAATTTGGATTTTGATTCTGAGATCAAATGATCTCTTGCGCGTATTCGATTTCAACGTCGTGCAGGTACGCCCGAATGAACCTGGATGATACATGGTCTAGTATTGTTCGCTCGGTGGTGGAGAACAATAATTTCTAAATAAAATCTAGTGTTATTCAAATGATCCAAAATGCTGTGCAGTTCGATGGACAACCGGATGAGCACCCGAACATTCATTTATCTAGTATTTTAGAAATTTGCCATACTTTTAAAATTAATGGCGTCACTTATGACACCATTTACTTGTGCCTTTTTTCGTTTTCCTTAAAATCAAAAGTTAAAGCATGGTTGAATTCCCTCCAACGAGGATGTATCACCACTTGGGCCAAGCTTGCAGAATGGTTCTTAACGAAGTATTTTCCGCCTGCCAAAACTGCAAAGTTGCTAGTAGACATTTCTTCATTGGTGTAGAATGATTCTGAGTCTCAAATGAAGGTTTAAAGAATTCCACCACAGGTGTACTGAAAGATATGGTACCTAAACACCTAGAGGGGGGGGTGAATAGGTGACCTAAACCTTTTTTAAAACTTTGTTTGCAGCACAACAATTATTTCACAGATTACTACAGCTAACAGCAATTACAGAAATCAAACAATTAATCCACAGTACAGCACAGCACACCACAGCAGACACACTAATTTATAGTGGTTCCCCAATCTTTGGGTACATCCACTTTCCCCCTTCGCCTATCTAGCAGTGTGCTAGATTCGGCCAAACTTCTCCACTAACTCAGAACCAAACTAGGTTCCTACCTCAGGCACAAAGCCTTACACTCAGCCAAAAGGCCTACACTCAGCCACCCAGGCCTACACTCAGCCAATTAAGGCCTACACTCAGAGTTCTTCAACTCCTACACTCAGGCAACCAAGCCCTACCCTCAGCCTTTATAAAATAGGCTTACAATTCTCTCAGATCCAATGGATCCTACAAGTTAAAATAGAAAGTACAATAGTTAACTCTACAACTCAGAAAATAGGAGAGGAGTTGAGAGATTCTTGAAGAGTTCTTGGAAGAACTCAGTTAGATCCAAACTGACTTAGCTTCCTTCAAAGCTTCTTGATTAGAACTGAATTAGTCTGAATCTTCTGCAGTTGTTCCTTGACCTCTGCTTCTTGAAATCCAGATGACTCTGAATTCTTCTTCTCAGCCTTAGTTCCAAAGACTGAATACTTGGTTGGAGCTCTCTCTCTCCAACTTCTTAGATCTGCTGATGCACAGCAAGATCTTCTTGTGTTGATACTTAATATACCACTTTTACAAAGATCTGAACTCTCTCTGTAAAAACTTTTTCAACCACTTCTATATTATTTCAACAATCAACATTCATCTGTAAACTATGGGTGCCTATTTATAGGCTTCCTTCATGGTAACCGGCTGGTCCGGTTCATAACAGACTTCTGATATCACTGACAGTTGATGTAGACCGGCTGGATCGGCAGCTGTCTTGTCAACCAGTCACTTCTTGAAATTCCTCTAACTGTCAGATAGTGTCGAGACTTTCTGTTCTTAAGTGTCGACACTTATAGGCCAAGTGTCGACACATGTTGTGTAAGTGTCGACACAAGTCTACAAGGTGTCGACACAATTCCTTGTATGTCTCGACACAGTTTCTTCTGCATGTGTCGACACTGAAATTGAGTGTCGACACAAGTACTTGTACTTCATTCTGCAACTGTATTCTTCTAAGTGTCGACACAACTCCTTTGTGTCGACACAACTTTATGTGTTGAAACTGTCAAGTGTCGACACTGCTTCTTGGTGTCGACACAAGTCTTCACTTTTGTTTCTTCAGCTGAGTGTCGACACATTCCTTTAGTGTCGACACTTGTACTTAGAATATTTTGTAACTTTTCTGATCTTTGTTAAGTGTCGACACAGCTCCTTGTGTCGACACTTTCTTCAAGTGTAGAGTCTTCAACTAAGTGTCGACACATTGTGCTGAGTGTCAACACTTTCTTCAAGTGTTGACTCCTCTGGTTGTGTGTCGACATATTGTGCTGAGTGTCGACACTTACTTCAAATACTGAGTCTTTAGCTAAGTGTCGACACATTGTGCTGGGTGTCGACACTTACTTCAAGTGCTGACTCTTCTGCATAGTGTCGACACATTGTGTTGAGTGTCGACACTTGTACTTAGAATATTTTGTAACTTTTCTGATCTTTGCTAAGTGTCGACACAGCTCCTTGTGTCGACACTTTCTTCAAGTGTAGAGTCTTCAACTAAGTGTCGACACATTGTGCTGAGTGTCGACACTTTCTTCAAGTGTTGACTCCTCTGGTTGTGTGTCGACACATTGTGCTGAGTGTCGACACTTACTTCAAATACTGAGTCTTTAGCTAAGTGTCGACACATTGTGCTGGGTGTCGACACTTACTTCAAATACTGAGTCTTTAGCTAAGTGTCGACACATTGTGCTGGGTGTCGACACTTACTTCAAGTGCTGACTCTTCTGCATAGTGTCGACACTTGTACTTAGATTCTGCAGACTTTTGCTGAGTGTCGACACTTACTTCAAGTGTCGACACTTTCTGGTGTTGACTCAGCTCTTCTAGGTGTCGACACTTCTGCTAAGTGTCGACACAGCTTTTCTGCATTCTTCTACACTGAGTGTCGACACAGCTCCAAGTGTCGACACTTTCTGACTGGTGTCGACTCTTCTTCCCAGGTGTCGACACAATGACTCCAAGTGTCGACACTGCTTGTATGGGTGTCGACACAAGCTTTCTCAAGTGTCGACACTTTCCCTCTGGGTGTCGACACATGGACTTAGAATTTTTAGCTTCAGTCCAGTGTATTCCTAACCTGCACAAGTAACTCAAACAAACATCAAATACACTATGATGTATATCATTGAGTTAGGTGAGGCTTCTTCAAATCAGGTACATTTGACCAATGTACCCAACAATCTCCCCCTATTTGGAGAAGTCATAACCCTTAGTCAATGATATACATCACTCATAATTAAAAATTATAAAATGAAGTAAAACAGATATATGACAACAGAGTTAAACGTAAACATGTAATAAAGCACACATGTATACTCATTCAGCATTACAGAACAAACAAGAATTAGACACATTCATCAGAACAATCATGAAATTTGTTTAACAAAAATTGTTCATACATTTAATACATTTTCAATGATTTACACAAAATGTTTGATGTAACAGATTACAACATTCTTCAGTTTAAACTTAGTCTAATTCTGCTCTGGTTCCTTAATGACTATGCCTTTTCCAGCTTGTACTTTAGCTTTCACAGCAGCAGCAGCAGCAGGCTCAGCTTCAGCAGTCTTCTTCCCTTTGGAGTCCTTCTTCTTCTGTTCTTCAGCCTTGATCTTTTGCCTTTCAAAATAATGATAGGGCTTAGGAAAGTACTTGCTAGGCTCCACAGCTGTAGGAGGTAGCTTTCCTAACTTAGCCTTCCTTCTATGTTGGACAATGGCTTCCTGCCTACTTTCATGTTTCCTCCATTCTGCCTCTGAGAACCACTTGTTCCTCTCATGGGCATTGTCCTTGGCCGCCTTCCATGAAGTGAGAATGATGTTCCTAGAAGTAGGGCTCCACTGTTCAAAATCTGGTTTTTGCTCAGCAAGTTCCCTGAACTTCTTCTTTGACAGCCTAGTCTCTTCTTCTTTGTCCAAAGCCTCTTGCATAGCAGCTGTGATAGGTTGAACAACCTTTTCCAGAATAATATTAGGCTTACCAGCAGTTGGACTATACATTGTGCTTACATCAGCATGAACCATTTCAAAATCTGGAGGTGGATAGATTACATCAGCCACTGCCTGTTGCTCACCTCCAAGATATGCACTTTGAATACCAGATTCAGCTACTTCATTGTCATCACACAGGGGAGGATATCCAAGTGTAGCCCTGATTGAATTTGAAATCCATTTTGCATGCTCAGAACTGGCCTTGACTAACACTCTCTCCCCCTTTATGACTTCTTGGGCTACATGATCTCTCACATCATCTTTCTGGAACCTGATTTGGCTATCCAAATACCTTATTCCATACTTAAAGAAAGGTCTAAGCTTGGTAAGCTGTTCAGAAATGACCTTTTGTGAGTCTGTAATTGCATTCTTTACAGCAGCAATTTCTGCTTGAAATATTTTATCAAAGTCAGCCTTGGCAGCAGCAGAGGAGGTTGATGGTTCATCAGACTTTTGCTTGAATTCAGTGACTATGGCATTGTGAGATGCAGTCAAATTATCATTCATCCTGAGTTGATTCTCCAGCACATAGCCTTGCTTTAGTGCTATATCTTCTACTTTCTCTTTGATTGTTTCTTGATGTTTAGCCAGGAAGACTACTGCATTTCCACCCTTGTGGAAGCATTCATTCATTTCCTTCTTATTCATGTTCATTTCAAACCTTATTGATTTGATATCTTGAGCTAGATCAAATTGTAGAGATTTTTGGCCCTCATCAATATATTTCTCTATGGCCCTCCTTTGCTCATCCAGCTTTACTTGCATTGCGACCATTAGGCTACTATAATCAGTTGATGGAGCTTGTTGAACCAGTGAGTGTTGAGCAACAGTTTGGAGAGCCTTCTTGTAGCTCTGGCTCCTTCTTTTGAAAACAAAGAACTGCTTTTTCTTAGCTTGCTCAGCTTCATCATCTTCAGATTCTGATGTACTGGCTATATCCACCCTATCCTTAGGGCTGGATGGTTTTTCAGTGTGCACATCTTGTGCCTTCTCAGTATCTAGCCTTATAGGCTCTTCTTGAATATCCAAGTTCTCCCCTCAGTAGCAGCATTCTTCTCTGCATAAGCAGCATTCTTTTCCATATCAAAATCATCCTGATCTAAATTCAGAAATAGATCTTCCATTGTGTATTCTGCTGGAGACTGTGCAGGAGATGTACTGGTTTCATCAGCTACAACAGATGTGTCTTTGAGAACAACATCTGGTTCTTGAGTTGCTGGCTGATTTTGCTGATGGTCATCAGACAAATCAGAATTTATTATAGAAAAATTCAAAGTATTAAGGTCAACAAGTACCTCTTGAATGAGGAGGTGGCTTGCTCACTCTCCAATGTAGATGGTTCTGCTACACCTGGAAGCTCCCCCTGGATGTCAGCTGGCTCCTGAGGAGCAGGTGACTTTTCTACAGCCTTATCCATTGGACTATCAGGAGTGAAAACCACATGTTCTTCACTGCCTGAGCTGCTGGAGGACTCTTGAGGCACAGCAGCAGTCTTCCTCTTCTTCCTGGGAGGAGAGTCTTTCTTAGAAGCTTGTTTCTCTGGGGTTGGAACTTCTTTGGACAGCACTCTTTCCCACCTGGAGAAGATCCTCATGTCCATCCTTCTCATGTGGTTGATCTTGCTACCTGCAGCAGAGCTCATTACCTCTGGAATTGATCCAGCCAGGTAGAGACTTAGTATCCTGCCCAGATTGGGCTTTTTCAGACTTTCCTTTACTTTCTCAAAGACAATCATAGACCAGTCTGTTTTGATGTTGAAGATGATTCTGGTCATAATACTGAACATAGAGGCTGACACCCTGTCATGCCCTCCAGTTTTACTAAGAATGACCTTGCCTACTACTTCAGATAGGAATTTTCCTTGAGTGTTCATGCCTTTTCTGTTGAAGACAGAACCTATTCTCATCTTAGAATCAAGACCACACCAGGTGAGTGCTTCTCTGGTCTTAGATGTGGTCACTTCCTCTTCTTCTTGAATCTTAGGTAGCTGAAGTACCTTTCTCAAGGACTTGGGTGAAACCTTGACCTTGGTTCCATGCACTCTGGATTTGATTCTGTATCCAGAGTCGTCCACAGTTGCTCCAGTAAGAAATTCAATCACTTCTTTCTTCCATATCTTGGTTGGCTCTGAAACCAAGTATTCCAGTCCTGAATCGCTGACTAGGGTTATCACTGATTTGATTTCCTGATCACCGTCGTCGAATGCGCCTCGCACGAGCTCATAGCCTTCGTTAACGTTCTCTTCCAGCTTGGGAGCCATTAGGGTTTGGAGAATTAGTCTTTAGAGAAGAGAAATGTCGACACAGTAGTTTGGTCTCGAAACTCTGTAAGCGTGTCGACAAACACAAACAGAACCCTATTTATACCTTTCTTGTTTGAAGACAAACAGGCGGGATGAATTTTTTAAGATGTGTCGACACTGTCAATAAGTGTCGACACTGACTTATAATGTCTCGACACACATGTGTCGACACAAGTTTAGTCAACAGATTTTATGTGTCGACACTTGGTTAAGTGTCGACACCACTATACTCGACATGTAGTCGAGACTTTACTTAGAAAAATTCTGAGTAAAACTTAAGTGTCGACACTTTATTGGATGTGTCGACACCTACTTGACATGTGTCGACACTAACATTCTGAAGTGTCGACACTAACTTCCTAGATGTGTCGACACCATTTTCCTGAAGTGTCGACACTTACTATTCTGTGTCGACATAGACTTGTCTATGTGTCGACACCTTTTTACTTAGCCAATTTTTGTTCTGTATACTTAATCTAAGTTTATCATACCTAGTTCAATTTTGAACCTATTAAACTTAGCTTCATCTAAGGGCTTAGTGAACATATCAGCTATCTGATTATCAGTTCTAACATATTCAAGTGCAATATCATTTCTTTCTACATGCTCCCTAAGAAAGTGATATTTAATCTCAATATGTTTAGTTCTACTATGTGATACAGGGTTGTTAGCTATTGAAATAGCACTAGTAGAATCACAATAAAGTGGAGTTCTACTTACCTGACATCCATAGTCTTCTAGCTGATGTTGAATCCACAGAAGTTGAGCACAGCAACTTCCTGCAGCTACATATTCTGACTCAGCTGTGGAGATGGCCACACTGGTTTGCTTCTTACTACTCCATGAAATGAGTCTTCCACCTAGGAACTGACAGGATCCAGTTGTGCTCTTTCTATCTTCTTTGCATCCTGCAAAGTCTGCATCTGAATAGCCTGTTAGATTAAAATCTCCATTCCTAGGGTACCAGAGGCCTAGATAGGGTGTGCCCTTTAGATATCTCAAGATTCTCTTGACTGCAGTCAAGTGAGATTCTTTGGGACAGACTTGATACCTGGCACAAACACATGTAGCATACATAATGTCAGGCCTACTTGCAGTCAAGTATAGTAGGGAGCCAACTATCCCTCTATACAAGGTTTCATCTACAGGTTTCCCTGCATCATCCTTGCTTAGAGACATACTTGACCCCATAGGAGTCTTCATGGTACTGGAGGAATCCATACCATATTTCCTTATGAGTTCTAGGGTGAACTTAGACTGACATATGGATAGACCACTTTCAGTCTGTTTAACTTGGAGACCCAAGAAAAACTTCAGTTCTCCCATACTACTCATTTCAAATTGACTCTGCATAAGCTTTGCAAACTTTTTGCAAAGGCTACTTTCAGTAGACCCAAATATAATGTCATCTACATATATTTGGACAAGTATTATTTTGCCTCTAGATTCCCTAAGGAATAGAGTCTTATCTATTTTCCCCCTTGTGAACTTGTTCTCAATGAGGAAACTAGATAGGGTTTCATACCAAGCTCTAGGAGCTTGCTTTAACCCATACAATGCTTTCCTAAGTCTATAGACATGATGTGGAAGAGTAGGATCAACAAAACCTGAAGGCTGCTCCACATATACTTCTTCTTTTAAATTACCATTAAGGAATGCTGACTTCACATCCATTTGGTATACTTTGAATCCTTGGTAGGTTGCATAGGCCAAGAACATCCTTATGGCTTCCAGTCTGGCTACTGGAGCAAAGGTTTGATCAAAATCAATACCTTCTTCTTGCCTATATCCTTTTGCAACTAGTCTTGCCTTATTCTAAATGATGACACCTTGTTCATCTAACTTGTTCCTGTAGATCCACTTTGTTCCTATCACATTGTGATCTTTAGGCTTAGGAACCAGATCCCACACCTTGCATCTTTTGAACTGATTAAGCTCCTCCTGCATTGCTTCAGTCCACTGTGGATCTTGTATAGCTTCTTCAAATTTCTTTGGTTCTATTTGAGACAGAAAACTTGAATATACTACAGCATTCTGATTTCTGCTCCTTGTCTGAACACCTTGTCTTGGATCTCCAATGATCAGCTCTACTGGATGATCTCTTAGATGCCTGTTGGCTAGAGGCATCCTTACTTCTGGTTGAACTTCTTCAGCATCTTCATCAAGCTGAGTTCCTTGTACTTCTACAGCTCCTTGCACATATAGTTCTCCCCCTGGACATAAACCATCTTCTTCTACTTGCTGTCTTGCAGCAGGTACATCTTCTATGGTTAGCTTGTCCATCTTCTTAGTAAGACCTGTAGGGCTGCACACACTACTAGACAACTCATTGTTAATTAGTTGTGTTTCATCAAAAACTACATGCACAGACTCCTCTACAACTTGTGTGGTCAAGTTGTAGACTCTATAAGCCTTACTATTATTGTTGTACCCAACAAACACTCCCTCTTGGGACTTGGCAGCAAACTTAGTTAAGTAAGACTTCCCATTGTTAAGTATGAAGCATTTACAACCAAAGATCCTAAAATAGTACAGATTTGGTTTCCTGCCTTTCACTACTTCATAGGGGGTCTTGTTTAACCTTTTAGTGATGGTAGCCCTATTTATCACATGGCATGCAGTGTTAACTGCTTCAGCCCAGAAATATTCTGGCAGTGATGAATCACTTAATAGGGTTCTACCAGCCTCTATCAAGGTCCTATTTTTCCTTTCAGCAATGTCATTTTGCTGAGGTGTTCTAGGTGAAGAGAATTCTTGAAATATCCCATAGTCTTCACACAGCTTTGTCATGCTTTCAGACTGAAACTCAGTACCATGGTCACTTCTAATTTTGACCACTGTACAGTTCAATTCATTCTGAATTTGCTTAACAAAACTATAGAAGACACTAGGTGTTTCAGATTTCTGCTTTAAGAAGAACACCCAGGAAAACCTTGAGTAGTCATCAACAACTACAAAGGTGTAGACCTTCCTACCTAAGCTGTGAACTGGCATTGGACCAAATAGATCCATATGCAAGAGGTATAAACACCTCACAGCATCTTTGTTGTCTAAGCTTCTAAAGGTGGATTTAGTCTGCTTGCCCTTTTGACAAGCTGAGCAAATGCCATCTTTGACACACTTAACTTGAGGACCATTCCTTACTAACTCTTTACTAAAGAGTTTGCCAATAGTCTTGTAATTAAGATGAGCAAGCCTCTTGTGCCATTTGACACATTGAGAGACTGTCTCATCAGCTACAAGACAGACTGGAGAACTATTGTTCTCAACCATAATGTCTAAGCAGTAGACATTTCTCTTTCTATATCCAGTCAAAATGATCTCTTGATCACTTGACCTCTTGATATGACAACCATTTTTAACAAATGAGATGTCATACCCTACATCACTTAATTGACTTATACTAATGAGGTTGTGTTTCAAACCTTTAACATAAGCCACTTGAGTAATGGTAACAAGGTTAGAAGAAATGTTACCAAACCCTTTGATGATTCCTTTTTCAGAACCACCAAAGGTCACCTTTGGACCATTTTTGATTGAGATGTAGTCCTTCAGTAGTCCCCTAGTTCTAGTCATGTGTCTGGAACAACCACTATCCAAGTACCATGTAGGGGTATGGCCACTTGGATTCACCTGCAAAACAAATTAATGAACCTTAGAACCCAAAATAAACTTGGGTCCTTGGTGATTGTTAGTTTGCAATTTGACATAGCTACCTGCTGGCTTTCCAACAGGTAACTTGCTACTCAACTTGGCACTGGCATTGTGCCAACAATCCAAGGCAAAGTGGCCAACCTTGCCACAACACCAGCATTCAAACTTGTTGTACCTTTGCTTAGGTACAACCTTTGTTGTCTTGACCACAGCAGCCTTGTTGAATGTTGGGGCTTTGCCCTTGGACTTGGACTGATCCTGAACAGTCCTCATAGGCTTAACAAAACCCAATCCAGCCTTTCCTTTATGATGAACAAATTCATCAATCAAGGGTAGCACTGATTTAGGTTTTGAAAACCTAGCAACTAGCTCTTTTTCCTTCTGGAGATTGATCTCCAGCAACTTAATTTGATCATTTTTAAATGTAATAGTACCCATCTGAATCACAGTAATGTGTTTCAGCCTGGCTACTTCATTCAGTTTTTGATCATACTCCTTCTCAAAATCTGTTGCAGCTGCCTTGAGATCAGCAATCTCCTTTGCCTGACTTTTGGCTAGGATCTTGCTTTTCTTATAGGCTTGCAACAGTACTTGGTATTCATCTAAGAGCTGATGAATATCTCCCTCAGATTCAGAATCACTTCCATCACTTGATGAAGATGATTCTGACTCTGAACTAGAACTGGAATCTGAACTTAAGGTTAGACTTTGTACCTGACTAGGTCCTGGCTGCTCCAGGATTGTGGTACTTTCAGTCAATGCCATCATTCCTTGACACTGAACCTCTTCTTGTTCATAGATTGATTCCATGATCTGCATAAACTCTTCTTCTTCTTCAGCAAATAGCCCTATATAAGCTTCAGCATCTGTCTCAGTGTCTGAAGAAGAAATGTCTGAAAGAGTCTTCTCAATCTTTGCAACAAAGGACTTCTCCTTCTTTCCTTTGAAGTGAGTCTTCTTTTTGTCACTGGATTCTTTCCTTCTTTCTGGACAATCTGCAATTACATGACCCTGTCTATTGCAGCAGTAACACACAATCTTAGACCCAGTTGCCTTGCTAGTCTTTGTCCTTTGCTTGTCCTTCTTTGAAGGCTTCTTCTCCTGATACTGAACTTCTTTCCCTTTGGAAAAAGAAGGTCTGGACTTCCACTGTTTCTTCTTCAGGAATTTCTGAAAATGTCTGGTAAATGCAGCAAAGTCTTCATCACTTTCACTGCTTGTAGATTTAGTGCTAACAGACTCATCAGATTCTGATTCAACTACCTCTGGAGGAGGAGTTGATGACTTAGTCCTGTTCTTTCTAGGTACTTCTGACTTAAAGGCAACAGTCCTTTCCCTGTGTTCAGTCCTTGTTGACTTTTCCTCCTCTTTTCTTACTGACAATTGCATCTCATAAGATAACAACTTGCCAAACAGTGTGGGAGGAGGAATTTCTCCCAACTTTGCCATTTCTCTGATGGCACAGATCTTAGTGTCCCAATCTTTGGTTAGGGACCTCAAGAACTTATCATTCAATTCATAGTTTGTGAACTCCCTTCCATAGGACATGAGTTCATTAACAATTCTGTAGAACTTTTTGTAGCATTCAGTGATGCTATCTCCTCTTCCTTGCCTAAAGCTCTCATATTCTTGATTAAGCAAGGATTTCCTATCTTGTCTTACTTCTTCAGAACCTTCCATGTAGACAATGAGGGTATCCCACATTTCTTGTGCTGTTTTACAGTGAATAAGGTTCTGGAAGGTGGCATCATCAATTGCACTAACTATGATGTTCTGTGCCCTTTTGTCCATTGTAGCTAGGACAATCTCATCCTTGGTCATCTCAGAAAAATCCTTTGGAGTTCTCTGTGTAGCATCCAAGACTGAAATCTTCATGGGCACATAAGGCCCTTCCTTGACTGTGATGTAGATCCTAGGGTCAGAGGCCTCCATGAACAGCCTTACCCTTTCTTTCCAGATTCCAAAAATCTCCTTTCTGCAAATGGGCAGTTTCATTGAACCCAATTCCTTGTGATTCTCTGAAGACCCCATGTTTCTTGATTTTCTTGAAACTGTTTCCTGACTTATACTGAATCTGCCAAACTGGATCTCCTCATACAGTTAGTCCTTTTTGAGGAACCTGGCTCTGATACCACTTGAAAGATATAGTACCTAAACACCTAGAGGGGGGGGGGGTGAATAGGTGACCTAAACCTTTTTTAAAACTTTGTTTGCAGCACAACAATTATTTCACAGATTACTACAGCTAACAGCAATTACAGAAATCAAACAATTAATCCACAGCACAGCACAGCACACCACAGTAGACACACTAATTTATAGTGGTTCCCCAATCTTTGGGTACATCCACTTTCCCCCTTCGCCTATCTAGCAGTGTGCTAGATTCGGCCAAACTTCTCCACTAACTCAGAACCAAACTAGGTTCCTACCTCAGGCACAAAGCCTTACACTCAGCCAAAAGGCCTACACTCAGCCACCCAGGCCTACACTCAGCCAATTAAGGCCTACACTCAGAGTTCTTCAACTCCTACACTCAGGCAACCAAGCCCTACCCTCAGCATTTATAAAATAGGCTTACAATTCTCTCAGATCCAATGGATCCTACAAGTTAAAATAGAAAGTACAATAGTTAACTCTACAACTCAGAAAATAGGAGAGGAGTTGAGAGATTCTTGAAGAGTTCTTGGAAGAACTCAGTTAGATCCAAACTGACTTAGCTTCCTTCAAAGCTTCTTGATTAGAACTGAATTAGTCTGAATCTTTTGCAGTTGTTCCTTGACCTCTGCTTCTTGAAATCCAGATGACTCTGAATTCTTCTTCTCAGCCTTAGTTCCAAAGACTGAATACTTGGTTGGAGCTCTCTCTCTCCAACTTCTTAGATCTGCTGATGCACAGCAAGATCTTCTTGTGTTGATACTCAATATACAACTTTTACAAAGATCTGAACTCTCTCTGTAAAAACTTTTTCAACCACTTCTATATTATTTCAACAATCAACATTCATCTGTAAACTATGGGTGCCTATTTATAGGCTTCCTTCATGGTAACCGGCTGGTCTGGTTCATAACAGACTTCTGATATCACTGACAGTTGATGTAGACCGGCTGGATCGGCAGCTGTCTTGTCAACCAATCACTTCTTGAAATTCCTCTAACTGTCAGATAGTGTCGAGACTTTCTGTTCTTAAGTGTCGACACTTATAGGCCAAGTGTCGACACATGTTGTGTAAGTGTCGACACAAGTCTACAAGGTGTCGACACAATTCCTTGTATGTCTCGACACAGTTTCTTCTGCATGTGTCGACACTGAAATTGAGTGTCGACACAAGTACTTGTACTTCATTCTGCAACTGTATTCTTCTAAGTGTCGACACAACTCCTTTGTGTCGACACAACTTTATGTGTTGAAACTGTCAAGTGTCGACACTGCTTCTTGGTGTCGACACAAGTCTTCACTTTTGTTTCTTCAGCTGAGTGTCGACACATTCCTTTAGTGTCGACACTTGTACTTAGAATATTTTGTAACTTTTCTGATCTTTGCTAAGTGTCGACACAGCTCCTTGTGTCGACACTTTCTTCAAGTGTAGAGTCTTCAACTAAGTGTCGACACATTGTGCTGAGTGTCGACACTTTCTTCAAGTGTTGACTCCTCTGGTTGTGTGTCGACACATTGTGCTGAGTGTCGACACTTACTTCAAATACTTAGTCTTTAGCTAAGTGTCGACACATTGTGCTGGGTGTCGACACTTACTTCAAGTGCTGACTCTTCTGCATAGTGTCGACACATTGTGTTGAGTGTCGACACTTGTACTTAGAATATTTTGTAACTTTTCTGATCTTTGCTAAGTGTCGACACAGCTCCTTGTGTCGACACTTTCTTCAAGTGTAGAGTCTTCAACTAAGTGTCGACACATTGTGCTGAGTGTCGACACTTTCTTCAAGTGTTGACTCCTCTGGTTGTGTGTCGACACATTGTGCTGAGTGTCGACACTTACTTCAAATACTGAGTCTTTAGCTAAGTGTCGACACATTGTGCTGGGTGTCGACACTTACTTCAAATACTGAGTCTTTAGCTAAGTGTCGACACATTGTGCTGGGTGTCGACACTTACTTCAAGTGCTGACTCTTCTGCATAGTGTCGACACATTGTGTTGAGTGTCGACACTTGTACTTAGATTCTGCATACTTTTGCTGAGTGTCGACACTTACTTCAAGTGTCGACAATTTCTGGTGTTGACTCAGCTCTTCTAGGTGTCGACACTTCTGCTAAGTATCGACACAGCTTTTCTGCATTCTTCTACACTGAGTGTCGACACAGCTCCAAGTGTCGACACTTTCTGACTGGTGTCAACTCTTCTTCCCAGGTGTCGACACAATGACTCCAAGTGTCGACACTGCTTGTCTGGGTGTCGACACAAGCTTTCTCAAGTGTCGACACTTTCCCTCTGGGTGTCGACACATGGACTTAGAATTTTTAGCTTCAGTCCAGTGTATTCCTAACCTGCACAAGTAACTCAAACAAACATCAAATACACTATGATGTATATCATTGAGTTAGGTGAGGCTTCTTCAAATCAGGTACATTTGACCAATGTACCCAACATGTACGCAACACGCGCTGCCAGTGTGGTTGCAAGTCCAAATCTTTTACAACAGGCTTAACTATCAGACGCGTCAAATGATTGATGCGGTTTTCGAGGGTACCCTGAATAACAAGACCCTTGAGGTTGCCTAATTAAGCTCTTATCGAAGAGATGTTCATGAATGCCTTCCAATGGAATGTCTTGCGGGGACATCCCAAGCAGGCGGTGGGCCTCTTTGAAGTGGATGCCACTGCTCACTTAGCCCTTCAAGTTGAAAGGCTGATAAAGCAGGTGGCGGAGTTGTCTGCTCCCTCCTCCACTCCGCCTTGGGCGATTCCCTCAAACGTCAGCATAGTCGAAGAGTTTGTAGACTATATGGGATATTCGTGACGGCCTTCCTTCAACCCCAACAACAACCATTATAGTAATCACTATAATTCGGGTTGGAGGAACCACCCCAACTTCTCATGGAGCAATGCGAACAATACGCAGCGCCCCCTAACTCTCTTGTGCCCGAATTTCCGGCGCCTCCACCTCTTCCAAATCCCGCCCCGATGGAGGAAATATATTCTAGATACATAGTGTCCAATGAGTCAAATATTCGGAACATCACCGTATCACTAAAAAAACATAGAACTACATGTTGGACATCTTGCGCGGATGATGTCCGAGCGTGCGCTCGGGGCACTACCGGGGAACACGGAGCCCAATTCTCGAAAGAATATCAATGCTATACCCTCCGTAGTGGAAAGGAGGTGGTCGATCAAAACGAATCAATCTATAGGTACATATTTCACCTCTGACCTCTCCTCCCCCTTCTTCGGTTACGCCGCCTTTACCAATTTTAAACGATAAAATTACTTTAAAAATGCCCTTTGCCGTATCCACATAAATTAGATAGTGACCATAAGAACGCGCAGAACAAAAAAATTTATTTTATTATTAAAACAAATTCATATTAATGTTCCCTTCTGCAAGACAATCACATAGATTCCTAAATATGCGAAATATTTAAAAGAACTTCTTTCTAATAAACAAAAAATGGAAAATATTTCGCATATCTCTCTCAATGCAGACTGCTCAACGCCTCTTACTAATAAATTGTCACTAAAAAGAAATGACCCGGAGCGGTTTTCCATCTCGTGCCTTTTTGGCAATATACTTGTAAAATACGCTCTAGCATATTTAGGCGCGAGCATTAATTTAATGTCATTCTCGCTCTTCCATAAATTAGGTTTGGGCACTCTGACCCCTACAAAAATGCGTATCCAACTAGCAGATCACTCGGTTAAGTTTCCCATCGGGGTAGTGGAGGACGTACTTGTCTGCGTTGATAATTTTATCTTTCTGATAGAATTTATCATCTTAGACATCAAGGAGGATACGAATGTACCAATTATACTCGGTCGCCCTTTTCTCGCCACCTCATGCGCATTAGTTGATGTGAGTAATGGTTGTCTCCTCCTTCGGGTAGGAGATGATGAGGTTACTTTCTTATTAATCCCTCAATGGGGGACTTGTCATCGAGCGATGACTTTTGTTATAATTTAGATACCTATTTCGGTGTTTGTTCTTCCCCTATTTTCGAGTCTATCTTTTTAAACGACGATAATTTTGAACTCGAAAACTTTAATTGCGAAGAGGATGACTTTGCAAAATTATCTTTCTAACAATTTGGACAGAAAGATATTAAAATTAAAACCACATTAGAAGAACCACCCTGCCTAGAGCTTACCTAAATCTCTCAAATACGCCTTTTTGGGAAAAAAATGATACCCATCCCGTTATCATTTCTTCACATTTGATCGATTCAGAGACCGATTTATCGAAGGTTTTGCTTAAACATCGTCACGCAATTGTGTGGCAAATTTCAGATTTAAAGGGGATCTACCCCTCTTTCTGCACTCATAAGATTTTCCATAACGATAATTGCAGCAAAACTATTCAGCCACAACGACGTCTTAATGCAAACATGAAAGATGGTGTTAAAGACGAAATTATAAAATTATTAGATGCGGGGATTATTTATCCTATTTCGGACAGTGCATAGGTTAGTCCCAACTCGTACTATTACGGGTTGGCGCATGTGCATCAATTATAGAAAATTAAGTGATGTCACCCATAAGGACCATTTTCCACAACTCTTTTTAGACAAAATTATGGAGTGTTCATCCAGTCATCCATAATTTTGTTTTCTTGATAGTTTATCGGGGTTTTTCCAAATCCCCATTTCCCCCGATGACCCAGAGAAAACAACTTTTACCTGCTCGTTTGGCACCTTCGCATACCGAAGAATGCCATTTGGCCTCTGCAATGCGCCGGCTACATTCCAAAGTTGATGCTGACAATCTTTGGCGAGCTGGTAGGAGACATTATGGAAGTCTTTATGGATGATTTCTCTATTTTCGGATGCCCATACCCAACTTGTATTCGTAATTTAGATCTTGTCCTTCAGCGATGCGAGGACACACATCTCATTTTTAACTGGGAAAAGTATAACTTTATGGTTCGAGAAGGTTTCATTCTCGGCCATAAGATTTCATCTAAGGAGATGGAGGTCGATAAGGCCAAGTTATAAATTATCAAAAAACTTCCCCCGCCTTCTAACGTTAAATCTATTAGGAGTTTTTTAGGCCACACGGGCTTTTATAGGCATTTTATTCAAAACTTTTCTAAAATAACAAAGCCACTTACTCATCTTCTGGAAAAGGAATCAAATTTTATCTTTAGTAGCGAATGTAAGTCTGCTTTTACTTTTATAAAAGAAAAACTTATCAATTCACTGATATTAGTGGCGCCAGATTGGACCCTTCCGTTCGAGATTATGTGTGACGCTAATGATATTGTCGTAGGTGTCGTTCTTTGCCAACCTATAAAAAAATATTTTCATCCTATTTGTTACGCTAGCAGGACGCTCACTTCGGCACAAGGTAATTACACAACAACGAAAAAGGGTCTTTTAGCCATTATTTTTGCAGTTGATAAGTTTCGCTCGTATATAACGCTATATAAAGATTTTATATTTACTGGCCACTCCGCCTTAAAATATTCATTAGCAAAAACGGACGCCAAACCCCGACTTCTTCGATGGATCCTCCTCCTACAAGAGTTTGATTTCGAGATCCGGGAAAAGAGGGGCACAAAAAATTTAGCCATCGATCACCTCTCCCGCTTAGAAAATCTGGGAGCGGAAGCGCTCGTCGAATCTGACATAAACGACAGATTACCCGAGGAACGCCTCCTAGCCATAAATATTATTCATCTTCCCCGCCTTGGTTCACGGATTTCGTGAACTATTTAGTTGCACGGGTGCTCCCAAAAGACTTTTCGAGCCAGCAAAAGAAGAAATTCTTTTCTGACATGAAAAATTTCTTTTGGGAGGACCCTTTTCTTTTTCATATCTGCGCGGACCAGGCAGTCCGAAGATGCATCGCGGGTGTGGAGTGCATGCAAATACTTAGGCACATCCATGAGGGTCCGGCCGGTGGGCATTATTAAGTTAACCGGACCGTGCAGAAGGCGTAGGAGGCGAGCTTCTTTTGGCCCACTATATTCAAAGAAGCTCAAAATTTTGTGAGCTCCTGCGATAGCTCTTAGCGATCGGGTAACATCTCTCGTCGTGAAGAGATGCCCCAAAATTTTTTTTTATAGTGTGAAGTCCTCAGTTTGTGGGGCATCGATTTTGTTGGCCCCATACCTCCGACTTTTAAAAAACATTATATTTTACTGGTGGTTGACTACGTATTGAGGTGGGAGGAAGTGCAAGATCTCCCCACCAACGATGCGTTAGTCGTCGTTGCCTTTCTTAAAAAACTATTTTCTGACTTCGACACGCCTCGTGCTATTGTGAGCGATAGGGGAACGTATTTCTATAACACCCAAATGTCTATGATGTTAGCTAAATACGGAGTCACACACAAACTTGCCACCTCCTATCACCGACAAACAAGTGGCCAAGTTGAGGTAGTAAATCAAGAGATTGGTTTGTCAAACTCGATGATGCATTGTGGGCATATCGTACGGCATACAAAACCGCAATTGGTTATACGCCGTATCGATTAGTCTATGGCAAAGTATGTCATCTCCCCGTAGAACTAGAACATCGCACTCTTTGGGCTTTAAAACTGTTAAATCACGACGCTAACTTAGCCGCTAAAAATAGAAAATTGCAACTAAAAGAGCTCGATGAATGTCATGCAAACACTTACGAGAGCAATAAGTTATATAGGGAGCGTTCTAAGTTTTATCATGATCGAAAAATCAAGCCCCAAAAATTATTTTCTCCGGGCGATCTTGTCCAACTTTATAATTCACGTCTTATACTTTTTTCGAGTAAACTAAAATCACGATGGTCCGGCCTCTTTAAAGTTGAACAGGTTTGGCCATATGGGACCGTACTCATCTCTCACCCAAAAAAGGCTCGTTTAAAGTAAACAGCCATTGCTTAAAATTATATATAGCGGCAGATCCTGTGGGCGGTAATAACAATACCATAACCCTTCTCGACATATAACACGCTAAAATAGTTAACTTAGACGACTATAAACAAAGCGCTCCTGGGAGGCACCATATGTTTATCTTTTTCGCTATTTCTTTACTTTTTTGTTGTTTTGTTCTTAACAATGCAGGGTTCCTAATTGGGCCTCCCAGAGCACGTTTCAAGGAAGTTTCTACCCTCCCTTTTTTTATTTGTAAACATTGCATTTTATTTCCTTTTATCCTGCATACTTACATTGCAACATTGAGGATAATTTTGGAATTAAGTATGAGGGTGTTTTTGTGCTATATTTTTTGCATTTCTATTTCATGTAGTTCTAAATTTTTTCAAAAAATACAAAAAATGAAAACAAAATAAAAAGAAATATAAAATGAAAATTCCAAAAACAATTTCTTATTTTTATCATCAAAAATTTCAAAAAAAAATTATAAAACAAAAAATCCAAGAATATTTAGTTTTACTTTATACATATTCTTTGTAAATATTTTCTGTAAATAGTTTTGTAAATATCCTCCTCTCTTTCCTCTCTTCCTTTCTTTCTCCTCTTTGTAAATAAGTTTTCTTTTTTTTTCTCTTGTAAATATTTTCTTAAAAATCTTAGAAATACAAAAAAATTAGAAAATAAACAAAAAAATAGTTCAAAAAATATATCTTTAGTATGTATATATTAAATAAATAAACACAAAACAAAAAAAGCTTATAACTCCAAAAATTAAAAAAAGATAATAAATTAAAAACACAAAAAAAGATGATAACTCTAAAAAAGTTCCCCAAAAAAATTATATAAAATAAATAAATCGAATATACCATTTTACCCTTTTTTGCTCTCCAAAACTCTTTATGCAAATATATTTATAAGCGAATTTTATTAATTCTTTGTTTTTTATTTTTTTTATTAATTGGAGATTGATAGATTTAAATATCTGGGGTAAAGTTTTAAAGATTTTTTTCATGCTTTGTTCTTAAGATAAGAGACTTGTTTTAGGCACTACTTCTAATTTATCTAAAATAGAGACGTGTATTATGTTAGAAAAAACAACTATAGACTTCAATTATTTTTACTTCAAGCTTTTTGAAACACGGAAACGTTCAATTTATCAAAGTTGCTCTCAAAATGTTTTATTAAAATCTAGTTTTCTTTTTGAAAAAAAATCATCTCCCCATATTTATCATGTCTTACCTGAGATGATAAAATTTTTATCCTTAAAAGAACATATGTTAATGAGAATAAGATTTCGTTCCGTAAACATATGCATTCAATATTTTAAAAGATTATATATTACGGAGTAAGAGGATAAAATTCATTACTTTTATACATATACAATGGGTTATATAAAGTTGTTCAAAAATTTACATGTTATGGAAAATAAGATTTCATTTTTCTAAACATCCACATTCAAACAAAAAATTTCATTAGATGTTTGAGACAAAATACCTCGCCTCTAAAACCAAAGCTCTCTTCATAAACCAATAACAACCCCCTTAGCCTTATTCAAAGATTCTAGACTTAATATAAAATCGTTTTGACAGCATAGTTTTAAATTGCATTATTTTCTTTAAACTCTTATAAGCTAAAGTTTCTATAATTCCAATCTATCTTTGTTAGCTAATGATTACAATTTTTGCTTGCTATTTGGTTATTTCAAGAAGTCTTTTTGGCCCAAACGTTTCCTCTATTTAAATCATTTTCATGATTTAGCACTTAACTCTTATACCCCTGATGTTTATTTTGATCTATCATTTAATTAATTCAAGCGATAGCTAAATTTAGTATCTCTTTTAATTCCTTATAAGTATATCTCCAATTTTTGCTCTAGAATAGCAAAAGCTCAAGTATTGGAGTATTTGATGAGTTGTAAATATTCGTACTTTTTCAATACTTTATTTAGGTGGTTTAAGTTTATTTTCATTATTTTTAGTTACTTTTGTTCAATATAATAGTTTTTTTTTGTATATACTCTTCTAACTTAGTTTTATTTTCGTTTTCCAGAAATTTCAAGAAAAAGTCAAAATTTTCAAAGCATACGCCCGTGTCCATTGGGTCACGCTCGAGACCTGGGCATCTCACTTTGATTCCAGTAGAAAAGTGTCACATGCATAGGAAAGATCATGTCACATATGACACGCCCTTGTCCCGTCTAACATGCTCGTTTCCAATCTGACACGCATGTGTCACACCACTCGACACTCAACGTGACTGACACTCCCATTACACTTACAACACGCTCGTGTCTATCCAAGAGTTTTCAACACAACCAAATGTCCTGTCAGAACCTAACTACACGCCCATGTCATTCGACGCACACCTGTGATCGCCCCAACCTTTTAAGACAAGACGTCGCCAGCGAGGCAAGGACTTGACACTTTCGCAAGTCACGCCAATCCTACACGCCCGTGACCTCCGAACACATCCGTGAACGCCATGTGGAACTACCAGAAGGAGCCCCGAAGACAACCGCCAAGAAATATTCAATTAATCCATCTGCCGGACCTGACACTCGCCCTCCCCCCTACACGCATGTGACCAGGGCGTGCAATCTGAATTTTTTGCTTATAAATAGAAGTTTTTTGTATGAGCCAAGGGTACAACTGTTTGAGCCATTTTGGTGTTGGAGTGCTGCTTAGGTGACTTTTTGCGCTATGTAAGGAGATTTTGTCCCCCTTTCTTTAGTGTTTTCTTTAGCTTTTTGTAACACTTTTTTCAATTTAATAAAATTTCTAAATTTTCTCTCCCTATATTTTATTGGAATGCATCTGAGTGCCTCTCTTTTAGTGATCTTTTGTATCTTTGTTTTTCTTTTTAAAATGAGTGTGTGTGTGTATGAGAGTAAAGTTCTTTTTATGTTTTCTTTCTTTTTTACTTAACTTTGTTATAGTTTATTTTCTATTTAATTTAGTGTTTTTATAATAGCCTTGATTATCCTTGTTTTTATCTTTAAAATGGGTGTGTGTGCGTGTATGAGGATGATTTTGAGTTTTATGTTTTCATAGTTTTATTTTACTTAGTTTTTTTGTTTTAGGTTTTCTTCCATTTAGTTAATCTTATGATAGCTGTTCTCATCATTTTCATTAGCTTAGATGCTTTCTAAATAGCTTTGTATTCATTCTCATGGGCTTATAAAAATGGTTTTTTAAGTGTTTTTCATTTTTCTTTAACATAGATTTTGTCTTTTAAGAAGTAAAACTTTTTGTTCCTTTTTACCTTATTTTCATTTTTAGACATTTTTATGAAGTTATAAGAATGAAAAAGTTGTTGTTTTACTTTCTGTTGCACTTTTATTTTTGTATTTATTTGAAAACTACTTTGCTCATTAAATTTTTATTTCTTCTTTTTATGCATTTTAGCGAATTCTAACGGTAGAAATGCAAGCATTTTAATTTTTCAATCACTTTGTTGTTCTCTTTTTTGTTTGTGTGTATGAGTGTATGAGTTAGGTTTTCATTACTTTCCTTCAAGTAGATTGTGAGCGTGTATGAGATAGTATTTACAGGTTTCATTTCCGGCCTACTCATTTGAGTAAGACTTTTCATTTCCCGCCTACTCATTTGAGTAGGACTTGCAATCGACTGCTTTCATTTCCCGCCTACTCGTTTGAGTAGGACTTGTCATTTCCCGCCTACTCGCTTGAGTGGTACGTGTCATTTCCTGCCTACTCGTTTGAGTAGGACTTGTCATTTCCCACCTACTCGTTTAAGTAGGACTTGCAATTTACTGTTTTTATTTCCCGTCTACTCGTTTGAATAGGACTTGTCATTTCCCGCCTACTCATTTGAGTAGGAGTTGTAATTTACTGCTTTCATTTCCCACATACTCGTTTTATTAGGACTTGTCATGTCCCGCCATCCCGTTTGAGTAGGACCTGTCATTTCTCGCCTACTCATTTGAGTAGTACTTGTCATTTCCCGCCTACTCATTTGAGTAGGACTTGCAATTTACTACTTTTATTTCCCGCTTACTCATTTGAGTAGGATTTGTCATTTCCCGCCTACTCATTTGAGTAGGACTTGTCATTTCTTGCCTACTCGTTTGAGTAGGACTTGCAATTTACCGCGTTCATTTCCCGCCTACTCGTTTGATTAGGACTTGTCATTTCTCGCCTACTCGTTTGAGTAGGACTTGTAATTACAATTATGTATTTTTCCTTTTTTATAACTTTGCGTTCTCTTTTATTATGGCTTTGGTTAGGTGAGTGCGTTCTTACTTTTTTAAGCCTTTCTCTTTCTAATGTTAGGTTATTTTATGTCTTCTTTTTTTTGGAACCCTTCAGCGCTTAGTTTTGAAATCAAGGCTCACCAAACTCATAATCCATCCCCATCCCGATGAGTGGCTAATCGCACTTAGCCCTCGGTATTGAAGAGCATTGGGACATAAAATTTTTTAAAAGTTTATAAAGGTCTTCTTTTTCTCTTTAATTAAGAACTTAAGGTTTACCCCGGGTATACGAGGCGTGGAATCACATATCGATGTGTGGGCTCTATTTTCATTATCCAAATGCTAGCTAACCGAGAGGTCATACGTATGTACTAATCACCCTTGGGTAAAGAGAGTTTCGCATGAAACCTCGAGAGAGGAGGCTCGAAATTCTATAGGATTGGGTTCCCCCCAATAGCGGGATTCTTATCGTAAAGCGGGCATTAAGAGGAATCCTTTGCCGAATGAGAGCTCGGTCAAATAGTCTTAATGTTCTGGTAAGAGATAGTCCTAGAGATATGTGAGCTCATTATTTTGGAACCTCTATAGACAAGTTTCCCCTTTAATTGAATTGAAACCAATTATCTCTAGTTATATAAATTTATTTTATTCCTAATGTAATTCGATACCGAGCATTATTTCTTCATCGATCTATTTCTAAATCTATTTTCAGCTCTTTCTTATAGCCACCTTAGTTAGTTAATCCGACAACTTTTATTTTTCGATAAGATAATAGTCCTTCCGGGAGGAGTAGATATAATCAACCCATCCCAAGAAATATACGATCTTGATATTCCCCCCGAATATCATGTACTAATGGCGATAGGTTCACATGCCTCCCTTTCGTCGAACGAAATCCGAACACAGCATGCTCACTAAATAAATTAGAGACGGGCTTTGCACGCATCAGTGACGGGCAATGATGCCGAGCTCCAGAAGTTTTTCCTCGATAAGGACTTCGAGGTGGCCTTCCTTCGAAGGGGCCTCAACTCGCTTCCCTCGGTTCAACCCGATGAAGGTATAGCTCTTTACCTTCTTTCCTCAATCGAACCACTTACAGATAATAGCAATTTTCTAACTCCCAAGTTCTTTCTGCAGGGAGCGGCTGATTCCCAAGAACCTGCCTTTTGCGGGCTCAGAACTCTACCCAGACCCACTTGCCGCCAGCGGGCAGCTACAGAAGCCTTCCAGAGCGAGCTGTGGTCGGGTAAACTATCCTCCTGCAAGAAGCCACCCGACCCCGTGGGATCCATCTCACCTCGTCACCTTATACCTCCAAAAAAGATGAAGAAGGCGATGGCATTCTCCATGGGAGAACAACATCAATATCAAATATACCTGAGCTCCCCAGAGACTACGCTGGAAAAGTTGCCAGAGAAGGACCCGGGTGGAGGCGACCCGCCTGCCTCAATCAATGCCGAGGAGTTCGCTACCCGCAAGCTGGGCCTGTCGAAAGACCACGGGAACTTTGTTCTAGTCGGGAAGATCGTGGACTAGATCTGCACGCCGATGGTCTAATGGGATGAGCAGGCTCGCCGAGTCTCCATCTCCTCCATCCATCCCTGTTGGTCGGAGGGCCCCCCTTCCAGCGGGCACACCCATGCCCTAGGGTTTGGGTTGTACGACCACGAGGATGCCGCATCCTACAATGGTATGAGCCTCTAGCGGCTCTCCCATGAGATCTAGTGTGCTCAAATGCACGCACTAGAGCTCGCGCATATGTCGACTTGCCGCAACTTCCAGCTCAACTAAGACTTGGCGAAGGCAGAGCATGAGCGGGATGTCGTGAAGGACGATGCCTCTGACCTGGCAAAGAGGCTTAAGATCATTAAGAGCCACCTCGCCAAAGCTACCAATGGGGCGGTAAGTATTGGCTGACCTCTTCTCCTTTTTACTTTGGTTTTCCATAATTTCTTATATTTTCTTGCCTGGTAGGATGCCGAGACCGCGGACCGCATGCGTGCTCATGTCGTTAACCTGAAGGAGAGAAACAAGATGCTGGAGGAGCAGAAGAAAGGCCTCCAAGGCGAGGTCAACCTCCTAGTGGACATCGTCCTCCTCCCCTCTCACGGCAAGCTGGGCGGCCCAGCCCAGATACCAAAGATATTCACAGTGGATGAGGTCACAAAGAAGCTACGTGTCAACTCCATCAGTACCGCTGACTTCACCCTGTAAGTCATGCGAGATATACATGTGCTGATAGATGCATGCGAGAAGATAACTGTGAGGGACTTGTTATCAGAGCTACTCTCCCCTCCCGCTTACCCCCCCCCCCCCCAGCGATAAGGAAGACAGCTTCGAGTCGCTCTTCAAGAGCATCGTCGGCTATAGGAGTGACAATTCTGGAGGGGAGGGCGAGAGCTAGTGAAACTTATTTTTTTATTTGTAATGGTCTCTCCCCCCTATTTTTATAATCCCACTGAGACGAGCCCCTTTACTATAATGAAATGCATATTTAATGAAAAATCATTTTTGCCAAAACTTCCTTCCTTTTTCTATCTTTATGTTCTGAGTTGCACAGGCATACGCGCTACCTGTTCCTTGTGCGACCTCACTATGATAACATTTGTTGTTACAATGTACTTGAGTTAGGATACATACCTACTATTGGGTATTGTATCCACAATTAGCTAGATTTGTATGAAGTTACCCTTGAACTAAGATGAATTAAGTTTGTATTTGATGCCTTTTTCAAGTTGAGTGCTTGCAGGTTATAATTGTCAAGTGTAGACCAACGTCAGTTTACAATGGGTCATCAAACACAGGACTATACAATGTAATCTCTCATTATGTGATCCATGGTGTTGACTCATGTGTAACCTCTCTTTTAGGACACACTTCATTTTCAAGGACTAAAGTTATGGGAGAAATGCTGGTTTCTTAGAAGAAATTTTTTTTTTCAGTTGACGAAAATTTTCTAAGTATTTTGTTCGAGTTGGCTTAGTCAGGTACTCGAGTAGTAGAAGTCATTTTCACGAGAATGCCGAGTATAGTTCTCGAGCAAGACATGAGGTACTGGAGTAGGTCTTAACTTTCTCGAGTGACCTTAAAATTAAGCTCAGAATTTTTCTAAGTCTTTTTCTCGAGAAAGCCAAAGATATTTCTCTAGAAGGCCAAGGTTAGTTCTCGAGAACAACATTTTCTTACTCGAGAAATAGAAATCTTTTCTCGAGTTGCTTTCTTGTTCTCGAGTAACAGAAAAATTCTTCTCGAGTAAGTCTATCCTTTCCCGAGAAACTAGAACTGATCTTCTATTTTTTCCTTAAGTCTTTCTTCTCGAGAAGTTTATATATTTTCTTGAGAAACAGAACTCGCACTCGGGTAATTATTATTTCTCTCGAGAAACGGTGTTCTGATTCTGAATTTCTCTAAGTGTCGGATGGCTTTTGATTTCAAATGTAATTAACTCTTGATTGGTCCATGTGGATGGTAATAAATGAACCAGACCGTTATGTAAAACCTATAAAAGGTCATGTTAGAATCGACAAAACCTAAGCAGCAGAAGAAGAATTTTACAGAATTCTGAATCATTTTCAAGTTTCTAAATCGGTAAGGGCCGCCGCCGACTAGACGTGTTCTTCATCGTAAAACTTCTCAATCCTGAAATTTAGACAAGAAGGATTCAATCGATCAAGCTTTTCAACATCTGCAAATATTCTCCTTGATCGTGGTGATCCAACGTTCTCAGATCGAAGTGTTCTCAGATTTCTTCCTCGACTTTTCTGACAGAGCTTTATGATTTTTTCGAGAAGGAAGAGGCCGAGAATCAGTCAGATCTGTGAATACAAGTTTGTGTATTTTATTGTACATTCATTTTATTCTTATAGGAGTTATTCTCCGAGTTGTAGGAGTGGTTTTACACCGACTTGTTGTAGGATTGGTTTTACTGCAAGTTGTAGGAACGTTGTTCCGAGTTGTAGGATTATTTTCCAATCTGAGATACTAGTGAAGTAGTCGAGTCTAGAGCGCTGCTAGATCAGTGATGTGGAGAGTTGATATGGCCAAGATTGGGGAACTACTATAATCTTTGCTGTCATTTTTGGATTGCTTGTTTATTTTCTGTGCATCTCTCATACAATTTTATTCCACAAAAAGATGCAGAACTCACCGATTGACCCCCATCTCTAAGTGATTTAGGTAGACAACTAGACATTTTCAATTGGTATCAGAGGGAGGTTGTTCATCAAAAGGTTAACACCTTGAACAGATCTGCTCCTAGTTGTCTTAAGAGTGTACAAGCATGGACAGAGTCAAGGATTTTGCTAAGCTCCCCCTATGCACCCAGGCAAACATCCCCATGTGGAAAGAAAGGGTGAAGTTCTTCATGGAAGCATTGGATACAAGGATTTTCATGATAGTGGAAGAAGGCCCCCGCATTCCTATGACGCCCTCCACTACTGATTCCTCAAAGCAAGTACCAAAGAAGCTGATGGATATAGATAAAATGAGATTGCACTTATCTCTCTATACAATAAGGCTAAAAATATCATCGCAGGTACAGTTGATGATTCGAAGCTGGAAAATCTCATTCACTACCAATATGCCAAAGAGATGTGGCACTCACTGATCGTGTTAATGGAGGGCACCAAAGAAGTAAGGGTGATAGAAGATCCCTTCTGAATCAGAAGTATGAGGCCTTCAAGCAAGGCCCCAAAGACACTATAGCAGACACTTATGAAAATTTCTTCAAGATCGTCAAAAGATTGAGTAACTATAGGCGAGTCTTCACTAACGGATAATTAAACGATATGCTCCTAAGATCCTTAACAAAGGAATGAGACAACAAAATATATGTCATAAGGGAGTTTGTAAAGCTAGCTGAAACTGATCCTCCGAACCTCTTCGGCAAGTTGATGTCATATGAGCTTCAAATAAATACAAGAAAAGCTGAAGAGAGGGAAGCAGATCCTCATCGAAGGAGAAATCTATCGCACTAAAGGCAGATAACTCAAGGAAAGTTAAAGATGCGTCTCCTGCTCCTGCCCTGGAAGAAAGTGAAGAAGAAGACTCGAAGCAGAGCACCTCGGGCTCAGAACTATCTGATGGAGAGTTCTCCCTACTCTCTAGACAATTCAAAAAGTTCCTGAGTAAGAAGAAGCAATGGAAAGGTAAAGACTTTTCCTCCACAAGATCACGTCACGATGGTGAATGTCATAAGAATGGCTCAAGTAACCACGATAGGTATAACTCTAAACCGAACAAACATATTTCATCTGACATTATTTGTTACTATTGTAATAAGGCAAAGCACGTAATTACTAATTGCCTGCACAAGAAGAAAGAGGGTGAAAAAAGAGAAGAAAAGAAGTCTTCGTATAGTAAAAAAATCTGAAAGAAGACTAGTAGCCAAGAAGGCCAACACTCTCAGTGGCACTGACTCATCTGAGTCAAGTGAGGAAGCGGAAGCCTACTTTCAGCTGATGGCACATACAGACGAGGATGAAGAAACCTAGTACACTGGGAAGGTAAATTCTCACACCCCTCTTTAAGAATCTGATGCTTTGATCCATGATAATGAGGAGTAATCTTCTGATGACGAGTCTGAACTCTTGATTCAATACAAGGAATTAATCAAGGCTTACGACAAATGTCGAAGAGTCGCGAGAAATCAAGCCAAGGAGATCAAATCTCTTAAGGCTGAGGAGAGTACTCTAAGGGAGGAAGTCACAATGATGGACTCACACAGAAAGTAATTCCATGCCACGATGTAAGGATACAATAAAGATCTCAAGCACCTAAACCTGAAGGAGAAAATCATCGAGAAATTAGAACAACTTGTTGCTGAAAAGAAACAGGTTGAAAGTTTCTCTAAGACCAAGACAGTCCTTCCATTTGTTGCTCAGGCTAAAGGAGCTGGCTTAGGGCATCAGGCTGCTCCTAGTAAATCTTCTAGCAGGAATAAAGCTCAAAGAAAGAATAAGGCTGCTAAGAAAGCTTTAGCCAAGGAGAAGGGTAAAGCTCCTCTAGATCAAATGTCATTTAAGAAGGTCATCTTTCTAACCAACGAGTTTGATTTTGATTCATCCTACGGTCACTTTGACAGGCCTACTTATGTAGAGCCTAAGTCATGGTACCAAGGATGGACACATCCCCGAAACTTTGGTGAAAGTATATTCAAGGCACCTTATAAGGAAATATAAATGAAATACTATGGTCCATACATTCATGGGCATAATATTAAGAAGGAACCTAAGGCCAAGTCAATTGTACCCAATGAAAAGTAGGTGAAAATGGTTTGTGAGTGCCATCATCATGAGGCTTCTACCTCCATTCAGCCGCCCCTGCAAGACCATACGTTCAAAAGGTTAAGGACACTTGGAAAAGGTACAAAAGGTTTTACTGCTGGTATAATCCTAGAAGCTTTAAAACTCCTCTAGTTAATCATACGAGGCAGACCACTCATAATGTTAACAATCCTAGGGGAGCGTGCTGACAAATAACAAAGGACCCAAACATGCTTGGGTTCCTAAGGTAAACTGATTGTATTTTTGCAGATTTTTCCAAAGGCAAACAAATCGCCTATCTGGTATTTGGACAGTGGATGCTCTCGGCACATGACCGGGACAAGAAGCCTTGTTCAGAAGCACTCTCCAGTTGTGAACGGGCCAAAGGATATCTTTGGAGGTTCTGAAAGCGGAATCACAGGAGGCTACAGTATTATCACAAACGGTATTGTATCCTTCTCAGATGTGTCTTATGTTGAAGGATTAGAACATAATCTTATAAGCATAAGGCAGCTCTGTGATAAAGGATACATAGTAGAATTTCATGCAGACAAGTGCTTGATAAAATCGATAGATAAATTAGAAATGATTGTATCAGTCACTCGTAGTAGAAATATATTTTGTTTAAATATCATTTGCATAAGCTCTTCTACACCAGTGTGCTTTTTGGAAAAAAATAGTGCGTCTCTTTGTGACCAATGGCATAAGAGTTTAACACATATAAATTACAAAACTATTAATAAATTATTTTCTCTTAATTTAGTACGTGATGCACCCAACGTTAAGTGCGTTAAACATAAACCTGTCACACATGCGTAAAAGGCAAGCAAATAATGGCTACCTTTAAAAGCATTATTGACAAAGATTCTAATAGGTGTTTACACGTAGTTCATATGGACTTGTTTGGTCCCCTACAAATTAGAAGTTTGGAAGGAAAGGATAATACACTAGTTATTGTAGATGACTACTCTCGTTTGGCATGTGTATTCTTTCTAAAACACATGTCAGATACTTTTGATATTTTCACTAATTATTTTCAGGCAGATCCAGAATGAATATGACTGTTCAGTTGTCAAAATCAGAAGAGACAATGGAACAAAGTTCAAATCTGGGGCCATGAAAGAATTCCATGAAAGCCTAGGTATCTTTCATGAGTTTTCCTCTCCTCGTATTCCTTAATAGAATAGATTCGCTGAGAGAAGGAATAGAACACTCATAGAGGCCTGCAGAACAATATTGAGTGATACCTCACTACCATAATACTTCTGGGCTGAAACCGTCAACACTACTTGTCACGTGCAAAACAGAGCACTCATAAATAAGAACCATGATAAAACACCTCACGCACTAGTAAAGGGCAGGAAACCAACTATTTCATATTTTAAAATCTTTGGTAGTAAATACTTCATACTTAACAATGGGAAGTATCGCACAACTAAATTTAGTGAAAATAGTTTTGAAGGAATTTTCATTGGATATAGTAGCCATAGTAAGGCATACAGGATTTTTAACAAGAAAACCCTGGTCGTAGAAGAATCTATAATGTCGTATTTGATGAGACGAGCTTGCTATAAAGTAGCTCTTCTAGTGTGTTTGTGGAAGATGTAGGTTCAAGACTAAAGGAATTAAGCTTGGATGAGCCAGTTAAGGAAAAATGCCAAGAGTTCATCAAGATCACCACTACGACCCCAATTGGAGAGGTTAATCCCCATGATGAAGATGTCATTCAAGCTGATGAAGTCACTCTAGTAATAGAGGAAGCTCCAGATGCAAGGACTTTAGAGCTCAGACCCTTGAAGGATCACCCTATTGATCAAATCATAGGAGACCCTTGTGGTGCTATCAGAACTCGTAGAGGTACAACTAATGAGAATTTATATTTGAGTTTTCTCTTGCAGGTTGAACCATAGAAGTTTGAGGAAACAAACAAGGATGCATCTTGGGTAATGGCAATAGAATAAGAACTAAATCATTTTGAATGTTGCCAAGTCTGGAAGCTTATGCCAAGACCCAAAGTAATGAATGTGATTGGAACAAAGTGGGTATAACAGAACAAGATGGTCGAAGATGGAACCATAATCAAGAACAAAGACAGACTCGTCGCCAAAGGGTATAGACAAGAAGAAGGGATCGACTTCGATTAGACATATGCTCTAGTGGCAATACTTGAGGCAATCAGTTTGTTCCTCGCATATGATGCACTCAAAGGCTTCATTGTCTACCAAATGAGAGTGAAGTCAGCCTTCCTTAATGGTGACATAAGGGAAGGAGTGTATGTGGAACAACCTCCAGGTTTTGTTGATCTTGAACACCCTGAATTTGTTTATTTATTATTTAAAGTGATATATGGTTTGAAACAATCTCCACGAGTTTGGTATTAAATGCTGTCTAACTTTCTCCTTTAGAACAAGTTCACAAGGGGAAAGATAGACAAGACATTATTTCTTAGGAAAGTAAAAGGCAATATTATGCTAGTGCAAATCTATGTCTATGACATAATTTTTGGCTCTACTGATGACAACCTTTGCAAGACGTTTTCCAAACTTATGACTTTAGGTGAAACAATCTGAGGATGGAATTTTCATCTCTCTGACGAAGTTCACCAAAGAGTTAATTAAGAACTTTGAAATGGAGAATGCAACCTCTATGACGACTCCAATGGATTCAGCTGTCTCTGGATAAGGATGAGAAAGGGGATGTTGGAAACTATGTCCACATTAACCAAGATTTGATGAAGTCACCCTAGAACTAAGATGCGTTAGTTTGTATTTGAGGCTTCATTTGAGTTATGTGTTTGCAGGACTCCAATGGGAAGTGTAGACCAATGTCAGTCTACAATGGGTCACCAAACACAGGACTATACAGTGTAATCCCTCATTGTGTTTTCTAAAGTGTTGACTCATGTGTAGCCTCTCTATTGGGATACACTTCATATTCAAGCTATAGGACTGTCAAAAGACTTGATGCTAATTCCCCTCTAGTAGAAGAAAATTTGCTGATAGAAATTTTTCTAAGTGTTTCTCTCGAGTAGGTCGTTAACTACTCGAGTAAATTACTTGAGATATACTCGAGTAAAACTTATGCATACTCGAGTAAGAAAATTCTTCCTCTCATGAAGTTAAGTAAAACACTCGAGTAGTTCACTGACATACTCGAGTAGCTTACTTAACTACTCGAGTAGATCTCTCTTCCTACTCGAGTTGCCCAGAATTCAGTTTCCAAGTTTTTCTAAGTAAAACACTCGAGTAGTCCAAGTCATAAACTCGAGTAGCTCATTCTGTCTCGAGTAGTTCATACTCGAGTAGTTTACTCTTCCTGTTCCAGATTCCTCTTTCTCAGAATTTTTTCTAAGTCATTTACTCGATTAGGTACTTTATATACTCGAGTAGGTCTCGAAACTGTGTCGAGTAACTCTCTTCTCTGTGTCGAGTAGTTAAGAAATACTCGAGTAAGTCCTTCATATACTCGAGAAGATTTCTTTCCTCTCAAGTAGTTCAATTTGACTACTCGAGTAGCTGTTTTTCCCGTGTGCAGAATATTTCTAAGTGTTTGTCTCGAGTAGTTCTTCTAACCACTCGAGTAGTTCAATTCTGCCTACTCGAGTATTACAACTTGTACTCGAGTAGTTCAACTCCTTCCCATGAAAATTTTATGCATACTCGAGTAGATCTTCTAAGTACTCGAGTAGTTGATTATATGCACTCGAGTAGTTGTCTTCAACCTACTCGAGTAGTCATGAATTATATACACGAGTAATATTTCTTTGCTTACTTGAGTAGTCCTTGACCTACTCGAGTAGTTTTATACCTACTCATGTATATGACCTCATTTTCTCTGAAATTTCTTCTAAGTCCAGATTTGACAGATTTTCAAATTCTGTGACATGATTGGTCCACGTGTACGTCCTTAAAATCAATTATGACCGTTATTAGTACTCCTATAAAAGTTCTTGTCTAATCGACAAACCCTAATCAAAAAACAAGTTTTTTAAGAAGAAAATTATTTTTAGTTTTGCAGCCGCCTCTTTCCAAAAGAATCGTTGTTTCCTCTCTCTCTCTCTCTTCACGAAATGAAAGCCGCCGCCGCCGCTGTTCTTCTCTGACAAGGGCTTCGATTTTCAGAGGAAATAAACTGAAGAAAGCTCTCCTGATCGAGATCGTTTTTCACATACTCATCATCTGTCCGGTCGTAGAAGCAAGGAGTTTAGATCTACTGTTGCCGAGAATGTTTCTTCGATTTCTCTGATAAAGCCACACGCCAAGAAGAAGATTCTGGTTCCTATTTTATTTTCAGATTTGAACCAGACAATATCACTGTTTGTATTTTTCAATACTTGTATTTCATTTCTGTAGGAGAATTTTTCTCCGAGTGTAGGAGTTTTCCACTCTGAGTTTGTAGGAAGGTGTTTCTTCCGAGTTGTAGATCTAGTTGATTGGATTGAGATTATAGGAACTTTGTTCCGAGGGTATGATTGATTTTCAATCTGAGATAGTGGAGTAGCTGAGTCTAGTTTATTTCTAGATAGGTGAGAGAAAGTGGATGTACCCAAGATCGGAGAACCACTATAAATCTTGTCTCGTCTGTGATAATTTGGTAGATAGATCTGTGCTGTGTTCTGAGATTTTTTTATTCCGCAAAAGACGCACAACTCACCTATTCACCACCCTCTAGGTGATTTAGGTTGACAACTATTATCTTTCAATTGGTATCAGAGGGAGGTTGATCGTTAAAAGGTTAACACCTTGATCAGTTCCTGCAATAGTTGTTATTTGAGATCTATCTATTATGGACAAGGCAAAGGATTTCGTCAAGCTTCCCCTATGCAACAAGAATAACTTTACCATGTGGAAAGATAGGATAAAATTCTTTATGGAAGCTGTGGATCCAAGGATCTTCATGATAGTTGAAGAAGGTCCTTATATCCCTATGACTGTCTCCACTATAGATCCTATCAAGAAGGTTCCAAAGAAGCTGATGGATTTTGACAAGGACGAGATTGCATTTGTCTCACTAGACAAGAAAGCTAAAAACATTATAGCAAGTGCAGTTGATAACTCAATGCTGCAGAACTTAATCCACTGCCAATCTGCAAAGGAGATGTGGCAGTCCTTGGTTACCTTAATGGAAGGAACAGAAGAAGTGAGGGATGATCGGAGATCCCTCCTCAATCAGAAGTATGAAGCCTTCTGACAGGGAAGCAAAGAGACCATTGTTGATACATTTGAGAACTTTTTCAAGATATTGAATGGCCTAAGAGTCTATGGCAGAGTATTCACTAATGGAGAACTGAATGACAAGTTCCTGAGATCCCTGACCAAAGAATGGGACAACAAGGTCTGTGCCATCCGGGAGTTTGGGAAGCTGGCTGAGACAGACCCACAAAATCTCTTCGGGAAGCTTATAGCATATGAGCTTCAACTCAACACCAGGAAAGCTAAAGACGAGAAGAGCATGTATGCTCTCAAAAAAAAAGTCTGTTGCTCTAAAAGCAGACACCTCCAGAAATACAAAGGCTGCCACCCCTGCTCCAGCTCCAGAGATTAGTGAAGAAGAAGAAACTTCTGAGCCTAGTACCTCAGGCTCTGAGCTATCAGAAGGAGAGTTCTCACTGCTCTCACATCAGTTCAAGAAATTCTTGAACAAGAAAAAGCAATGGAAAGGCAAGGATGCCTCCTATAGAAGATCACGACACGATGGTGATCGGCAAAGAAAAGGCTCAAGCAGCCATGACAGGTATAATACTAAACAGAACAAATATGTTTTGACTGACATCATTTGCTATTGTTGTAATAAGCCAGGTCATGTCATCGTCAACTGCCTCATAAGAAGAAGGAGGGTGGTAGAAGAGAAGAAAAGAAATCCTCATACAATAAGAAGAGGAAAGAGAAGAGCCTGATAGCCAAAAAGAGCAAGACTCTTAGTGACTCTGACTCATCTGTGTCAAGTGATGAAGAAGAAGCTTATTTTGGGCTTATGCCTCAAACAGATGATGATCAAGAGCCCAGTTCACTGGGAAGGTAAACTCTCATACCCCTCTTTCAGATTCTAAAGTCTCTGAACGTGATTGTGAGGATAGCTCCTCTGACGATGAGTCAGAACTAATGGCCCAGTACAAGGAGTTAATCATGACTTACGACAAATGTCATCGAGTCATGAAAACTCAGGCTAAAGAGATCAAATCTCTAAAAGCCGAAGAGAGCATCTTGAGAGAGAAAGTCACAAAGACGGTCTCCCTCGAAGAAAACTTCAATAATGCAATTGAAGAATATAACAAGGCTCTTGAACACCTTGACCTCAAAGAGAAGATCATCAAGGAATTGGAAGCCCAACTTGCAGCTGAAAAGAAACTGGTTGAAAGTTTCTCGAATCCCAAGACGGTTCTTCCATTCGTTGCTGAATTCTCAGCCAAGGCCAAGGGTGTCGGATTAGGCCATGAAGAAACTCCTAGTAAATCCTCTAGGAGAAACAAGAATCAACGGAAGAATAAGGCCCCCAGAAAGTCCTTAGCCAAAGAGAAGGGGAAAGCCCCTCAAGATCAAACTACATTCAAGAAAGTCATCTTTCCATCAAATGAGTTTGATTTTGACTCATCATACGAGCACTTTGATAGGCCTACCTATGTAGAGCAAAAGTCCCGCTATCAAGGATGGACTTGACCCCGAAACTTTGGCGAAAGTGTCTTTAAGGCACCTTATGAAGAAGTTATTCTTCATAGCTATGGCCCTTTCAATCAAGGGCACAACTTCAAGAAGACACCAAAGATAAAGCCTATTGTAGAAAAGCCTATAAAGGGGAAGAAGCCATGGGATTACCATCATCATGAGTCATCTTCCTCCAAGAATGCTGGCCCTGCTAGACCACAATTCCAAAAAGTCAAGCAGGAGATTATGAGGCAAAGGTACAACAGATTTTATTGTTGGTGCTGTGGCAAGTTTGGTCACTTCGCCATAGATTTCTAGTTCAATCCTAGAAATGCTGCAACCCCTCATGTCAGCAATATGAGAAAGACCTCTCATAATGCTAACACTCGTAGGGGGAGTACTCTAACCCGAGACCAAGGACCCCAACATGTTTGGGTTCCTAAGGCAAATTGATTATGATTGTAGGTATGTCCAAAGGCCAACAAAACGCCAATCTGGTATTTGGACAGCGGATGCTCTCGGCATATGACCGGGACTAGAAGCCTCATTCAGAATTTTACTCCAGTCGTGAACGGACCAAAGGTCATCTTTGGAGGTTTAGACTGTGGAATTACTAGAGTCTATGGTATGATCATTAATGGTAATGTATCCTTCTCGAATGTGGCTTATGTCGAAGGATTGGAACACATTAATCTCATAAGCATAAGCCAACTCTGCGACAAAGGATACATAGTTGAATTCCATGCTGATAAGTGCTTGATAAAATCCGTTGACAATATGGAAACGATTCTATCCGGCACTCGAAGTAGGAATATTTTCTGTTTAAATTTTATTTGTATAGATTCCTCTACACCAGTGTGTCTTTTAGCAAAAGATAGTGCGTCTATTGGTGACCAATGGCACAAGATACTAGCACATATTAATTTAAAAACTATTAATAAATTATTTTCAATGAACTTAGTACGTGATGCCCCAAATGTCAAGTGCGTCAAAGATAGACCATGTCATGCATGCGTAAAAGGCAAGCAAACAAGGGCTACCTTTAAAATCGTTATTGGCAAAGACTCTAACAGATGTCCCCATCTATTGCACATGGACTTGTTTGGTCCACTGCAAATTAGAAGTTTGGGAGGTAAGAATTATACGTTATTAATTGTTGATGATTACTCGCGCTTTGTTTGCGTGTTCTTTCTGAAACACAAGTCAGATACCTTCGACATCTGTACTAATTTTGTCAGGCAAGTTCAGAATGAATACAACTGCTTCATAGTCAAAATCAGAAGTGACAACGGAACAGAGTTCAAATTTGGGGTCATGACAGAATTCTGTGAAAGCTTAGGTATCTTTCATGAGTTTTCCTCTCCTCGTACTCCACAACAGAACGGAATGCTAAGATAAGGAACAGAACACTCATAGAGACCTGCAGGACTATGATGAGTGATGCTTCACTTCCGGAGTACTTCTGGGCTGAAGCCGTCAACACTACAAGCCACGTGCAAAATTGAGCACTCATAAACAAAAACCACAATAAGATACCTTATGAACTTCTGAAAGGCAGGAAACCAACAGTCTCATACTTTAGAATCTTTGGCTGTAAATGCTTCGTACTTAACAATAGTAAGTATCATACCACCAAGTTCAGCGAAAAGAGTTTTGAAGGTATTTTTGTAAGTTATAGTAGCCATAGTAAGGCATATAGAATATTTAATAGAAAAACCCTGGTGGTAGAAGAATCGATACATGTGTATTTGATGAGACGAGCTTGCTACAAAGCAATCCGTCAAGTGTGCTTATTGAAGATGCAGGTGAAAAGCTGAAAGAAACTAGCTTGGATGAACCGTCATAAGACAAGGGCGAAAAGTTCATCAAGATCACCACTCCAACCCCTATTGGTGAGGATGATGATCAAGATGAAGAAGTCATCCAAGATCAAGAAATCACTCCGGTGATAGAAGACAATCAATATGCAAGAACTCTAGAGCTCAGCCATTTGAAGGATCATCCCATGGACCAGATCATAGGAGATCTCTGGGACTGTGTCAGAACTCGAAGAGGTACAACTAATAAGAATTTATATTTGAGTTTTCTCTCCCAGGTTGAACCGAAGAAGTTTGAGGAAGCAAACCCAGACGCATCGTGGATAATGGCAATGGAAGAAGAGCTAAATCAGTTCAAGCGCTGCAATGTATGGAAGCTTGTTCCAAGACCATATGGAAAGAACATCATTGGAACAAAATGGGTCTGCCGGAACAAGATGGACGAAGACGGGACGATCATAAAGAACAAGGCCAGACTTGTCGCTAAAGTCTATTGTCAAGAATAAGGAATCGACTTCGACCAGATATATGCTCCAGTGGCAAGGCTGGAGGAAATAAGGTTGTTCCTAGCATATGCTGCATTCAAAGGCTTCACCGTCTATCATATGGACGTGAAGTCAGTCTTCCTAAATGGTAACATAAAGGAGGAAGTGTATGTGAAACAACCTCCAGGTTTTGTTGATCATAACTTTCCTAATTACGTCTATTTACTGCACAAGGCTCTATATGGTCTGAAACAAGCTCCTCGAGCTTGGTATGAAATGTTGTCTAGCTTTCTACTTGAGAACAAGTTCACAAGGGGAAAGATAGAGAAGACAATATTTCTCAGGGAAATTAAAGGCAAGATTTTGCTAGTGCAAATCTATGTCGACGACATTATTTTTGGCTCTACAGACGAAAACCTCTGCAAAAAGTTCTCAAAACTTATGCAAGGGAAGTTCGAAATGAGCAGTATGGGCGAGCTGAAGTATTTCTTAGGGCTTCAGGTGAAACAATCTGAAGATGGATTTTTCATCTCGCAGACCAAGTTCACCAAAGAGCTATTTAAGAAATTCAGAATGGAGAACGCAACCTCTATGAAAACTTCAATGAGCTCAACTATGTCTCTGGATAAGGATGAAAAAAGGAAACCTTTTGATGAAACCAAGTACAGAAGCATAATTGGATCCTTGCTCTACCTTACTGCCAGTAGACCTGACATAATGTTTTCAACATGTGTATGTGCTAGATTTCAGGTGAACTCCAAGGAATCTCACTACGCTGCTGCAAAGCGGATTTTGAGATACCTTAAAGGTACACCAAATCTTGGCATATGGTACCCAAGAAGTAATGATAGAGAACTAATTGGTTTTTCAGATGCAGATTTTGTAGGTAGCAAAGACGACAGGAAAAGCACTTCAGGAACTTGCCAATTCTTTGGAATAATGCTAATCTCCTGGAGTAGAAAGAAGCAAAACTGTGTCGCAATCTCAACGACTGAGTCAGAGTACATCTCTGTAGGCAGTTGCTGCGCACAGTTACTGTGGATCAAGAATCAGTTCGAAGACTACAACATGAAGTTCAAGAATATCCCTATATTTTGCGACACTTCCAGCGCGATTGCAATAGCCAATAATCCAGTCTCGCACAGCCGGACAAAGCATATCGAGCTAAGGTACCATTTTATCCGGGAGCATGTAGAGCATGGGGACATAGATCTCCAATATGTCTCCACAGACAGACAAGTTGCAGATATTTTTACGAAGCCGCAGGACCAGACCAAGTTCTCATTCTTCAAAACTGAACTTGGAATGCTCAATAAGGAAGATTAGAGAAGTTTAGATTTCATGAAAGCAAAGGAAATTAAAAGGTTAGTCGAAATCTGGCTTTAGTTTTCTTCTTTCTCTGACTCAAGTTAGACCTGACCTACTCGAATACTCAAAGTACCTACTTGAGTACTGTAAGGACCTACTCGAGTAGTCCATTTAACTTACTCGAGTAAGGCAATCAATGTACTCATGTAGTACACTTCATGTACTCGAGAAAGTCAATTCTTCTACTCGAGTCATTGCAGATTCTCCTACTCGAGTACATTCTATAGACCTACTCGAGTACCTTCTATAGACCTACTCGAGTACCTTCTATAGACCTACTCAAGTAACTCCTATAGACATACTCGAGCAACTCCCTATATACTCGAGTACTTCTTTTACCTCTCGTGAATATGCCTCTTCGCTTTCAAATTTTCCTGTGTCGCCTCTTCTATGGTTTTCGTTATTTCCTTCTTTTAGGATAATTAGAGTTAAACCTAGGGTTTATAAATTCGAAATTCCAAATTAATTCTACACGAAATCATTTCCAATCACTCGAGTACCCGTCCGCCGCTTCGTCTTCACTCGAGAAATTACAGAGCCGCGACTTTTCCTCTTCCCCCCGATAGAGTTTTTCCCATTTTCTGGATCATGGCCGCCGTCTCCAAGATTGGTGTAGGTTCGGAGCTTGTTACTGCTGGGATTGTCGAGCTTTCAGACGACTTTCACAACTTGCTGATTCTTCTAGACACCGCAGGGTTATCCTTCATCCTGCAAGAACCCTGCCGGATTCTCTTCCCGGAGGTAGCCAAATTCTTCTCAAATCTGAAGGTCAAGCGACATGGACTAGTCCTGAAATCCAAAGTGCAAGGTCTGAAAATTAAACTTACTGTAACAAGTATCTCTCAACTCCTCCATCTACAAGTAATCACTGCAGCAGACAACCTCGATGAAGAAGATTCCTACATAACATGCTTGTTCTGTGGGATTTCGCCTAAAGTTCAGTCTATCAAACGATCAGACATGAACACAGAAGGAAAATTTTTGGTTGATGTTATCTGTGCAAGACCAACTCCATAAGAGACATTCCACTGTATTTCTTCGACATAATGTAAGCCATTGTTTCCCGCAAGAAATTTCAGTTTGGCCTGTTGCTTCTAGACAAAATCAAGGACACCTTATAATCCCGCAACTTCGCCAGAATAATCTCTCTACTACTCCATGAAACAAATCCCCAAGTGTTCAACCTCTCCAAAGGGACCCTCTTCACCACATGAAGAAGGTCTCCATTTCTTCTATTCATAGATGGTAGCTCAAACTGAAAAATGATGCCCAAGCTGCTAAGAATTCAGAAGTTCTAGCCTTCAAGGACAGGACTCCATCTCCCTCTCCTCATCATGTGGCCAGCTCCTCTGGTGCACCAAGTGAGGGGGAGCCTGTTCCTTCTATCCAAGTCAGGAAGCCCTCTCCTCAGCCAGCAACTTATTCCTTACCTCATACACCACAAACTCCAGCAACTCCTTCAGATCAGATTCCTCAAGAATCCCTTCTCTTAACAGCTTCTGCTATAGATGCAATGATTGCAGAACTTACTGAAGAAGTGCTACCTATTTCTCCTCCTCCTCTATCTCCTCCAGCTCCATCGTCTGAATGTCACAAGGACTCAACTCCTGGACAGTCTCCTGAACATCCTCCAGCTAGGACCCCAGCACAATCTACTGCTGCCCTCAAAGACCATCAAGATACAATTCTCCTTTCAGCTGAATCCTCTCCTGAGCCAGCTGAGGCCCCTCTCCGAAACCTAGATTTCTCTCTCCCTTATGATACAGAAGAAAGGGATGCTATAATTCATACAACAAGGGCTGAAAGCTCTGTGATTATTGGAGAAATAGCTCCCTGGGTAGCTCCTCCTCTCCCTCCTGCTCTTCCTACATCTGTTGCTCCTTCCACTGCTGCTGCTATAGACTCTTCCTCCTCAGATTTGCTACAACAGATTGCACTGCTTCTTCAAGACCAGAGAAATTATTTTGACACTTCTCTAAAGACTGTAAAAGTGAAAATCTGTGAAGAAGTTGGCCTTTTTAAATAAGATGCTATAACAAAGCTATCTGTCGAAGTCAGAAAGGGGGAGGGATTAGTAAAAGAATATCTAGAAAATCTGCTGCTCTCCAACAGGAACTATGAGAAACTCATGAGGAGAAAATTAAGGCTGATGTGTTAGCCCAAATTCAGAGTGTCAAGTTCCACACTTATGACACTGCTGTCTAGATGCACAACTAGATTCAGCCAGACCTTGCTGCTAACCCCAACATCATTCCTCATCATTTAAATCCTCTAGCTACACATGTCTCTGCCCCAGCTGCTCCTCTACAACCTACCTTCTCTCCCAGGCCTGGAGACATAGTTGCTCCTCCAGACACCTATGTTCAAGGCTGGGAAGAAGATCCTGCTGACATTTTCCTTCAGGCTCCTCCAGAGATCAAAACTGACAAGAAGAAAAGGAAGTATGGTGAAGGTCCTTCTGCTAGCAAGACTGTTCCTGCTAAGGCTCCTGAACATGCTGAAGTTTGGTCTCCAACCTCCAAATCCCTGATTCTGGAAACTCTCAGATTAGTTATGGAATTCCATGAGAGCAGGAATATTCATTACAGCTAATATGAATGGGAACTTTATGAAAAATCCATGAACAAAAGGAGAATCTATGACAGAGAGTATGAGAGGAACAACCCTGCTGCCCCTCCAATACCTCCAAAATATTATCCTAAACCCTACTGCTACAAGAGGAGACAACAAGAGAAATTGGACAGACAACAAATCAAGGCTGATTTTCAAGAATGTTTGAGATTATGAAATGATTGACTGTAGAGTTGATAATTTGGACATTCTTATTTATATGATTCTAAGTTTTTGCTCGTGTTATCTTTTCTCATAGTCTATTGCTTGCTTGCAAATTTTTCTACTTAGAACTTTTTATGTCTATAATTCACCTTAGTGTAAAGTGTTCTGACTTTAACAAATAGGGGGATATTGTTGGGAACTATGTCCACATTAACCCAGATTTGATGAAGTCACCCTAGAACTAAGATGAATTAGTTTGTATTTGATGCTTCGTTTGAGTTATGTGTTTGCAGGAATCCAATGGGAAGTGTAGACCAATGTCAGTCTACAATGGGTCACCAAACACAGGACCATACAGTGTAATCCCTCATTGTGTGTTCCAAAATGTTAACTCATGTGTATCCTCTCTATTGGGATACACTTCATATTCAAGCTATAGGACTGTGAAAAGACTTGATGCTAATTCCCCTCTAGTAGAAGAAAAATTGTTGATAGAAATTTTTCTAAGTGTTTCTCTCGAGTAGGTCGTTAACTACTCGAGTAGATTACTTGAGATATACTCGAGTAAAACTTATGCATACTCGAGTAAGAAAATTCTTCCTCTCGTGAAGTTAAGTAAAACACTCGAGTAGTACACTGGCACACTCGAGTAGCTTACTTAACTACTCGAGTAGATCTCTCTTCCTACTCGAGTTGCCCAGAATTCAGTTTCCAAGTTTTTCTAAGTAAAACACTCGAGTAGTCCAAGTCATATACACGAGTAGCTCATTCTATCTCGAGTAGTTCATACTCGAGTAGTTTACTCTTCCTGTTCCAGATTCCTCTTTCTCAGAATTTTTTCTAAGTCATTTACTCGAGTACGTACTTTATATACTTGAGTAGGTCTCGACACTCTGTCGAGTAACTCTCTTCTCTGTGTCGAGTAGTTAAGAAGTACTCGAGTAAGTCCTTCATATACTCGACAAGATTTCTTTCCTATCGAGTAGTTCAATCTGACTACTCGAGCAGCTGTTTTTCCCGTGTGTAGAATATTTCTAAGTGTTTGTCTCAAGTAGTTCTTCTAACCACTCGAGTAGTTCAATTCTGCATACTCGAGTAGTACAACTTGTACTCGAGTAGTTCAAATCCTTCCCGTGAAAATTTTCTACATACTCGAATAGATCTTTTAAGTACTCGAGTAGTTGATTATATGCACTCGAGTAGTTGTCTTCAACCTACTCGAGTAGTCATGAATTATATACCCGAGTAATATTTCTTTGCTTACTCGAGTAGTTTTATAACTACTCGTGTATATGAACTCATTTTCTCTGAAATTTCTTCTAAGTCCAGATTTGGCAGATTTTCAAATTCCATGACATGATTGGTCCACGTGTACGTCATTAAAACCAATTATGACCGTTATTAGTACTCCTATAAAGGTCTTGTCTAATCGACAAACCCTAATCAGAAAAAAAAGTTTTTCAAGAAGAAAATTATTCTAAGTTTTGCAATCGCCTCTTTCCAAAAGAATAGTAGTTTCCTCTCTCTCTTTTCACGAAACGAAAGCCGCCGCCGCCGATGTTCTTCTCCGGCAACGGCTTCGATTTTAAGAGGAAATAAACTGAAGAAAGCTCTCCAGATCGAGATCGTTTTTCACATACTCATCATTTGTCCGATCGTGGAAGCAAGGAGTTCAGATCTACTGTTGCCGAGAATTTTTCTTCAATTTCTCTGATAAAGCCGCACGCCAAGAAGAAGATTCTGGTTCCTATTTTATTTTCAGATCTGAACCAGACAATATCACTGTTTGTATTTTTCAATACTTGTATTTCATTTCTGTAGGAGAATTTTTCTCCGAGTGTAGGAGTTTTCCACTCCGAGTTTGTAGGAAGGTGTTTCTTCCGAGTTGTAGATCTAGTTGATTGGATTGAGATTGTAGGAACTTTGTTCTGACGGTAGGATTGATTTTTAATCCGAGATAGTGGAGTAGCCGAGTCTAGTTTATTGCTAGATCGGTGAGGGAAAGTGGATGTACCCAAGATCGGGGAACCACTATAAATCTTGTCTCGTCTGTGATAATTTGGTAGATAGATCTGTGGTGTGTCCTGAGATTTTTTTATTTCGCAAAAGACGCACAACTTAACTATTCACCACCCTCTAGGTGATTTAGGTTGACAACTATTATCTTTCAGGGAAACCTTTTGATGAAAACAAGTACAGAAGCATAATTGGATCCTTGCTCTACCATACTGCTAGTAGACAAAAAATCATGTTCTCAATATGTGTGCGTTCTAGATATCAGGTGAACTCTAAGAAACCTCATTACACTACTGCAAAGTGGATTTTGAGATATCTTAAGGGCACACCAAATCTTGGCTTTTGTTACCCAAGAAGTAATGATAGCGAGCTAATTAGATTTTCAGATGAAGATTTTGCAGGTAGTAAAGATGATAGAAATAGCACTTCCGGGACTTGCCAATTCCTTGGAAGGAGACTCATCTCATGGAGAAACAAGAAGCAAAATTGTGTCGCAATCTCAACGGCTGAGTCAGAATACATTTCTACCAGCAGTTTTTATGCACAATTACTCTGAATCAAGAATCAACTTGAAGACTATAACTTGAAGGTCAAGGACATCCCACTATTCTGTGCTCCTTATATGCGATTGCAATAGCCAACAACCAAGTCTCTCACAGCCGTACAAAGTACATAGAGCTTTAGTACCATTTCATCAGGGAGCATGTGGAGCATGGAGACATCAATATCCAGTATATTCTGACTGACATGCAGGTTGCAGACATATTTACAAAGCCACTGGACGAGACCAAGTTCTCATTCTTCAAACCAAAACTTGGCATGCTCAACAAGGAATGCTGAAGAAAAGGGCCTCACAGAAAAGTTCAAGAATTGGATTACCCTTCAAAATCAAGAAAATTCTAAGTCAGGAATTCACTTCTCGAGAACAACTTCATTACTCGAGTACAGACTTTGTTAGAACCCCAGTTATGATTTGGGCAATGATCACTATTACGATTGCTTAGACTGACCCAAAATGTATAGTCATGGGTCATAGGTTTATTTCCAGATTGGCCTTAGAAGAATTCCAAGAAATACAGTTCTGTCAGAAAATCAGTTCGACGATAGTCGAGCTCAGTTCGAAGAACGTCGAACTCAGGTCGACGAATTATGAGTTACTTCTCTGAACTCAGGTCGACAAACTCTGGTATCAAGCAAGAAGATAGCTCCACGAATTCCAGTAGAGCTCAACGAACTCCGAGCTCAGGTCGACGATCAGTATACTTAAGACAGCTCGACGAACTCCAAGTTCAGGTCGACGAATTATGCGAAATCAATTACAGTTGGCAGAATTAATTAAGGATTAATTACAGTCAACATTCCCAGTGATAATAGCCGTTCAAACAGACAGTTACAGAAGAATTAATTATGGATCAATTCCCAAAGCATCTTCTACTCTCGGGAATGTTTCTTCCGCCATCAAGACTAAGGAATTCAAATGTCCATATAGAAGAAGAGATAGACAGACAGAATAAGACACAGTACAAAGATAATAGAAAAGTGATAACCAGTGATAGGCAGTGATCAACCAAGATAGAGAAGAAGTAGAACACTCAGGCCAATATCATCAAAGCAACTAGAAGCCCTAGAGCAGAGAAGTGACATCAATCTGAAGAAGAAGAACATTCATTCATATCAAGAGTCTTCTTCTTCCTTATACTCTCAAGGATACTTCAAGGACAACAAACACCTATCAGTCAAGAAGTTCATGTATCTCTGCTAGTCAAGGCTGCAAGCTTGAAGGCCTATCACCCTGAAGCAAAGCTCCTATTTTTCCCTAAACCATTCAACATCTCAGGGGGAGCTGTTTGCTAACATCAATATCCACAAGTCTTCTCTCTGATTATTGACAGAGAAGACACCATCATCTCTCACCCCCCCCCCCCACACTATACAAAGGGTTATAACTCCCTTCAAAAGTTAGCCTTGGTTGCAAGTCACCTGATCAAAAGACTTGAGGATTGGTTTTTGAGCACCTGATCAAAATCTCATTGGTGTCAGGCACCTAATCAAAAACCTGAGTGGATTCCTATCATAGTGGTAGAAGAGTGGATGTACCCAGGTTGGGGAACCACTATATGTCCTTGTGTCTTCTATGTTGCTTGCTTTTCTTGCTTCATTTTTTGTGTTGTGATTTTCTTTATTGAAGTATATAACTCTAATTAGTTTTAGTTAAGATCTATCCCCATAACTTTAAATTGGTATCAGAGAAGGTTACTTTGGTTGTACAGGCTAACACCTGAACCAAAACGATCTGATAGATCTTAAATATCTTTAGAGTTTATCATGGCACAAATTTAAGACTTTTCAAGCACCAGACTACCTATGTGCAATCTTGATAAGTTTGCAGTATGGAAAACAAGGATTAGGTTTTATATGGAACCATTGATGAAAACATCTTTAAATCTATTATTTCAGGTCCGACTTAATATCAGGCAACATCAAGCATCAATGTTGTTCCATCATCTCAATGGACAGATGCCGAGAAAAAGCTGAAGATTACTGATGCACAAGCAATGAACATCCTGGGACAATCAATGTTTGATGACATCTTTGAGGAACTTGCTGAATGTTCATGTACAAAAGAGATGTGAGACTCTCTCACAGCATTGGTTGCAGGATCAGATAAAGAAAGAAACCTTAAAGCTGCAACCTGAAGTGACTCAGATGCTTCATCCTGCACAACTAAAGATGAAGAAGAAGCAAGAGCAAGAGAATTTTTTCTAACGGCAATAAATGCTTCTTGCAGCAACACTGATGCAAACACAGACTCTGAAGAAGAATTAGATTGTGAATCAGAAAAAGAAGATCAGGTAATCTCTACCCTTGATCTTTCATCAGAAGAATTTAAGTTATTTTGTAAAGATTTAATTCAATCTGAGAAGGAATAAAACTTCTCAAAGAGAAATTAAATATTGTATCTTCTAAAAATTTAAAACTTAAACAAGATTTAAAAAATGCTTTTAAAAAGATAAGTCTTTTAGAATCCTTTAAACTAAAAGAAAAATTAAAGGTGATAAATAAAACTACTGGAGAATTGCCAAAGAATAAATCAAATCAATATAAAAATCTTCAGAAAACCTTAGTTCAAAATAATTCGTCTTACGGAGCTCGACAAAATCAATACTATTCGTCGAACTCAGCTCAACGAACTATGAACAGAGATCTTGATTTCAACTGTTCAGGAATCTATGGTCGATGAAATAGATATAATTCGTCAAACATAGATCGACGAAAATGGAATACAGAAAGTCATTCTGTGAACAGAGCTCGACGAACTCAATACCATTTGTCGAACTCAGCTCGACGAAAGTACTTTAATTCGTCGAACTCAAGATTTCAGAATAGAAACTTTTGTTCACTTCAAAATTATCATCAAAGTCGGCATTCTAAAAATCCTTTCACTGCGTGGACAATCCTTCCTAGGAAATATCATCCACTTGGATACAAGGATCAACCTAAATGCTCTTTCATTTCTAATTATTATAAAAGAGAACCAGGACCCAAGGTAATCTGGGTCCAGAATTCTAACCTCTCTTTTCAGGAAAAGGCATGTCCTACCACAGAGGAATTGTGGCATGTGACAGTAATCAAAAGCCATAGTTTCAGCCATCACAGAGAACTTGGGTAAGGCAATGAAGACAAAGGGAGACTATCTAAAGAAGTTGTCTAAGTTGTGACAGTAGCTTATTTATTTTCATTCTAAAAAGCATCCACGTAAATCTGCTAAAAACCTCATAAATCAAGCAGATTATTTTTTGTTTTGTACTTTTTATGTGTTCTTACGTAAATAGTGTCCTCATCCAAATAGGGGGAGATTGATGGAACCCCAGTTATGATTTGGGCAAGGATCACTATTAGGTTTGCTTAGACTGACCCAAAATGTATAGTCATGGGTCATAAGTTTATTTCTAGATTGGCCTTAGAAGAATTGAAAGAAATGCAGTTCAGTCAGAAAATCAGTTCGACGATAGTCTAACTCAGTTCGACGAACGTCGAACTCAGGTCGACGAATTATGAGTGCCTTCTCTGAACTCAGGTCGACGAACACTGGTATTAAGCAAGAAGACAGCTCGATGAATTCCAGCAGAGCTCGACAAACTCCGAGCTCAGGTCGACGATCAATACACTCAAGACAGCTCGACGAACTCCAAGTTTACGTCGATGAATTATGAGCAATCAATTACAGTTGGCAGAATCAATTAAGGATTAATTACAGTCAACATTCCCAGTGATAATAGACGTTCAAACGGATAGTTACAGAAGAATTAATTATGGATCAATTCCAAAAAGCATCTTCTACTCTCGGGAATTTTTCTTCCGCCATCAAGATTAAGGAATTCAAATGTCCATATAGAAGAGGAGATAGACAGACAGAATAAGACACAATACAGAGATAATAGAAAAGTGATAACCAGTGATAGGCAGTGATCAACCAAGATAGAGAAGAAGTAGAACACTCAGGCCAATATCATCAAAGCAACTAGAAGCCCTAGAGTAGAGAAGTGACATCAATCTGAAGAAGAAGAACATCCATTCATATCAAGAGTCTTCTTCTTCCTTATACTCTCCAGGATACTTCAAGTACAACAAACACCTATCAGTAAAGAAGTTTATGTATCTCTGCTAGTCAAGGCTGCAGGCTTGAAAGCCTATCACCCTGAAGCATAGCTCCTGTTTTCCCCCAAACCCTTCAACATCTCAAGGGGAGCTCTTTGCTAACATCAATATCCACATATCTTCTCTTTGATTGTTGATAGAGAAGACACCATCATTTCTCACCCCCCCACTGTACAAAGGGTTATAACTCTCTTGAAAAGTTAGCCTTGGTTGCAAGTCACCTGATCAAAAGACTTAAGGATTGGTTTTTGAGCACCTGATCAAAAGCTCATTGGTGTCAGACACCTGATCAAAAACCTGAGTGGATTCCTACCAGGGTGGTAGAAAAGTGGATGTACCCAGGTTGGGGAACCACTATATATCTTTGTGTCTTCTATGTTTCTTGCTCTTCCTGCTTCATTTTTGTGTTGCGATTTTCTTTATTGAAGTATATAACTCTAATTAGTTTTAGTTAAGATCTATCCCCATAACTTTCAGACTTCATTACTCGAGTCCCTACTTTATTCTCGAGAACATCAGATTTTGCTTCTCAGAAATGTTATCTTTACTCGAGAACATATGAGCTTCTTCTCGAGAAATATCTTTCACTCGAGAAATCAGATACAGAGTTTTCTCAAAGTTCAAATTTTGATATTGGCACTCGGGCACTCCAACCTCCATACTCCAGGTATTTTATTGTTATTTCTTTCGCTAATTACCAAGATTTAGTGTTTATATAAATAGAATAAGTCCAGAAAAATCCAAATACCTGATTTCAAAATCTTCTTATCTAGAAAACCCTTCATCTTCTTCATCTCCGCCACTCCTCCCGCGAACAACCTTATTCCTCTACTCGCCGGCTAGAAAACTTCCACTTCTTGAATCAATGGCTCCCACATCGAAGATAGGCATCGACGGTGAACACATTTCAATTGGAATCCCCGATATTTCTGATGACTTCAGAAATGTCCTTATATTGCTCGACACTGCTGAACTAACCTTTATTCTTCAACACTATTGCAAAATTCTTATTTCTGATGGGGAAGAGTTCTTCCAGAATGCCAAGGTCAAGAGCAATGGCAAAATTCTGAAAACCAAGGTACGCGACATCAAAATCAAGATGACATCAACCTTTGTTTCTCAACTTCTGCAGTTGTCGGTGATTGATGAGGAAGTCGACCTAGAAGGGCCAGCATATGAAAGGCTTACAGCTTCCATGGCCTTCCCGACTCAACCCTCACAATTAGCCAAAAGTATATGAATGCAGAGAGAAAACTACTTACCGATATTCTGGGAAAGGTTCTTCTCTGCAGCACCAATTCAATATGCTTTATCACCACTGATTTCTTTGACATGATGACTGCAGTAATCTATAGAAAGAAATTTCAGTGGGGGATGATAATTTTTGACAACATCAAAGAGAGTATAAAAAATGCCAACTATGGAAGAATTATATCTCTCTATCTAAATCAGTTGAGGCCAGTTATCTTTACCTTAGCTAAAGGCATGGCCATTCATCACATGAAGAAGGTTTCAATAACCTCCATCCAGAGATGTGAAATCAATTTTCAAAAGCCAAACTAAGCCACTTCAGCTCCAAGGACTGTTGTAGATGAAGTCAGGACCTCATCTCCCCTCTCTCATCAAATAACTGGCACAGCTGATCTAGCTATTGAGTGGGAGCCTGCTCCATCTATACAAGTGACAGTGCAGTCTACTCAAGTTCCAGTTCCAGTCACAGTCCAAACTGATATTCAAGCCCAAGTCACAACTCCACCAGCTGCTGAACAAATAGTTATAGAAGAAGATACAGGTCCATCTGCAGCTGCAAAGGACACTTCTGTATAAGAAGATGGCTCATGTTTTATTATTGCTTACCTTTCTGATAAAGAACTTCTTACTAATGCCCAGGTAGAAGATCAAGTAATATCTATAGAAGCTGACATTGACAGGATGATAGAGGAACTCACCTCTAAAGAACCTCGTTCCCCTCTGCATGAAGAAATTCCATCTCAACCAGAATCTTCTCAACCAGAACCATCTCATCCAGAAAATCTAGCTGAACCAAAATCTTCTCAACCCCAGTCTCCTATTGAGGGTGTGAATGATAAAGATATAGCTTCAATTTTTGATGTTGAAGAATTATCTCCTAAAGCTTCTGAACCTCCTCTCCCAAGCCTACACTTCAACATTCCCACTTTCATAGGTGATGATGTTGAAGATGAAATTACAACTGCTGTAAGAAAGTAAATCTCCACATCTACTGTGCTTATTGAATAAATAGTTCCCTGAACAGCTCAAGTTCTACATACTCTAACTCCTCAGACTGAAGTCATTACTGAAGATAATATTTTAAGTAAAATAGAAGCCATGTTGGCTAAGCAAAGAGAGTATTTTGATACCTCCATTCAAGTTGTCACTAATAAGGTCTATGCTTTAAAAAGGAAATGAGCCGAGGATTTGCAGAAATCCAGTGCAATACTGATGAATTCATAAGGCTCCTACAAATTGGAGGCAAAGCTATAGACCATACTATTACCAGTATTGGTGAGGTAATGAATCAATCTGTGAAAGTAAGGGTTAGATCTAAAATACTCTAGAGGGGGGGGGGTGGGGGTGAATAGGATATTTAGGGTTTATAAAATTTTTGCTAATTAATTCAATCTATTATTAGTGCTGCAGAAATTAAACTAAAAACACAAACACAGTAACCTAGAAAGCACGGCCACAATAAGAACAAAAGAAAAGAGCAACCCAGACAACACAAGAATTTTATAGTGGTTCCCCTAAACTTGGGTACATCCACTCTTCTACCACCCTGGTAGGAATCCAGTCATGTTTTTGATCAGGTGACTGCCACCAATGAGCTTTTGATCAGGTGCTCAAAAACCAATCCTCAAGTCTTTTGATCAGGTGACTTGCAACCAGGAATAACTTTTGATGGGAGTTAAGAACCCTTTATACAGTGGGGGATGTGAGAGTAATTTTGTCTTCTCTTTCTCAGATACAGCTTAGAAAACTCTAGTGGAAAACTGATGTTAGCAAAGGTGTTGGATCCCTAGTTTGATTTGGGCTAAGTTCACTAAGTTAGGATCTTGTGACCCATCATGTATAGCTAGGGTCATAGTTGTGTCCTAGAGTCTAGGCAAAGTACTTATGATCAATACTGTATGGACTAGCCATCATCAGACTGCCAGAGACTCAAGACATAGAGATTTTCCAAAGACTCAGTAAAATGAGTTCGACATTTGTCGAAATCAGGCCGACGATTATCGTGCTCAGCTCGACGATCTCAGAGAAAATTCTCTGAGCTGAGCTCGATGAACTTGATTCTCAGGTCGACGATCTTTGGACTATACCTTCAGCATTCCAAGTCCAGACTTTATTCTCTAGACTCAGGTCGACGAACTTAGTTCTCTGGTCAAAAATTTGTGGGTTCTCTACTTTAACTTATTAATACAGAAGCCTCTCAGTTTTCGAAGTCCAGAATCATCTTCAGTCGACGAATTCAAGATTCTCAGCTCAACGAACTTTGACCAATTTGGCTAAAGTTATCCAGTAGTAGTTAGTGGTCCTCAGCTCGACAAAACAGATTCTCAGGTTGATGATTTCTGGATACTTCAACACTTCACACCAGAAGTTTGTGTCGACACCAGAAGCAAGACTTGTATCGACACCAATAGCAATTGTATCGACACACTGGACTTATGTCAACACACTCCAGATTTCTGTCAACACAATAGCCATGTCGAGACAAGAAGTAATTGTGTCAACACCCAGGACTTGTATCGACACATTCCCCAGAAGTTCTGTCTACAAGTTATCAGCTCGACGAACTCCATACACAGAATTGTCAAAGTTTCTAATCAATGTTGTTCTGTTTTAGCTCGACGATCTTGGAACTCAGTTCGACGAACAGAAATCATCTAGTCGACGAACACAGCTTCTCAGCTCGACGAACTGTGGACTCTGCTCGATGATTTTTGTTCTCTATTTGACGAATCCAGACTTAGTTATTTCCTTCATCTTGTCCCTTTCATACTGCAATAATTCCTATGTTATTAATCCTCAAATATTCTCTCAATATAACCATTAAAAGGATCATTGATTATGGTCTTCTCCAGTATTATTGCTTGCCGTTTTTCCATGGGAAAGTTGGGGAAATAATTCAATGCAGTTTATTTTCAAGGTCGTCAGCATTGATTGCAGAGGATTTCAAATTTCGAGAGAGAATTTCTTGATAGGAAATATATAAGAAATTTCCTCTTCCTTCTTGGAGAGTAGAGATACACACACAGACAAAAAAAGACAGTCAGTCTGAATCAAGGGTTTTCTCTGTTCACTCTCAATACAAAACTCTGTAAAAGAAAAGAAGCCCTAGACCAGAAGAACATCAACTACCTGAAGAAGAAGAAGAAGAACAATCAATCAAAAATTAAGAGTCTTCATTGTTCAACTCTCTAAGACACTTTAAAGGACTACATCAATTCCATCTGTCAAGAAGTTCCTGAAGATCTTCTCTAGTCAAGGCTTAAAGATTGAAGGTCTATCACCCTGAAGCAAAGCTCCTACTTTCCTGAACCACTATACATCTCAGGGGGAGCTCTTTGCTAACATCATTTCCACTTAAGTCTTCTCAGTTGTATATTGAGAAAGAGAAGACAATATCATCTCTCATCCCCCACTATATAAAGGGTTATAACTCCCTTCAAAAGTTATTCCTGGTTGCAAGTCACCTGATCAAAATACTTGAGGTTTGGTTTTTGAGCATCTGATCAAAAGCTCATTGGTGTCAGGTACCTGATCAAAAATCTGAGTGGATTCCTACCAGGGTGGTAAAAGAGTGGATGTACCCAGGTTAGGGAACCACTATAATTTCTTGTGTTGTCTGGTTTCCCTTTCTTTTGTTCTTGCTGTGTTTGTGCTAGCTAGGTCTGCTGTGTGTTTGTGGTTATTTATTTATTATTCTGCGGTTTTTATTTGCAGCAAAAGCTGTAAAGTTTTCTAAAAAATTTTATGATACTCAATTCATCCCGCCCCCTCTAGAGTATTTCAGATCTGACATACCACTTTCAATTGGTATCAGAGCAGGATTCCCTTGGTTGTTCAAGCTAACACTTGAACTAAAGATCCTGAGTTAGATCTGTCTTTATATTCCTATTAGATTTATTCTCACACAGCTTGGCACAAAACAATGATTATGCAAGCACCAGACCTCCAGTATTTAATCTTAATAAGTTTGCCAACTAGAAGACAAGAATCAAATTGTACATGAACTCTATTGATGAGGATATCTTTAATTCTATTTTGACAGGTCCTCCTTAAGCCACTACCGCTACATCAACAGCAGCTTCAAGCACAAATACAGTTCCACCACCTGAGTGGACTGAAGCCCAGAAAAGGCAAAGATTGCTGATGCCAAGGCAATGAATATACTGGGGCAAACAATGTCAGATGATATCTTTCAAAAAGTGGCTGAATGCACCTCAGCCAAAGCCATTTAGGACTCCCTAAATCAAATGGTGGCTCGATCAGTAGATGAAAGAAAGGATGGGAGATCCAATCTCATATCCCTATATGAGAATTTCAAGAAAGAAAAAGCTGAGACAGTAGCTGATATGTACAATAGGCTAAGCTCAATCATTAATGAGCTAAAAACCTTGGACAAGGACATCACCCTCACTGAGGTGAATGATAAGATCCTTATGTGCTTCCCAAGCTCATGGGATTCAAGGATCTGGCAACATCAAGGAGGCCAGAAGCCTAAATGAGATTTCCACTGAATCTCTTTTAGGAAAGCTTAAGTCCTATGAACAGCTGATCAAATCTCGAGAGGCAGCTGAGCAGAGAACACCTCCTCCAACAAGAAAATACACAGCATTGCTTTAAAGGTTATTGAGGAGACAGAGACTCCAACCATGAATGAAGAATTGATGTCTCTATTTGTTAAGAGATTTTACAAGATGGCAAAGAAAGACTTCAGGAGAAAGTCATCCAGGCAGGATGACCAGCCAAGGTATGTCAAAACACCAACTAAAGAAGTGGTGTGTTTTGGTTGCAGGAAACCTAGAAACTTCAACTCTTATTGTCTAGATAATCAGAAGAAGGATAAGAGAAGAGAGAAGTACACAAGAAGACAGCACAATAACAGGCCTTCCTCCAGCAAACACAAGAAGAAGGAGAAAGGTTTTGTTGCTGAATCTTGGAGTGAAACTGAGGAATAATCATCATCTTCCAGCTCCAGTGAATATGAAGAAGAGGCAAGGGCCAAAGAAGTCTACCTAATGGCCATTGATACCTCTAGGAGCCATTCATAAGAAGAAGATTCAGACAATGAAGCAGTTTCAGATTCTGAAGCTGATAATGTATTATCTTTCTTTGATTACAGTTCTGATTCATTTAAATCTGAATTTAAAACAATGTGCATAGACTTAATTAACTCAGAAAATGAAATTAAGACTCTTAGGGAAAAATTAGGAAACCTAGAGAATGTTAATTCAGAAAACAATAGGTTAAAGGATGAATTAACTTTAGCTAATGAACAAATTATATTGTTAAAGACTGAGCTATGTGAGTCTAAACAACATGAGGAATCTCTCAATGGGAGAAGTGTCACAACCCGCATTTTCTCTACGGTTACATCGTATCAGAGCAAGAGAAAATATGTGTCGTGATGCCACGTCGTGCAGTGGATAACTGCACACGTTCAGGCAAAACTCCAGACTTTAGATTTTAAGGAAAATCATAGATTAATATGAAAGAAAACCAGTTATATTTAATGGTCATATCCCTCGATACGGTGGATCAGCTAGTCCACAATTAAAAGTATATTTATACGCAGCGGAAAATACTTTGGTTAAATTGAGTTGACATCATAAATGAGCATAAGTGTCCTCGAGGGACGACTCATGGTGTGCATGACTCTAAGGTTAGTAAATATATAAAAATGTAGTTTTTTTACGCTAAAGGAAAAGTAGTGTCTTGGTTTTATAAATATTACATGCATGAGGTACATTTAGTAATGCTTTTAGGGTTTAAAAATATCTAACATGCAACCTAGCATAAAACATTCCCAGAAGCAAGTAAACAACCACAAATAAGCATAAGTATCAGTTTAAGTTCATACCCAGCATCGCAAGAAGCCACCAGTGGGCGTCAACAACCTGACATGAACCCACTGGTGAGTATGCGTGTCTATACAGAAAGGTAAAGAACTACGTCACAAAAATCAAGGATCAGCTATCTCAGCTACCCAAGAGGCCACAAGCAAGCCCCTCCAAAAGAACTAGCCGCTGAACTGGCTACAACCTGGACCTGAGGCATTCAAGAAAAGAACACCTCAACAAGAAAATAATCAAAAAGGTAAATAGAGCATTAGATTTATGAGCAAATAAGAAGGGTTTACCAACCCGGCAACAAAATGCTATCAGCAAAAGAAAGGACATGACAGTAAGACAAGAGCACTGTCTAAAGAACAACAAAGCACACCAAGTGTGAGTAATAAAAGCAACATCCCTATAAAAGAGCCTGCAACAGCAACAAGACATATACATATATGCCAAAAGAAATAGCCATAAAATAGAAAAGGAACTAACAGTCCTAACTTGTGGGTTAATGGCAGGGGTCGAAACATGGATCTGAATACATAACCAAAACCAGATCCAAAAAGGGCTAAGGGGTCAAACAGTGGCAGCTCTAGGGTCCCACACGTGCCAACCCAAACCGGGGCAAAAGGCGGTGGCCATAGCTCCCCACATAAAACCACCCCTCAAGAGGCACCAAAACTCCACCACCTGCCACAACCCAAGAGTCGGCATGCAAAAACTAGCCGAACACCCAATACCCCCCCCCCCTAGGGAACAGGGAAAGTCACACTAACAATCCTAAGGAAACACACAAACCCAAGGCATAAACTTTGAGCCCACTCGACGCGGTGTTGAGTAAGCTCCACTCACTTGACGCCAAAATACTCAGCCGCAAAACCTACGCTGGATGACGGCGTTGAGTGAACTCGGCTCACTCAACGCTGTCAGCGCTTTCTACTTAGGGTAAATGTAAATTTTAGTTAAAACCGTAGCCTAAACTCTCTCAACGCGCGGAAACAGGGAGCTGGAAATTTAATTCCAACCCTCCCTTCCATCCTATCTACTCAGGGCTACCACAACTAAACTTAAACTACAACTAAACGCGGCCTTACCCTAACTCTAGCTACCCACTGGACACCAAAGCGAGACAAAAAAAAGAGAACGCTTGATTTAAATCTATAAAATAATGAAGCAGCACATGGCTGGAATTAAAGAACAAGATACAGCAAAGTAATTAGGTAAAAAGGGGTCAAATAGGCAAGGGCAAGGAGCCACTTGCCTTACCACCAAGATGCAGTGATTACATCACAAAAACAAATCTGGCTTTGACGGTAAGATCGGCCACCTACGGGTCAAAAACAAGTATTAGAAAAGAACAAAAGAACTCAGAAATTCTTAACTCCTAGAATCAGCCCTAGATCAAGAATAACTTACACGGAAGGGAAGATCTAGACGAGAGCAAGCCAAATCCGCTATCACACGAGAAAACATCGAGCTCCCTCCCGTAATCGCCGGCCAAAACCCAACACCACCTCCTCCCAAAACCCTCTGTTGGAAGCTTCTCTAGAATCGGGAACGAAGAAATGAGGTGGAAAAACGAATCACGGCATAAAAAGAAGCACTCAGGAAAAAAGTACGGAACACGCCCCAGACACGCCCGTGTCCGGTCCGACACGCCAGTGTCATGGGGCGTGTATTCACTCACCTACCCACTCGACGATCGTCGAGCTTAGCATGATGAAACAGGGGCCACGCCCTGTGACACGCCCGTGTCGCAGGCCATGTACCAACTCAAACACCGCTCGTCGACCGTCGAATGCCGATCGTCGAATAGAGAGACACACGCCCCATGTCATGCCCGTGTCAGATACGACACGCCCATGACATGACCGTGTACTCAGTCAAACACTGCTCGACTATCATCTAGCATAGCTCGACGAACCGAAGGGGACACACCCGGTGATATGCCCGTGTCACAGGCCGTGTTCCAACCAAAAACACCCGTCGACCGAATTTCGTCGACCACACAACCGAGAGCTCTACCCGAGCTCGACACGCCCTGAGTCACGCCCGTGACCGAGGCCGTGTCACCCAAACATACATAAAAAAACAGCTAACTCCTAAGCTAAAAAAAGAAACGAGGCACCAGCCTAACAAGCTCGGCCACACCAGGCCATGCACAACACAACAAACATTACAGCTAACATAACAAACATCGAAATGACGCAAAAGCAAACGATCTCGGACTTTCGACCAAAACCTGCACCGTAGCAAAACACCCAAGCCACGAAAACAACGGTGAGGTCGAAAACAACATCCGATGATCTCACACTCGAGCTAACACCTCCCGAAGACAAAACACAAACATTCCCTAAGAGGCCCAACCGAGTCACCAAAACAGACTCCGGCTAGCTGGGGAATCTTGCTTACAGGCTACAACTAGGCTACACAAGGAACCTAAAGAGCTAAGACCACGCTCTATAATGGCAAAAGGCCGGAAATGTGTCATCGTAACGCCAATCCAAGATCAAACAAAACAAAGAAAAAACCGGGGGCGTTACAGCCACTCCCCCTAAAAGAAAGTTTCGCCTCAAAACTTTACTCACAACACCCCTATCAAGAAGGAGAGAGAAATAGCCAAGAAGGGGCTATATATAAAAAAAAGCATAAAACATACCAGGCATAAGATCAGGGAAACAGATGAGGGTGAGCCTCCCTCATAGCCGACTCCAATTCCCACGTCGTGCTTTCCACATCCTGATTTCTCCACAAAACTATAACCATAGGAATAGTCTTCTTCCACAATGCACGAACCTGAGAATCCAAAATGCGGATAGGCACCACCACATAAGAAAGATTCGGCTCCAACTGAGGCACAGAATCCAAAACCTGCCTGCCATTCATCACACATTTCCACAGCTGACTGACGTGAAAGACATCATGCACGCCAGGAAACTTTTCGGGCAAAGCCAGCCTATAAGCTGATAACCCAATCCGCTCAACAATCAGAAACGGCCCCACGTACCTCGGGTCCAACTTCCTGTTCTTGCCAAACCGCTTGACTCCGATAAACGGGGAGACCTTTAAGAACACTGAGTCCCCCACAATAAATTCCAAGTCCGATCTATGCCGGTTGGCATTCTTCTCATACCTCTCCTAGGCTATCCGAAGCTTTTCTTGAATAAGCTTCACAGCGGTTTCCATCTCCTCGAGCGCTTCTGGACCCAACAAACGTCTCTCGCCAACCTCAGCCCAAAACAAGGGAGTCCTGCAGCGCCTCCCATACAAAGCTTCAAAAGGAGCCATTTGCAAGCTTTCTTGATAACTGTTGTTATACGCAAATTCCATAAACCGCAAGCACTCGTCCCACGCTCCTCCATGGTCCAGAATATAGCATCGGATCATATCTTCCAAGATCTGATTTACTCGCTCCGTCTGATCATTGGTCTACGGATGATAAGTTGTGGAATACCTCAAATCTATACCCAACCCCTCCTGAAGGCTCTTCCAAAAACAAGACGTGAACCTGGAGTCTCGATCTAATATGATACTTACGTGTACACCATGCAATCTGATAACCTCATCGAAATACAGCTCGGCTATCTTCCTCATCGGATAATCAATCTTAAATGGTACGAAGTGAGCACACTTCGTCAATCTGTCTACGATCACCCAACTGAATCATGCCCCTTAGGAGATTTCGGTAAGCCTGTAATGAAATCCATCGAGATACTCTACCACTTCCACGTCGAAATCTCCAAGGGAGTCAGGTTAACACCAGGCCTCCTATGGTTGGCTTTCACATGCCTGCAAGTGTGACACTCAGAAACAAATCTGGCTATGTCTCTCTTCATCCCATACCACCAGGCAATCTGCTTTAAATCATGATACATCTTGGTAGACCATGGATGGTAGGCAACACTAGATCCGTGGGCTTCTCTGTACACCATATCCCGGATATATCCAACAGCGGGGATGCAAAACCTGCCATGATACTTCAAGGTACCCGCATCATCTATAAAAAAATCTGGTAGTTCACCTTTTTCAGCTCGAAGATACAAATACAGAAGATCGGGATCATCCTTCTGATGTAGTCTCGTAAGCGCAATCCACGAAGGTTCTGCCACTGCCAAACTACTCTGCGAATCGCAGATTCCCACAGAAATGTCCATCAAAAGGAACTCTTCCACTAGACGCTCGGCAGAGAGATTGAAAATCTTCACTGACTTCTGACTCAGGGCGTCGGCCACCACATTAGCTTTGCCCGGATGGTACTGGATTTTAACCTCATAGTCGGCCACATACTCCAACCATCGCCGCTGGCGCAAATTCAATTCCTTCTGGGTGAAGACATACTTTAAACTCTTGTGATCAGTAAAAATCTTACACTGCGCGCCATACAGCAAATGCCTCCACAATTTCAGCGCATAGATCATAGCTGCAAACTCCAGGTCATGCATAGGTTAATTCCTCTCGTGAGTCTTTAGCTGCCTCGACCCGTACGCACTCACCTTCCCGCCATGCATCAATACGCAGCCCAGTACGACGTGCGACGCATCCACATAAATATCATACACACTACCTTCAGTAGGCAAGGACAAAATTGGAACTGAACATAACCTTCTTTTAAGTTCCTCAAAAGCCTCCTCACACTTGCCATCCCATATGAAGGCTTCATTCTTCTGCGTCAACTTGGTCAACGGCGCAGACAAGGTAGAGAATCTCTCTACAAATCTTCTATAATAGCTAGCCAAGCCCAAGAAGCTTCTGATCTCTCTGGGAGTAACAGGTCTCGCCCATTCCATAACAGCAGCATTCTTTTCTTGGTCCACTGATATTCCCTCCTTATTAACCACGTGGTCCAGAAAAGAAACTTGAGGCAACCAAAATTCGCATTTGCTCAGCTTGGTGTATATCTTATGGTCTCTCAGAGTCGCCAAGACTAGTCGCAAATGTCGATCATGCTCCTCCGCATCTTTAGAGTACACCAAAACATCATCTATAAAGACAATCAAAAACTTATCTAGAAAATCCTTGAAAACAATGTTCATCAAATCCATAAATGTTGAGGGCGCATTAGTCAAACCAAATGACATAACCAAAAAATCAAAATGCCCATGACGAGAGCGGAACGTCGTCCGCGGAACATCTGACTCTCGAATCCTCAACTGGTGATAGCCCGAACGAAGATCAATCTTGGAAAACACGGCACTACCATGCAGTTGGTCATATAAATCATCAATCCGAGGTAGAGGGTACCTGTTCTTAATAGTAACCTTGTTCAGCTCTATATAGTCGATGCATAGCCTCATCGACCCATCTTTATTTTAAACGAATAGCACTGGCGCACCCCAAGGCGAAGAACTCGGCCTTATGAAACCTTCTGCCAACATCTCATCCAGCTAGATTCACAACTCTTCCAGCTCTTGTGGGGCCATCCGGTACGGCGCCTTCGCAATAGGACGCGTGCCTGGCTCCAAATCTATAACAAACTCGACATCTCGATCGGGTGGAAGACCGGGAAGATCGTCAGGAAACACATCAGAGAAGTCACACACCACAAGAATCTCTTCCAAATGCGACACACTAACAACTGTCCCTACCAGAGAGACCACACAGGAAAAGCATCCAGAATCAAGCAACTTCCTAGCACGTACCGCAGAAATGAATAGAGACACCTGGAAAGAATACCCATAAACGCTCCCTGGCTGACCGTTGTCTTTGACGAAGTCCAAGCGCTTACCCTTGCATTGGATAACTGCATTGGACAACCAATTCATGCCCAGGATAACATCGAAGTCCTCCAGGTCAATCACCTTCAAATCTGCCTTTGCTAGAAAATCCCCCAACAAAATCGGACAATCAAGGAGACCCAGGTCCGTAACCACAGAGTCACCGGAGGGGAACTTAACACAAAAGGCACCACCAACACGATCTAGGCCCAAACTGAACCGGTCAACGAAGGCTCTAGCCACAAACGAGTGGGTAGCACCGGAGTCGAAGAGAACGCGTGGCCAGCGGTTCTTTACCTTAAATCATCATACAAATTGCGCACGCATCTAAGGCAACAAATGCTAAAACAAAAACAACAACCAAAAAGGGAACATGACAAAACTGCTGGGAAGGAGTTGAACCTGAGATAACCTTGGTCGAAGTCTGCGCTTCGTCTGCCGAAAGCACATTTAGCTTCCCCTTTCCTTTATCCATTTGCTGAGGCAGTGGCAAAGCGTAGAGTGGAACTGGCTGCAGAACAGATTGGATCTGTGGGCACCTTGTCTTGAGATGACCCTTCTGCCCACACTGAAAACAGACTTTATCTTTTAACCAGCAACGGGCAACATCATGCCCCTTCCTTCCACACAAAGCACACACCAAGTCTCCTCTGGGAGCACCCTGAATCACATGCACTTGTTCCTTCTTCTGCGCTCCCAACCTTTTTAAACACTTCTCAAAGGGGTGGCCTGGCCGGCCACAGAAACTACAAACCTCTTTGATCTTCTTTCTCGAGACAGCATCATGCTCCTGAGGGCTCTTCCCTCCACCGGACTTCCGCTATCCTTCCCCAACTGCTGGCCTCTATTCTTGGCATTCTCAATGTCCTCAACCCTCAAGGCAGCTTCAACCAAGCTGGCATAACTAAGTTCTCCGTACTCATTCGCTAACTGCTGAATGTCGCTTCTTAGTCCACCCAAAAACAGTTTAACTCGATCTGCTTCAACACTCACCAGACCAGGAGCAAACTGACTCAACTTGTTAAACTCAATCTCACACTCACTAACCGTGAGTTTCCTCTGCTTCAAATGAAGGAAGTCATTCATGAGCCGGTCCCGCTCGGCTGAAGGCAGAAACTTACTTAACAACATCACCTTAAACGACTCCCAAGTGCATCCTGCCACCAAGCTCTCTTTCTCCCTCAGCCACCAACTCTCTGCTAAGCCCTTGAGCTGGTAGGCAGCAAGCATCACTCTCTGATCATCCGCAATCCCGGAGTAAGAGAACATCTCTTCGATGGAAATCAGCTAGTCATCCAAAATCATGAAATCTGCTTGCCCATCATAAGTAGGGGGCCTAAGCCGCTGAAACTGGGATATGAACGCCATCTCCGGGGCACCACAACCAAAGGCATGGGAGGAGCAGGAGGGGCAGGAACAGCTACCCCCTCAGTGGGGTCCTGAACTCTCGGAGACTCCCCCCCCCCCCACTGCTACGAGAGACTGAATTTGAGCCTGTATGTCCACTACCTGTCTTGATAATACCTCATTACTCTGCCACAGACTTTCTATCAACGCCTCGCTCTGTGCTCCCGATGTCTCACCCTCTGATTGGGGAGTCGACCTCGTCGCAGGACGTCTCGCCATCCTATAATCGGACAAGCTTTAGACAAAACGTAGCCTAATAGCTAGAACAAAACAACCTGGTACAAGCAAACACACTTAAATATGAACTTTAACTACTAAACTTGCTCTGGGGTTTGTTTTTACCATGATGATGTTATGCTTAAACTACGATGGTTCACCACCATCATACTAACTCATTTGCCTAAACCATGAATGCATGTATTTGTATTCTTTTTGACTCAAAACCATGCGTGTACATATGTCATCATGCAAATCTTTAGCTTGGCACGTTGTGCTTATGAAATGTTATGCTATGCATGATGTGCTATGCATTCTAAAAAAAGACCTTAATGCATGCCATGGGCGGCATACACATGAAAATGTTATGCATCCCATACTACATAACATATCCATGCAACGAAAAAAGAAAACGTGCTAGCTGCATTCATGTGGTGAGGTTATGCATCCCATATTACATAAACCTCACATGTTGCCTCCTATGGTGGATCCATATACAAAAACATATTATGCATCCCATACTACATAATATGCCTCGTATACTTCTTCATGCTCATGAGTGTAGTGTTCGTGCTTTAGCCAAGATGTGCTGATGACATATCGGTGTATGTATGGTATGACGCTAACTACTAATGCAAATAAGGGAAAGGTTTCCCGACCATTTGCCAAGCAACCTCCCTCTGATACCAACTGTCACAACCCGTATTTTCTCTACGGTTACATCGTATCATAGCAATAGAAAATACGTGTCGTGATGCCACGTCGTGCAGGGGATAACTGCACACGTTCAGGAAAAACTCCAGACTTTAGATTTTAAGGAAAATCATAGATTAATATGAAAGAAAACCAGTTATATTTAATGGTCGTATCACTCGGCACGGTGGATCAGCTAGTCCACAATTAAAAGTATATTTATACGCAACGGAAAATACTTTGGTTAAATTGAGTTGACATCCTAAATGAGAATAAGTGTCCCCGAGGGATGACTCATGGTATGCACCACTCTAAGGTTAGTAAAGTATATAAAAATGTAGTTTTTTTACGCTAAAGGAAAAGTAGTGTCTTGGTTTTATAAATATGACATGCATGAGGTACATATAGTAATGCTTTTAGGGTTTAAAAATATTTAACATGCAACCTAGCATAAATCATTCTCATAAGCAAGTAAACAACCACAAATAGGCAAAAGTAGCAGTTTAAGTTCATATCAAGCATCGCAAGAAGCCACTAGTGGGCGTCAACAACCTGACACGAACCCACTGGTGAGTATGCATGTCTATACAGAAAGGTAAAGAACTACCTCACAAAAATTGAGGATAAGCTATCTCAGCTACCTAAGAGGCCACAAGCAAGCCCCTCCAAAAGAACTAGCCGCTGAACTGGCTACAACCTGGACCTGAGACATTCAAGAAAAGAACACCTCAGCAAGAAAATAATCAAAAAGGTAAATAGAGCATTAGATTTATGAGCAAATAATAAGGGTTTACCAACCCGGCAACAAAATGCTATCAGTAAAAGAAAGGACATGACAGTAAGACAAGAGCACTGTCTAAAGAACAACAAAGCACACCAAGTGTGAGTAATAAAAGCAACATGCCCTACAAAAGAGCCTGCAACAGCAACAAGACATATACATATATGCCAAAATAAATAGCCATAAAATAGGAAAGGAACTAACAGTCCTAACTTGTTGGTTAATGGCAGGGGTCAAAACATGGATCTGAATACATAACCAAAACCAGATCCAAAAAGGGCTAAGGGGTCAAATAGTGGCAGCTCTAGGGTCCCACACACGCCAACCAAAACCGGGGCAAAAGGCGGTGGCCACAGCTCCCCACATAAAACCCCCCTGAAGAGGCACCAAAACTTCACCACCTGCCACAACCCAAGAGTCTGCATGCAAAAACTAGCCGAACACCCAATACCCCACCCCCCTAGGGAATAGGGAAAGTCACACTAACAATCCTAAGGAAACACACAAACCCAAGGCAGAAATGTCGAGCCCACTCGACGCAGCATTGAGTAAGCTCCACTCACTTGACGCCAAAATACTCAGCCGCAAAACCTACGCTGGATGACGACGTTGAGTGAACTCGGCTCACTCAACACTGTCAACGCTTTCTACTTAGGGTAAACGTAAATTTTAGTTAAAACCGCAGCCTAAACTCTCTCAACGCGCGGAAACAGAGAGTTGGAAATTTAATTCCAACCCTCCCTTCCATCCTATCTACTCGGGGCTACCGCAACTAAACTTAAACTACAACTAAACGCGGCCTTACCCTAACTCTAGCTACCCACTGGACACCAAACCGAGACAAAAAAAGAAGAGAACGCTAGATTTAAATCCAGAAAATAATGAAGCAGCACATGACTGGAATTAAAGAACAATATACAGCAAAGTAATTAGGTAAAAAGGGGTCAAAACAAGGATTAGAGAAGAAGAAAAGAACTCAGAAATTCTTAACTCCTAGAATCAGCCCTAGATCAAGAATAACTTACATGGAAGGGAAGATCTAGACGAGAGCAAGCCAAATCCGCTATCGCACGAGAAAAAATCGAGCTCCCTCCCGCAATCGTTGGCCAAAACCCAACACCACCTTATCCCAAAACCCTCCGTTGGAAGCTTCTGTAGAATCGGGAACGAAGAAATGAGGTGGAAAAAACGAATCACGGCATAAAAAGAAGCACTCAGGAAACAAAGTACAGAACACGCCCCAGACACGCCCGTGACACACCCATGTCCGGTCTGACACGCCTGTGTCAAGAGGCGTGTACTCACTCACCTACCCACTCGACGATCGTCGAGCTCAGCATAATGAAACAGGGATCACGCCCTGTGACACGCCCGTGTCACAGGCCGTGTACCAACTTAAACACCGCTCGTCAACCGTCGAATGTCGATCATCGAACAGAGAGAGACACGCCCCATGTCATGCCCGTGTCAGATACGACACGCCCGTGACACGGCCGTGTACTCACTCAAACACCGCTCGACTATCGTCGAGCGCAGCTCGACGAACCGAAGGGAACACACCCTGTGACACGCTCGTGTCACAGGCCGTGTTCCAACCAAAAACACCCGTCGACCAAATTTCGTCGACCACACAACCGAGAGCTCTACTCGAGCTCGACACGAGCTGTGTCACGCCCGTGACCCAGGCCGTGTCACCCAAACATACACAAAAAACAGTTAACTCCTTAGCTAAAAAAATAAACGATGCACCATCCTAACAAGCTCGGCCACACCATGCCATGCACAGCACAACAGACATTACAGCTAACATAACAAACGTCGAAACGACGCAAAAGCAAACGATCTCGGACTTTCGACCAAAACTCGCACTGTAGCTAAACACCCAAGCCACGAAAACAGCGGTGAGGTCGAAAACAACATCTGACGACCTCACACTCGGGCTAACACCTCCTGAAGACAAAACACAAGAATTCCCTAAGAGGCCCAACTGAGCCACCAAAACATACTACGGCTAGCTGGGGAATCTTACTAACAGGCTACACAAGGAACCTAAAGAGCTAAGACCAAGCTTTATAATGGCGAAAGGCCGGAAATGCATCATCATAACGCCTATCCAAGATCAAACAAAACAAAGAAAAAATCGGGGGCGTTACAAGAACCCTCAAGCTGATGGACATTACAAGCACAGTTAATGTCAGATTGAATGGCATGCTAGGCTTCGGTGCATCATCAGGTTTGCCCCCCATTCTCAAGAACAATATTTTATCAACCTCCATCAAATTTGTTTCAGCTAAAGGAAAAGAAATAATAAACTATAATTGAACCATAAAACAAATTCCAAAATCAAATGGTCAAAGTAATAAAAATCAGAAAACCACAAGTAAAAATAAAGTTCAGCAGAATTCGTCGAACTTAGATCGACGAAATGTTTCTCGTTCATCGAACCCAACTCGACGAACGCTGAACACAAATTTTAACTATAATCATTCGTCTAACTGCGATCAACGAACTTTGTATGGTTCGTCGAGCAGAGGTCGACAAACGTGGGGCACAAAAAATAAACATGTTCATTCTCTGGGTAGAGATTGACGATCTCATCCCAATTCATCGAACTCTGGTCGACGAACTCATAATAATTCGTCGAACATAGAAAGACTTAACAAAAACTATAATTCTAATAATTCTAGGAAACCATTTAATCCTGTAGCTGATTGGGTAATACCACCAAGAAGATATCACCCACTAGGATATAAATCACAACCTAAATTTTCTGTTATATCCAGGTCCTCTTACCAGGAAAACAAAGGACCCAAGGTAACCTGGGTTAAGAACAACTAATTGTTTTTCATTGTAGGTGAAGAGCTGTCCAGTAAATAATCAAACATTGTACCTGGATAATGGATGCTCCAAACATATGGCTGGCAACAAGGACATCTTACACAACTACAATTCCAAGCTGGGACCAAAGGTTATCTTTGGTGACTCAAAATGTGGCTAGTCTGAAGGTTTTGGAGAAGTGAAGATTGGAGCAGTCACATTCAAGAAAGTGACTTATGTCTAAGGACTCAAGCATAACCTCATCTCTACATGCCAATTATGTGATGAAGGTTATCAGATACACTTTAACTCATCTTCTTGCACTATTGTTAATAAGGAAAAACAAACTTTTTTAATTGGGAATAGATAAGGTAACATATACTTAGTTGATTTTCTTTATGCCAATTCTGATATCTGCTTACTTAATATAACTAGTAATCAGAATGATTTATGGCAGAAAAGGCTAGGTCATGTAAACTTTAAAAACATTGTTGGGCTATCAAAAGGCAATCTTGTGAGAGGTCTACCTTCTGGTCCCTACAAGAAGGAAGGTCTCTGTATGGCTTGCCAGTTAGGCAAGCAAACTAAATCTAGTTTTAAATCTGTTAATAAAAGTGATTCACCTAGGATATTGTACTTGTTACACATGGATCTCTTTGGACCCATTGTTGTACAAAGCCTAGGACGGAAATCTTACACCTTAGTTATAGTGGATGACTTCTCAAGGTTCACTTGGGTGTCCTTCCAGAGATCTAAGTCAGATACCTTTAAGGTTCTTACAGATTTTCTCAGGACCATACAGATTGAGTTCTCTACTCGTGTTGCATTGATCAGAAGTGATCATGGCACAGCGTATGAGTCTCTTCTTATGCATGAGTTCTGTGAGAAGGAAGGTATCAGGCACTGCTTCTCAGCTCCTAGAACTCCCCAATAAAATGGGGTAGCTGAAAGGTAAAATAGGACCCTAATTGAAGCTGCAGGTACATTACTTGCAAATGCTTACAAGCCACTATCCTTATGGGCAGAGGCTGTAAACACTGCAAATTATGTCCTGAACAGAAGCTTTATACATAAACTAAAGAATAGGACTCCCTATGAATTACTTAAAGGGAAGAAACCTAAAATCAACTGTTGGGTACATTGGTTCTAATGTACCTGATTTGAAGAAGCCTCACCCAACTCAATGATATACATCAAAATGTATTTGATGTATTTTGAGTTTAGTTGTGCAGGTCAAGTATTTGCAGGAAAGATGAAAAATTTTCTAAGTCCATGTGTCGACACCCAGAGGGAAAGTGTCGACACTTGAGAAGACTTGTGTCGACACCCAGGCAAGCAGTGTCGACACTGGGAGTACTTGTGTCGACACCAGGGATGCAAAGTCGACACCAGACAGAAAGTGTCGACACAAGGAGCTGTGTCGACACTCAATGAAGAAAAGTCCAGTGAAGCAGTGTCGACACTTAGCAGTTGTGTCGACACCCAGTGAAACTTTGTCTACATCAGAAAGTGTCAACACTTGGAAGATATGTCGACACTCAGCAAAGTCAGCAGACTCTAAGTATAAGTGTCGACACCCAGAGCAATGTGTCGACACACAGCAAAAGAGTCAACACTTGAAGAAAGTGTCGACACAAGAAAGAATGTGTCGACACTCAGCAGAAGAGTCAACACTTGAAGAAAGTGTCTACATAAGAAAGAATGTGTCGACACTCAGCTGAAGACTCAACACTTGAAGAAAGTGTCGACACAAGGAGCTGTGTCGACACTCAGCAAAGTTCAACAAAATATTCTAAGTACAAGTGTCGACACTAAGGGGATGTGTCGACACTCAGCTGAAGTCTCAACAGAAGAAGAATGTGTCGACACAAGGAGCTGTTTCGACACTTAGCAAGTATCAACACTGAAGGCAAGTGTCAACACCAAGAAGATGTGTCGACACTAAAACAAGTTCAACACATGAAGATGTGTCGACACAAGGAGATGTGTCGACACTTACAAGAATTCAGCAAAATACTGAAGTACAAGGACTTGTGTCGACACACATTATCAGTGTCGACACATAAATAAGAAGCAGTGTCGAGATATAAAATCTACAACACAAGGAGTTGTGTCGACACCTTGTAGGCTACTGTCGACACTTAGTCAACTTGTGTCGACACCTGGTCTATAAGTTGTCGACACTTAAAGACAGACAGTCTCGACACTTTCAGATAGTTACAGAATTTTCAAGAACTGACTGGATGACTTGACAGCTGCCATTCCAGCCGGTCTACTGCACCTGTCAGAGTTGTTAGAAATCAGTTATGAACCGGACCAACCGGTTACCATGAAGAAGGCCTATAAATATGCTTATACTGTCTACAGAAGGAGGGGGATTAGAAGGTTCAAGTGATCAATATACAAAGAAGATCTAGCTATTCATTGAAGAATCCTGTGAGGATCTAAGAAGTTGGAGAGAGAGAGAGCTCCATCCAAGAAGACAACCGTTGGAACCAGGCTGAGAAGAAGGGTTCAGATTTGGTCTGAATCTTAAGTAATAGAGATCAAGGATCAACTACAGAGGAGATCAATCTTATTGTGTTCTACATTCAAGAAGCTTTGATGAAAGCCAAGTCAGATTGATTTCAGCTGAGTTCTTCCAAGAACTCATCAAGAAACTCACAACTCTTCTCTCTTTTCTCTAAGTTGTAGAGTATACATTTTTGTATTCATATTTTCTTGTAGGATCCTCAGGGATCTGAGTTTGTAAGCCTGTAATTATAAAGGCTGAGTGTAGGGCCTGTGTGCCTGAGTGTAGGAGATTTGTATCTCTGAGTGTAGGCCTGTTGTGGCTGAGTGTAGGCCTTGGTGGCTGAGTGTAGGCTTTGTGAAGAAGGTGAGTATAGGCTTTGTGAAGAAGCTGAGTTGTAGGGCCTTGGGCCTGAGCTGTAGGAACCTGGTTGAGGTTCTGAGTGTAAGATCTGAGGATCTGAGATAGTGGAGGAGTTTTGGCCGAATCTAGTACACTGCTAGATAGGCGAAGGGGGAAAGTGGATGTACCCAAAGCTTGGGGAACCACTATAAATTTGTGTGTCTACTGTGTGCTTATGATATTCTGTGATTGATGTTTGATTGTTGTGTAAAAGTAGATATAAATCTGCGATAAATTCTAAATTCTGCCTAAAAAGTCAAAAAGATTTAAGTCACCTATTCACCCCCCCCCCCCACCCACCCCCACCCCCTCTAGGTGATTAGGTACAATATCTTACATGTGGTATCAGAGCCAGGTTACTCTAAAAGGGACATAACTGTCTGAGTAGATCCAGTTGGCAGATTCAGTGTAAGTAAAATTACAGAATCAAGAAAATCAAGAAACATGGGTTCCACTGAGAATCATAAGGAATTGGGATCCATGAAGTTACCCATTTGCAGAAAAGAAATCTTTGGCATTTGGAAGGAAAGGGTGAGACTATTTATGGAAGCCTCAGACCCTAGGATTTATATCACAGTGACAGAAGGGTCATATGTGCCCATGAAGATTTCAGTCTTAGATGCAAATCAGAGAACACCTAAGGATTTCTCTGAAATGACAAAGGATGAGATAGTTCTAGCCACAATGGACAAGAGGGCTCAGAATATCATAGTGAGTGTTATTGATGATGCTACCTTTCAGAATTTGATACACTGCAATACATCTAAGGAGATGTGGGATACCTTGATAGTGTATATGGAGGGTTCTGAAGAAGTGAGACAGGATAGAAAATCCTTGTTAAATCAAGAATATGAAAGTTTTAGGCAAGAGAGATCTGATAGCATAACTGAATTCTATAAGAAGTTCTATAGGATTGTGAATGAGCTAATGTCATATGGCAGGGAGTTCAGTAATTATGAGCTTAATGATAAGTTTCTAAGGTCCCTTACAAAGGATTGGGACACCAAGATCTGTGTCATAAGGGAAATGGCAAAGCTAGCAGATATCCCTCCACCCACACTGTTTGGAAAACTGCTATCCTATGAGATGCAGTTAATGGTGAGAAAAGAAGAGGAGAAATCTACAAGAAGTGAACATAAAGAAAGGACAGTGGCATTCAAGACAGAAGCCCCCAGAAAATACAGAAGTAAGTCACCATCTCCACCACCAAAAGTAGCTGAAACTGAGTCAGATGAGTCAGCAAGCAGAAAGTCTGAAAGCAGTGAAAGTGATGACTTTGCTGCCTTCACAAGACATTTTCAGAAGTTCTTAAAGAATAAATAGTGGAGGACAAAGCCATCTACTTCACAGGGTAAAGAAGACTATTATCAGAATAAAAAGTCTTCAAAGAAAGACAGGAAAAAGATCAAGTCAAGCAAAGCAACTCTATCAAAAATAGTATGTTATTGCTGTAATAGACAAGGACATGTGATTGCAGATTGTCCTGAGAAAAGGAAGGAGTAAAATGATAAGAAAGAGACTCATTTCAAAGGCAAGAAGGAAAAGTCTTTAGTTGCCAAAAAGGATAAGAGCCTGTCAGACATTTCTTCATCAGAAACTGAGTCAGATGCTGAAGCATATATAGGACTGTTTGCTGAGGAAGAAGAAGAAGAGTTCATCCAGATCATGAACTCCATATATGATCAAGAAGACAGTCAGTGCCAAGGACTGATGGCATTGACAGAAAGTGACAAAATCCTGGAGCAGCCAGGACCTAGTAAGGTACAAAGTTGTTCTTTCAGTTCAATTTCTTGTGCTAGTTCAGAATCAGATTCATCATCATCAAATGATGAGAGTGCATCTGAGTCTGAAGAGGATATTCATCAATTGATAGATGAATATAAAGTTCTGTTGCAAGCATTTAAGAAATGCAAATCCTTGGCCAAGAGTCAAGCTAAGGAGATTGCAAGTCTCAAAGTGGCTGCAACTGATTATGACAAGTTGTTTGATCAAAAACTTAATGAGATAGCCAGACTGAAGCACATAACTGTGATTCAGATGGGGACTATATCATTTAAGAATGATCAAATCAAGAGTCTGGAGATTAGTCTTCAGAAGGAGAGAGATTTGGTTGCTAGGTTTTCAAAACCAAAGTCTGTTCTACCCTTAATTGATGAATTTGTTCATCAAAAAGGTAAAGCTGGACTGGGATTTTCTAAACCAGCTAGGACTGTCAAGTCCAAGTCCAAGGGCAAAGCCCCAACTCTCAACAAGCCAACTATAGATAAAACAGCTAAGACTGTACCTAAGAAAAGGTACAATAGGTTTGAGTGTTGGTTCTGTGGCAAGGTAGGCCACTTTGTCATGGACTGTTGGCACAATGCAAGTGCCAAAGTAAGTAGCAAACTGCCTGTTGGAAAACCTCCAGGTAGCTTTGTTAGGAAGCAAACTAACCAGTACCAAGGACCCAAGAATTCTTTGGGTTCTAAGGTTCACTAATCTGTTTTGCAGGTGAGTCCAAGTGGCCATGCCCCAATATGGTACTTGGACAGTGGATATTCCAGACACATGACTGGAACTAGGGGATTACTAAAGGACTACACACCTATCAAGGATGGTCCAAAGGTCACCTTTGGTGGTTCTGAAAAAGGAATCATCAAAGGGTTTGGTAACATTTCTAGTAACTTAGTTACCATTACTCAAGTAGCTTATGTTAAAGGTTTGAAACACAACCTAATTAGTATAAGTCAATTAAGTGATGTAGGATATGACATCTCATTTATTAAGAATGGTTGTCATATCAGGAGGTCAAATGATCAAGAGATCATTTTGACAGGTTATAGAAAGAGGAATGTCTAATGCCTAGACATTATGTGTGAGACCAATGGTTCTCAAGTGTGTCTTGTAGCTGATGAGAAAGTCTCTCATTGTGTCAAATGGCATAAGAGGCTAGCCCATCTAAACTACAAGACAATTGGCAAGCTCTATAGCAAAGAGTTAGTGAGGAATGGTCCTCAAGTTAAGTGTATTAAAGATGGAATATGTTCAGCTTGTCAAAAGGGCAAGCAGACAAGATCCACCTTTGTAGCATTGAAAACAAAGATGTTGTGAGGTGTTTATACCTCTTGCATATGGATCTCTTTGGTCCTACGCCAGTTCACAACCTAGGTAGGAAGGTCTATACCTTTGTAGTTGTAGATGACTACTCAAGGTTTTCCTGGGTGTTCTTCCTTAGACAGAAATCTGAAACACCTAGTGTCTTCTATAGCTTTGTCAAACAAATTCAGAATGAACTAGATACTACAGTGGTCAAAATAAGAAGTGATCATGGTACTGAATTTCAGTCTGATAGTATGGCAAAACTATGTGAAGAATTTGGGATATTTCAAGAGTTTTCTTCACCAAGGACACCTCAGCAAAATGGCATTGCGAGAGGAAGAATAGAACCTTGATTGAGGCTGATAGAACCCTATTAAGTGATACATCACTACCAGAATACTTCTGGGCTGAGGCAGTGAATACTGCATGCCATGTAATTAATAGGGATAGCATAACTAAAAGCCACAACAAGACCCCTTATGAGGTTGTGAAAGGCAGAAAACCAAACCTATCCTACTTCAGGATCTTTGGTTGTAAGTGCTTTATACTTAATAATGGAAAGTCTTACTTGACTAAGTTTGCTGCCAAGTCCCAAAGGGGATTTTTGTTGGGTACAGTAACAATAGTAAGGCTTATAGAGTCTACAACTTGTCTACTCAAGTTGTAGAAGAATCTGTACATGTAGTATTTGATGAAACTAGACTTATTAACAATGAGTTGTCTAGTAGTATATGCAGCTCCACAGGTATAACAAAGAAGATGGACAAGCTCACTATAGAAGAAGAGCCTACTGCAAGACAACAAGTAGAAGATAGTGGCTGCTATCCAGGGGGAGTACTACATGTACCTAATGTAGAAGAAGTTCAAGGAGTGCAGCAAGATGATGAAATTGAAGAAGTTCAACCTGAAGCCAGGATGCCTCCAGCTAATAGGCATCTAAGAGATCATCCAGCTGAGCAAATCATTGGTGATCCAAGACAAGGGGTACAAACAAGGAGCAGAAATCTGAATGCAGTGCTCTTCTCCAGTTTTCTGTCCCAAGTTAAGCCAAAGAAGTTTGAAGAAGCCATCCTAGACCCACATTGGATTGAAGCAATGCAAGAAGAGCTGAATCAGTTCAAGAGGTGGCAAGTCTGGGATCTTGTTCCTAAACCTAAAGACCACAACATCATTGGGACCAAGTGGATCTATAGGAACAAAATGGATGAACATGGAGTCATCATTAAGAACAAAGCAAGATTGGTTGCTAAAGGATATAGGCAGGAAGAAGGTATTGACTTTGATCAAACCTTTGCTCCAGTAGCCAGACTGGAAGCCATAAGGATGTTCCTGGCCTATGCAACCTTTTAAGTATTTAAAGTTTACCAAATGGATTTAAAGTCAGCCTTTCTAAATGGTAATCTAAAAGAGGAAGTCTATGTGGAACAGCCATCAGGTTTTGTTGATTCAACTCAACCTAATCATGTCTATAGACTTAGGAAAGCATTGTATGGGTTAAAGAAAGCCCCTAGGGCTTGGTATGAAACCCTGTCTAGTTTTCTTATTGAGAATAAGTTCACAAGGGGGAAAATAAACAAGACTCTATTCCTTAGGGAATCCAGAGGCAAAGTAATACTAGTCCAAATATATGTAGATGACATAATATTTGGGTCTACTGAAAGTAGTCTTTGCAAAAAAGTTTGCAAAACTAATGCAAGGACAATTTGAGATGAGTAGTATGGGGGAACTTAAGTTCTTCTTGGGTCTCCAAGTTAGACAGACTGAGAATGGTTTATCCATATGTCAGTCTAAGTTCACCCTAGAACTCATAAGGAAGTATGGTATGGATTCATCCAGTACCATGAAGACTCCTATGGGGTCAAGTATGTCTCTTAGCAAGGATGATGCAGGGAAAACTGTAGATAAGTCTTTGTATAGAGGGATAGTTGGCTCCCTATTATATTTGACTGCAAGTAGATCAGATATCATGTATGCTACATGTGTCTGTGTAAGGTATCAAGCATGCCCTAAAGAGTCTCATTTGACAGCAGTCAAAAGGATACTGAGATATCTAAAGGGCACTCCTTATCTAGGCCTCTGGTACCCTAGGAATGGAGATTTTGAACTAACAGGTTATTCAGATGCAGACTTTGCAGGATGCAAAGAAGACAGAAAAAGCACAACTAGAACCTGTCAATTCCTAGGTGGAAGACTGATTTCATGGAGTAGCAAGAAGCAAACAAGTGTGGCTATCTCTACTGCAGAGTCAGAATATTTGGTTGCAGGAAGTTGTTGTGCTCAACTTCTATGGATACAACATCAGCTTGAGGACTATGGAATTCAGGTAAGTAGAACTCCACTCTTTTGTGATTCTACAAGTGCTATATCAATTGCAAACAATCCTGTTTCCCATAGTAGAACTAAACATATTGAAATAAAATATCATTTTCTTAGAGAACATGTAGAAAAAGAAGATATTTTACTGGAATATGTTAGAACAGATAATCAACTAGCTGATATGTATACTAAGCCCTTAGAGGAAACTAAGTTCAATAGGTTAAAAATTGAACTAGGTATGATAAACTTAGAATAAGTTTATAAAAATGGCCAAGTAAAAAGGTGTCGACACACAGAGATATCTGTGTCGACACAGAATAGTGGTGTCGAAACTTTAGGGAAAAGGTGTCGACACATCTAGGATGTTGGTGTCGATACTTCAGAAAATTAGTGTCGACACATGATAAGTAGGTGTCGACACATCCACGGTGGTGTCGACACTTAGAGTTTACTCAGAATTATCTAAGTAAAGTCTCGACTAAATGTCGAGTTGAGTGGTGTCGACACATATATTATGTTGACTAAACTTGTGTCGACACATAGGTGTCGAGACATTATAAGTCTGTGTCGACACTTTTCCACAGTGTCGACACAATTTAAGTTAGTTACCCGCCTTTTCATCTTCAAACCTAGAAAGGTATAAATTGGATTTCTCCATTGTCTGTCGACACGCTCTCTAAAGTTTCGAGACCAAACTTGTGTGTCGACACCTCTCTTCTCTCCAGTCAAATTCTTCAAACCCTAATGGCGCTAAAGCTCGAGGAGAATGTCAATGAAGGCTATGAACTGGTGCGGAATGCGTTTGATGAAGCAGACCCAGAGATCAAGACAGTAGTAACCCTAGTTGCAGACTCAGGGTTAGAATTTCTTGTTTCTGAACCGACAAAGATCTGGAAGAAAGAAGTACTGGAATTCCTGAATGGAGCTAAAGTAGACGAATCTGGATTCAAGATCAAGTCTAGGGTCCATGGAGAAAAAGTGAAGGTCTCTCCCAAAAGTTTAAGAAAGGTCCTAAATCTACCAAGGACAAAAGAAGAGGATGAAGTAACTACTTCTAAGACCAGAGAAGTATTGACATGGTGTGGTCTAGATTCCAAACTGAAAATTGGATCTGTATTCAATAGGAAGGGGATGAACAACCAGGGGAAATTTCTGTCAGAAATTGTTGGCAAAGTCATCTTGAGTAAGCCAGGAGGGCATGATAGGGTCTCAGCCAATATTTTCAATCTCATGACCAGGATAATCTTCAGCCTAAAAACTGATTGGTCTGTAGTAGTCTTTGAAAATATCAAGGAGAGCCTAAAGAAACCCAATTTGGGTAGAATAATAAGTCTGTACCTTGCTGGTATTATACCAGAATGTATGAGTCAAGCTGCTGGAAGTAAAATCAACCACATGAGAAGAATGGACATGAGAATCTTCTCAAGATGGGACAGAGTTTTGACTAAGGAGATGCCTACTCCTGAGAAAGTAACCCCACACAAGAAGAAGAAGAAAACTGACCCAGTGGCTCAGGTTTCCACTAGCAGCTCTGGTAGTGAACAGCAAGTGGTCTTCACACCTGATGAAGAAGACACTGGAACTGTTGTGAAGTCTCCAGCTCAACAAGAAGTTCCTGAAAGGCAGGGGGAGCTACCTCAAGCTAGCCCCTTACATCAGGATTCAGTTCAGGGGGAGCCACTAGTAGTGGAAGAGCCAACTCCTCTTAAGAGTGATCAAGCAACACACATCATCCTTGAGGTAATCACTGAGCTTAATGCATTAGATTTTCCTATAGAGGATACTGATTTGTCTGATTCCTTCAATAATGTTAATCAGCAACCATCGATTGATAGTATACCCCCAGATGTTGTCATGGAGGACACATCTGTTACAGCTCATATTGAATCAGATCAAGTTGTTGATGAGCCAAGAGAATCTCCATCTCTTCCTCAACAAGAATTTACAATGGAAGATCTATTTCTTAATCTGGATCAAGAAGACCTTGAGAAGGTAAGTAATGCTCAAGTTGAGGGGGAGCAGGTGGCAATTCAAGAAGAACCTGCAAGGCAAGAGACTGAGAAACAACCAGTTGTTGAGGAGCTCCCTAAGGAAAGGATAGATATAACAAGCACATCAGCATCTGAAGATGAGGAGGCTACCAAAGCTAAGAAAAGAAAATTCCAAGTATTCAAAAGATGAAGCCAAACTTATAAGAAGGCATTGCAAACCATAGCACCACAGCCTGCACTACAGCCAACTTCATCAATAGATTACAGTTCTTTGCTAGTTGCTATGTAAATCAAACTTGATGAGCACAAGAAAGCTATAGAAACATATGTGGATGAGGGGCATAAATCTCTCCATTTTGATCTAGCCCAAGAGATTAAGTCTATTAGGTTTGAACTGAATCTAAATAAGAAAGAGATGACTGACTGCTTCCACAAGGGAGGGAATGTAGTGGTATACTTGGCTACACATCAAGAGAAGATAAAAGCTCAAGTAGATGAACTTGCACTTAAGCAAGGCTATGTTCTTGAGAATCAAATCAAAATGAATGATAACTTGACAGCCTCTCACAATGCTATTGTCACTGAGATAAAGAATATAGCCACTGCCCAGTCTGCAGAAAGTGCCAAAGCCAAAGAAACTTTTGACAAAGCATTCCAAGAGGAAATAACTGCTGTTAAGACTGCCATTCAAGACTCTCAGAAGCTTCTCACTGAAAAACTCCAAAGGTTAAAACCTTTCTACAGGGATGGAGTCAATTATCTAAATGCCCAAATTAGATTTCAAAAAAATGATTTAAGGGATCACATAGAAAGAGAAGTCATAAAGGGGGAGAGGGTATTAGTCAAAGTTGGCTCTGACCATGCAAAATGGGTTTCTAATTCCATCAGAGCCACTCTTGGTTATCCTCCTTTATGTGATGATGACAAAGTGGCAGAATCTGGGATACATCCTGCATATCTAGGAGGGGAGCAACCTGAAGTGGCTCAAGTCATCTACCCTCCTCCAGATTTTGATATGGTTCAAGCTGGCATACAGTCCATGTATAGCCCACCTGGGGGAAAGGACAATGACATCATTGAAAAGGTGGTTCAGCCAGTATCTGAGGCTATGCAAGAAGCTCTGCAGAAAGAACAAGAAGCCAGACTGTCTAAGAAGAGGTTCAGGGAGCAAGCTGAACAAAGACCTGACTTTGAGCAGTGGAGCCCCACTTCAAGAAACATTATCTTAACTGCATGGAAAGCTGCAAAAGATAATATACAAGACAGAAACAAGTGGTTTTCTGAATTGGAATGGAGAAAGAATGAGACAAGGCAAGAAGCCATAGTCCAATATAGAAGAAAGGCCAAGATGGGAAAGCTACCTCCTACTGCTCAGGAGCCTATCAAGTACTTTCCCAAGCCATATCATTACTTTGAGAGGCAAAAGATTAAAGCTGAAGAGCAAAAGAAAAAGGATCTGAAAGGCAAGAAGCCTGCTGATACTGAAGTTACTGAAGCCCTTGTACAAGCCAAAGTACAATCTGGAAAAGGAATAGTGATCAAGAAGGCTGAACAAAAATAGAATAGATTTTTCTTAAGTTTACAGTTGTAATATTTTGATTGTTAAAGACTTTGTAAACTTTTGGAAAATGAATATGACAAGATTTTAGAACAATGTGTTATATGCTAAATCTATTTCATAATTGTTCTGTGATGATATCTGTGTATGCATGTTTGTTTGATACATGTTTATGTTTGCCCTGTTATATAATCATGCTTTACATCATGCTATAATTCATTATGAATGGTGTATATCATTGACTAAGGGTTATGACTTCTCCAAATAGGGGGAGATTGTTGGGTACATTGGTTATAATGTACCTGATTTGAAGAAGCCTCACCCAACTCAATGATATACATCAAAATGTATTTGATGTATTTTGAGTTTAGTTGTGCAGGTCAAGTATTTGCAGGAAAGATGAAAAAGTTTCTAAGTCCATGTGTCGACACCCAGAGGGAAAGTGTCGACACTTGAGAAGACTTGTGTCGACACCCAGGCAAGCAGTGTTGACACTGGGAGTACTTGTGTCGACACCAGGGATGCAGAGTCGACACCAGATAGAAAGTGTCGACATAAGAAGCTGTGTCGACACTCAATGAAGAAAAGTCCAGTGAAGCAGTGTCGACACATAGCAGTTGTGTCGACACCCAGTGAAATTGTGTCTACATCAGAAAGTGTCGACACTGGGAAGATGTGTCGACACTCAGCAAAGTCAGCAGAGTCTAAGTATAAGTGTCGACACCCAGAGCAATGTGTCGACACATAGCAAAAGAGTCAACACTTGAAGAAAGTGTCGACACAAGAAAGAATGTGTTGACACTCAGCAGAAGAGTCAACACTTGAAGAAAGTGTCGACACTCAGCTGAAGACTCAACACTTGAAGAAAGTGTCGACACAAGGAGCTGTGTCGACACTCAGCAAAGTTCAACAAAATATTCTAAGTACAAGTGTCGACACTAAGGGGATGTGTCGACACTCAGCTGAAGTCTCAACAGAAGAAGAATGTGTCGACACAAGGAGCTGTGCCGACACTCAGCAAGTATCAACACTGAAGGCAAGTGTCGACACCAAGAAGATGTGTCGACACTAAAACAAGTTCAACACATGAAGATGTGTCGACACAAGGAGATGTGTCGACACTTACAAGAATTCAGCATAATACTGAAGTACAAGGACTTGTGTCGACACACATTATCAGTGTCGACACATAAAGAAGTAGCAGTGTCGCGATATAAAATCTACAACACAAGGAGTTGTGTCTATACCTTGTAGGCTAGTGTCGACACTTAGTCCACTTGTGTCGACACTTGGTCTATAAGTGTCGACACTTAAAGACAGACAGACTCGACACTTTCAGACAGTTACAAAATTTTCAAGAACTGACTGGATGACTTGACAGCTGTCATTCCAGCCGGTCTACTGCACCTGTCAGAGTTGTCAAAAATCAGTTATGAACCAGACCAGCCGGTTTCCATGAAGAAGGCCTATAAATAGGCTTATACTGTCTACAGAAGGCGGGGGATTAGAAGGTTCAAGTGATCAATATACAAAGAAGATCTAGCTATTCATTGAAGAATCCTGTGAGGATCTAAGAAGTTGGAGAGAGAGAGCTTCATCCAAGAAGACAGCCGTTGGAACCAGGCTGAGAAGAAGGGTTCAGATTTGGTCTGAATCTTAAGTAATAGAGATCAAGGATCAACTGCAGAGGAGATCAATCTTATTGTGTTCTACATTCAAGAAGCTTTGATGAAAGCCAAGTCAGATTGATTTCAGCTGAGTTCTTCCAAGAACTCATCAAGAAACTCACAACTCTTCTCTCTTTTCTCTGAGTTGTAGAGTATACATTTTTGTATTCATATTTTCTTGTAGGATGCTCAGGGATCTAATTTTGTAAGCCTGTAATTATAAAGGCTGAGTGTAGGGCCTGTGTGCCTGAGTGTAGGAGATTTGTATCTCTGAGTGTAGGCCTATTGTGGTTGAGTGTAGGCCTTGGTTGCTGAGTGTAGGCTTTGTGAAGAAGCTGAGTGTAGGCTTTGTGAAGAAGCTGAGTTGTAGGGCCTTTGGCCTGAGCTGTAGGAACCTGGTTGAGGTTCTGAGTGTAAGATCTGAGGATCTGAGATAGTGGAGGAGTTTTGGCCGAATCTAGTACACTGCTAGATAGGCGAATGGGGAAAGTGGATGTACCCAAAGCTTGGGGAACCACTATAAATCTGTGTGTCTACTGTGTGCTTGTGATATTCTGTGATTGATGTTTGATTGTTGTGTAAAAGTAGATATAACTCTGAGATAAATTCTGAATTCTGCCTAAAAAGTCAAAAAGATTTAAGTCACCTATTCACCCCCCCCCCCTCTAGGTGATTAGGTACAATATCTTACATCAACTATTTTAAAGTATTTGGATGTATATGTTATATTCACAACAACAATAAAAGATACATTAGAAAGTTTGAGGCTAAGGCTGAAGAGGGAATCTTTCTAGGATATTCCCAAATAAGCAAAGCCTATAGGGTTTTTAATAAATCATCACTAAAAATTGAAGAATCTATTCATGTTACATTTAATGAAGCTAACATGTATTGTAAGGAGAAAGAAATTTCTACCAAAAGCACTTTGCAGGTACCTCACTTGTGTGAGAATTTGGATGGACTAAACCTCGCCCAAGAGATTCCAACACATCCTTCTCCACAAGTCATTGAAGAAAGTGAAGATGAAGGCACTGAAGGAATTGATCTTCCCCCAACAACAAACATAATTCCACAAGAGGAATTAGCTCCTAATGTTGTTGCAGAACCAACTCCACCCACTAATCTTGTCACACTAAGGGATCTCCCCAGATCTCAAGTGATTGGAGACATATCAGCAGGTGTACAGATAATGCATCAACTCAACCAAGATTTAATGCATGCTTATTTTTTCTCTCAGGTTGAACCTCTATCCATCCATGATGCAGAGCAAGATCCCCAATGGATCATTGCAATACATGAGGAATTAAACTAATTTGAGAGATGTAGAGTTTGGGATTTGGTTCCAAGACCCCAAAATAACCCAGTAATTGGAACCAAATGGGTTTACAGAAACAAGCTGGATGCCCAAGGAGTGATTATGAGAAACAAGGCTAGGCTTGTGGCTCAAGGATATAGGAAAGAGGAAGGTATAGATTATGACCAAACCTTTGCACCTGTGGCAAGGTTAGAGGCAATCAGAATATTCCTTGCCTATGCATCCTACAAGAGATTCAAGGTCTATCAAATGGATGTGAAGAGTGCTTTTCTGAATGGAGTACTAAAAGGAGAGGTTTATGTTGAACAACCTCCAGGTTTTGTCTCTCCAACTCACCCTTATCATGTTTTCAAATTGCATAAGGCCATCTATGGTCTAAAGCAAGCTTCAAGAGCTTGGTATGAGACATTAGCTAGCTTTTTTGTTAGAGCATAAGTTCATTAGAGGCATAGTAGATAAGACACTTTTCACTAGACATCATAAGGACCAAATATTGTTAGTACAAATATATGTGGATGACATCATATTTGGGTCTATTGATTCCAAATTGTGCAAGAGGTTCTTTGACCTCATGCATTCCAAATTTGAAATGAATAGCATGGGTGAGCTCTCCTACTTCTTTGGTCTCCAAGCGAAGCAGCTCCTTGACAACATCTTCATCTCCCAAGCTAAATATGCAAAAGAGCTTATCAAAAACTTTAGGATGGCTGATGTCTCAGCAAAGAAAACATCTATGGCTACAAATGCTGTAATAGACTCTGATCCACATGGAAAACCTGTTGACCAAAAATTATATAGGGGCATTGTTGGGTCCCTATTATACCTTACAGCTAGCAGACCTTATATCATATTTGCCACATGCCTTTGTGCTAGGTTCCAAGTGAACCATAAAGAATCTCATCTAATTTTTCTAAAAAGAATTTTTAGATATATAAAGAGTTGTCCAAGTCTAGGCCTATGGTATCCCACTGAATCAGAATTTGAGTTAACTGGATACTCAAATGCAGATTTTGTTGGATGCAGGGTGGACTGGAAAGTACTTCAGGAACCTGCCAGCTCCTGTGTATGAGATTAGTATCCTAGTTTTATAAGAAACGGTCATCTGTGTCTACCCCAACTGCTGAGGCAGAATATATTGCAGCTGGCAGCTGTTGTTCCCAGATGCTGTGGATTCAAAATCAATTACTAGACTATGCTCTCAACTTAAATAATTCAACTCTACTATGTGATAACACAAGTGCTATATCCATAGCACAAAATCCAGTCCATCACAGTAGAACTAAGCATATAAATATTAGACATCATTTCATAAGAGAGTGTGTAGACAAAAACAAAATTAAAATTGTCTATATCTACACTGATTTACAAAGAGCTGACATCTTCACCAAACCTCTGGATGAAAGATACTATTTTTTCTTTATAAATCAGCTTGGAATGCTTAATGGAGAAGACTTAGTTTAGTTTTTGTCTGCACTTAACGAATTTTCCAGAGTTCGTCGAAGGGAGCTCGACAAACTAGGGAAAGTTCGGGAGATATTCGTCGAAAGAAGGTTGACGAACTCTCTGTGAGTGAAGTTGTTTTCGTCGAATGGAGATCGACGAACCCACTTTAAAAAACTTTTGTCGAACGGAGCTCGACGAAATGTCTTCAAATCTTCAGACTGAGCTCGACGAATTGTTTAACTCTAAATTATTTCGTCGAACCCAGATCGAAGAATGTTTTAATTTTCGAGGAACGGAGTTTGTCGATTCATATTCTGGAAAACCCTATATCAAGGTTTTCTTCGACCTTCGTGCCGCGCTTTCTGTTCCCTTTGTACTCGATCGTCATTTTCTCTCTTGCAGGTGATCTCATGGCGATTCAAGCAGGAACCCTGGCTGCGATGAAGTTCGACACTGACTTCGATGTCGACTTTGATTCTTTCCAGCATTCAGACCCGATTTTTCTGAATATTCTGGAACTTCTGGAAGAGCAACATCTGAAGAATCTGATGACAACAAGGATCAAACTGTCTGGAACTGAGATTAGAAAATGGGTCTACACATCTTCAACCACAGAGAAGAATACCATGACTGGATCAATTGCGGGTAATACTGTTTCTCTATCTCCCGTCGTATTAACTGAAATTTTTAGATTGCACAATGGTGAAGAAGAATTAGAGATTGACAGTTAATAATATGATCAAATGTTGAGCTTGATGGGTTATATTGGAGATAACCCTAATAAGTTATTGAAGAAACACTTATCTACAAAATTCAAGTTTCTGGCAGACATTGTCGGGAAAGTCTTGATAGGTAAGCACACTGCACATAATTATATAACCAGCCATCAATTTCTGGTTATGTGTGCAGTGGTTAACAAGAAGTAAGTGGACTGGGCTCAGATCATCTTTGATCTAATTAAGAAAAAGAATAACAAAAAGGAAGTTTGTTTTGGAAGGATCCTAGGGATCTTTTTGAAAGAAAAAGCTGCTGAATCACTGGTATCCCAGACCATATTCATCAATGCCAGCAAAAGGCTTACATGTGCCTTGTTTGGTTGGTGGAAGAGGACAATAACAAAGCCTTCTAAGGCCTCATCCTCTGCCACCAGAGCTTCTGAGAGTACAAGGGCTGTTACTGCCACTCCCACCCTTCTGAAGAGATCACTCCCTCATCCCCATCTCTTCCAGCACTCCAAACTCAAATACCCTCTACACCCCTACACAACAGTCCTCCCACCTCAACATAAAACTCTACAACAACCCTCCTCCACCATATCCTCTACTCTACAACCCCAACAACAACCACAACCACAACCATCTGTTCCTGTTACCTCTCCTGCCACCTCTCCACCAGTAGATCTCACAGACATCCCTTCTTCCCCTATTTAGGAATATCATCAACCCTCCCCTTCTCTAACACAACCTTCATCTCCTCTTCCACTACACTTGTCCTCCATACCATCCTTCAATCTATTATCATCTCCTCCCAATACTCCCTCTCATCCAAATCAATCCACATAGGATGTCCAAATGCCAAATGCTCCTTCTCCAACCCCACCAACTACTACCATCCCTCCAAATGTTTCCACCCAACCACCATCTGAAACACCAACTACAACTCCACCACTGTATCGCTCAACCATCTCACCTATCATTGCCCTCATCACACCCCTCCTCAAAACAATAATAGCAGAGCCCATTACACCTCTTGCTACTTCCATATCTACCCTATCTGCCCAGATATCTACCCTCACTGCTGCCCCCTCTTCAGTCAGGGGCCTGGCTCCAGTTCACACTGAAACCAGATAGGGGGAGATGATTGATGAATAAGGTGCAACAGCTGTAGTAGTAGCAGTAGTTTCATTTTCAGCAGCTCCAGCTTTAGCAGATGACGAGGCAACAACAGCAGAAGATACATAATTTATTGATATCATTCATTTTATTGTGATTGATATGGATTTAGATGAGTCAGTTACTGATGAGATTCTTACTGCTGGTGATTTTATTTTAAATCCCACAGTAGATTTAGCACATTTGTTGAAAATTTTTAATACTGCATTTTTGGGCTTCCTTCCAGCAGATTATACTAAGCCATCTTTGGCTATTGTCCCCTATTCTTCACCAATAAGTCCTACAGTTGCCAAACAACTCAGGGACAGTTTTGCTGCTTCAGAGCATGCAGTCATGCCATCCTCTCCAGAAGCTATTTCTGCTCCAAGCTTTGTGATGGATGACTCTCCAATGTCAGATCTTGATGCTTTTATCTTGGCTGACATTGAAGAAGAGAATAAGGCAGTTGCTGAAAGCACTGTCATAGTTAGTTCTCCAGCTCCTTCTGCGGTTCCATCTATATTTGAGAAGCCTATCATTTCTGCTGAGGCCCTGAAAGCATTAAATGATCTATATGATAATCCTTAGGGATCTGATGATGATGAGAATGAGGATTCAGATGAGGATCCAAAGAAGAAGAAATTATCTAAGAAAAGGAAAGCTCCTCCTCCTCCTGCTCCTAAACCAAATCCAGCCAATGACACTCCCTACTATATCCTTCAGAAGATAACTCCATATAAAGGGATGCCACCTTAGATGTGGTTATCTAAAAATGAACAAAACGAAAGGAAAAAAAGAAGAAGATACTCCCCTCCTCCAACTCAGAAATACAGAAGGGACCCTCCTCCTCCAGTTGTTGGTGTTTCAGGCACAACTTCTCAAAGGACTACCCAATTTCAAACTTATCAAAGACATCAGGGTAGGTCCTCATCTTCAGAAAGCAGCCAGCAAAGACAATATCCTTCTGGCAGGCAGTACCAACCTCAACAACAGAATCAACATCAACAACAAAAACATCAACAAGCTAAAAGCTCCAACAGACCTCCTTCTCCTCATGTACCCTTTGAAGATCCAGAAATAAGTACTTCAGCTAGGATAGCCAGGTTCCAAGAACTTGTTGGCCTTTCTATGATCAACAAAGCCAGAGCAGAAGGAAAAAATCCCTCATAATATACAACAATGTCAAAGTACAGGAAAGAAGAGCTTAAGAGGTTTGAGAAAGCTAACAAGTTTTTCAATGTTGATGATTATATGAAATTGTAGCCAGAAGAAGTAGTCCCCAGAGCCACATCTTTGAAGATTATAGGGGCTGCTGATATGACCATGACTAAAGTGCAAGCTTCAGATCCAAACAGAGAATTATTTTTACTAAGCCAGGAGACAAGAGCAAAGAAGAAAAGCCAAAAGAGAAGAAGCAAAAGAAATGAGTTATGAACTAGTTAATTTCTGTTAAGTTTATAACTGCTTTCTTATTTCTGAACAAAGCTTATCTGTATATATATATATCGGCTGCATGTGTTCATTTTTCTCTGCCAGATATATGTTTTTCCTGCTTTGTTTATTTTCAATTTATTCTGAGTCTGTAATTAGTGACCTCACCCAAATAGGGGGATATTGTTGGATCCCTAGTTTGATTTGGTCTAGGTTCACTAAGTTAGGATCTTGTGACCCACCATGTATAGCCAGGGTCATAGTTGTGTCCTACAGTCAAGGCCAAGTCCTTAGGATCAATACTGTATGGACCAGGCATCATCAGAATGCCAGAGACTCAAGACTTAGAGATTTTCCAAAGACTCAGTAAAATGAGTTCGACGTTCATCGAACTCAGGTCGACGATTATCGTGCTCAGCTCGATGATCTCAGAGAAAATTCTCTGAGCTGAGCTCGATGAACTTGATTCTCAGGTCGACGATCTTTGGACTCTACCTTCATCATTCCAAGTCCAGACTTTATTCTCTAGAATCAGGTCGACGAACTTAGTTCTCTGGTTGATGATTTCTGGGTTCTCTACTTCAACTTATTAATCCAAAAGCCTCTCAGTTTTCTAAGTCCAGAATCATCTTCAGTCGACGAATTCAAGATTCTCAGCTCGACGAACTTTGACTACTTTGGCTAAAGATATCCAGCAGCAGTTAGTGGTCCTCAGCTCGACGAAACAGATTCTTAGGTCGACGATTTCTAGATACTTCAACACTTCACACCAGAAGTTTGTGTCGACACCAGAAGAAATACTTTTGTCGACACCAACAGCAATTGTATCGACACACGAGACTTATGTCAATACACTCCAGATTTCTGTCAACACAACAGCCATGCCAAGATAAGAAGTAATTATGTCGACACCCAGGACTTGTGTCGACACATTCCACAGAAGTTCTGTCAACAAGTTATCAGCTCGACGAACTCCATACACAGAATTGTCAAAGTTTCTAATCAATGCAGTTCTGTTTTAGCTCGACGATCTTGGAACTCAGTTCGATGAACAGAAATCATCTGGTCGACAAACACAGCTTCTCAGCTCGACAAACTGTGGACTCAGCTCGATGATTTATGTTCTCTGTTTGACGAATCTAGACTTAGTTATTTCCTTCATTTTGTCCCCTTCTTACTGCAATAATTCTTGTGTAATTAATGCTCAAATATTCTCTGTATATAACCGTTAAAAGGAGCATTGATTATGGTCTTCTCCAGGATTATTGCTTGAAATTTTTCCGTGGGACAGTTGGTGAAATAATTCAATGCAGTTTATTTTCAAGGCCGTCAGCATTGATTGCAGAGGATTTCAAATTTCGAAAGAGAATTTCTTGACAGGAAATATAAAAGAAATTTCCTCTTCCCTCCTGGAGAGTAGTGATACACACACAGACAAAAAAAGACAGTCAGTCTGAATCAATGGTTTTCTCTGTTCACTCTCAATACAGAACCCTTCAAAAGAAAAGAAACCCTAGACCAGAAGAACATCAGTTATCTGAAGAAGAATAACAATCAATCAAAAATCAAGAGTCTTCATTCTTCAACTCTCCAGGATACTTCAAAGTACAACATCAATTCCATCTGTCAAGAAGTTCCTGAAGATATTTTCTAGTCAAGGCTTAAAGATTAAAGGCCTATCACCCTGAAGAAAAGTTCATGCTTTCCTGAACCATTCTACATCTCAGTGGGAGATCATTGCTAACATCATTTCCACTTAAGTCTTCTCAGTTGTATATTGAGAAAGAGAAGACAATATCATCTCTCATCCCCCACTGTATAAAGAGTTATAACTCCCTTCAAAAGTTATTCCTGGTTGCAAGTCACCTGATCAAAAGACTTGAAGTTTGGTTTTTGAGCACCTGATCAAAAGCTCATTGGTGTCAGGCACCTGATCAAAAATCTGAGTGAATTCCTACTAGGGTGGTAGAAGAGTGGATGTACCCAGGTTGGGGAACCACTATAATTTCTTTTGTTGTCTGGTTGCCCTTTTTTTTATTCTTGCTATGTTTGTGCTGTAAGACCACCCCTCCCAGATCCTAGAACATGGCACGAAGGGGGGTCTTATGCCCGAAACAGCCGCCTTGCGGTAGCATTAGCACACGGGCTAACCTGTACCAAAAGACGCCTATTCCGCCGGCTACAATCAATATCAATATGAACATGCCAACCCAATCATAATATAAGCAAGAAGAAGTCAAATCCACACTAAGTCAATAGTCCAAATAGATCAAATAAGAGAGAAGCTAAAACATGCTTCCACAAAAATCAGAGTACAGCTAGTAATTGCCCAAACGGGCTACATCAAAATCTCACGACACTCACATCCGTAACCAATGGTAGCGACGCTACCGTCACATCAGGACCTTTCGTCCTGGCCTGTCTGTCCTGCTGCAAAGTCTGCGGCTGCTCTACCTGCGGGGTGACCTCCTAAAAAGGAATATGTAGCAACCATTAGTCGAAAGGATAAGTGGCTTCACATCCGCTCCTCCAGCGACTCCTCGGCACCGGGTGGAGAAGGGAACAAGGGTATAAGTATTATAAGCAGTAAAACATGTACAAACAAGTGGTAATGGTACAATAAGATTAATAGCATTATAATCTAGTAGCTTTACACAACAATTAGTAAATCAACAAGTACAAGTATTAGTAAATCAACAAGTACAAGTAACTACAGCAGGAAAGTAACTTAACTTATAAGAGTGCTCATACAAACTCATAAGTTAAGGATCGGATTACAAAAGTAACTCATCCTATAGGAGTGCCCATACAAAATTATACGATGAGGATCTTGTTGTGCAATGTTATGAAATGTTATGTATGCTATGCAATGACTCACCCATGATCACACCCATGCAATTGCTATGCCGACATTGACTATAGTTCCCACTATTCGAGCAAGTAGATAACCTCTCAGGAATCAGCCATCGTGGCCAGGCGGTGATAGTAAAGCGGGCATCTCTACTACTAGCCGGGTATCCACTCTACTTCACCTAGGACACCGTACGCCTCAACGCAAAGAACACAACAGCGGAGCCCATGTGTATTATGTCCCAGCGGGAGCCTCGGGTAGATGTGCACCGAGGACCAAGCCTCGAACTGACCTTATGTGACCCGGAAGGAGCCTGGAAGTAAGCACGAGGACCAAGCCCAACCGTTCACCTGGCACGGAAGGAGCCCCGGAACGTAGACACCGAGGACCAAGCCCAACCGTATAAAGTCTAACTATCAACTCCCGTCAGTGTGACGATCGGCGAGCCCGTAGACCTGCCACAATATCCTTAACCCAGGATTATGACACCGCATGTAGACTCACACCAAATGCAAATTCCACAACACCGTGACATGGAAGGGGCCTCGGAAGTAAGCACGAGGACACTGCCCTACCATCCACTCGGCACGGAAGGATGCCCGGGACGTGAACACCAAGGATCACCAAACCCAACCGTCCATCTATAACTCATTTCAACATTAACTCAACTAGTGATTGCCAACGCCGCACTTACATCGCTCCACAATACTACTCGTAGGGAGACTATGCTCTAAGTATTGGACTGCTACATTTCATTCTAACCATCATACATACTCATGACCATGACTTATCCTTCTATTTGTCATTCCAAATGATTTCAACATATTACAAACATGATGCGGCTAAATAATAATCTGCCAATTTGTATCTAGTCATTTTGTTCATCATATTACAAACATGATGGGCATATATAATAATCTATCAATTTCTAGCAAGTCATATTGTGCCATAAAGCTTGCTTCATAATTAAGTTTTATGAACTCTAATTAACAAGATTCATCATTCATAGCACTATGGTGGTTAGCATAAAATAGTGCATCAAAAGTCTCGAGTTAATTTGCAACATCAATTCCACCGAATTCAAATTCATATTATATAAACCCCAGAATTTAAGTGCAGAATAAATCTGGACAACAACTTCGACCGGGTATTCCGGAAGCTACAGGAATCCGGTGAAGGCATGTAACCCCTCGATGGAAAGTATTTTCAAGGGCCTCAACTTTTGTGTTTAGCCGAAAGCCCAGATCTTGCCATATCACATCTGAAAATGGCCAAGAAGATTGTTGCACGCAGAACAAAGAATCTGCACGCATCATAAAGAGGAATGAATGACATCGGTTCATCTTCCTCCTCAAGTCGGTCTTCCAAAATCACACCAGAAATTCCTCCTCCCTTATTCACCCTCATGAGGCCTTTACTCTTCACAAAACCATCTGCCATCTTCACATAGAAGGTTGGAGAGGTTTAAAACACAACTAGACTTAGAACACAAGCCCTAGGACGGCCTCTTCCTAGAGAAATCACCATCTCGCAAGTCTAGACCCTTTTTAGTCGACATCTCGCCTAGATAACTACAGATCTAGCACCAAGGCAGAGGGGAGGAAGCTCACCTCATTTCCGGCATTTCCACTATTTTGGGCCATAGATCATGTAACTCTTCTCGGCGACATCTTCTTTTTCACTGCGGCGGCGATTCTCCTCCTCTTGGACTTGCTCCAGCAGTTTTCCCTCTCTATAGAAATTTCTCTCAGGAAACGTGGTTGGAATGAGGAGTGAAAACCGCTAGGGTTTTCTCTTCCCCTTATATATGAAAAGTGACACGGGGAGGGACACGTCCGTGTCCCTGCCCGTGTCCTTCTTGTGCGAAGCGTTATAGCGGTTTTCAGTGTCGGTTCATTACTCGACATGGGTAGGGACACGCCCGTGTCCCAATCCGTGTCCACATGACACGGTCGTGTTCCCTGGGCGTGTCCTCCTCTGGATACACCTCGCCTTAACTCGACATAACTACATACGGGTAGGGACACGCCCATGTCTTTACCTTTGTCATACTTGTCTCACACACTCACACTCACGGGTAGGCCCGTGCCTTGCATCATGGTGTCGACACCAGAGTGTCGACACCTCAACATCTGGGTGTCGACACACTGTGTCGACAACTGGTTCCAGTGTGTCGACACAATATGTGTCGACACACGGTGTCGACACCGGTGTGTCGACACCTCGACCCCAGGGAGTCGACACACTGTGTCGACATTTGGATCCAGTGTGTCGACACAGCGAGTGTCGACACACAGTATCGACACCAGTGTGTCGATACCTCAACCCCAGGGTGTCGATACACTGTGTCAACACCTGGTTCCAGAGTGTCGACACAGCGAGTGTCGACACATGGTGTCGACACCAGTGTGTCAACACCTCGACACCAAAGTGTTGATCAATGACTCGGGTGATAAAAATCCTATTCACCTGTGTTGTCTAGATATCAGCACTCCTCCGAACCCAAGTCAGTCCTCCTGACTCAAAAACACACACGAGGGGCCTAGTGCGATTCGGGACGTTACAAATCCTATAAACAAAATAAAAGATTTCGTCCCCGAAATCAGGCTTAGGCTATGGGTAGAAAGCATAATACAATATGCTTTTAAATAAAAATACCTTGAGCAAACAACTCTGGATAGCATTTTTTCATCAAATCCATTGGCTCCCATGTGTATTCCTCCTTCCCATGATTAGACCATAGCACCTTCACCAAGGGAACACTTTTGCGACGTAGCTTTCTTGTCTCGCTATCCATGATCTACACCAGCTCTAGTCGCGCTGACCTATCAGACACTACAGCACTATCGGTTGTGGGGATGTATTGATCGGGCTACAACAACGCCTTCCGAAGCGATGACACATGGAACACGTCCTGGAGATTCTCTAGCTCGGACGTTAACTCCAACCGATAGGCCAACGGGCCAATCCTTTCCAATATAGTACAAGGCCCAACATACCTTTGGTTGAGCTTTTTCACACCACGCACATGTGACACTCCATGCATCGGTTGGATTTTCAGGAACACCTTATCACCCACTTGAAATTCCACCATCCGGTTCCTTGCATTATAATACTTCGCCTGCCAGCTTTGAGCTTCCAACATGCGATCCTGAATCAGTCTAACCGCCGCATCGGTATCCTTAGTATATTCAATGCACAAAGCCTTCGGGTCTTCATCTTGCACCCAAGATAAGGGGGTTCTACTGCTCCTTTCATAAAGAGCTTCACGAGGAGCCATGCCGATACTAGCATGGTGGTTGTTGTTGTAGGAGAACTCTACCAATTGTAGGAGCCTTTCCCACGGCTCTCCTCTATCCAACACACATAATCTCAAAAAATCTTCCAATGTCTGGATGGCCCTTTCAGATTGCCTGTCCGTCTGAGGATGAAATGCGGTCCAAAAGGTAAGGCGCGAGCCCAAATATGCATGTACTGCCTTCCACTTCCTTAAGGTGAAATGACCATCCCGGTCCGAAATGATTGTCTTAGGCACACCATAATAGCGTACGAATTGCTCCACAAAGAGGCATACTAAGACATCCACATGAGCTTCTTTATTCATTGGGATAAACTGGGCTACTTTCAACAGGCGATCAACTATCACCCACATGGAATCATTTCCTGAGCGTGAGCGAGGTAATCCATTGAGAAAGTCCATGGAGATATCCTTAAACTTCCACTCGTGGATGGGCAATGATTGTAACAAACCACCGGGACTCTTGCATTCCTCCTTCGCCCTTTGACAAGCTTCACAATGTGTAACAAAATATTGGACATCCTTTTTCATTCCCGGCCAACACATGGTCTTTCGTAAGCCGGCGTACATCTTTGCAATGCCCGGGTGCACTGAATATTGAGAGTAATGAGCCTCTCTCAAGATATCCTCGGGGAATTTACCGCCCTAAGGAATGTAGAGCCGGCCACGAAAATAAACGAGGCCGTCTTTTAGCGTATACTGATCCATAGTCCCCTCTTCGATTGACTTGATTGTCGGGGCCAAAGCCGCATCCATTCCTTGCTCCACTCTTATTCGGTCCCTGATATCACAAACTATGCTCATGCTTGCCAAGTACTCCGTATACTTTGCCGAAGGAGCCTTAAATATCAATGTAATATCCATCTGCATAATCATCCGAGCCAAATCCATGCTCATCAACCGAGACTCTGAACTAGAACCTGGTACCTTTCTACTCAATGCATCGGCCACTGAGTTCGCCTTTCCGGGGTGGTAGTTTATGGTGAACTCATAGTCACATAAAAATTCTAACCACCGTCGTTATCTCAAGTTCAACTCCTTCGGAGTATGAACGTACTTCAAGTTTTTGTGATCTGAAAAGATCTCGTAGTGGACGCCGTATAGATAATGCCTCCAAACCTTCAAGGCGAACACCACTGCTCCCAATTCCAAATCATGAACCGGGTAATTGATTTCATGCTTCTTCAACTGTCTTGAAGTGTAGGCAATCACGTGTCTGTGCTGCATCAACACCACTCTCATCCCTTGATATGATGCATCAGTGTAGACTTGAAATCCTTCCTTCCCAGACAAAAGTGCAAGGATGGGGGCGGAGGTAAGTCTATCCTTCAGCTCCTGGAATGCCTCTTCACATTAGGGTGTCCACTCAAATGGCACACCTTTCTTCGTCAATGAAGTAAGAGGAAGAGCAGTCTTTGAAAATCCTTTTACGAACTTGTGGTAGTACCCGACAAGTCCAAGGAAACTCCTCACATCGGCCGCCGACTTCAAAGGAGACCACTCCGTCACGGCACGCACCTTGGTCGGATCCACTGCTAGTCCTACTCCGCTGATCACATGCCCCAAGAAAGCAACCTCTTTAAGCCAGAATTTGCACTTGCTGAACTTGGCGAAAAAGGCGTGCTCTTTTAATTTCTTCAATACCAAGGTCAAGTGCTCAACATACTCCTCCTCCGTCTTTGAGTAGACCAAGATGTCGTCAATGAATACAATGATGAAGACATCCAAATAAGGTTCAAACACCTTGTTTATCAGGCTCATGAAGGCCGAAGGGGCATTTGTGAGCCCAAACGACATTACTGTGAACTCATACAGTCCATATCTGGAAATAAAGGTCGTTTTCTGGATGTCACCTTATTGTATTCTCAACTGATAATAACCTGAGCACAGGTCCAGCTTAGAAAACCAATGCGATCCCACCAGTTGGTTGAACAACTCGTCGATCTGAGGTAGCGGATAAGTGTTCCGCTCCATTAGCCGATTGAGTTCCCGATAGTCTATGCACAAACGTAGGGTCCCATCATTCTTCTTCACGAACAACACAGGGGCTCCCCAGGGCGACGAACTTGGGCAAACGAACCCTGACTCCAACAGTTCTTGTAGTTGAACTATAAACTACGTGAGTTCCTTCGGGGCCATTCAGTAAGGGGCCTTGGATACCGGCTTGGCACCTGGTACGAGATTAATCTGGAAGTCAACCTCTCTATGCGGGGGTAATCCTGGCAGTTTCTCAGGGAATACCTCGGGGAAATCCCACACTACCCGTACGTCTTTCATATCCAGCGCCTTCTCCTTCAACTCGAACCAGATCATGAAGACTTCATCCCCCTTCATATGGGCTTTTACTATCTGAACTGAAGATAGCAACATGCGAGGCGTGCAGCTAATACCTTGGAAGATGACATCGGAGTCTCCTTGTCTCAAGTAGATTCGTCTCTCTGCATAATCAATCCTTGCAAAGTGTCAGTCCAACCACGCCATGTCCAAAATGATGTCAAACTCCGACATTCTCAAGACTGTGACAAGTGCATCAAATGCCTTTCCATCGATAAATATCTCGAACTCTCACTTAGCGGTTGCAATCATCTCTGAGCCGTCCGATAGGCGCACTCGTCGGGCTATACCAGCAAAGTATTGTACGCCCTCCACGCCCTTAATGAAATCCTCAGACACAAAGGAGTGTGAGGCACCGGTATCGAACAGGGCATAGGTCGTCTTCCGGCCAACTATCATGGTGCCTAATTACCAATAACCAAAACTTATTGTTAGGTGTCTAGTATGTCTCAAGCAACTTTAAGTTTAAGAAAAGAAAAACGTGCTAATTACTTAAATCATACCTGCAATCACATCTTGGGGATTCTGTTCTTGCGCCATGTCCAACGCGTACACTTGATCCCGAGGAGGGTCGGGGTTTCCTCCTTGCGGTCCTCATCCTCAACCACGCATGTAACCCCGCCCCCACGGAGCTATCGGAGGGGGAGCAAGAGGGACATTCCCATACAACTGCGGGAAGTAGCTTCATATGTGGCCCAGTTGGCTGCATTCGAAGCACACCAGCCCGTGACGCTTCTCGGGTTGCAAAATTGTTGAGCCTGAGGCGGTGGAGGCAACGCAGGCGGCTGCGGAACCGGATGCTCCACTCTATAGTTTTGGTGGAAACGCCCTCCACCTCTTTGATGTCCTCTTCCTCCTCTAAAGTCCCGCCTCCTCCTATTGCTTGGACAAGCTTCCAACATGTCCTCCGCAGGTCTCTTACCACATCCCAAGTGGTCCGCCTCCAATCTCTTTGCATATCGATAATCTCCGCCAAACTAGCATCTGATATAAACAAAAGGACCTACCTTAGGGGATCTCGCAGCCCTTTGTAGAAATGCTTGGCGTATCCTCTATCATCCAGGTCATATGAGTATGCGAACCTTGCGAGATGCTGGAACTCTCGCTGGTATTCTGTAACCAATTTTGATCCTTGCTTCAGTGGTAGAAACCTCTGCTCGAGCTCGTCTCGAGCCAATGTAGGAATGAAGTGCTCCAAGAAGACACTCGAGAACTCGCTCCAACTTATCTCAGTTTACACTCATCCTTGGAACGTGGAGCCCATGAGTGACTTCCACCACCTCTTAGCATGTAGATCCAAGACGGACACCGCCAACGATATAGCCATGTTGGCCGGGCAACAGATCCCCACCAATAGCTCTTGGACCATTTCAAGCCATTCCTCTGTGCGTACGACTGACTTCGTATCGAGGTAGGCGGGAGGGGATAGAGCCCGAAAAGTGCTCAGCCAGTTAGAGTCCGGAGCCTGTTGTTGAACCGGAGGCTGCTGCGCCCTAAAGGCATCCAGGATGGCGGCGAGCGTCTACCCCAACTCGGATTGTTGAAACTGAGTGGGTATGGAAGGGGAAGGAGTACCCCCCCATCAGCTCAACGTGTACTAGAACCTACACGTAAAACACAAATGTATGGTCAGGCTGGCTAATCTTGCGGTCAAAGTTGGAAAACTTAATGTGAATTACATATGGGCACACCACTGCTTCCGCTAACTCAGTTTGTCCGCAAACGGACTAATCGAACGGGGGTCGGACCATTGTTGAATGACTTCTTTAGTTGAGGATCGTGGAAAACAGATACCATTTGTAAGACCCCCCCCCCCCATCCCGGATCCCAGAACACAGCACGAAGAGGCGGTCTTATGCCTGAAACAGCCGCCTTGCGGTAGTATTAGCACACGGGCTAACCTGTACCACAAGATGCCTATTCCGCTGTCTACAATCAATATCAATATGAACATGCCAACCCAACAATAATATAAGTAAGAAGAAGTCAAATCCACACTAAGTCAATAGTATAAATACATCAAATAAGAGAGAAGCTAAAACATGCTTTCAAAAATATCAGAGTACAGCTAGTAATTGCCCAAACGGGCTACATCAAAATCTCACGACACTCACATCCGTAACCAACGGTAGTGATGACACCGTCACAGCAGGCCCTGTCGTCCTGGAATGGTTGTCCTATAGCAAAGTCTGCGACTGCTCTACCTGCGGGGTGACCTCCTAAAAAGGAAGACGTACCAACCATTAGTCGAAAGACTAAGTGGCTTCACATCCGCTCCCCCGTCGACTCCTCGGCACTGTGCAGAGAAAGGAACAAGGGTACAAGTATTATAAGCAGTAAAACATGTACAAACAGGTGGTAATTGTACAATAAGATTAATAGCATTATAATATAGCAGCTCTACACAACAATTAGTAAATCAATAAGTACAAGTATTAGTAAATAAACAAGTACAAGTAACTATAGCAGGAAAGTAACTTAACTTATAAGAGTTCACATACAAACTTATAAGTTAAGGATCGTATTACATAAGTAACTCATCGTATAGGAGTTCCCATACAAACTTATACGATGAGGATCTTATTGTGCAATGTTATGAAATGTTATGTATGCTATGCAATGACTCACCCATGATCGCACCCATGCAATTGTTATGCCGACATAGACTATAGTTCCCACTATTCGAGCAGGTAGCTAACCTCTCAGGCATCAGCCGTCGTGGCCAGGCGGTGATAGTAGAGCGGACATCTCTACTATTAGGCGAGCATCCACAATACTTCACCTAGGCCTCCGTACGCCTCAATGTTACGAACACAACAGCGGAGCCCATGCATACTTTGGCCCAGCGGGAGCCTCGGGTAGATGTGCACCGAGGACCAAGCCCCGAACTGACCTTGTGTGACCCAGAAGGAGCCTCGAAATTAAGCACGAGGACCAAGCCCAACCGTTCACCTAGCATGGAAGGAGCCCTAGGACGTAGACACCAAGGACCAAGCCCAACCGCCCAAAGTCTAACTGTCAACTCCCGTCAGTGTGACGATCGGCGAGCCCGTAGACCTGCCACACTATCCATAACTCGGGATTACGACACCGCGTGTCGACTCACACCACATGCAAATTCCAGAACACTGTGGCATAGAAGGGGCCTCAGAAGTAAGCACGAGGACACAGCCCCACCATCCACTCGGCACGGAAGGATCCCCAGGACGTGAACACAGAGGACCAAACCCAACTATCCATCTATACCTCATTTCAACATTATCTCAACTAGTGACGGCCAACGCCGCACTTACATCCCTCCACAATACTACCTGTAGGGAGACTACGCTCTAAGTATTGGACTGCTACATTTCATTCTAACCATCATACATACTCATGGCCATGGCGTATCCTTCTATTTGTCATTCCAAAGGATTTCAACATATTACAAACATGATGTGCCTAAATAATAATCTGCCAATTTGTATCTAGTCATTTCGTTCATCATATTACAAACATGATGCGCATATATAATAATCTATCAATTTTAGCAAGTCATATCGTGCCATAAAGCTTGCTTCACAATTCAGTTTTATGAAATCTAATTAACAAGATTCATCATTCATAGCACTACGGTGGTTAGCATAAAATAGTGCATCAAAAGTCTCGAGTTAATTTGCAACATCAATTCCACCAAATTCAAATTCATATTATATAAACCCCAGAATTTAAGTGCAGAATAAATCTGGACAGTAACTTTGACCGAGGATTCCCGAAGCTACAGGAATTTGGTGAAGGTGTGTAACTCCTCGATGGAAAGTATTTTCAAGGGCCTCAACTTTCGTGTTTAGTCGAAAGCCCAGATCTGGCCATATCACATCTGAAAATGGCCAAGAAGATTGATGCGCGTAGAACAGATTCTGCACGTATCTTAAAGAGGAATGAATGGCATCAGTTCATCTTCCTCCTCAAGTCGGTCTTCCAAAATCACACCAGAAATTCCTCCTCCCTTATTCACCCTCATGAGGCCTTTACTCTTCACGAAACCATCCCCCATCTTCGCATAGAAGGTTGGAGAGGTTGAAGACACAACTTGCCTTAGAGCACAAGCCCTAGGACGGCCTCTTCCTAGAGAAATCACCATCTCGCAAGTCTAGACCCTTTTAAGTCGACATCTCGCCTAGATAACTACAGATCTAGCACTAAGGGAGAGGGGAGGAAGCTCACCTCATTTCCAATGTTTCCACTATTTCCGGCCATAGATCGTGTAACTCTTCTCAGCGGCATCTTCTTTTTCACGGAGGCGGCGGTTCTCCTCCTCTTGGAGTTGCTCCAGCAGTTTTCCCTCTCTACAGAAATTTCTCTCAGGAAAAGTGGTTGGAATGAGGGGTGAAAATGGCTAGGGTTTTCTCTTCCCCTTATATATGAAAAGTGACACGGGTAAGGATATGCCCATGTCCCTGCCCGTGTCCTGCTTGTGCAATGCGTTACAGCGGTTTTCAATGTCGGTTCATTATTCGACACGGGTAGGGACACACCCGTGTCCCAATCCGTGTCAACATGACACGGCCGTGTTCCCTGGCCGTGTCCTCCTCTGGATACACCTCGACTTAACTCGACACAATGACATACAGGTAGGGACACACCCGTGTCTCAACCCATGTCATACTTGTCTCACACACTCACACACATGGGTAGGCCCATGCCTTGCATCATGGTGTCGACACCAGAGTGTAGACACCTCAACATCAAGGTGTCGACACACTGTGTGGACACCTAGTTCCATTGTGTCGACACAGCATGTGTCGACACACGGTGTCGACATCGGTGTGTTGACACCTCGACCCCAGGGTGTCGACACACTGTGTCGACACAGCGAGTGTCGACATACGGTGTCGACACTAGTGTATCGACACCTCAACCCCAGGGTGTCGACACACTGTGTCGACACCTGGTTCCAGAGTGTCGACACAGCGAGTGTCGACACACGGTGTCGATACCAGTGTGTCAACACCTTGACACCAAAGTGTTGACCAATGACTCGGGTGATACAAATCCTATTCACCTGTGCTCTCCAGTTATCAGCACTCCCCCGAACCCAAGATAGCCCTCCTGACTCAAAAACGCGTACGAGGGGCCTAGTGCGATTCGGGATGTTACATGTGCTAGCTAGGTCTGCTGTGTGTTTGTGGTTATTTATTTATTATTTTGTTGTTTTTATTTACAGCAAAAGCTGTAAAGTTTTCTAAAGAATTTTAGGATACTCTATTGACCCCCCCCCCCCCCCACACACACACACACCTGTAGAGTATTTCAGATCTGACAAATCACTTTCAAAAGGCTCCCCCTGAGATATTGAGATATAGAATGGTTCAAGAAGTTGAAGCATTGTTGTAGGGTGATAGGTCTTCAAACTTTTGCTTTGACCAGAAGAACTCCAGGAACTTCTTGACAGATAGAGTGCTTGTTGTCCTTTGAAGAATCCTGTGATGCAGAAGGAAGAAGACTCTTGATCTTGAATGTATGTTCTGCTTCTTCTTCAGCTTGTTGTTCTTTTCTCTGGTCAAGGGCTAGGGCTTCTTGTCTCTTGACAGTGTTGTTGCCCTGTGAGCTCTGTGTTCTGTATATTCTCTGTGTCATTTTTTTTATTCCCCTGTATTGCTATATGTTCTTCTGTTGAGAGAGATGAAGAAAATCCTTTTTATATTTTCCATATAATTTTCCTTTGAAATTTGAATTCCTTTCTTCATTTAATGCTGACGGCCTGGAGAATATTTGCATTGATTGATTTCCCCAACTATCCCATGGAAAAACAACAAGCAATAATCCAGATGAAGACCGTAATCAATATTTGCTTCTAACAGTAATATTCAGAGAAGATTTATGCATTGATTACTCAGAAGTTATTGCAATAGAAAAGAGACAGAGGGAGGGAAATTTCTAAGTCTGGAACGTTACAGAATTCGTTGAGCAGAATTCGTCGATCTGTGTCCAGAGTTCGTCAAACAGAGAAGTTAAGTTCGTCGACCAGATAATAGTTGTTCATCGAGCTGAGATCTATGATCGTCGACCTAAGGATAGAACTGCTTTCTCTGGAACATTGCCAACTCTGTGCATCAAGATCGTCGAGTTGAGAATATATCTTCGTCGACTGAATAACAGAATTCTATGTTTCTTGGACTTAAGAATGTTGAAGTAACGTGTCCAGAAATCGTTGACCTGAGATCTGGGTTCGTTGACCTGAGAACTGGGTTCATCGAACTAAGAACTAGTTTCTTCGAGCTGAGAGCTTCTAACTACTACTTGATAAATCTTGCCAAGATTGTGGTCTAAGTTCGTCGAGCTGAGAAGATGAGTTCGTCGACTGGAGTGTGATTCTGGACTTAGAATACTTAGTTGTTTCTAGAATAATATGTTGGAGTAGAATACCCAGAGATCATCGACCTGAAAACTAAGTTTGTCGACCTGAGAACTAAGTTCATCGATTGGAGTTAAGTGAAGAATTTTGGACTTGGAATGTTGAAGTATACTCTGGAATTCGTCGACCTGAGATTCAAGTTCGTCGAGCTCAGCTCAGAGAATTGTCTCTGATTCCATCGAGCTGAGCATGATTTTCATCGAACTGAGTTCGACGAACGTCGAACACATTTCTTGAGTATTTGAAATTGCCCTAAGTCTTGAGTCTTTTACAATCTGTTGATGGTTGGTCCCTGTGGTGTTGACTCTAAGGACATGGGCTAAACTCTAGAACTCATACATGACCCTGGCTATACATGTTGGGTCAAACATCCTAATTTAGTGAACCTAGCCCAAATCCAACTAGGGATCCAACAATATCCCCTTATTTGGGTAAGGTCACTAATTACAAACTCACATTATTAACAAAGCAATAAAACATAAATCTGGCATGAAACATTTAAATGTGCAGCAGATATATATACACAGAGCTTTGTATCAGAATATAAACAAGTAGTTTTTAGAATAACAGAAATACTGAAAATAGTTTATAATTTATTTCTTCTTCCTTTGTTCCGTGTGCTTTTCCTCTTTGGCCTTCTCACCTCGCTGAGTAAACTTAATCTCCCTGTTAGGATCTGCAGCTTGAGCCTTGGTCATTGTCATGTCAGCAACCCCAATGATATTAAGAGATGTAGCCCTGGGCACTACTACGTCTGGATGTAATTTTATATAATCATCAACATTAAAAAACTTGTTAGCCTTAGGAAACCTATTCAGTTCTTCCTTTCTGTACTTGGACATTGTAGAGTATCTAGAAAAATCCTTCCCTTCAGCTTTAGCTTTAATAATCATTGAAAGACCAACCAGTTCTTGAAATCTGGCCATCCTAGATGTTGTAGCTATCTCTGGATCTTCAAATGGTATAGGTGGGGAAGCATGTATTTTGGGGCTTTCATCCTTTTGATGTTCAGGGAATTATTGTTGTTGTTGTTGATGCTGCTACTGTTGTTGTTGGTGCTACTTACCAGATGAATAATTCCTTTAATGGCTGCTTCCTGAAGATGAGGACCTACCCTGCTGTCTTTGATAGGTTTGAAACTGGGTAGTCCTTGGAGTTGAAGAACTAGAAGCTCCAGCAACTAGTGGAGGAGGAGGAGGCGGGTCCTTTCTGAATCTCTATGGAGGAAGAGAATTTCTTCTGCTTGTCTTCCTTTCTTTATGTTGGCTTTTGGATAGCCACATCCATGTTGGCATGCCCTTTTAAGATGTAATATTCTGGAATATATAATAAAGAGTATCATTTGTTGGGTTTGGTTTTGGGGCAGGAGGTTGAGGAGCCTTCCTCTTCTTAGACACTTTCTTTTTCTTGGTCTCATCATCTGAGTCCTCTTCATCATCATCATGCTCATCATCAGTATCTTGAGGAGCATCATACAAGTCATCAATGTCCTTTAGTACTGATTTATCAATTGGCTTTTCAGCCAGAGTAGGAGCTGTAGGACGAGAACTACATGGAGCTGGAGCTGGAACAGAAGGGCTAGATATAACAGTGCTTTCAGCCACTATTTTATTTTCTTCTTCTATATCTGTCATGATCAGTGCATCAAGATCAGGCATGGGTGAATCATCCATTATAAAAACTGGAGCAGAAATATCTTTTGGAGGGGATGAAATAATGGGGAAAGTAGCTTTGGGTGGAGATGGAATGACTGGAACCACTATAGCTGGAACCTCTGTAGTTGGAACCTCTGTTGTAACAAAACTAGCCTTTAGTTGCTTGGCAACTTTGGGGCTTATGGGAGAGGTTTATGGGACTATAGTCATAAATGGCTTGATGTTGTCTGCTGGCAGATTATTCAAATAAGCTATATAAAAATACTCAAAAATGTAATAGATCTACTCTGGGATTTATAATAAAATCACCAGCAGTATCTAGTTCAGCCAAAATAGGCTCATCCATCTTAGTATCTGATTCTATTAAGTCTATGATATTAGAAGGATCTGGTATATCTTCAAAAGAGTCAGTCATAAAGGAATCAAACTATGTTGTTGCTTCTGCTTCTACTGTTTCTTTTGCTACTGATGTTGTTGCTTCAAACTCTGATGTTGCTACTGTTACTGGAGCTTCTTCATCATGAAGCATCTCCCCCGGACTGGCTGTAGAGGGTCCTAGAGACAGTCCCTCAGAAGAAGGGATAGGAGATAGAGTAGCAAATTGGGCAGATAGAGTTTGGATGGAGGCAGTGAGAGGAGCTAGAGCTTAATTTAAAAGAATTTGAAGAGAGGGAGAGATGAATGCAAGTAAATCTTTATCAATGTCAGAGAAGTTTAAATAGAGAGATTCTGGAGCAGTTGAGAAGTAGGGATTGTGATGACCACAATTGTAGCAAACAAAAAATGCACTAGACGTGTCTGTATGTGTGGAGTCAGGGGCAGAAGATGGAAGGTTTGTTTGGACTAGGGAAGGGAAGGGCACAGAGGGAGGAGCTGTTGTAGAGGGTGGAATTTATGGTGTGGAGATGGGTTCCTGATGTGGGGATGATGGTGGAATCAAAAGATTGAATGTGTGGGAAGATATAAAGGTGTCAGGATCTTGGATAGTTAAGTGCGGTGGAAGGGGGGATTGAGGTGGAGGTGGTTGTGGTGATTGGGAAGGAGAGGGTTGATGGTATTCCTGAATGGGAGAGGAGGGAATTTCAGTGATATTTATTTGTAGATGAGTTGCAGGAGATTAAGTTGGAGTAGGAATATGAACTGGTTTTTGTGGTTGTTGTTGTGGTTGTTGAAGAGAAGGAATGTTGGAAGAGGAGGGAGCTGCTTCTGAGGGTGAGGGAGAGGCTATTACTGCCCTTACGCTTTCAGAAGGCCTGGAGGAAGAGGATGGAGCCTTGGAGGGCTTAGTGATAGTCCTCTCCCACCTACCAAAGAGAGCACAGGTGAACCTCTTGGAGGCATTGATGAGTATGGTGTGGGAGACCAGGGATTCAGTAGCATTTTCTTTGAGGAAGATCCCTAAGATCCTTCCAAAGCAGACCTCTTTCTTTGTATTCTTTTTCTTAATCAGATCAAACATGATCTGAGCCCAATTTACCTTTTTTCTTGTTAACCACAGCACACATAACCAGGAATTGGTGCCTCGTGATGTAGTCATGTGAAGTGTGCTTGCCCATCAGCACTTTGCCCACAATATCTGCTAGAAATTTAAACTCAGAAGACAAGTGTTTCTTCAACAACTTATTTGGGGTTTCTCTAGAGTAACCCATCATACTCAGGATTATAACAAACTCCTCGGTATCCATTTTTAACTCTTCTTCACCATTACTTAATCCAAAAATTTCTGTTAGGATGGCAGGAGTAAGAGAATTAGCATTACCCGATACTGTCCATGTCAGGGTGTTCTCATCTGCGGTATAGGAAGTATTGACCCACTGCCTGATTTCAGCACTGTCGAATTTGATCCTGGTTGACATCAGGGTCTTTAGCTACTGTTTTCAAGCAGTTGCAGGATTTCCAGGAATATTGGGTCAGAATGCTGGAAGGAATCAAAATCGACATCAAAGCCGGTGTCAAATTTTATTGCCGCAAGATTTCCTGCTGGAATCACCATTAGAGCACCTGCAAGAGAAAAATGACGATCAAGTGCAAAGGAACTGAAAGCGCGGGATGGAGGTCGAAGAAAACCTAGATATAAGGTTTTCTAGAATATGAATTGACAAACTCCGTTCCACGAAAAATAAAATAATTCTTTGATCTAAGATTGATGAAATAATTTGCAGTTAAATAATTCGTCGAGCTCAGTCTGAAGATTTGAAGACATTTCATCGAGCTCCGTTCAATGAAAGCTTTCTGAAGTAGATTCGTCGATGTCCATTCGACAAAAATGACTTCACTCACAAAGAGTCTGTCAATCTCCGTTTGACGAATATCTCACGCACTTTCCCCAGTTTGTCGAGCTCCATTCAACGATCTTTGGCAAATTCGTCGAGTGCAGACAGAAATTAAACTAAGGCTTCTCCATTGATCATTCCAAGCTGATTTATGAAGAACAGGTGATTTCTTTCATCCAAGGGTTTGGTGAAAATATCAGCTCTTCGTAAATCAATGTAGATATAGACAAGTTTAATTTTGTTTTTGTCTACACTCTTTATTGAAATGATGTCTAATGTCTATATGCTTAGTCCTGCTGTGATGGACTGGATTCTGTGCTATGGATATAGCACTTGTGTTATCACATAGTAGAGTTGAATTTTTTAAGTTGAAACCATAGTCTAGGAGTTGATTATGAATGCACAACAACTATGAATAGTAACTTCCAGCTGCTATATATTCTGCTTCAGCTGTTGATGTAGACACAGATGATTATTTCTTACAGAACCAAGACACTAGTCTCATACCAAGGAACTGGCAAGTTTCTGAGGTACTTTTCCTGTCAACCCTGCATCCAGCAAAGTCAGCATCTGAATATCTAGTTAAATCAAATTCTGACTTTGTAGGATACCATTGGCCTAGACTAGGACAACTCTTTATATATCTCAAAATTCTTTTCATAAAAATTAGGTGAGATTCTTTAGGTTTCATTGGAACCTAGCACAAAGGCATGTGTCAAACATTATATCAGGTATGCTAGCTCTAAGATATAATAGGGACCCAATAGTACCCCTATATAACTTCTGGTCAACAGGTTTCCCATGTAGATCAGAGTCTATTACAGCATTAGTAGTCATGGGTGTTTTCTTTGTTGAGGAATCAGCCATCCCAAACTTCTTAAGAAGCTCTTTAGCATACTTAGCTTGGGAGATGAAGATGCCATCAGGTAGCTGCTTCACTTGGAGACCAAGGAAGTAGGAGAGCTCACCCATGCTACTCATCTCAAACTTAGAATGCATGAGGTCAGAAAATCTCTTGCATAGTTTAGAGTCAGTAGACCAAAATATGATGTCATCCACATAGATTTGTACTAACAAAATTTTACCCTTATGGTGCCTAGTGAATAACATTTTATCTATTATGCCTCTAGTGAATTCATGCTCTATCAGAAAGCTAGCTAAGGTCTCATACCAAGCTCTTTGAGCTTAATTTAGACCATAGAGGGCTTTATGCAATCTAAATGCATAAGAGGGATGAGTTGGAGAAACAAAACTAGGAGGTTGTTCAACATAAACCTCTTCTTTTAGTATTCCATTTAGAAAAGTACTCTTTACATCCATCTGATACACCTTGAACTACTTGTAGGCAGCATAGGCAAGAAAGATTCTAATTGCTTATAACCTTGCAACTGGTGCAAATGTTTAATCATAGTCTATGCCTTCTTCTTGCGTATATCCTTGAGCAACAAGCCTAGCCTTGTTCCTTACAATTGCACCTTGGGCATTTAGTTTGTTTCTATATACCAATTTGGTTCCAATGACTGGGTACTCTTTGGGTCTTGGAATCAAATCCCAAACTCTACATCTCTCAAAATAGTTGAGTTCCTCTTGCATTGCAATGATCCAGTGGGGATCTTGCTCAGCATCTGTTATGGATTGAGGTTCAACTTGAGTGAGAAAACAGGCATGCATCACATCTTGGTTGAGTTGATGCCTTGTCTGTACACCTACTATTATGTCTCCAATCACTTGGGATCTAGGGTGATCTCTTAGTGTGATAAGATCAGTGGGTGGAGTTGGTTCAGCAACAATATTTGGATTTAATTCCTCTTGTGGAATTATGTTTGTTGTTGAATGAGGTTCAACTTCTTCTAAAGAATCTTCTTCACTGTCTTCATCAACTTGTGGAGAAGGATGTGTTGGAGCCTCTTGGGTGAGGTTTAGTCCATCCAATTTCTCACACAAGTGAGGTACCTACAAAGGATTACTGGTAGAAATCTCTTTCTCCCTATAATACATGTTAGTTTCATCAAAGGTAACATGAATAGATTCTTCAATTTCCAAGGAGGATTTGTTAAATACCCTATAAGCTTTACTTACTTAGGAATATCCTAGAAAATTCCCTCTTCAGCTTTAGCTTCAAACTTTCTAATATATTATTGTTGTTATTATGTATATACATATGCAACCAAATACTTTAAAATAGGTGATTTTAGGTTTCTTCCCTTTAAGTAATTCGTAGGGAGTCATATTCTTTAGTTTGTGTATCAAACTTCTGTTCAGTACATAATTTGCTGTGCTTATAGCCTCTGCCCAAAAGGATAGTGGCATATAAACATCTGCAAGTAATATTCCTGCAGCTTCAATCAGGGTTCTATTCTTCCTTTCAGCTACCCCATTTTGTTGGGAAGTTCTAGGAGCTGATAAGCAGTGTCTGATACCTTCCTTCTCACAGAACTCATGCATAAGAAGAGACTCGCAATCTGTACCATGATCACTTCTGATCAATGCAACATGAGTAGAGTACTCAATTTGTATGGTCCTGAGAAAATCTGTAAGAACCTTAAAGATATCTGATTTAGATCTCAGAAAGAACACCCAAGTGAACCTTGAGAAGTCATCTACAATAACTAGTGTATAGGATTTCCCTCCTAGGCTTTGTACTGCAATGGGTCCAAAGAGATCCATGTGTAGCAAGTACAAGATCCTAGGTGAATCGCTTTTATTATTTGATTTAAAGCTAGATTTAGTCTGCTTGCCTAGTTGACAAGCCCTGCAAAGGCCTTCCTTCTTGTAGGGACCAGAAGGTAAACCTCTTACAAGACTGTCTTTAGATAGCCTAGCAATATTTTTCATGTTTACATGTCCTAGCCTTTTATGCCATAATGCATTTTGATTGCAAACTATGTTAAGCAGACAAATATCTGAATTGGCAGAATAAAAATCAACTAAATAAATGTTTCCTTGTCTATTTCCAATTAAAACATTTTGTTTTTCTTTATTAGAAATAATACAAGTTTTTAATTGAAATGTACCTGATAACCTTCATCACATAATTGACTTATTGAGATGAGGTTATGCTTGAGTCCTTTTACATAAGTCACCTTCTTGAATGTGACTGCTCCAATCCTTACTTCTCCATAGCCTTCAGACTGGCCACACTTTGAATCACCAAATATTACCTTTGGTCCTAGCTTGGACTTGTAGTTGATTAGGTTATCCTTACTGCCAGTCATGTGTTTGGAGCATCCACTGTCTATGTACCATGTTTGATTAATCACTGGACAGCGCTTTTCCTGCAATGAAAATAGTTAGTTGTTCATGACCCAGGTTACCATGGGTCCTTTATATTGTTGATAAGAAAAACTGGATATCACAGAATACTCGGGTTGTGATTTATATCCTAATGAATGATATCTTCTGGGAGGTATTATCCAATCTGCAAGTGGGTTAAATGGTTTCTTAGTTTGATTTGAGTTGGTGTTATAATTATAATTTTTGTTAAGTCTGACTCGGTTCAACGAATTGTTGTGAGTTCGTCGACCAGAGTTCGACGAAATGGGATGAGATCGTCGATCTCTCCAGAGAGAATGAACATAGTCATTTTCTGTGCCCCAAGTTCATCAATCTCTGCTTAACGAACCATATAGAGTTCGTCGATCGCAGTGAGATGAATAATTATTATATAAATTTGTGTTTAGAGTTCGTCGACTTGAGTTCGACGAACTTTCCACATTTCGTCGATCTAAGTTTGACGAAATATACTGAACTTTGTTTTTATTCAAGGTTTTCTGATTTCTTTTGTTCTGACCTTTTAAGTTGGGCATTTCTTCTATGGTTTCTTTATTGGTTATTTTTTCTTTGCCCTTAGCAGAAACCAATTTTATGGGGGTTGATAAAATATTCTTCTTAAGAATGGGGGGTAAACTTGATGAAGCACCAAAGCCCAGCTTGTCATTTAGTCTGACATTGATTGTGCTTGTGATGTCCATCAGCTTGAGGCCTCTCCCATTGAGAGATTCCTCAAGTTGTTTGGCCTTACATAGTTCAGTTTTTAAGAGTTAATTTGTTCATTAGCTAGATTTAATTCTTCCTTTAGCCTAGTATTTTCAGTAATTAGAGTTTCTTGATTAGCTAACTTTTCCATAAGTGTTTTGATTTCCTTTTAAGAATTTATTAAATCAATACACATGGTTTTAAATTCAAATTTGAAAGCATCAAAATTATAGTGAAAAGATAAAAGTACCTAATCAACTTCTGTCTCTGAAGCTTCTTCATTGTCAGAATCTTCTTCTTCTGATTGACTCCTGGAGGCATCAATGGCAATGAGACGTACTTCCTTGGCCCTTCCTCTTCTTCATCTTCACTGGAGCTGGAGTATGTGGATTCATCCTCAGTTTCACTCCAGGATTCAGCTACAAAGCCTTTCTCCTTCTTCTTGTATTTGCTGGAAGAAGGCCTGCTGCTTTGCTGTCTTCTAGAATCCTTTTATCTTCTCTTTTCCTTCTTTTGATTTTCTGGACACTCTGAGATGAAGTCTCCAAGTTTCCTGCAACCAAAGCAAACCACTTCTTTAGTGGGGGTTTTGTCATACCTTGGCTTGTCATCCTACCTGTATGACTTTCTTCTGAAATCCTTCCTCTCCATTTTATAGAATCTCTTGGCAAAGAGACTCATCAGCTCTTCATTCACAGTTGAGGCTTCTATTTCTTCAACATCTTTAAAAGCTATGTTGTGCTCCTTCCTTGCTGGTGGAGGTTTTCTCTGCTCAGCTGCTTCTCTGGATTTGATGAACTGCTCATAAAACTTGAGCTTTCCTAAAAGAGATTGTGTGGAAATCTCAGTTAGGATTCTGGACTCCTTGATTGTCCAGATCCTTGAATCTCATGATCTTGGGAAGCACATGAGGATTTGGTCATTCACCTCAGTGAGAGTGATGTCCTTGTCCAATATTTTTAGCTCATTGATGATTCAGCTCAGCCTATTGTAAATATGTGCAACTGATTCTGCTTCCTCCTTCTTGAAGTTCTCATATTGTGATATGAGATTGGATCTCCTATCCTTTCTTTCATCAACAAATCCAGCCACCATTTGATTTAGAGAATCTCAGATGGGCTTGGCTGATGTGCATTCAGCCACTTTCTGGAAGATGTCATCTGACATGGTTTGGGCCAGAATATTAATGGCTTTTGCATCAGCAACTTTAGCTTTCTTCTGGGCTTTAGTCCACGCAGGTGGTGGAGCTGCATTAGTGCTGGATGTTGTTGTAGAGGTAGATGATTGAGGAGGACCTGTCACAATGGAATTGTAGATATCCTCGTTAATAGAGTTCATATATAACTTAATTCTTGCCTTCCAGATGCTAAACTTATTTAGATTGCATACTGGAGGTCTGGTGCTTGCATATTCCTTATTCTGTGCTATGCTGTGAATATAAATCTAATATAAATAAAACTCAGATCTAACACAGGATCTTTTGGTTCAAGGGGTTATCTTGTACAACCAAAGGAAACTTTCTCTAATACCAATTGAAAGTAAGGGTTAGATCTGAAATACTCTAGAGGGGGGGGGGGGGTGAACAGAGTATTTAGGGTTTATAAATTTTTTGCTAATTAATTCAATCTATTAATAGTGCTGCAGAAATTAAATTAAAAATACAAACACAGCAACCTAGAAAGCACAACCATAGCAAGAACAAAAGAAAAGAGCAACCCAGACAACACAAGAATTTTATAGTGGTTCCACTAAACTTGGGTACATCCACTCTTCTACCACCCTGGTAGGAATCCACTCAGGTTTTTGATCAGGTGACTTCCACCAATGAGCTTTTGATCAGGTGCTCAAAAACCAATTCTCAAGACTTTTGATCAGATGACTTGCAACCAGGAATAACTTTTGAAGGGAGTTAAGAACCCTTTATACAGTGGGGGATAAGAGAGTGATTTTGTCTTCTCTTTCTCAGATACAACTGAGAAGACTCTAGTGGAAAAATGATATTAGCAAAGGCTCCCCCTGAGATATAGAATGATTCAGGAAGTTAAAGTATTGCTGTAGGGTGATAGGTCTTCAAACTTTTGCTTTGACCAGAAGAACTCCAGGAACTTCTTTACAAATAGCGTGTTTGTTGTCCTTTGAAGAATCCTGGGATGTAGAAGGAAGAAAACTCTTGATCTTGAATGTATGTTCTTCTTCTTGTTCAGCTTGCTGTTCTTTTCTCTAGTCAAGGGCTAGGGATTCTTGTCTCTTGACAGTATTATTGCCTTGTGAGCTCTGTGTTCTGTATATTCTCTATATCAGTTTTCTATTCTCCTGTATTGCTATCTGTTCTTCTGTCGAGAGGGATGAAGAAAATCCCTTTTATATTTTCCATATAATTTTCATTTGAAATTTGAATTCCTTTCTTCATTTAATGCTGACGGCCTAGAGAATATTTGCATTGATTGATTTCCCCAACTGTCCCATGGAAAAACGGCAAGCAATAATCCTGATGAAGATCGTAATCAATACTTGCTTCTAACGGTAATATTCAGAGAATATTTATGCATCAATTACTCAGGAGTTATTGCAATAGAAAAGAGACAGAGGGAGGGAAATTTCTAAGTATTGAACTTTATAGAATTCGTTGAGCAGAATTCGTCGATCTGTGTCCAGAGTTCGTCAAACAGAGAAGTCAAGTTTGTCGACCCGATAATAGTTGTTCGTCGAGCTAAAATCCAAGATCGTAGACCTAAGGACAAAACTGATTTCTCTAGAACCTTGCCAACTATATGCATCAAGATTGTCGAGCTAAGAATATAACTTCATCGACTGAATAACAGAATTCCATGTTTCTTGAACTTAAGAATGTTGAAGTAGCGTGTCCAGAAATCGTCGACCTGAGGTCTGGGTTCGTCGACCTAAGAACTGGGTTCATCGAACTGAGAACTAGTTTCATCGAGTCGACAACTTCTAACTGCTACTTGATAAATCTTACCAAGACTGTGGTCTAAGTTCGTCGAGCTGAGAAGATGAGTTCGTCGACTGGAGTGTGATTCTGGACTTAGAATACTTAGTTGTTTCTGGAATAAGATGTTGAAGTAGAATACCTAGAGATCATCGACTTGAGAACTAAGTTCATCGACTTGAGAACTAAGTTCGTCGACTGGAGTTACGTGAAGAATTTTGAACTTGGAATGTTAAAGTATACTCTGGAATTCGTCGACCTGAGATTCAAGTTCGTCGAGCTCAGCTCAAAGAATTGTCTCTGATTCCATTGAGCTAAGCATGATTTTTGTCGAACTGAGTTCGACGAACATCGAACTCATTTTTAGAGTCTTTGAAATTTCTCTAAGTCTTGAGTCTTTTTCAGTCTGTTGATGGCTGGTCCATGTGGTGTTGACTCTAAGGACATGGCATAGACTCTAGAACTCATACATGACCCTAGCTATACATGTTGGGTCAAACATCCTAATTTAGTGAACCTAGCCAAAATCCAACTAGGGATCCAACAATCTGTCACTCTTGGAAACAACCAGATTCATTTAGAACAGAAAGCTCAAGAGCACAACTTCAAGACATTTGAAGAAGTTGGCAAGTTCAAAGAAGAAGCCATAGACACCCTCTTTGTAGAAGTCATAAAGGGGGAGGAGAAAGTAAAGGAACAGCTAGATAGTAAAGTCAAAAAGATGATAGATCTATATGAAAATCAACTTAAAGAGATTCAAACATCAATGCTACAAGAAATTAAGAGTACAAAACTTTATACTTATGACACTGTAGTGTGGATGCATAATCAAATATTCCATGACTTCTCAGTTGATCCCTCTGCAGCCCCTCCTGCGAGCCTGGATTTAAATGTTCAAAGGCCTACATTCTCTCCAGAGCCTGAATTTTATGAAGCTTCACCTCCTGAAACTTATTCACAAGTCTGGAATTCTGAACAAGCTGATCTGCCTCAACAAATACCTCCGGAAGTTCAGATACCTAAGAGAAGAAACTATGGTGAAGGTGCTTCTGCAAGCAAGTCCACTCCTATGCGAGAACACATAAAAAGAGAACATGCTAAAGTCTGGAGCCCTACATCTGAATCAATCATTCTAGATACTTTAATACTAGTGGTGGAATTCAATAGGAACAAGGATACCTATTACTCTCATACTGAATGGATGCAGTATGAAAAATCTATGACTCTAAGAAGGCTTCATGATAGGAAGTATAGTTATGAAGACACTACTGCTCCTCCCAGACCATCCGAGTACTTTCTAAAGCCATTCATGTACTTCCAGAGACAAGAAGAGAAATATCAGAGGGAGCATCAACAATAGAGTAAGAAGTAATTGAAGACGATCAGAAGTTTCTTATATGAAATATTGTGTAATAGGACTTTTTCCTGGATAATATTTATATATATATATCTTTAAATTTTGATCATCTAAATCTTCGTTTACATAGCATTTCTTCCCATTATTCTATTTATTAGGTATTTTATTTGTTTATCTTGATGTAATTCACCTTAGTGTAGAGGGTTCTCACTTCTATAAATAGGGGAAGATTGTTGGGTATTGTATCAAAAATAAACCTAGATTTGTATGAAGTCACCCTTGAACTAATATGAATTAAGTTTGTATTTGATGCCTTATTCAAGTTGAGTGCTTGCAGGTTATAATTGCCAAGTGTAGACCAATGTCAGTTTACAATAGGTCACCAAACACAGGATCATACAATGTAATCCATCATTATGTGATCCATGTTGTTGACTCATGTGTAACCTCTCTATTGGGACACACTTCATTTTCAAGTACTAAAGTTATGCGACAAAGGTTGGTTGCTGATTTCTTAGAAGAAATTTTTTTTTTCAGTTAACAGAATTTTTCTACATATTTTACTCGAGTTGGCTTAGTCAGGTACTCGAGTAGTAGAACTCATTTTCTCGAGAATGCCGAGTATAGTTCTCAAGAAAGCCATAAAGTACTCAAGTAGGTCTTAACTTTCTCGAGTGACCTTAAAATTAAGCTCATAATTTTTCTAAGTCCTTTTCTCAAGAAAGCCAAAGATATTTCTCGAGCAGGATAAGGTTAGTTCTCGAGAACTAGATATTCTTACTCGAGAAACAAAAATATTTTCTCGAGTTGCTTTCTTGTTCTCAAGTAATAGAAAAATTATTCTAGAGTAAGTCTATCCTTTCTCGAGAAACCAGAAATAATCTTCTATTTTTTCCTTAAGTGTTTCTTCTCAAGAAGTTTATATCTTTTCTCGAGAAATAGAACTCGCACTCGAGTAATTACTATTTCTCTCGATAAATGGTATTATGATTCTGAATTTCGGTAAGTGTCAGACATGTTTTGATTTCAAATGTAATTAACTCTTGATTGGTCCATGTGGATGGTAATTAATGAAATTAGACTGTTATGTAAGACCTATAAAAGGTCATGTCAGAATCGACAAACCCCAAGCAGAAGAAGAAGAATTTACAGAATTCTGAATCATTTTCAAGTTTCTAAATCAGGAAGTGCCACCGTCGACTAGACGTGTTCTTCATCGTCAAACTTCTTGATCCTGAAATCCAGACAAGAAGGATTCAATCAATCATTCTTTTCAACATCTGCAAATCTTCTCCTTGATCGAGCAGATCATACGTTCTCAGATCGAAGTGTTCTCAGATTTCTTCCTCAACTTTTCTAACAGAGCTTTATGATTTTTTAAGAAGGAAGAGGCCGAGAATCAGTCAGACATGTGAAGATAAGTTTGTGTATTTCATTGTAAATTCATTTTATTCCTGTAGGATTTATTCTCCGAGTTGTAGGAGTGGTTTTACTCCGAGTTGTTGTCGGAGTGGTTTTACTCCGAGTTGTAGGAACATTGTTCCGAATTGTAGGATTGTTTGTCAATCTGAGATAATAGTGAAGTAGCCGAGTCTAGTGTAGTGATAGATTGGTGAGGTCGAGAGTGGATGGACCCCAGATTGGGGAACCACTATAATCTTTGGTGTCTGTGGATTGCTTGTTTATTTTTTGTGCATCTCTCGTACAATTGTTATTCCACAAAAAGACATAGAACTCACCTTTTGACCCCCCTCCAGGTGATTTAGGTAGACAAATAGATATTTTAACCTACGAAGAGACCATGCGATCTCGTCGGCCCTAGACCACCAGGAGGTAGACCACTCGCTGTGTTGGCCCCATAAACACTCATCTCATTTGCAAGATCTCTTCTTTCTAGAGACTTATTGCAAGAACGAAATTTCTTCAAGGATTTCTAAGTAAAATCTCAATGGGATGGAGCGTAGTTGTCGAGTATAGCCTCGGCCCACCCTTCTGCCGAGATCTCAGCTCGCTATCTGCAACAATACCCTGATCAGATAGTGTCACCGCTGCGGTAGTTACCGAGATCCCATCTCGCCACCTCCAGCTCGCCCAAAGATTGTTGGGCCTCATGTTCCCCCAACCTCTGTCCCCTGTAACTTCAAATGTCTGGTGGTGATTGGAAAAAGCAGTCGGCACTTAGCAATAGAGCAAGAATTATGTTCATTGAGGATCCAGCCCTACCAGCTAGATGAAAGCATGACAGTGGGAGCATCTCAGGACTTAACTCCAGGGTCATAATGATGTCCATCGAGGATCCCGGCCCTACCAGCTAGATGGAAGCCTGACAGTGGGAGCATCTCGAGACCTAATCACAGGGCAAGAATGACGTACATCGAGGATCCTGGCCCTGCCAGCTTGGTGGGAACTTGACAGCAGGAGCATCTTGAGACTTAATAACATGGTCATAATGATGTCCATCGAGGATCCCGTCCTTGCCAGCTAGATGGAAGCCTGATAGTAGGAGCATCTCGAAACCTAACCCAAGAGCAAGTATAACATGAATTGAGGATCCCTACCTTACCAGCTAGGTGGAACCCTAACAGCAAGAGCATCTCGAGACTTAACCAAAGTGTCCTAACAATGTCCATCGAGGATCCCGGCCCTACCAGCTAGTTGGAAGCCTGATAGCGGGAGCATCTCGAGACACAACCCCAGAGCAAGAATGACGTCCATCGAGGATCCCTGCCCTGCCAGCCAGGTGGAAGCCTGACAGTGGGAGAATCTCGAGACTTAACTCTAAGGTCATAACTATGTCCATCGAGGATCCCGACCCAACTAGCTATATGGAAGCCTGACAGCGGGAGCATCTCAAGACATAACCCTAGAGAAAGAATGACGTCCATCGAGGATCCCGACCCTACCAGCTAGGCAGAAGCCTAATAGTGGGAGCATCTCAAGAGATAACCCCGGGGTCATAACGATGTCCATAGAGGATCCTGGCCCTACCAGCTAGTTGGAGCCTGACAGCGGGAGCATTTCGAGACCTAAACCTAGAGCAAGAATCACATCCTTCGAGGATCCCAGACCTGCCAGTTAGGCGAAAGCCTGACAGCGGGAGCATATCGAGACTTAACCCCAGGTTCATAATGATGTCTATCGAGGATCCCAACCCTGCCAGCTAGGTGGAAGCCAAATAGCAGGAGCATCTCGAGACCTAACCCCATGGCAAGAATGGCGTCCATCGAGGATCCCATCCCTGCCAGCTAAGTGGAAGCCTAACAGTGGGAGCATCTCAAGACTTAATCCCAGGGTCATAATGATGTCCATCAAGGATCCCGACCCTGCCAACTAGGTGGAAGCCTGATAGCGGGAGAATCTCGAGACCTAACCCCAAAGCAAGAATGACATCCATCGAAGATCCCAGCCCTGCCTGCTAAGTGGGAGCCTGACTGCGGGAGCATCTTGAGACTTAACCCCCGGGTCACAACGATGTTCATCAAGGATCCCGGCCCTGCCAGCTAGGTGGAAGCCTGACAGCGAGAACATCTCGAGACCTAACCCTAGAGCAAGAATGACATCCATCGAGGATCCTGACACTACCAGCTTGGTGGGAGACTTAAAGTGGGAGCATCTTGAGACTTAACCCTATGGTCATAACGATGTCCATCGAGGATCCCGGCCCTGCCAGCTAGGTGGAAGCATGGCAGCGGGAGCATCTCGAGACATAACCCCAGAGAAATAATGACTTGTATTGAGGGTCTTATCCCTGCCAGCTAGGTGGGAGCCTGACAGCAGGAGCATCTCAATACTTAACCCCAGAGTCATAACGATGTCCATCGAGGATATCGGCCCCGTCAGCTAGGTGGAATCCTGACAGCAAAAGCATCTTGAGGCCAAACCCCAGATCAAGAATGACGTCCATCGAGGATCCTGGCCCTGCTAGCTAGATTGAAGCCTGACAGTGGGAGCATCTCGAGACTTAAGGTCGACCTGATGATCATGGTCTGCCACACTCTACTGTAAAAAGAGCTGGAGAGTCAAAAGATTTCATATTCATCCAAGGAAAAACGTACATGTTTTACGGATAAAAATGTTTCAAATCATCACCGCTCGAGGTGTTACTTATGGTCTCACCCTCCACATTCCGAAGATGATACCCCCTGATCTCAGCACTTCCTCTATGATATATGGACCTTCCCAGTTGGGGTTAAGCTTCCCCACTACGTCTGATCTTCCTGTTACATCCACCTTCTTCAGGACCAAGTCCCCTTCCGCGAACTGTTTCAACCTGACATTCTTGTCAAAGTACTTAGCCATTCTTCATTTGACCTCTTCCTTCCAGATGGCTGACAGGTCATGCAACTCCTTCAGTATATCCAATGAGAGCCGGAACTCACCCTCATTCTCGGCCCTCCACACTTCCCTACCCCTTCTGCCTCAACTACCCGAGGAGTCTGAACCTTGAATTCAACAAGAAGTACTGCTTCGTAGCCATAGGAGAGTTTGAAAGGTTTCTCCCCTGTGGTCGTGTTTGGGGTGGTCCTCAATGCCCATAGGACTAAGGGAAGTAATTCTACCCAGCTCCACTTCAAGTAATCAACTTTATTCTTCAAGAGGTTTACAATTATCTTGTTTGACGCCTCTACCTGCCCGTTGCTCCATGGGTGGTGGACCGAGGTAAATCTGAGGTCAATCCCAAGCTATCGACAAAAGGTGATGAACTTTATGCTAGCAAACTGAGGCCCATTGTCTGTGACAATGGACTGGGGCAGTCTATGGAAGAAGATGATCTCACCCCATACAAAATTCCTGATTACTTGGGAGGTCACCTTGGCTAGAGCCTTCACTTCCAACCACTTAGAAAAATAATCGATCATGACTAATAAGAACCTCCATTATCCACTGGCCTGAGGGAAGGGTCCCACCAGATCCATCCCCTAAATGGCGAAGGGTCACGGTGTCCGATACTCTTGAGCCATTGAGCTGGTTGAACTTGGAGAGCTATGAACAACTGTCACTTGTGGAAATTCTTCGCGTACTCAACGGCATCATGGCCCAGGGTCGGCCAAAAATATCCTTGCCTTAATATCATCCCCTCTAGGATCCGGCTTCCAGAGTGACTCCCGAACTCCCCATAATGGACCTCTTCCAAAATCCTTGGGACCTCCCTCTCGGCCACGCAATGTGCCAACATCCCCGAGTGGGTCTTCCTATATAGCCGCATGTCGCGCATAAGGTAGTATGCCAACTTGTGCTTAAATTGCGTCTTCTCCATCCCCTCTGGGTACTACCCCGTGGAAAGGAAAGTTTCAAAAGGATCCATCCACGAGTGGTACTGGTCCACCACCATCATCTCCCCCTCCTCGATGGATGGGAGGAACAAGTCGGTGATGTTGCCACCCAATCGGGGTCCGTGCTTTGCCAATTGATCCAGCTGTTCATTTTCTTTCCTTGGAGCATGACGGATGGAGAATGTCTGGAACATGCATATTACCCCCTTCATCATTGCAAAGTACAACTGGAGAGTTGGTTCCCTAGCCTCAAACTCCCCATTGATATGGGAGTCCACCACCATGGAGTCTGTGAGGACCTCCACGTCATGCACTCCTAACTCCCTTTCCAAGTGTAATCCTGCTATCACCGCCTGGTATTCGGCTTGATTGTTGGTGATGGGAAAATATACTACCACTATTTTTTTAGATCTTTGCTCCTTGGGGCTCTCCAAGATCACCCCCACCCCTAAAGAATGCCTTCCTGAAGTGAAATCCCTTATCACGTTCCAAGGTACCGGACAACTGAGTTCCTCTGTCATCACCTCGACCACATAATCAGCAAGAAAGTCGGTCATCGGCTGGGCCATGATCGAGAGGCGGGGAACGAAGTATATGTCGAACTCACTTAACTCCAATGACCACTTCTCCAACCTCCCCGAGTGCTTTACCCCCTCAAAGATGTTTCGGAGAGGGTGGCCAGTCAGCACTAGGATGTAATGAAACTTAAAGTACGGTCTAAGCCTCCGAGCTGAGATGACCAGAGTGAAAGTCAGCTTCTTTAAGATCGGATGTCAGAGCTCCGCATTCCTCAAGACCCTACTCACATAATAGATAGGTAACTGCTTCTTCCATTCTTTCGGGACCAATATGAAGCTCAAGGCGTCGGCTCCCGCCCTAAGATATAGGGACAAGTCCTCCCCTTCCTTGGGTCCTTAGAGGAGCGTAGCCTGGGTCAACTACCACTTCAAGGCATGGAATGCCTCCTCGTAATCCTTGGACCACTTGAACTTCTGATCCCCCCCTCAACGCTTTGAAGAAGGGAGATCACTTTTCTCCTGCCTGAGAGAGGAAATTGCTCAGCCCGGCCAACTTTCTTGTCATCCTCTGGACCTCCTTAGCGTTCCAAGGTTACCCCAACTCCATGATTGCCTTGACCTTGCCAGGGTTGGGCTCTACACTTGCATGAGTAAGGAGATGGAATAGGAACTTACTCATGTTTGCCTTGAAGACAAACTTCAAAGGATTTTGCATCATCTTTTATTTTCGCAGTGTACTTAAGGACTCTTCCAGGTCTCGGAGGTGAGAGTCAACTTCCCGACTCTTGATCATGAGATCATCTACGTACACCTCAGATTTCTCCCCCTTCTACTCTTGGAAGACCCGATCCAACATATTTTGATATGTTACCCCCCCCCCCCCCCCCCCCGCATTCTTTAGCATGAATGGCATCATCTTGTAGTAGTAGCACTTATCCCCAAGGATGAAGGAGACATCTTTTATGTCGGGCGGGTGCATCCTAATTTGATGATAACCTGAAAAAGCATCTAAACAACTCATCACAGAAAAACCGACGGCTGAGTCAACCAGCACGTCGATCCGAGGTAAGGGATAACAATTCTTAGGACATGATTTATTTATATAGAAAAACCAACACACATCCTCCAACATTTGTCTCCTTTTTTAACCATTACAATAATGGAGACCCAGCAGGGGTATTGGATTTCGGATATGAAGCTGGCCTTGAGGAGCTTGGCCACCTCCTCCCGGATGGGCTCGACCAACTTTTACATTGTAGACCACTTCTTCTGCTAGTTGGGACGGGATTGTGTATCCAGGTGGAGATGATGGCAGGCAACGCCCGCATCAATCAACGGTATTTATACCATGCTCCACGCGAAGATGTCCATGTTCTTTTGGATGCATTCCAACTCCCTACCCTGGTCCTCCAGGCCCAGCCCCCCACTGATCCGCACCTTATCCACCCTGCCTCTTTGGGTGAGAACCTCCATCTCTACCACCTCCTTGCAGCCTCCATCCGGGACAGCTATCCCCACTCTCCAAAGACTCCCTCACCTATGACCGGGACATCCTCCTTGACTTCTTCCACGACCATCACCTCGACCGGCTCCTACAGAACTCCTTCTGCTACCTCCACCTAGGTACAGAACGTTTCCTCCACTTCCATCTACACCTATCCTTTGGCCTCCTTCTTTTATCGCTCTTCCATCCTCCTCTCCATCTCCTCGGCTCATTTCTACCAAGAGATGGAGTTCACCGCAGTGGCATAGCACTCCCATGCCACCTTGGGGTCTCCCTGGACCCCGACCTAAATGCCCTCAAAGTTGAACTTCAAGCACTGATGGAAAGATGAGGGCATGCAGTAGAAGGCACTGATGAGGGCTCATTCAAAAATAGAGTTGTAACTGCTGGGTGCATCCACGATGACGTACCTACAGTTTCTGGAATACACCCCCCCCCCCCCCCCCGGGTAACATGGAGTCTTATTCCTCCTTCAAATTCTTTCCTCCCTCCTGAGAACCTGAAGAGAGGTCCATCTGAGGAAAGCACCCTTCGGGCCTCCACCTTCATCGCTTCGAATGCCTTCGTGAAGATGACGTTGACCGAGCACCCGTTATTGATGAGGATCTGGGAGACAGTAAAATTCTCGATCGCGGTCTGGATGACCAACACGTCGCAAAAAGGATCCTCATAATCTGGCATGTCCTTCCTGGAGAAGGTGATCTTCTCCTCCAGAGATGGGGATATAGATGTGGAGGCGACGCTCAGGTGAAACATAGTATGAAGACTCGCCTTCCGGGCAGCATCACCCCCCACCTCCCCCCCTCCCCCCCTTCGTGGATCACTTCGATCCCTCCTTGGTTGCCGACATTGTCCCTATCCTCGCAACGGTCCTCCTCTCCCCTAGGAAGGACTGAAATTTATCTAATTCAAGCTTAGCTAATCACCTAGAGTGGGTGAATAGGTCTTTGAGCTTTAGTAAAATCTTTTGATGTTTTCAAAGTTGTTCTAGCTAGACCTTGTCCTTAAGTCCTGCAATAACAAATAAAAACAAGCACACAGCAAACACAAGCATTTATAGTGGTTCCCCAGTTGGGTAAATCCACTTTCCCTCCCACTTATCAAAATTATTTGTTGGACTCGGTACAAACTTCTTCACTATACTCCTCAAAGCTTACACCTAGGGCCCTCAGCCTTACACACAGATTCTTCACAGAATCCAACTTATAACCACAAGGGTTCCTACCTCAGAGCTCTACAGAACTCAGACAACTCAATTATCCACTGATCACCTACCACGGCCTTATTTTTAAGGCCTACACTCAGACACTTCAGCCCTACAGCTTCCGGCACACGACCCTACTCTAGGAGTGCTGCAGCACTCCTACAACTTAGTACCCTTTCAGGTACCTACAACTCAGCCTCCTCCAAGGCCTACAATCTCAGTGACAAACTTGTCTCCTACAGCTTAGTGACTCTTCAGTAACCTACCTCTGTCACAAGGACCTACACTCATGCTGGGAGGACAGCCCTACCTCAGATCCACACTTGGATCCTACCTCAGAGAACAACACTTTCCTACCTTAGGCACTTAAGCCCTATCGCTCAGATCCTAATTTGAATACTACCTCAGTGTCCCCAACAGGGCACCTACCTCAGTGACAAATTTGTCACCTACAGCTCAGGCACAAAGTGCCCTATACTCAGATTCAGGAAACCTGAATCCTACAGGAAATAAAATAGGATGTTAGAGAAAATAGAACAACTGACTCAGAGAAGTATCTCTGAGTCAAACTTGCTGGACTGAGCTTATATCAGTCCAGTCAACTTGTTGTAGAAGGAATTAGCCTTCTTCTACAACTAACACTTTATTGTTGCACAGGTCAGCAGCTATCGGCTTGTTGAAGAAATGTATCAGGCACATTGTTCTGATGAGAACTAACTTGCTAAACTTTGAAGTGTTTCATCTATCTTTATCTGCCCTCAGGCTATCTTGGCTAGACTTTAGCTTTCTAGCTTGATGGGGAAGAAGATGTCAGCCGCCTCTTTCTTTTCTCTTTCTATATTTTCTACATTTGATCGCCGAGTATTCGTTAACCATAATTCCTTTATAGTTTTCCTTTTTATATTTGTTGATTTGAATCAACGGCACAATAGAATGTGGGCTCACCAAGGATTGGTGAGAGCCATCTCGATTAGAAAGGGACAAAACATCTTCCAGCGCTGTAGCAGGTTTCCCGGAACGGCTTCCTGCAAATTTAACTTTGATGACGTCAGCTGTGGTCATCAACATCTGGACTTAAAAAATTTTTCCAGAATCCCATCAAGCGTTGAGTGATGTTAAGACACTCAATTCCATCAGCCTTGGCTCTCAGCACTTCTAGACTTCGAAATTTCCCTGGCTTTGTCTCAGCAGTTTTATCTCAGCGGTCTCAGCAGTTTTTCATTATTAGCTGAGACATGCCTTTGTCTCAGCAGTCTTAGAGGTTTTGTCTTTTAACTGTCTCAGTGCTTACTTCTTTATTAGAAGTATTGAGTAAACCTACTTCACTCAACGCTTCTAGACTTAGAAAAAATCCAGCTAGGTTTATCTCAGCTGTTTACCTCTTAACTATCTCAGCGCTTCCTGCTTTATTAGAAGCGCTGAGTGAATCTACTTCACTTAACGCTTCTGGACTTAGAAATTTCCAGCCAATTTGTCTCTGCTGTCTCAGCCATCTCAATGCTATCTTCTCAGCTATCTCAGTTGTCTCAGTTGTCTCAATGCTATCTTCTTAGCTGTCTTCAGCTATCTCAATATTATCTTCCCAGCTGACTCAGCTGTCTCAGTGGTCTCAACTTTATCTTCTCAGCTGACTCAGCTGTGTCAGCAGTCTCCACGCCTTCTTCTCAGCGGACTCAGCGCTTTTTGCCTTATTTGATTTTTCTGCCTTTAGCTTAACAATTGTTGAGCTGAGTTCGATGATCTGTAAGCTGAGCTCGACGAACTTTAAGCTGAGCTCGACGAAAGTTGAAACTTTAACTCTTATGCTTATCCCATTGAATGTTGAGTCACGCTCGACGACTAGTGAGCTGAGTTCGATGAACTCTGAGCTGAGTTCGATGAAATTTGAGTTTACTGCACAACTCATTTTTCTTCACTTGTCCAATCATGGACTACCAACATTCATGAAACACACATCAAATACAATATGCTCCTTAGAATGATTGGTGATGCCCATTCAAATCCCGAGGAATATTGTAGGGCATAATTCCCAACAATCTACCCTTATTTGAAGAAGGCAGAACACACATCCATGCTAAGGTGAAACAACAAAAGAAATATCATGATAGGTCAATGAAACATTATCATGACAACTAGTCAACCCAGAATAGGAAAATGCCCCCTAGATGAGATGTCTTAACACTATGATTGACAGATCAATTGTACAGGTTAATTAACAATTATTTTCAGTGTGATGGTTAATTAATAACACAAGCTTTATTAATCATTAACAAAGTAAACATTATGATCAAGATGAACCTAATCACTAACTAAGCCAAATAATAGCAGCATACATGTGATTATAGGATTTTTATGAACGAATATCATATTTATCAATCACTGATATACACAGAGAGTTGCATAACAGATTTATCACCTCAATATGGACAGGGCCAAAACATATTAATTTCATTGATAAATATTTGAAATTTTTACATTGTTGATGATCATTACAAGACATAAATCACATAGAATAAAAGAAACTTAAGTTTTGCAGACTTTTATCATTTAATCTTTGAAGAACTTTCACCAGCATCCTTGGTTACAGCAGTCTTCCTCAAGTTATCAATTTTTTTCTTCAGCCTCTTGAAGTAAAGGAATGGCTTTGGAATACATCTGGAAGGTATTTTCTTGGGGTTGCTCTTCCTTACCAGATTCTCCATGAACACTTTTTACCTTAGGGAATTTCTTTCCAAATGTTTTATCAATTCCTTAGAAGGATATACACTATCAATGTTCTTCAAGATTTGTCCATGGCTTACCTAGGTATTGATAATGATGGAATCAGAGGCAACACTTAGCTATTCATAGTCTGGGTCATCTCTGTTCTCAACTCTCCTCTTTGCCATGAACTCTTCAGCAATTTAAGTTCCTTCCCTCTTTCTTCTGGCAGTAAGCTGTGCATCCTGTGCAATTCTGGCATGTGCAGGGAAGTCTAGGTCCTTTGGCCTCTTTCTATCCACGAGGGGTAGGTGACTTGAATGATATTGAAGGCTTGATCTTCAATGAGTCATGCTGCCTTAGCATGGTTGCTCTCCCCCTTTCTGTCCTCTTCAGATATTGTATTCTGTAGTTATGAGGTGTTGGCTTTAGTTTTGTTTGATAAAGATTGGAGGATTCTTTCATTGTCAGTGAGCATCTCATTCCTCAAGAGAATTGCCTGCTCCATGGAGTAGAGAGCAACCTTGTTGACATGCTTATTGACATGGTCTGCTACACTGTTGATCACCTCATCATTTGTACTCACATAATTCTTGACATATCTTATGTCAGCTGTAGTGAGTTTTTGGCTTGTGTCCAAAGATTCCATGAGGGTGTTCAGCTTAAGTCCAGCATTACCAGCCTTGTCAAATCAGGTGGTGACCTGTTTGTTTAAGTGTGATATTTCTTCTTTAGTTTCATTTACTTTAGCTGACATTTCATCCATCAATTTGCAACTGATAGATCAACATACTCCTTGAGGGCTGTGGTCTGAGCATCCATGAGTGCTTTAATTTGATTTAGAAATTCCTCATTGGAGATGAGTGTAGATGAAGTATGGCTCATAAGAGGAGCTATAGCATGTTGGGTAGGGATCTGAGAAGGCTCCCCCTCAACTACAGCACCTATAGAAGGAAACATTTCCTTAGTTATAGTTGTTTTAACATTATTAATTAAGAGAGAATGAGTTTTACCTGCCGTGGGTGCAGACTCAACTATCCTATTGACAACTTGATCCAAGTCTGTCAACTTCATTTGATCATTCTCCCCCTTAGACTGTGCATCCTTCTCTGTTCTTGACTTATTAAGATAAGTATCTAAAGTCTCAGGAGGCTCCCTGTTATCTTCTGCAGTAGGGATGTCTTCACTTGCTGTAATACCATCAGTATCAAGCATGTCTGCCTCATCTTCTGCAGTAACCTCTTCTTCAGCAGCATTCTTGGGCACTTCTCCTAACCTTGGGCTGGCATGGATTTTATCAACATACACAACAGCATCCTGGAGTTGAATGTTTGCAAAGGATTGACTAAGAGATAAGTTAACCTGCAAACTAGCATCAGCTGGAGAGGATGATCCAAGCACTAGTTCAGGGATGGAAGTTCTTTCTTCCTCAGTAGGTTTCTTCCATATATCTTTAGAGGAATCCTTTATTCTTGATGGTCAGCTCATTGGTAGGTCTCTAGTGAATTTGTCCAAGGTCTTTATGTCCATCCTTTTTAGATAGTGAATCTTCACCCCCTGTTCCTGTGTGAAAGTGTCAGGATAGGTGTTCACTAGGTATAAGGAAATAATTCTTCCCATGATTGGAGAGGATATGCAGTCTACTATTCTCTAATAGATGAGAGAAGACCATGAGGTCTTTCTGTTCAGGATAATTCTATTCATAACTTCAAACATGAACCTAGAAATGGTGTCATGTGATCCAGGTTTGCAGATAAGGTCTTTCCCTACAATGTCTGCTAGCAGTTTTCCTCTGATTGAAGAATTTTCTTTTCAGAGACCGAGATTTGGCCTCATTATATCCACATCATGTGAGAGCACTATCTCTGTCCGTGTCGGCGAGCTCATATTCCTCGATAGGGTTGACGGAGGGTATATGGAAGGCCTTTCCTAGTCTCTTAGGGTTTACCTTTATTTTGATATCGTCAATCTTAGACCTAAGAGAGTTTTGAGATGGGGACATCTTAATGTTTGATAAGAATTTCACAACCTCATTTCTAAGAATGGTGGATGGTTCAAAAAGGGTGTCTTGCAAGCCTGCGACCTCAATCATTCTTAACACGGCTTTAATCTCAGGAGAGGCATGATTGAATCCATCCCTCACTATTTTGTATCCATCCTGAAGCTCCTTGATGACATTTGGCGCCATTGTAACTGAGCAGCAAGACGCTGAGATGGTTTCAGTCTGGATGGCTAGTGCTAAGTCTTTAGAGTGTGATGTGGCTTTTTTGTTTCTTGTCGCATTTATATATGTAATGAAAAATGTTAATTAATTTAATTAAAATTTTCATTTGACTATTAAATTAAGTATTTTAGACTTTACGGCTTACTCAACGATTCCTGTTATGATACAGGGCACTTAGTGCTTTTACTATATCCCTCTGCTTTTCTTCTATTTGTTCCATGCATGTTTAATTAGTGGCTTCCATTATCGATTAGTTGTACAATTTACTTGACTTAGTAAAACTTTTGTCAAGTTAAATAGAGGGGGACCTAATATGTCAATGGGCCTAGTTCTATAGGCACCCAATTTGTGCATTGTTTTGCCTTAAAGCTTGCTAATATGTTATTTGAATTTTTGAGTAAGCCTACAAAAATTAATAGTGTGAATAATTGAAACACTGTTGTGCCAGATTAGATTTATCTTGAGCACAACTAACATTACATAACAAATGGTAAACTTAATCTCTATATAAGATGGGGAGCTATACCTTGAGGCTGGCTTCCTTTAGCTTTTGAGGATAACTTACTTGACAGCCTCAACCTTAATTTGTTGCTTTTTCTAGAGCATATTCCAAGAGCAACTATCCTGTCCCAGTCATTTCCATGGAACACCCATTGTCTAAATACCAAGTCTCAATTTGACAGGTAGTCTGACTATCCTGCAAATCTGAATTCTTTTTCACTTAGGCACCCAATGATAATTGGGTCCTAGGTGATGTTGCGCCGTCCTAGGAGCCTACACGTGTGACTTCGAGTGTTCTCTCGCCACGATAAACAACCTCGCACTACACGCTAACAAAACGCAGCAAAATACAATTTGGTTTATTTATCTCACGCGCCAACGTTCGGTTAGCCAATCCGACAGAGATCGAACCACGACTAGAGGTCGAGATCCGATCAAGCTAAAGGGACGACTATTCGCATCCGAGCAAGCGATGTTGTACCAAAGAAAGATCCCACCAATAAAATATCGATTCGCAAAAACGGTTGATCTTTCCCCAACAAAAAAATAACGAGGATCGCCAATCCTTCCGAGAGTATTCAAAAATCAAACGAGAAATCCACAGATCTATCAAGAAAACGCCGCGAAATTTTGTCTGTTTCAAAAGTCACGCAAAAATCGTCCACCACGCAAACAATCTAGGAAAGGAAAAAGAACTCTTGTGTAGAAGTTTCGTTACCCCTCTCAAAATAGTAGATCCGAGATATTGGATCCGCTAGAAATGATCGTCTCCTTTGTACCCCACGGAAGATGCGTCCAAGGATGGAGGAACTCGTCCGTCTTCCCCGCTTTGCACCGTGTCGATTCACCCGAACCCTTTTGGTGCTTGCACTCCTTTGCCTCCACCAAGGTTGGCCGGTTATGGTGGAAAGGGTGAAGAGAATTGTGGGAGAGGTTGTGTAGTAGGAGGATGGAATGAGATTGACGGAGAAGTGAAGGGATGGTGAAGAGAGGGAGACCGAAACCTTGGAGGAGAAGACTTTCAAGAGAGGAAAGGAGGGGGGTGGCGGTATCTAGGAGAGAGAGAGAGAGATGAATGGGAATTTAGGTTTAGGAAGATTTCTTGTTTAGCAAGCAATTCAAATTATCTCCCATTATGATTAGAATCTTAGCCTTATATAGGCCTTACAACACAAGCGCTAATAGCAGTCCAAAAGTAGTGCTAAATGCACACCAAAAGTTCAAGATAATAAAATACAAACCATAATTAAATTCAAACATAAAATAAGAATTAATTCTTGTGGCATGGACGAAGATTGTAGCCGTTGCCGCCACGGCGCCGCAAGTCTTTAGCCGGTGGGCCAACATCATCATCATCCGCCGCAACTCCATGATCAACCAATGCGCCATGCACGTCATCTTCATCATCAGGTTGGCCGTCATGGTGGCGGTCGCCATCAATCCTCCCCCGCTCAAACGGACTCATCACCGATGAGTGGGCAGGAACATAACGGCGTAGTAGATCCGCATCAAGGAGCTCCACCTCCGAAGCCAAGAGCTAAGAGTCGTCCGACGCAGGACGACCACGCCAACGAATCAAGAACCTGTGAACGTCATATTGGGTACTGTATCCACAATTACCTGAATTTGAGGAAGCCACCTGTCAAGCTAAGATGAATTCACAATGTATTTGATGAATCCTCTCAAGTTGTGCTTGCAGTTCTTCCACACTAAGTGCACACCAATGTCAGGGTTCAGTAGGTCAATATACACGGGTCTGCACGACGTAATCCCTCGTTGAGCAGATCAGTGTGTTGGCCTACGTGTACTCTCTCTATTGGAGTGCACTTACTTTCAAGTACAGGGTCATTCATATGCAAGAGAAGACAAGGAGCATGGATGGGTCAAGGAGCAGCTCCTGGGTGGAAAGACGAAAATTCGTCCAAGGAAAATTCGACGAGAATCACCAAGTGATTCTCGCCGATTCGGCGAGAATCACTAGTGATTCTCGCCGAATCGACGAGAATCACTAGTGATTCTCGCCGAATCGACGAGAATCATTAGTGAGTATCGTCGACTCCTTCAGGCTACCTCAAAACGGTGCCAAGTAAGATTCGGCGAGAATCACTAGTGATTCTCGCCGAACCAGTGGTTAAGCAGTTCATGAATACCAAGTGAAAATCGTTGAGAATCACTAGCAATTCTCGACGAATCGTCAAGAATCACTTGGTGATTCTCGCCGATTCGTCGAGAATCACCTGCGATTCTCGCCGATTTTCACTTAGCATTTTCTCGGGATGCTGCTGGACCGGATTCTGCCGCTGGACTAGTTTGAACCGGATTTCGGGGTTATACCTGTGGGTCCCACAACGGTCAAATTAGTAGTATCTACAGTGTATAAATACATGGGTATTTTGAACAGTAAAGAGTGAGAATCAGAAACCGGGCCGCGACGTAACCCTAAAATCGCGATTCCTCTCCGCCGCCGCCGTCGCGCTCGTGCAAGTTGGTCGCCGCTGCTGATCGATTTTCTTCCCGATCTCCGGCGACAGAAGCTTAGCAAAGCTTGAGTCTCACGCGTCTATCCAGAGATCCCTTGTCTCTCGATTTGTTGATCGGGAAAAACTTCCCATCCGAATCGATCGAGACGACCGATCCTCGTGTGACCGTTGGTAGACCTAGCTTACTTCGCTACGAAGATTGGATCTCTATTTTTAGCAGCCGCTCATCATCGTAGCCGCCGATCCCGAAGCTAGCCGCCGCTCGTGTTGCCGCCGCCGGTTCAGGGGAGATCCTCTCCAAGAGAGACCAAGGTTGTAGACTTTTCGTTGACTTCACGAACACGTCGTCGAACGAAGAGGAACACCGTATTCTCCAAACGAAGCTTGTATCTCGTGTACATTCTATATTTACTTTTGTTGTAAAGGAACGTTTGTTCCGTGTTGTAAGGGTTGGGTGCAACCCGTTTTGTGGGAGTGTTGACTCTCACGTGTGGAAGGGTTCCTTCCATTAGTGCCGGGATTGGATTTCAATCCTGTTGGAGAAGAGACCGAGTCGTCCCTTGTTGGGAGATAGGTCGAAGGGGGAAAGTGGATGTACCCAAGTCGGGGAACCACTATAAATTGTCTGTGTATTCTGTGTGCTGTGCTTTTTATTTTTATTGTACAGGTACATTCGTAAATTCCGCAAAAGAACTACACGTCACCTATTCCCCCCCCCCCATAGGTGCATATAGTTGACACTAGGTGGACTTTCAAGTGGTATCAGAGGCAGGTTGCTCATCAAAAAGGTTAACACCTTGAGTAGAATCCTGCCACCAGTGTCAGAAGCATGGAGCTGGATTATGAGATACCGCCACTCAAACTCCTCGCATGCACAAAGGATTATTATCCCATCTGGAGAATGAGAGTGTCATTTCACCTTGATGCTATCGATGCTCGAGCATCCTTCATCCTGGAAGAGGGTCCGTTTATTCCCATGAAGACCTCCGACTCTGGGATCCAAGTGCCCATGGGCATTGCTGAGATGTCAAAGACGGAACTATCACTATTTCACTTGGACGAGAGGATTCGTCAAATTATCATGGATATCTGGTCTGGAGCCTCTCGCTCTAGATTGGAAAAATGTAGAACGGCTAAATCTCTGTGGATGATGATCTCAGAGCTGATGGGGGGGTCAGAGAAAGCTGGAATATGCTGTCAATCAGAGGATGAAGCGTATGTGGGGGTCCTCACTTCTGAAGATGAAGGCAAGGATCCCTCGGATTGCATCAGAGCTCTAGTGTCCGTGTGAGAGACTGAAGACGACAGTGAGGAAAGCAGCTCTGATGTGGATGAAACAATGTTCACTGGATCTAATGACAATAACACATAAGAGCAGGTAACTTCTTCATCCTTCCCCGTATCTCTTGAAATTTCTGAAGACAGGAGCTGCCCTCCTTCAGAAAATGCTGATTCGCTGAAGAGAGCCCTTCAGTCAAGCAACCTACTTGCTGAGGAGCAAGCTCAAGAGATTGCTCGACTGAAGATCTTGTTGGTTCTCCAATTGGCATCCAACAAGGCCAAGGAATCTAAGATCTCAGCTCTAGAGAGTAGTCTAGAGAATGAGAAAAGAATAGTATCAAACTTCTCCAAGGTTGATGTCATTAAGAGAAAGCAAGAAAACGGGTGGATCTCTCGGATTATCAATTCGTGGAGAAATGGGGAAATGGTATTCCGACCCCCCACTCCAAGCAGGAAGGCAACTCATCATGCCTTCAGGTATGACCACAGGAATAGTCGTGGTCACTGCAAGGGTGATCTGTCCCCATGTGGAGACACCCGGAGTGCAATGGCCGGCATGGCCACCCACGAGAGAATACCTAAGGCTCATTCTGAGCCCTTTGTATTCACTGCCACTGCCTCAACACAGTGTGGATCTACATGTACCAGCTCACAGAAGACTTCTCACCACTCGAGGACACGGGATAGAGAGGATAGAAGTCATGATGTCAGGCTCCATGGGGCCTCAGTAAGGGAGATGCCTGAAAGAATGGCACCACCTTCCCGGCCTCATAACGCTCACAACATGCATTCTTTCCACCCTTCCACGTGTCACGATGGAAGAGGAATTTTTGTGACAAGATCATGCCCTATCCCGTTTAGACCTAGGACCGTGACTACATCAGTCACTAGATCAGGTCGGAAACAACGATACAACATTCACCCATATTGGTGCTGCGGCAAAGTGGGGCACTTTGCCATCGACTGTTGGCACAACCCCTCTGTGCCCACGGCAAGGGCTTATCCATATTCTCGGGACAGAGGTAGTCTTCCAGACAGGTTTTCTGAAGGAAGGCAGTTGCGTGCTTGTGCTAACAGGAACCTAGGACCCAATATGATTTGGGTTCCTAAGGTAAAGTAATTCTTTCTTGCAGGGTAGTCTAGGTTCCCGTGAATATGATGGGAACTAGACAGTAGGTGGCTCAAGACTAAATTGGAACAAGCGTCTGCAATAACAAATGTGATATCTACTTGAGCATACTCACATTGAGCTCCTAATATGTTCTACCTGTGGGACTTAAACGTTGACTCTCAAAATCCCAGGTACTCATGATCAGTTCCAAGACTTGAGTCGTTTTCAATTGACAATTACCTATATATATATATATATCCTTATATACAGATACATCTTTGTATATTAGTGTATGTATGCATATCTAAGGATAGGTTAACTCGATACATGCAAACCTTTATACATCAATAAAAAGTTAACAAAGATATGTCATTGTGAATCTCGACAACTCACAATTGACATCAAGAAGTGTTTGGAGAAGCCTCGCTCAAATCCAAATAGATTGTCTTTACAATAAATATGTATTTATCGTTCTTATATTGACTTGACATCAGAAGAATTCGAAAATGTTGCAATGCTTCCTAACGTGGAAATTCCCAGTAGAGAAACCTTTCAAGTTCGGATTAGACAAATCCCGCCGACCCATTATATACTCGGAATCTTGGTATCATTTTTATACTTAGTAAAGAAAACCGCCGAAAACCCTTCAATTTCGAAACCTCGGATCCTTTCAATTCCTAGTAACGAAAACCCTTCAATTTCACCTTATATACTAAGAATCCCGCCGAAGAATCCCGCCGAATCCCGCCGAAGGAGCTCGCCGACCGTTCAACTTCCTTAAGTATCCCGTCGAAGGGGCAAGCCACACGAATCCCGCCGACCTTCGCAGAAATCACGCCAAGTCACAAGGTTTCTTCTGCCGACCCACAGGAAGCTCGTCGCACTGCCTACGCCAAATCCCGTCGAATCACGCCGACTCTTCCCATTCCCACCGACTCGCGGAAGCACGCCAAACCTCGCCGACTCTCCTCCGCTGGACACTCGCCGAGGGGCAACTAACCGCCGCAAGGGACACTTACCGGAAGGACACCTCGCCGACTCCTGCTGGAAAGCTCGCCAAATCCGTCTCCATCAAAGGTTTCCCGCAAGAATCTCGCCGAAGCTTTCACCGACGAACTCTTCAAGTTTCGATTCTTCTCCACTCGAACTAACTCACCGTATACGCCCTTAGGTAACCTCTTCCTCACCCATACTTGGACGCTCTCACTAGTGACGCTTTCTTTTTGAATGTTCATTAACGCTTAGAGTAGGGCGTCTCTCTCTAGATCTACGATGGCTCCAAGGACAACTGCTGGGTTGATCACTGGTTGCGAGCTTGTTCGGACTGGGTTCTCTCACGCCTCGGATGAATTCCGCAACATCATTCTGATGCTGGAAGAGGCTGGGCTAACATTCATCTTGGAGCACCCTCGCAAAGTTTTGGACAAAGAGGTACTGGAGTTCTTCGCCACCGCAAGACTCCGAAAAGGCGACTCACTAATCAAAAGCAAGGTGGCTGGGGCAAAGGTCAAGCTGTCTGCCAGCAAGCTGACTCGCTACCTGCAGCTTTCTAGCTCGGAGCAGGAGGACTATCTGGAGGACGAGGACAAAACCAGAACTCTGTTATTCTGCGGTCTCCCATGAGGAACTCGGTCAATAAAGAGAAAGGATATGAATGACGAAGGGAAGCTCCTGTCTGACATTATTGGAAAGGTGCTCATCTGCAAGTCGGGCTCTCATGACCATATCTCAGGAGATATGTTCAAGATCCTGATAGCTGTTGTCTGCCATAAGAGGTTCAACTGGGGGGAGTTGCTGTTCGAGAAGATCAAGGACACCTTGGGCACTTCGAGTTTTGGCCGCATCATAAGTATATATCTAAACCAGCTAAATGGAGACAAGTTCGACATGAGCAAAGGTGTCCCTCTCCACTACTTGAATAAGATGGATACAAGTGTGTTTGATCGATGGGAGAGGCGTATTGGGCAGCCTGCAGTGGAAGAGCAACAGGGAGTATCTCCAGCAGTCACCCCCGGTGAAATTCCTGATACCTTGACTGCAGGAATCGAGGGGGAGCCTCTACCCCCTCATACGGATGTAGTATCTGAAATCGCCCAGGTGGCCAGGGATGCTGTGGCCGAAATTCAAGAAGAAAGTGACACTGTACTGGAGACTGCTGACCAAGAATTGGAAGAGGCTGCTGATATAGATTTCTTGGATGATGATGGAGAGGAAGATGAGAATGAGGGACATGAAGTATTGGAGGGTCCGGATCTTGTTGAATCTCCATCTGAAAAGCATGCACCAGTGGAGGGGGAGTCAGATAAATCTCCAGAGGCCGCCAGTATTCCTCCTTTAGAGACTGTGACTGTATCCAGCTCTACAAATGCGTCTGCTGAAATGCAAGGCCCACAAGTGCCTCCGGCTATTCCGTTACAAGATGAGCTAGCCACTCACACTGTCAATATCATTCAGGGCATTGTGAATGAACTTAAAGCCTCCTTTGATGAAGCTCAGAATAAACTGCTGAACAGGATTAAGACATCTGAAAAGCTCATGCTCAAGAATATGGTGGAGATCAACCATAAACTGGATGTGATGGAGAAGAAATTTGAAGAAAAGTACACCGAGGCCGGACAAGCTGTCACACTTCTAATGGCCGGTTTGAAAAAGAATACTGATACTCTTGCCGTCGTCAATCAGAATGCTCATGTTGTACCCAACAACATTCAAAAGTTTGACGGTAATATGGTAACTCTTAACGCCAATCAGCAAGCCTTGGTCACTGAGTTCTCCCGGACCACCAAGCATATTGATGACTCCCTGCACTCATATGCTAACTGCATCGCTGTCGAAGCCAAAAAGGGGGAGAAAGAGTATATAGCTAAGTTGGTCGAGCTTCAAGAAAGCATGAGCACAAACTTCGCACAATCAAGCAAATATGTCTATGAGAGCTGCTGGTGGATGCTCCAACAGGCGTTAGGTACGTTAGGCGTCGTTCTGCCTGACAATCCTGCAGGTATTCATGTTCGTGAGACATCTACGGCCGCTGAGGGAGTAGGTGCTGCTGAAGGAATAAGTGCAAGTGCTGCATATGTTCCCACAAATGAAGCTGATGCTAGGGCTCTCTCCAAAGCTAAACTGAGGAGCATGTTTGACCAAGAGGCTTTAGCAAAAGCCAGGGGAAAGAGAAAAGCTCAAGAAGGGACCTCCAAGGAGACACTGGCTGAAAAGAGAACTCGAATGAGTGAGGAGGATGTATGAAACGAAAATTGGAGTCCAGTTTCAAGGAACATCATCTTAGACACCTTCTGGCTGCAAGAAAGAGGAGAGATCAATCGGAACGAAGTATACAGCCAGTATGAGTGGAAATTGCACAAAACGTTTGAAGCGAAACGCAACATCTTTTTCAGAAACAACTCGGATGCAGATAAAGTTCCTCCTCCTAGGTATTACCCGAAGCCCAAAGAATACATGGAGAGGCAAAGCAAGAAGTACTTGGCTCAAAATCTTAAGGGTGACTTAGCTAAGGAAAAATAGTCAATAATTTATAGCTTGTCACTTTGTCTTAAGAACATTTAATGATTATTATTATCGTATAAACAATTCTGAGATTATATGTGTATATATTTATATTGGTATATATATTAGAATTTGTGAATGACTCAAGTCCTGATCTGTTTGCTCATACTCTCTTGTGCTGTGTGTTTAGATTCTGAATGCTATATTTATTATTTGATTGGTGTTATTCATCTTAGCTAGTAGGGTTTTGGCTTCGTCAAATAGGGGGAGATTGTTGGGTACTGTATCCACAATTACCTGAATTTGAGGAAGCCACCTGTCAAGCTAAGATGAATTCACAATGTATTTGATGAATCCTCTCAAATTGTGCTTGCAGTTCTTCCACACTAACTGCACACCAATGTCAGGGTTCAGTAGGTCAATATACACGGGTCTGCACGACGTAATCCCTCGTTGAGCAGATCAGTGTGTTGGCCTACGTGTACTCTCTCTATTGGAGTGCACTTACTTTCAAGTACAGGGCCGTTCATATGCAAGAGAAGACAAGGAGCATGGATGGGTCAAGGAGCAGCTCCTGGGTGGAAAGACGAAAATTCGTCCAAGGAAAATTCGACGAGAATCACCAAGTGATTCTCGCCGAATCGACGAGAATCATTAGTGAGTCTCGTCGACTCCTTCAGGCTACCTCAAAACGGTGCCAAGTAAGATTCGGCGAGAATCACTAGTGATTCTCGCCGAACCAGTGGTTAAGCAGTTCATGAATACCAAGTGAAAATCGTTGAGAACCAATAAGTGATTCGGCGAGATTCACTAGCGATTCTAGACAAATCGTCAAGAATCACTTGGTGATTCTCTCCGATTCGTCGAGAATCACCTGCGATTCTCGCCGATTTTCACTTAGCGTTTTCTCGGGATGCTGCTGGACCGGATTCTGCCGCTGGACTAGTTTGAACCGGATTTCGGGGTTATACCTATGGGTCCCACAACGGTCAAATTAGTAGTATCTACAGTGTATAAATACATGGGTATTTTGAACAGTAAAGAGTGAGAATCAGAAACCGAGCCGCGACGTAACCCTAAAATCGCGATTCCTCTCCGCCGCCGCCGTCGCGCTCGGGCAAGTTGGTCGCCGCTGCTGATCGATTTTCTTCCCGATCTCCGACGACAGAAGCTTAGCAAAGCTTGAGTCTCACGCGTCTATCCAGAGATCCCTTGTCTCTCGATTTGTTGATCGGGAAAAACTTCCCATCCGAATCGATCGAGACGACTGATGCTCGTGTGACCGTTGGTAGACCTAGCTTGCTTCACTATGAAGATTGGATCTCTATTTTCAGCAGCTGCTCATCATCATAGCCGCCGATCCCGAAGCTAGCCGCCGCTCGTGTTGCCGCCGCCGATTCAGGGGAGATCCTCTCCAAGAGAGACCAAGGTTGTAGACTTTTTGTTGACTTCACGAACACGTCGTCGAACGAAGAGGAACACCGTAGTCTCCAAACGAAGTTTGTATCTCGTGTACATTCTATATTTACTTTTGTTGTAAAGGAACGTTTGCTCTGTGTTGTAAGGGTTGGGTGCAACCCGTTTTGTGGGAGTGTTGACTCTCACGTGTGGAAGGGTTCCTTCCGTTAGTGCAGGGATTGGATTTCATTCCTGTTGGAGAAGAGACCGAGTCGTCCCTTGTTGGGAGATAGGTCGAAGGGGGAAAGTGGATGTACCCAAGTCGGGGAACCACTATAAATTGTCTGTGTATTCTGTGTGCTGTGCTTTTTATTTTTATTGTGCAGGTACATTCGTAAATTCCGCAAAAGAACTACACGTCACCTATTCCCCCCCCCCCATAGGTGCACATAGTTGACACTAGGTGGACTTTCACGTCACCATCGGGAGTTGGAAATAGAGCATCCTGCAAAATCCTGTCAGTCAAGAAAACGGTCCGGGGGAACCTTGGAAATGCGTTAGGCAAAGAAGAAAAAAAGTTTCATCATCAGTAGGCGGCATACCTCCCGAAGAGTCCGCAGGAGAGAACGATCCAGAAATAATCTCACCACCCCCCTCCCCCCCCCCCCCCACCATTAGAAGATGTAGTGGAAATATTAAACGTCGAGACAGAAAGTTCAGGTGGTGGAGCGACATAAAGCGTTAAATCGGAAACGTTAAAAATAGGGGAAATTCCCCAATCAGCGGGTAACTGTAAGAAATATGCATTTTCGCCCAACTTTTTCAACACTCGAAAAGGACCGGCTCGCCTATTCGCCAATTTCTTTATAGCGCCCAAGGGCATCCGTTCAGGGGAGAGACGAACCATTACCAAATCTCCAATATTCAAGGGGACAGCTCGCCGATGTACGTTGGCATTCGATTGATAAATAGCATATTGTTTAGCTAGCGTCTCGCTAATGTGCTTATGGAGATTGTGGACGTGCGAGGCAAAATCTCGAGCGAATTGACTAGACTTAAAAGATGGTGGTAATGGGACCAAGTCAAGAGGCACGGGCGCCTTATAGCCATGAACGATCTCGTTCGGAGACAGACCGGTGGACCTATTCCTTGAATTATTATAAGCTATTTGAGCATGAGGAAGGATAAGGTCCCACGTACCTTTATGATCGCCCACTAAGCAACGAAGCAAACTACCCAAGCTACGATTAACCACTTCCGTTTGCCCATCTGTTTGGGGATGATAGGTCGATGAAAACAGCAATTTTGTACCCATAAGCTTCCAAAGTGTTTTCCAAAAATAGCTTGTAAATTTAACGTCCCTATCAGACACTATCGTTTTGGGGACGCCCCGATGCGCCACGACCTCTTTGAAATACAATTTAGCAACATGAGAGGCATCGTTGGTATTGTGACTAGCAATGAAATATGCCATTTTTGAAAATCGATCAACGACGACAAGGATGGAATCGTGTCTCCGAAATGTCATGGGTAGACCCAAAATAAAGTCCATACTTACGTCCTCCCAAGGAACAGATGGAATAGGGAGTGGGGTGTAAAGACCGGCATTGGTTTTGTTTCCCTTCGCTAACTGACATACGCGGCAACTCCCTACGATTTTATTGACCATTGGTTTAAGCCCCGGCCAAAAGAATTTATCTTCCACTAGCGTTATCGTTTTATCCTGGCCGAAATGTCCACCTAACCCTCCACTGTGCAGCTCCCATACAATGATGTGGCGGAGTGAAGAGCGGGGAATACACAATTACGTATGCTTGAATAAACAACCGTCACGAATGTAGTAGGCTGAAATAGTAGAGGGGGTCTGTTCCTGAGCGGCTAAATAAATATCCTTAAAATTCGGGCATAAGACATACTCGTCCTTAATGCGTTCAAATCCTATTACCGTCACCTCCATTTTAGATAATAATAGAGTGATACGACTAAGGGCGTCCGCCACTCGATTTAACGTACCCTTAAGGTGCTTAATAATGAATGTGTACTCCTGAAGATAGGAGACCCATTTGGCGTGCCGAGGGCTGATTTTACTTTGAGAGTTTACAAATTTTAGCGCCTCATGATCCGAGAGGATTACAAATTCTTTCGATATGAGATAGTGTTGCCAATGTTGGAGACAATGTATCACGGCATAAAACTCACGATCATAATTAGAGTAATTTAATTTTGGGCCTGCAAGTTTCTCGCTAAAGTATCCGACCGGATGTCCCTCTTGACTTAACACTCCACCAATTCCTATCCCTGAAGCGTCGCATGATAATTCAAACACTTTACTAAAATCCGGCAACCGTAGTAGGGGGGCTTCGGACATCCGATCCTTAATCATTTGAAATGCGCTAGTGGCCGATTTGGTCCATATAAATTCACCGTTATTCATACACTCAGTGATTGGTGCCATGATACTACAAAAATTGCGAATGAATCGTCGATAGAACGTGGCCAATCCATGAAAACTCCTAACTTCCCTAATATTTTGCGGTTCCGGCCACTCTCTAATCACTTGGACCTTCTTAGGGTCAACATGTATACCCTCAACGTTCACTATGTATCCTAGAAATTCCACGGAAGTCACACCGAACGCGCACTTCTTAAAATTAATATATAAGTTCTCTTGGCGCAATGTAGTACGGATTGTCCGCAAATGAGTTTCATGATCGCTCGGCGAGGTACTAAACACCAAAATATCATCGAAATAGACTACGACAAATTTTCCCATGTATGGCTTAAATACTTGAGTCATTAACCGTGAGAAAGTACTTGGTCCATTGGTGAGTCCCTCTCCTAGCACTAACCACTCGTAAAGCCCGTCTTTAGATTTAAAGGCCGTTTTCCATTCGTCTCCCTCCCGAATCCTTATTTGGTGGTAACTACTCTTTAAATCCAATTTTGAGAACACGGTGGCACCGGACAACATATCCAATAGATCGTCCAGACGGTGGATGGGAAACCTATACTTGACAGTCATTTTATTGATGGCCCGGTAGTCTACACACAACCTCCAAGACTTATCTTTCTTCAGGACCAACAAGGCAGGGACGGCACAAGGGCTTTTACTATGGCGGATAAATCCTTTAGCTAATAAATCGGAAATTAATATCTGTAGTTCATTATGTGCGGAGGGATTAAGTCGGTAATGGGGTAGGTTAGGCAAGGACAAGCCCGGGATGAAGTCAATTTCATGTTGAATATCCCTGATTGGTGGCAACTTGGAAGGTAAATCTTCCGGATAGACGTCCTTATATTCTTCCAATAACGTGCGCAGAGATAACGGTATGTTCTCTAAAGATGGTGAATCTTCCTGTACTTGTAGACATACTAACGCATATCTGACGCCATCTAGAAAGGTCTCACGTTTTAACTCCTTCCTACTTATAAGACTTATCGTTTTCCTTTCCGCAGGCACCACTGTGTCCTTGGACGCAATCGACGGGTCCTTAGGTGGTGTGGGTTTCAAAACAATGGTCTTACCATTGAACTTGAACTCGTAGGTGTTGGCTTTGCCAAAGTGGGTCACGTCATAATCATAAAGCCATGGACGTCCTAGTAGAACGTGACATACATCCATAGGGATGACATCACACCACACCTTATCGACGTAGTTCTTCACCGTAAGCGGTACCAAGCATCGCTTAGAAACTGCGATGGACATTTTGTTCACCCATGCTATCTTATACGGATGTGGATGCGGCTCAGTGACTAAGTGCATTCGAGTGATGGCATTCTCCGACACGATGTTCATACAACTACCGCTATCGATTATTAACTTACACCACTTGTCACCGTTCTTAAAATTTACCGAGAAGATATTCATCCGATTGTAATCGTCCGTCGCTCGCGGTGTATTCAGAATACATCTCATAACCCTCATAAATGAGTCGTCATCAATATCACTAGGCTCGGCGTCAGACTTAGTACCGGCTTCATAAACGATCTCGACGGAGTCAGACGTGGCGTCTAAAAGGGCTAGGGGTTTTCCCTTGGTGGGGCACTCACTAGAGTAATGTCCTTGGATTCCGCAAGAATAACAGGTGGCGTTGGTCTTATTAATACGCCCTATTGGAACTCTCTCACCAGTGGGGTTCTGGATGTTCCTAGCGGTAATGACCACGGAGTTCGAATCGGTTGATCGAAACTTTCCTTTGTCTCGCACGGAGGATGAGGGTGGGGGTCCTAAAATGGATTTTCCTTTTTGGAAAGCTCGTCCCTTGGACTTATAGGCATTGTGTTTTTCAATATCCAAAGCTGCATAAAACGTTGCGTTAAGATCCATGTGACCGTAACGCAGGAGCTTGCCTTGGATATCCGGCCTGAGCCCCTTACGAAAATGTGATAGTGTTACTTCGGGCATTTCCCGGACGTCGCATCTCACCATCATGTCCTTAATAAGTCCCATGTACTCCGCTACCGATTTGTCCCCTTGGCGAAGGGTGGCTAGCTCATCGAACATTTGGGTTCGGTGATACGCGGGGACATATTGGTCAGTCAATAATGCTTTCATGGCAGCCCACCCAATTGGGGGTACTCCATTCACGGTACCCAGTCGCCTCTCTTCGTTCAACCAGAATCTCTTGGCCCTACTCAGAAGCTTCATTCGTGCCACTCGCACCTTACACCGTCAGACAGGTTGTGCCACTCAAAGTAGCACTCGATCTCCATGATCCAATCTAGGAAAACTTGAGGATCTCCCATTCCATCGTAAGATGGTGGATGTAGTCGCACTGCCCTAGTTAAATTGAAATCGTCGTCCTGATCACGAGGGTGGTCTTGTCTTTCGTCGCGTTGGTTGGCGGGCTGTGGTGGGGGCCCCTGCCGATTTATCCCAAAGCCGGGAGCTTGAGGAGCCGCCTGATTTACGGCCAACCCTTGTATTAATTGGGTGAGTGCATCGAACCTAGCATTGAACTCTTCCCGAAGCGCCGCAATCGCTGCTGGCTGATTGTCTCTGAGATATCTGCAAAGAGAAAATACCAAACTAACAATTCATCAAGGCAAGTATACCTATCGAAATGCAGCTAGGGGACACAAGTGTCGTATTGAAATCCGGGAATAGTTGAGTAAGCTTACTCACACGAAATCTATTATTTTATCGACGACAAAATAAGGTTTGGCTAAATGTACTAAAAGAAGAGAACTACTTGTATGAACAGATAAAGAGAGCTAAAAGAGCGATTAACTTAAGCTTAGTAACGATGAAGGGAAAATGCACTCGATCAGAAATCACCTCGGCAAGAGTGGTTAGAAAAATACGATAAATAAACCTAAGCTAATTAGGGTAAAGGTCTTTGACCGTGGAGGTTCCATGAATATTGACACGCTTCTCTCGAAGGCCGTGCCTAACTGAGTTTAGGAAGGTCCGACCGACTTTCGCCTAAATCGGAGGCCTAAAACTCGCTTTACGCGGTGAACCCCTCTAATGGATTTTACTCCAATCCGGGAGATTTGAACGTCTGCCTCTCTCGAGGGGTACGAACAACTCCCTTTACTCTTGAGTGCTCATTTCAAACCTTCGGCCTCTCGGCTAGCCCAGAATGAAAGCAAAGGTGGAGAGTATATATCGATAATATACCTCCAACCCGTGATAAATCAAGAGTAATTCAAAGCTAAACCCTAAAAAGGTAAGGTAAGATTCAAAGCATCATAACCTAATCACTCGAACCTCGGATCAATTAGATCGAGTACATAGAGGATTAGTTAATCATGGTGAGGTGGAAGAGGGAGATGAGTAGAAGAAAAATACTGAAAACAGAGCAGGAACGAAAAAGAAAACAACACTTTTTATTTAGAGAAACAGTGATCTACAGCTTGAAAATGAGATTACAAGAACATGAAAAGGAAACTACACTATCATTAGCATCATACTACAGAAAGAAGCTAGGAGCTAATACAGGAAAAGCATAAAGCTAGAGCTACGAACTAGAAATGAAAATACATGCTTAAAAGTTCAGAAAAACAAAGGACAGAACCTCCCCTCTCAAAGCGAAAAGTTGTCCTAAAACCCCTGGAGTTGGGCTCTATTTATAGAATTTTTCGGGTCGGGTCACGCCCCCCTGTCACGCCCTGGTCGGGCGTGACCCTGGGGCGTGACACATTCGGCGCGACTTTTTCGGGCAGGAATTGAATTCTGACGGAGTTGTTGCGGTACACGCCCACCGGTCACGCCCTGGTAGGGCGTGACCCTGGGGCGTGTTCTTTGCGGCGTGACTTCTTCGGGCTGAAATTGAATGCTGGAGGTGACGGGCGAAATTGCTGAAGTACACGCCCATATGTCACGCCCGGGTCAGGCGTGACCCTGGGGCGTGACACTTTCGGTGCGACGGTGGGGCTGGAAAAACGAGCGCGCTGCGGCGATTCCTCGGAACCTGGGGACACGCCTATAGTACACGCCCGTGTCGGGTGTGTCACGGGCGTGACCGAGGGCGTGTACACTAAGTTTCCACGGAATGCAGTTTCGGACCAATTGCTTCATTCCTCTGGGTACACGCCCTAGGTACACGCCCTGGTAGGGCGTGACCTTGGGGCGTGTCACAGCAAACTTCGGCTGAAAGCCGTGAAAACCTGCAAAAAGCAGAAAAAATGCATAAGAGACAAAAATATATACAAAGGGGAATCAAAACAAGTCCTATACAAGACATGATTGGCTTTAAAACCCCGAAAATATCCTAATAAAATTGACTACAAACGTATTATCAAATTCCCCCAAGCTTAAGTTTTGCTTGTCCCCAAGCAAAGATATAAAGACAAGCTAATCATAAAAAGTGACTAATTCAAAAGGTTTTAATCATACTCACACAAGTACTATGCGAAATTCTAGGTAGGGAGAATGTAAAACGTAAATCTAAAACAATTATTTAGGTATGGTTTAACTTTTATAAACTTTACTTAATAAAAATAAATCATCCAAAATTTTGACGAAATTCTTTAAATATATTTAAGTAAGGCAATGAAAATGAAAAGAACGTATTGAGTTATTACTAGATCCAAGCAACGCATTAAAATTATATCAATTAAATAACAAAAATCTAAGTTTAAATCCAAAACTAAAGCTGATTTACTTTTCTTCTTTTCTTAGTTGTTAAATAAAATTAAAAAATTTGCGTGAATCAAAAGGACTTAATAGGACCGAAACGTTTGGTTTAGGAATATGAATAGGAGTGGAATTCAAATATAAACATGGAGGCTTAAAAATCACACTAAACCAAAACAACGAGTTTCAAAAAAAATAAATTTATTTTAAACAAAATATGTATAAATAAATTTATTTTTTTTTTCTCTTTATGATTATTTATCTCATTTTTTTTCTCATTTTTTTTCTCATTTTTTTTTATTATTTTCATTCATTTTTTTTTTTTTTAATACATTGCTTTTGAGTACACCTTGTTCAACAATATCTCCACAGATAAGACAAAATTTCCTATCAAACAAAATTAGCGTGATTAGATAGGTAGGAATTTGGGCTTTGGTGAAAATGAAAATGTGTGTGGAGTTTATCAAATGAATTTGGAAAAATGGCTCAAAAGCGGCTAACTAGTGGTAAAAGAGTTTAGGTTGGCAAGAAAGCTCAAACGTAAACAAAAATGGCCTAAATCATTTTCACGCATTTTTTTTAAAATTTATTTAAAACATAGAGTCGATAAATTTCAAAAAGCAAGTTCGAGATAATAAAAGAAGATTGATGAAATTATCTTGAAAATAAAAATAATATGTCACTTGGATCGTTCATATCTACTACGTAATTCAAAATATGTTCTTACAAAAATCATCTAAAGATGAAAAGGAAAATAGTGGATGATAAATTTTTAGAGAAAGTAAAGAAAATAAAGAACGGAAAACCATAATAGAAATGCACGTTGTAGAGAAATATTTTACCTTAACATGCTACCGTGAATTAGAAACACAGCATGGCCAACATTTTACTTGTGAAATATGATTAAAAAGAATGATTAGAAAAATTGTAATTAACTATGTTGTTTATAAAGAAGTTTGAGAAAAACAAAACATAAACATGGGGTACTTATTGAAATACCAAAATGCAGCTATATATATATAATATTTTGGTTGAAATTTTTTTTTTGAAATTTTGGATTTTTTTTGGGATTTTTACAAAACAAAAAGAAAACAAAAAGAAGGAGGAAGTCCTCCCCCAAGCTTAAAATCTACATTGTCCGCAATGGAGAAGGAGGTCGAAGAACGAGAGAAAAGTAAAGTACAGAAATAAAAGACAGAAATGAAAAGCAGGTACTTCCCCGGTTTTATTTTGCAGGGCAAGTTGAGTGATACCGCTCCTCCATGCCGGTGCTGTGGATCTTCATGAAACGTCGTCCGGCGGACTTTGGCATGGAAGCAGAACCGTTGGAGCAGGTGATCGCAGAAGTTTCAGCTTGCCGGAGCCAGTCGGGGCAAAAAGTGGAAAAGAAAGAAAACAGAAAAAGATAACTTGGGTTGCCTCCCAAGAGCGCCCTTTGTTTAAAGCGTCGTTTGAGCTCGACGCATCCAAATAAAATTGTCCCAAATATTGTTTTAAAAATAAGTTCGAATAAATGTCAAAGTTTGTGAGGAAAATAATGTTCAGATTAATCAAATGTCAGGACCGGAAAGATAGAGTTAACAGGGTGGAGACTGACATCATCACAGAAATACAGTTTAAGACGCTGACCATTCACCTTGAAAGTACCCTTATCCGGGTGAGAAATTAATACAGTACCATAAGAAAAGACTTCTAAAACAGTAAAAGGCCCAGACCAACGTGATTTTAATTTACCCGGGAATAAACGTAAACGAGAGTTATAAAGAAGCACTTGGTCGCCTGGCTTAAAGATTTTTTGGTGCCTAAGATGTCGGTCGTGTAAACGCTTCGTCCGCTCTTTATAAAGTCTGTTATTTTCATACGCGTAAGAGCGCCATTCGTCGAGTTCGTTAAGTTGAAATTTGCGAAAATCGCCGACAGAGTGGGGATCGAAGTTTAAAAATCGTAAGGCCCAAAAGGCGCGGTGCTCTAACTCTACGGGTAAATGACACGATTTTCCATAAACCAACCGATATGGCGTACAGCCGAGGGCGGTTTTGTACGCTGTTCGGTAGGCCCATAGAGCATCGTCTAATTTGGCGGACCAGTCTTTTCTAGAAGTTGAAACAGTCTTTTCTAAAATTCTTTTGATTTCTCTATTCACTACTTCGACTTGTCCGTTAGTTTGGGGGTGGTAGGCAGTGGAAAGCTTATGAGTAACGCCATATTTAGTTAGGATTTTTGAAAATTGTGCGTTACAGAAATGGGAACCCCTATCACTAACGATAGCGCGCGGCGTACCGAATCGAGAAAATAATTTTTTGAGGAAATTAACTACGACTCGGGCGTCATTCGTAGGAAGAGCTTGGGCTTCGGCCCAACGTGAAACATAATCAACGACAACTAAAATATACTTATTCCCGAAGCTAGAAGGAAAAGGGCCGACAAAATCAATCCCCCAGAGGTCGAAAACTTCGCACTCTAGGAAATAATTTTGTGGCATTTCATTTTTATTCGAAATATTCCCCGACCGTTGGCAACTATCACACCTACTCACAAAGGCATGCGCGTCTTTAAACAGGCTGGGCCAGTAAAAACCCGCGCTTAACACTTTGTGAGCGGTGCGAGCAGCTTGATAGTGCCCACCTGTCGGTCCTTCATGCAAATGTTTAATAATATCTAATCCTTCATCAAAGGAAACACACCTCCTGATCACTTGGTCTGCACAGACTTTAAAAAGATGCGGGTCCTCCCAAAAGTAGTTCTTCAATTCAGAAAAGAATTTCTTCTTTTGCTGAGATGAGAACTCTTTTGGGAGCACACGAGCCACTAGATAGTTGGCGATGCGGGCAAACCAAGGAGAAGTAGATGTGTTAATTATGAACAGCTTCTCATCAGGGAAATAGTAATGAAAAGAATTTTCATCTAATTGCTCGATAAACGGGTTGTCTAGGCGCGAAAGGTGGTCGGCGGCCAAGTTCTCGGCACCTCGCTTATCACGGATCTCTAAGTCAAACTCCTGGAGGAGTAAGACCCAGCGAATCAAGCGAGGCTTGGCATCCGTTTTAGAGAGAAGATATTTGAGGGCCGAGTGGTCCGTAAAAACAATAATTTTCGAAAGAGTAATATAAGGGCGAAATTTGTCAAATGCGAATACTACAGCTAAGAGCTCCTTTTCGGTTGTGGTGTAATTTTCCTGTGCAGATGTGAGAGTTTTACTAGCGTAATAAATGGGGTGGAAGTTTTTGGAAATACGTTGACCTAGTACGGCTCCCACCGCATAACTACTCGCATCACACATTATTTCAAATGGAAGATCCCACACCGGAGCTATCATGATTGGCGCATTGACTAATTTTTCTTTTATTAAATTGAAGGCAGCTAGACAGAGGTCATCAAAGATGAATGGGGCGTCTTTTTCTAAGAGATGGGTAAGGGGCTTGGTGATTTTGGAAAAGTCCTTTATGAAGCGGCGGTAGAAACCCGCATGACCCAGGAAACTTCTTATGGCTTTTATGTTCGTAGGTGGCGGCAGTTTCTCGATAACTTCTATTTTCGCAACGTCTACTTCAATACCCCTTTCAGAAATTTTATGTCCCAAAACTAACCCTTCCCTTACCATAAAATGACATTTTTCCCAATTTAAGGCGAGGTTAGTTTCTTCGCATCGCTCTAAGACTTTTTCAAGGTTTTCTAAGCAACTATCGAAGGAATTCCCGAACATGGAGAAATCATCCATGAAAACTTCCATAATGCTCTCTACGTACTTGTCAAAGATGGCGAGCATACATCGTTGGAATGTAGCTGGCGCATTGCACAATCCAAACGGCATTCTTCGGTAGGCGAAGGTGCCGAAGGGACAAGTAAACGTAGTTTTCTCCTGGTCCTCGGGGGAGATGGGGATTTGAAGATACCCCGAGAGGCCATCGAGAAAACAATAAAAGCTATGTCCGGAAAGTCGTTCTAAAATCTGATCAATGAACGGCAAGGGGAAGTGATCCTTGCGGGTGGCGTCATTCAACTTACGGTAATCTATACACATTCGCCATCCGGTCACCGTCCGAGTCGGGATTAATTCATTATTTTCATTACTTACGACCGTTATCCCTCCCTTCTTTGGCACTACCTGTACTGGGCTAACCCACTTACTGTCGGATATAGGATAGATAATTCCTGCGTCTAACAATTTCATAACCTCGCCCTTAACTACGTCTTTCATGTTTGGGTTTATACGGCGCTGTGGTTGTATAGAGTTACGTGAATTATCTTCCATTAAGATTTTATGAGTGCAGAAAGATGGGCTTATGCCCTTGATATCAGATATCTGCCAAGCAATAGCTTGGCGATGCTTTTGTAAAATTGAAAGAAGTTTATTCTTTTGTGCATCCGTGAGGTAGGCCGAAATTATGACAGGCAGCTTAGAGTCCTTTTCTAAGAAAGCGTATTGAAGGTGCTCTGGTAGTTCTTTCAGTTCCAAGGTAGGGGGGTCATCATACGAGGTCTTGGAAATTTGTTCTTTTTCAAAAACTATGTCCTCGTACACTTTTTTATATTTAAAATTAAAAGGGGTGTTGCTAGCGGCCATGTCGGCTTCGTGCAGCGATTCAGTTGGAAAAGTAGAAGAGGAACAGAAATTAAAAAATTCTTTTTCAAAATCAGAAAGGCGGGTGGAGGATTCTTCACTTAGGTGTAGAGATTCAGTTGGAGGAGGAGGAGAGGAACAAAAATTGGAAAATTCTTCTTCAAAAGCAGAGGTGTGGAAGAAGGATTCTTTACTTACGGTATCCATGAAAAAACAGGAGTCATCATTAGCTAGTGTGTTCTTCATCGAGGGGGTGATGGAGAAAGTTACCTCATCGTCGCCCACTCGAAGGAAGAGCTTACCATTGCTTACGTCAATGATAGCTCGGGAGGTGGCAAGGAAGGGTCGGCCAAGGATTAAGGGAACCTCGACGTCTTCTTCGATGTCCAAAATGACAAAGTCCACCGGGAAGATGAACTTGTCAACTTTGACTAGGACGTCCTCCACTATTCCTAACGGGTATTTGACTGACCTGTCGGCTAGCTGGATACTCATTCGTGTGGGGTTGAGACTACCAATTCCTAACTTTTTAAACAACGAGAGGGGCATAAGATTAATACTCGCACCTAAGTCGGCTAAAGCGTGTTTGACAAAGAGATCACCAAAGACACACGGGATAGAGAAACTACCCGGGTCACTGATTTTTTTCGGTAATCCGTTTGTCAAAACCGCCGAGCACGCGGCATTTAACGTGACATGAGAAAGGTTCTCTAACTTCTTCTTGTTAGTTAGGAGGTCCTTAAGGTATTTTGCGTACTTCGGCATCTGGGATATGGCTTCGTGGAAAGGCAGATTTACGTGGATTTGCTTAAACATTTCCAAAAAACGGGTGTATTGATCATCCTGTCGTTGTTTATTAAGTTCGGAAGGGTATGGCGGGGATGGATTATTTTTAAAGGTGGGTGGTGGAGTGAATTCTTTTTCTACGATAGGGGTGATAATTTCTTCGGCAGAGGATGGAATTTTTAAAAGGGGAACGGAGCTTTGATTTTCAAAAACGGGAGCGGAGCTTTGATTTTTAAAAATGGGAGCGGAGCTTGCCTCGGGTTCTTCACTTACCATACCAGGAACTTTCTTCCCACTCCGAAGAGTTATAGCTTTCGCTTGCTCTCTCGGGTTGGGCTCGGTATTGGAAGGAAGAGACCCTACGGGTCGCTCAGAAATCATTTTAGCGAGCTGTCCTACCTGATTTTCTAAGTTTTTAACACTTCCGGTTAAGGTCCTAATCGTAGCGTCATTAGCATTCATGTATTTTGAAAACACTTCCTCCAAATTTGGAGGTTTTGGAAAACTTTGAGGAGGAGGTGGGGGTGGAGCAGAAAAATCACTTTGCGGTGGCGGGCGCACAGCATTCGATGGATTGCTCCACGAAAAATTTGGATGATTTCTTAACGCAGGATTATAACTATTCGGAAAATTAAAACCAGGAGGATGATAATTCGCAGCAGAAAAATTATTAAAAGCAGTTCAAGGCATATTATTTACATAATCCAAATGTTCAGCGGGAGGAGTTGCAGATTCCCATACCTGAGGGGCGGAGGCAGCAGTCATCTCCGTAATTTTTTTGCTTAATATTTCAACTTGCAGTGCGAGTTGTGAGACGTTGTCCACTTCAAAGAGACCTGCAGCTTTGTTTGGGCGGGACCTAGGCACATTCCACTGGTAAGTGTTCATGGCCATGTCTTCAAACAGCTCAAGAGCTGCTTCCGGGGTCTTATGGTTTAAAGTACCGCCAGAAGCTGCGTCTATCATTTGCTTCGTGCTTTAATTTAGCCCATTATAAAACGTCTGCACCTGCAACCATACAGGCAGAGCGTGATGTAGGCATCGTCTTAATAATTCTTTAAATCTTTCCCAGGTTTCATAAAGGGTCTCTGAGTCTATCTGTCCAAAGGCAGAAATGTCATTCCTAAGTTTAGCTGTTTTAGCAGGCGGAAAATACTTGGCCAAAAATTTTTCAGTTAATTGCGTCCAAGTAGTTATGCTATTTTTAGGAAGGGTGTTCAGCCACTGCTTAGCCTTAATTCTAAGAGAGAAAGGAAATAATCTTAGCCTAATAGCATCATTTGTGACACCATTTATCTTGAAGGTGTCACAAATCTCAAGAAAGCTGGCTATGTGTGCGTTCGGGTCTTCATCTTGAAGCCCGTCAAATTGCACATACTGCTGCACCATTTGAATTATGCTAGGCTTCAGTTCAAAATTATTATTATTTATTGCAGGGCGAACTATACTCGTTTCTGTACCCTCGAGATTTGGTCGTGCATAATAGGACATAGGCCTTTGCACGACTTCCTCCACGTTGGGTTCTGCCATTCTTAAGGTAGAAGATGACTCGGAATCCTCAACCGGCACTTGGGTAGTAGGGCCTTGAAATCGCGATCTTCTCCGAAGAGTACGCTCAATTTCGTAGTCCAGGTCCAAAGTAACCGACGGACTTCCGCGGGTCATACACTAGAAGAAGAGAGGAGAAGCAAGACTAAAAAGTAAAAGAGCTAATGAAGTTGGAAAAATTTTTGAAATAGATTTTTTTATGTTTTAACTCCCGAACTTCCCAAGGGCTACCCGGTGAAGGGTTCGCAAGGTACTAGACAAGATAGTGGCATTTAGAGCCACTTTGCCCTTTTCGAGAGAGTTAGGTGGTGTAGAAAATTTTGGTGATGTGGGTTTCTATTACGAATGCGGTAATTAAAATCCAGCCACTTATCTCTGTGCGAGTAGGCGGAAATTAAAAGCTATACTCACGCACTCGACAGAAAATTAAAACACACCCACTCTACAGAAAGTAAACACACTCTACTGAAATAAAGCCTGCCAATTAACTCAAGTGAGTAGGCGGAAAAATAAAAGATACGCACACTTGCTTGAAATAAATCCAGCCAATTAACTCAAGTGAGTAGGCGGAAAAATAAAATAAGCACACTCTACTGAAATAAAGCCTGCCAATGAACTCAAGTGAGTAGGCGGAAAAATTAAAAATACGCACACTTAACAAAATCCAGCCAATTAACTCAAGTGAGTAGGCGGAAAAAATTTAAGAAGGAGGCTGAGAAAGAGAAGTGATAAAATTAATATATTCGCGTTTTCAATTTATCAACAAGCGTTGCTTCCCCGGCAACGGCGCCAAAAACTTGATTGTCTCTGAGATATCTGCAAAGAGAAAATACCAAACTAACAATTCATCAAGGCAAGTATACCTATCGAAATGCAGCTAGGGGACACAAGTGTCGTATTGAAATCCGGGAACAGTTGAGTAAGCTTACTCACACGAAATCTATTATTTTATCGACGACAAAATAAGGTTTGGCTAAATGTACTAAAAGAAGAGAACTACTTGTATGAACAGATAAAGAGAGCTAAAAGAGCGATTAACTTAAGCTTAGTAACGATGAAGGGAAAATGCACTCGATCAGAAATCACCTCGGCAAGAGTGGTTAGAAAAATACGATAAATAAACCTAAGCTAATTAGGGTAAAGGTCTTTGACCGTGGAGGTTCCATGAATATTGACACGCTTCTCTCGAAGGCCGTGCCTAACTGAGTTTAGGAAGGTCCGACCGACTTTCGCCTAAATCGGAGGCCTAAAACTCGCTTTACGCGGTGAACCCCTCTAATGGATTTTACTCCAATCCGGGAGATTTGAACGTCTGCCTCTCTCGAGGGGTATGAACAACTCCCTTTACTCTTGAGTGCTCATTTCAAACCTTCGGCCTCTCGGCTAGCCCAGAATGAAAGCAAAGGTGGAGAGTATATATCGATAATATACCTCCAACCCGTGATAAATCAAGAGTAATTCAAAGCTAAACCCTAAAAAGGTAAGGTAAGATTCAAAGCATCATAACCTAATCACTCGAACCTCGGATCAATTAGATCGAGTACATAGAGGATTAGTTAATCATGGTGAGGTGGAAGAGGGAGATGAGTAGAAGAAAAATACTGAAAACAGAGCAGGAACGAAAAAGAAAACAACACTTTTTATTTAGAGAAACAGTGATCTACAGCTTGAAAATGAGATTACAAGAACATGAAAAGGAAACTACACTATCATTAGCATCATACTACAGAAAGAAGCTAGTAGCTAATACAGGAAAAGCATAAAGCTAGCGCTACGAACTAGAAATGAAAATACATGCTTAAAAGTTCAGAAAAACAAAGGACAGAACCTCCCCTCTCAAAGCGAAAAGTTGTCCTAAAACCCCTGGAGTTGGGCTCTATTTATAGAATTTTTCGGGTCGGGTCACGCCCCCCTGTCACGCCCTGGTCGGGCGTGACCCTGGGGCGTGACACATTCGGCGCGACTTTTTCGGGCAGGAATTGAATTCTGACGGAGTTGTTGCGGTACACGCCCACCGGTCACGCCCTGGTAGGGCGTGACCCTGGGGCGTGTTCTTTGCGGCGTGACTTCTTCGGGCTGAAATTGAATGCTGGAGGTGACGGGCGGAATTGCTGAAGTACACGCCCATATGTCACGCCCGGGTCAGGCGTGACCCTGGGGCGTGACACTTTCGGTGCGACGGTGGGGCTGGAAAAACGAGCGCGCTGCGGCGATTCCTCGGAACCTGGGGACACGCCTATAGTACACGCCCGTGTCGGGTGTGTCACGGGCGTGACCGAGGGCGTGTACACTAAGTTTCCACGGAATGCAGTTTCGGACCAATTGCTTCATTCCTCTGGGTACACGCCCTAGGTACACGCCCTGGTAGGGCGTGACCTTGGGGCGTGTCACAGCAAACTTCGGCTGAAAGCCGTGAAAACCTGCAAAAAGCAGAAAAAATGCATAAGAGACAAAAATATATACAAAGGGGAATCAAAACAAGTCCTATACAAGACATGATTGGCTTTAAAACCCCGAAAATATCCTAATAAAATTGACTACAAACGTATTATCACTGGCGCGTGCTCATCATCATGGTGGTTGGACATGTGTGAGGTGGAGGGAAAATACTCCGTACCAAATCTAATGCGCATGAACAACAGGACAACCAGAATTTTTTTTTTTTTGACCAGATATTTTATAAAGATGATTTTTTTCGGGACTAATAAAGTAGGAGAAAGAAAATACTTTTTTTGGCTTTTATGCTTAGAAAAATAGGGAGAAAATTCAGGAATTTTTTTGTAATTTTCTGCAGAATTGTTTTTTTTTTGGAATTTTGCTATTTGCAGACCCAAAGAAAATTCAGAATTTCGTTGTCTAAAACGAAACGTGCACGACCAAGTGTCGGTCGACGACCTACGACAGGAAAGCGTAAGGATGGTGTCGATTGAGAAATCAACACAAACTCGCTCTGATACCAAATTGATGTAGCGCTGTCCTAGGAGCCTACACGTGTGACTTCGAGTGTTCTCTCGTCACGATAAACAACCTCGCACTACACGCTAACGAAACGCAGCAAAATACAATTTGGTTTATTTATCTCACGCGCCAACATTCGGTTAGCCAATCCGACAGAGATCGAACCACGACTAGAGGTCGAGATTCGATCAAGCTAAAGGGACGACTATTCGCGTCCGAGCAAGCGATGTTGTACCAAAGAAAGATCCCACCAAGAAAATATCGATTCGCAAAAACGGTTGATCTTTCCCCAACAAAAAAATAACGAGGATCGCCAATCCTTCCGAGAGTATTCAAAAATCAAACGAGAAATCCACAGATCTATCAAGAAAACGCCGCGAAATTTTGTCCGTTTCAAAAGTCACGCAAAAATCGTCCACCACGCAAACAATCTAGGAAATGAAAAAGAACTCTTGTGTAGAAGTTTCGTTACCCCTCTCAAAATAGTAGATCCGAGATATTGGAACCGCTAGAAATGATCGTCTCCTTTGTACCCCACGGAAGATGCGTCCAAGGATGGAGGAACTCGTCCGTCTTCCCCGCTTTGCACCGTGTCGATTCACCCGAACCCTTTTGGTGCTTGCACTCCTTTGCCTCCACCAAGGTTTGCCGGTTATGGTGGAAAGGGTGAAGAGAATTGTGGGAGAGGTTGTGTAGTAGGAGGATGGAACGAGATTGACGGAGAAGTGAAGGGATGGTGAAGAGAGGGAGACCGAAACATTGGAGGAGAAGACTTCCAAGAGAGGAAAGGAGGGGGGCGGCGGTATCTAGGAGAGAGAGAGAGATGAAGGGGAATTTAGGTTTAGGAAGATTTCTTGTTTAGCAAGCAATTCAAATTATCTCCCATTATGATTAGAATCTTAGCCTTATATAGGCCTTACAACACAAGCGCTAATAGCAGTCCAAAAGTAGTGCTAAATGCACACCAAAAGTTCAAGATAATAAAATACAAACCATAATTAAATTCAAACATAAAATAAGAATTAATTCTTGTGGCGTGGACGAAGATTGTAGCCGTGGCCGCCACGGCGCCGCAAGTCTTTAGCCGGTGGGCCAACATCATCATCATCCGCCGCAACTCCATGATCAACCAATGCGCCATGCACGTCATCTTCATCATCAGGTTGGCCGTCATGGTGGCGGTCGCCATCACTAGGTTCCTGTTAGCATCATAAAACATCTGACCCACTTTGTGCCTAGGCTGAGCACCTTTCTATCCACTAGTCACATTCAGGTTATGCCAACAATCAATGACAAAGTGACCCACTTTTTCACAACGCAAACATTTATGACTGTTGTATCTTCTCTTTAGCATAACACAAAATTATTGTCCATGAGAGATGTGAGCAACACCAGACTTTTTGGATGAGCATTGCATGATGCTGCCCCCTTCTTCCTGAATGAAGGTGCTGAGGAACAGAATACAGCTGGTCCAAAATGGGCCTGATGTATTTTTGGAGTCTGCCATGTAGTGGAAAATCTCATTTCCTTAGATGTAGTATACTTGGATCCAAATCTAAAGATCTTCTCTTGAACATTGTGGCTAGAGTGGACAGTATCCCTCTTTCTTGGATCATGTGCCTTCACCCGACTGGTGGAGCACACATTTGATTGATCCTTCAGGAGTGGTGCAAACTTGATAGTTTTAGAGGGTGTATTTGCCTTCTGAAACACTGTCCTCTTATCATAGAAATCAGATTTGAAATGGTGATTAATGTGGTCAATACCCAGCTTCTTAGAGACTTGGCAAGTTGCAGCATTTGGCAACTGACACTGTGACTGAGAAGGATTAATCACAATGTAACACCCCAAATCCAAATTTTTACCTAAGTTTAGAGTACACGGCCTGGGACACGGGCGTGTCATAGGTCATGTCCTGCTCGAGTGAGCAGCCAGTTGACAGTTCGATGAAAAAGCATTCGACAAATATTTGGGAGGGAGGGGGGACACGCCCTATGACACGGGCGTGTCCGGCGGTGTGACCTAGGGCGTGTCTTCCTCTGGTCATTGAACTTCACTCGAGTAGCTGCGCTCGACGAATACTCGAGAAAGAGGGTACACGGCCTGTGACACGGGCGTGTCACAGGGCAGTGTCCTGCTATTTTTATACTCGAGTGAATCTCGAGGGGAGGTCTCGAGTAGGTCTTAAATGACTCGAGTATGGGTGTGACACGGGCGTGTCAGCTATGTGACACAGGCGAGTCCCATCCAAGTATTCGAGCAATTGTATTTCTCTCGAGTAGTCCTCTCGAGTAGGTCTCGAGTGGAGTACACGCACTGTGACACGGGCGTGTCCGGGCTAACACGGGCATGTCACATGGTCGTGTTCTATTGTGGATAAGTTGGTTTGTGTGCCGCTTAAGGTACACACCCTGTGACAGGGGCGTGTCACAGGGAATGTCAGACCCGGAAAGTCAATTTCAAAGAATTTTGTGGCTGTCCATTTTCTTCAGCTAGGATCTGATGGCTCAGGCTCCACCCTGCTTCTTTAAGTCCAAGAATGAGAAGAGAATTCTCATTATTCACTTGGCCATTATCTTTCTAAAAAGCTAGAGAGAAGGGAGAGCAAGGAGAAGAACGAGGAGGAGGAGAAGAGAGACGGCTACCGGTGGAGCTTGAGAATTTCGATCTGAGGTCTGAGGCCATATTTGTGGAGGAAAAGCTGCTACGGTGCTTTCCAACCGACAAGAATTCCATGGCTCCAAAGCGATCATCAAGGGTAACGATCTTCCTTCTTAGACATGTGAAGTCCTTCCTTTTTGGCATGTGAATGGATTTCCCCCACTCAAGGGTGGGTTGTGAAGGGATTTCCTTGGGTTGATTCTTGGAATCCCCAACAGTTGGTATATAGATCCGGAAATGAAATACGGAATAGGCATGATGTGTGAAGCTCATCTGGATAGGTTGGTCTGGATTGGTAATGTTGCATTTACACACCGGAGAAGATTCCGTGATTAAACGTGTAGTTTTTGGAGTCGATGAGTTATTCCTGTGAAGGGTAGTAGCAGGAAGTACTGGAGTGGTAGTTCAGGAAAATAGCGGTGTGATGTTTGTGATATTCGATGGGTTGTGTCTGTGAATGGTAGTAGCAGGCAGTACTGGCGTGGTCGTCCAGTAAAACACCCTTGATGCTTGTGATGCTTGTTGGGTTGTGCCTGTGAAGGGTAGTAGGATGTAGTACTGGCGTGGAAGCCCAGGAAAATAATCGCAAATGCTTATGTTGTATGCTATGACCGATAAGGTTAAAGCTAGGGACGGAAAATGAGTTATGTCGCTACCGTTGGGTGTGGCACCTAACTATCCTATGATTATGAAGCCAGTCCTACAAGAATATTATGGCTATTTGTGAGCTTGAAGAGCTCTGAAAAAGGCTTTGTGCTGAATGGACAAGAGGATGCCGACCCACGTTAGTCTGGTCATTGAACTAACAATTTGAGCAACGGGCAAAGGATGAACTGTATCTGCGTTATGGTTGTCCGCCATGAGTGTCTAGATGATTGGCTTTCGACAGAAACGCATAGCAAGAGTCTTAGGCCTGCGCGCCATTAAGACTAAAGTCTCCGGATGAAAGTCATGGAGCAAAATGCTCAAGTTTGTCGTTGGGCTTCGGGCCTTGAATGGCGATAGGAGACTGGTATATTCGGTACACCAAGAATGTGCCCTGAGTGCATGAATCATCGGGCTGCGTAGCTGGCGGTTGTGATGAAATGTTTGTGCCTGAGAGCACAATATGATATATATATATATATATATATATATATATATATATATATATATATATATATATATATATATATATATATATATATATATATATATATATCTGCATATGAATTTCTATGCCTGCAGTGAAGGAATGTCACTATCCCTAGAAAGGGTAGGGTCATTATAAATTGGTCAGCTGAATACTGACCATTGTCTTGTTTGCCACCATTAGGTGGGTCGTCCTTGTACATGTGCTGGAGAACCGAGCGGGACATATAAAGGCTGAAGTCCCTACTGCTGCTGCTGCTAGCCCTTGAAGTCTAAGCTGAAAAATATTATGTTTTGTTCATGTGTTGCTGTCCTACGTGTCGATGTTTGGAAGACACTTTTTTAAAAGGTAACTGTAAGGCCATAAGGCCAAACAATATGATATTTTGTGTACATTCCAATATGTATATATAAATGTGGACATTCATGGTTGGAGTTCAGTATTTCTGTGAAAGGCTTCTGCTAGAATGCTATGACTTAGGATGCGCTACTCTGATATCTACTCGTGACTTCGCCGCCTATTTTGTGGCATATGGTGTGGGGCCCCGGCCGGATCTTCTATTATATACTATATGAACGGATGGAGTCGTTACATTTTTGGTATCAGTTGTCTCGGTCTTTCTCTTTCGAATTCGTGGTCGAATTGTTTTGTGGGGTGGCAAGCACGTGTAGGTGCGAATTGCGTTAATGTTATTGAACTCTTGAATGTCCACTTAGGAATGCAAATACACTTATTTGAGGAACCTGTGTGTTCCTATATTGTTGTTTTTGCTTATGCGAGGTCGCTAATGTGCATGTCTTGTTCACCTAAAGGTGACGCGGAGTGGTACTAGGCAGTCGCAGCCCCAGCGTTCTGATGAGAGTACGACACTAGCTGAGGTGCCTACACCTCCGCCTTCTGCAGAAACTGTCCGCTTAGTTGTTGAGTTCCTATTTGCGATGATCCAAGCACAGCCTACTGGGAAGGCGCAAGGGTAGGCGCAGCCGGCATTGAGGCCAGAACAGGTTGCGGCGAGGCCAGAACCTGTTGCGGCTGTGGATCCTCGAGCAGCTGAAAGGCAGTTGAAATAGTTCAGGAGCTTCAATCTGCATACGTTCACGAGTGTGGGATCCCCTATGCAGGCAGAGTACTGGTTGTCGCGCATCAAGCGTGTCTTGACGGCGATCAAGATGGAGGAAGATCAGAATGTCACCTTGGCCACCTTCTTATTGGAAGGAGAGGCCCGGCTTTGGTGGGACGAGATCGAGTTACACCACTTAGAGGGCAGGCAGTTAACACAAGTGTCGATTGAGGAGTTCTCGCGACTCTTCCTGGCAAAGCACATACCAGCGCCACATCTCATTGCCATGGAAAATGAGTTCCAACGGCTGACACAAGGAGAATACAGTGTTGAAACTTACCAGCATGAGTTCACGAGGTTGGGACGGTATGCGGTTTCGATCTTCGGCAATGAGCAGCGGAAAACCAAGCGGTTCTATGAAGGATTGCGGGATGAGTTGCAATTCCTGCATTGGAGTTCAGTGAACCAAGTGTTCCAGGTATTGGTTTATACTGCATGCACGCTGGAGAAAGACATGAAAAGGGTGCAAGTAAAGCGGGCCTTGGCTGTGACAAAGCCAGAGTTCAAGGCTCCCCGACCTGGCAAATCGTTTAATAAAACAAAATGGAGCAAGAGGCCTAAGTCGTCTGTACAAGCTCCTTCTACGGTTGCATCGAGAGCAACGTCGGGGGCCACGTCAAGACCAGAGACTCGTACTTGCCTTATATGTGGAAAAGTTTGGCATATAGCCCGTTACTGTCGGAGTGGTCCACCAAAGGGTGAGAAGAATACGGTAGCGTCGTATGCTGAGAAGGGAAAGGTAGTGGTGGAGACCTCTGCATCCCAGGCACAGCCTCGAGTCTACAATCTTGGTCTGCATGAGGCCATAAAGCAAAGTGACGTCGTCACATGCTTTGTGATGATTCAGAACACGCTAGCGAGAGCACTTTTTGATACGGGTGCTTCGTAGTCTTTTCTGTCTTAAGACTTCGTAACTCAGATTGGAGTACCTAGTCATATGAAGACAGATAGCGTAAGGGTGTTATTACTGAATGATTGTTTGATGCTTGCAGATAGGGCTTGCGATGTAGCGGTTCAAATTAGAAGTCGGGATTTCTGTTTGAATGCATCTGTGCTGCCAATATCGGAGTTTGATGTGATCTTTGGTATGGACTGGCTCACGGAGCAGCATGCCTTTATTGATTGTAATTCCAAAGAAATCACACTTGGCCAAAATACCGAGCTTGAGACTAAGTTCGCGGGTATGTGAGGAGTGAGCGGGACCTTGATGACTGCACTCCAAGTCGTCAATGTTGTTCGGAAGGGCGCGGAGTTATTCTTCACGCTGATTCGGGCCGTTGAGCCTAAGGCCAATGTGAGTGATGTTCTGATTGTTTCGGAGTTTGCGGATGTGTTTCCTAAGGATCTTCCTGGGCTACCACCCCAGCGGGAGATCGACTTCACGATCGAGTTGGTGCCAAGTGCGAAACATGTGGCCCGCTCGCCATATCGCGTCGCGATAAAGTAAATGGCTGAGTTAAAAGTCCAATTGCAAGAGTTGTTGGAGCAGGGATATATACGCCCAAGTATGTCACCTTGGAGCGCACCTGTTCTTTTTGTGAAAAAGAAGGACGGTGGTTTGTGGTTATGTATTGATTACCGCGAATTAAATAAGCTGACAAAGAAAAACAAGTATCTTATTCCACAAATAGATGAATTGTTCGATCATCTAATGGGATCAACCGTCTACTCTAAATTGGATTTGAAATCTGAATATTACCAGTTGAGGATTCGGGAAGGTGACATTCCAAAGACCGCATTTGGAAAACGCTACGGTCATTATGAGTTCACGGTAATGTTGTTTAAGCTATGCAATGCGCCAACGGTGTTCATGGGCCTGATGCACCGAATGTTCCGAGTGTACTTGGACCAATTTGTGATTGTGTTCATTGTTGATATCATGGTGTACTCTCAATCTGAAGCTGATCACGCAAACCACTTGCGGCTGGTGTTGCATACCTTGCGAAGGAATAAGCTCTATGACAAGTTCTCGAAGTACGAGTTTTGGCTGTCGTCGGTGGCTTTTCTTGGCCATGTGTTCAGTGGAGAGGGCATGACAGTGGATCTGTCAAAGATAAGAGCCATTCAGCAATGACCGGTGTTGTCTTTGGTGGCCGAAGTCAGGAGTTTCCTTGGACTGGAAGGCTTCTACAGACATTTTGTTGAAAACTTCTCGCGGCTCTCTTTACCTCTGACCACACTGACGCAAAAGGGTCAGAAGTTCATTTGGATGTCGGAATGCGCGCGGACTATGGAAGTGCTAAAGTGTCGGTTGACCACGGCGCCTGTGTTGACATCGCCATGTGGTACTGACGGATATGAGATCTATAGTGATGCTTCAGGGAGCGGCTTAGGCTGCGTTCTTCTGTAATTTGAAAAAGTGATTGCTTATGGCTCATGCCAGTTGAAAGTGCATGAGCGAAATTATCCCATCCACGATTTGGAGTTAGCGGTAGTGATCTTTGCATTGAAGTTATGGCGGCATTATCTTTATGGCGTAAAAGTGGATATCTTTATGGACCATAAGAGCCTAAACTACTTGTTGGAGCAGAAGGATCTGAATATGCGACAACGAAGGTGGCTAGAGTTCCTTGGGGACTACACCTTTGAGATTCATTATACTCCCGGGAAGGGAAACGTGGTCGCTGATGCCTTGAGTCGGAAGACTCTGTCGAGGGCAAATTGGTTGCATATGCATGATGAGCTTCTGAGCCAGGAGTTGGAAGCATTAAAGTTTTCTTGTGTTGACAAGAATTTCACAGTCGATGCATATTTGAACTGGACGGAGGAACAATATGACCTAGGGACAGGATTCGACGAGCAACAGAGATGGATGAAAGTCTCCAACGCTATGCAAAATATGGGCTGGATGGCCAATTCTCCAGGGATGACGGCCTTTTATGGAAAGAGGGTCGTTTGTGCATCCCAAATGTGGGGAAGTTGCAAGAATAGTTAATGTATGAAGCTCACCTTTCGAAGTATTCAATTCACCCTAGGAGCACAAAAATGTTCAAGGATATGAAGAAGTTGTTCTAGTGGCCAGGACTCAAAAAGGATATAGCGCATTATATGGCTAAATGCCAAACTTGTGCTTTGGTGAAGGCGGAATGCCAGAAGACTGGGGGTTTCTTGATGTCGTTGCCAATTCTGGAATGGAAGTTCGATGATATTTCAATGGATTTCGTGCACGGGTTGCCAAGATCTCAACGCAGGAATGATTCAATCTGGGTGATTGTAGACCGGTTGACAAAAGTGTCTCACTTCCTTTCGAACAAACGGGATGATTCAGTGTCAAGTTTGGCAACCTCTATGTTGAGCAGATTGTACGGCTACATGGTGTTCCTCGTAGCATCATGAGTGATCGTGATGGGCGATTTATGTCGAACGATTGGAGGTTAGTCCATCAGCTGTTGGGCACGAAGTTGATGTTCACTATGGCCTTTCATCCCCAAACGGATGGCCAAACTGAGAGAACCAACAGAACAATGGAGGATATGCTCTGAATGTTTTCCCTGGAGTTTGGCAAGAGATGTGAAGATCATCTCTATACGTTGGAGTTTTCCTGCAACAATAGCTACCAAGCGAGCATCGGTATGACACCATTTGTAGCACTGTATGGTCGGAAGTGTAATACAACATTGGCTTGGGCAGAAGAAGGCGAATCCAAACTATATAGGCGTGAAGATGTCGATGAAGCTAACTCGACGATACGCACTATTCGGTGATAGCCCAGGATTGACAAGCAAAGTACTACAATGATAAGTACCAGAACGTGGAGTTCGCGGTAGGCGAATTGGGTATATTTGAAGATCAAATCCTTCAAAGGCGTGTCCAGGATTCGGCGTCTGAAAAAGTTGAGTCTAAGATATCTTGGTCTATTTAAAGTGGTGGAGCGAATTGGGGAAGCTGCATATCGGCTAGCTCTTTCGGCAGAATTGAGTGGATTGCATGATGTGTTTCACATCTCTGTGCCTCGGAAAGCCATTAAAGATCCAGCTCAAGTGATCGAGAATGATCGTGTGTCGGTTGAGTATGTGCTAATGACGAAGGTTTGGCACATTCAGATCGAGGATCGAGTCGATAAACAGTTGCGGAACAAGACAATTGGGATGGTCAAGGTCCGGTGGGACAACTGTGGCCGTGAGGAGCTTACATGGGAGCGAGAGCAGACCATGCGAGCTAAATTTCCCAAGCTATTTGTGTAAACTGTTGTATTGCACAAATCTTATTGTAACATACTTATTGAATTCATAACATTTTGTTTGTTGTTTTCCTTACTGTGCACAAATTTTGGGACAAAATTTATTATAAGGAGGGGAGTGTTCTAACACCCCAAATCCAAATTTTGACCAAAGTTTGGATTACACGGCCTGGGACACGGGTGTGTCACAGGCCGTGTCCTGCTCGGGTGAGCAGCCCGTCAAGAATTCGACGAAAATGCGTTCGACGAATTTTCATGGGGGGGGGGGGGGGAACACCCTGTGACACGAGCGTGACCGGGGGCGTGACCTAGGGCATGTCTTCCTATGGTCATCGAACTTCACTCGAGTAGCTAAGCTCGACGAATACTGGAGAAAGAGGTTACACAGCCTGTGACATGGGCGTGTCATAGGGTCGTGTCCCGCTTATTTTATACTCGAGTGAATCTTGAGGGGAGGTCTCGAGTAGGTCTTAAATTACTCGAGTAAGGGTATGACACTAGTGTGTCAGCCATGTGACACGGGCGTGTCCCGTCCAAGTACTCGAGTAGTTATATTTCTCTCGAGTAGTCCTCTCGAGTAGGTCTCGAGTGGGGGTACACACCCTGTGACACAGGCTTGTCCGGGTTGACTCGGGCGTCTCACATGGCCATGTCCTATTCTGGATAAGTCGGTTTGTGTGCCACTTAAGGTACACGCCCTTTGACACGGGCGTATCACAGGGCGTGTCAGACCAGAAAAGTCAATTTCAGAGAATTTTGTGGCCGTCCATTTTCTTCAGCCTGGATCTGATGGCTCAGGCTCCTCCTTGCTGCTTTAAGGCCTAGAATGAGAAGAGAATTCTCATTATTCACTTGGCCATTATCTTTCTAAAAATCTAGAGAGGAGGGAGAGCAGGGAGAAGAAGGAGGAGGAGGAGATGAGAGTCGGCTACCGGTGGAGCTTGAGAGTTCCGATCTGAGGTCCGAGGCCATATTTGTGGAGGCAAAGCTGATGTGGTGCTTTCCCACCGGCTAGAATTCCATGTCTCCAAAGCGATCGTCAAGGGTAACGATCTTCCTTCTTGACATGTGAAGTCCTTCCTTTTTGGCATGTGCATGGATTTCCCCCACCAAAGGGTGGATTGTGAAGGGATTTCCTTGGGTTGATTCTTGGAATCCCCACTAGTTGGCATATACATCCAAAAATGAAGTACGGATAGGCATGTTGTGTGAAGACCATCTGGACAGGTTGGTCTGGATTGGTGATATTGCATTTACACACCGGAGAAGACTCCATGATTAAACGTGTAGTTTTTGGAGTCGATGGGTTGTGTCTGTAAAGGGTAGTAGCAGGAAGTACTGGAGTGGTAGTCCAGGAAAATACCCTTGTGATGTTTGTGATATTCATTGGGTTGTGCCTATGAAGGATAGTAGCAGGAAGTACTGGCGTGGTCATCCAGGAAAATACCCTTGATGCTTGTGATGCTTGTTGGGTTGTGCCTGAGAAGGGTAGTAGCATGCAGTACTGGCATAGAAGCCTAGGAAAATAACCGCAAATGCTTATGTTGTATGCTATGACCGATAAGGTTAAAGCTTGGGACGGAAAATAAGTTCTATAACTACCGTTGGGTGTGGCACCTAGCTAACCTTTGATTCTGAAGCCAGTCTACGAGGATATTATGGCTATTTGTGAGCTTGAAGAGCTCTGAAAAAGGCTTTGTGCTGAACGAACAAGGGGATGCCGACCCGCATTAGTCTGGTCATAGAACTAACGAATTGAGCAACAGGAAAAGGTTGAACTGTATCTGCGTTATAGTTTTTCGCCATGAGTGTCTGGATGATTGGCATTCGGCAGTAACGCATAGAGAGAGTCTTAGGCCTGCGCGCCATTAAGACTAAAGTCTCCAGCTGAAAGCCATGGAGCAAAATGCTCATGTTTGCCGTTAGGCTTTGGGCCTTGAATGGCAATGGGCGACTGGTATATCCGGTACACAAAGAATGTGCCCGGAGTGCATGGATCGTCAGGCCGCATGGCTGATGGTTGTGATGGAATGTTTATGCGTGAGAGTACAATGTGTGATATATATATATGCATATGAATTTCTATGCGTGCAGGGAAGGAATTCCACTGCCCCGGAAAAGGGGTATGGTCGTTATAAATTGGTCAACTGAATGTTGATCGTTAACTTGTTTGCCACTGTTGGGTGGGATGTCCTTATACAGGTGCTGGAGAGCCGAGCGGGACATATAAAGGATGAAGTCCCTGTTATTGATGCTGCAATTGCTAGCCCTTGAAGGCTAAGCTGAAAAAAATTATGTTTTGTTCATGTGTGGTCGGCCTGCGCGCTGATGTTTGGAAGCCACTTTTGTAAAGGGTAACTGTAAGGTCATAAGGCCAAACAATATGATATTTGGTATACATTCCTATATATATATATATATATATAAATGTGGAGATTCATGGTTGGAGTTCAGTATTTCTGTGAAAGGCTTCCGCTAGAATGCCATGAGTTAAGATGCGCTACTCTGATATCAACCCATGACTTCGTCGCCTGTTTTGTGGCATATGGTGTGGGGCCCCAGTCGGACCTTCTATTATATGCTATATGAACGGATGGAGTTGTTACACACAATCCCCAACCTCTCCGAGAACTTTTGTTCTAGATATCTAATGTGCTTCTTCTTTTATTCTAGAAGCATGGTCTGACACTCAAGATTTTTCTTGAGCTCAGACACCTCATGACTTTTCTTATAAAACTCAATAGATTTATTGTTATAAAGAGTTTTATAAGGCTTTAGGACCTTTATTTCCTTGGCTTGTCTTTTAGCAAGTATTCTGCTCTCCTTTAGAGCAATTAGGAGTAGTCCAAACTTGTCAATCAATTGATTGACATCAATCACATATTCATAGCAATCTTCATCATTGGATGAGGATGTACCAGTATCTAGACTGGATTCAAAGTCGGAGAAAGATTCATAATTTTAGAGAGATTGTACCTTGATTGCTTCTAATTCTTCCTGACTTCTTTCTTCTGCATACATTGCTATCAACCCATGGTATCCATAGTTTTCTTCATCCTCCTCATTGTTACTGTCTTAGTGTGATAGAGGGGCCCTGATTCCTATCCTGGCAGCAGGATATTCCTTCTCTTATTCTAGATCTGCTGCAATAGATATCATCCCTATATAGGCTTCTTCCTCTTTATCTTCAGAATCTAAGGATGAAGAATCTATCCAGCTTCTCTCCTTCTTAGACACAAAGGACTTTACCTCCTTCTTGCCCTTATGGTGATGGTGATGCTTTTTCTTCTTCTTCTCATCTTCAGACTCTGAAGCACTGTCAGAAAGACTGATTTCTCTATCCCTTTCACATAGCTAGTGAGATAATCTCACATCTCTTTGGCTGACTTACAATGGACCACTCTCTTGAGGGTTGAGTCATCTATGGCACTCATAATGATGTGTTGTGCCCTCTTGTCCATAAATGTAAAGATGATTTCTTCTTCAAAAATCTCTGCATAACTCTTTGGTGTCTGGATGCCTGCATCTGATGTTGACACCTTCATGGGGATGAAAGGTACTTCTTGAACTGTTGCAATGACCCTAGGATCAGAGGCTTCATGATTTGCTTGACCATTTCTTTCAAAGTCTTAAACTTCTCCTTGTTGCAGGCTTGAAGCTCCATTCCTTGTGGTTATCATTTGAACCCACAAGTGTAACCCTTTTATCTAACCTTGGAGGTATACTCAGATTGTTAAATCCTTTTTGAGTAAACTCCCTCTGATACCACTTGAAAGTTATTTAATTCAAAGTTAGCAAATCACCTAGAGAGGGGGGTGAATAGGTATTTGAGCTTTAGAAAAATCTTTTGTTGTTTTCAAAGTTGTCCTTAAGTCCTGCAATAACAAAGAAAAGCAAGCACACAGCAAACACAAGCATTTAAAGTGGCTCCCCAATAGGGTACATCCACTTTCCCTCCCACCTATCCAACTTATTGGTTGGACTCGGCACAAACTTCTTCACTATGCTCCTCAAAGCTTACACCTCAGGCCCTTAGCCTTACACACAGATTATTCATAGAATCCAACTCAGAACCACAAGGGTTCCTACCTCAGCGCTCTGTAGAACTCCTACAGTTCAGTGATCCACTGATCACCTACCTCAGCCTTATTTCTAAGGCCTACAATCAGGCTCTTCAGCCCTAGAGCTTCAGGAACATTGCCCCACTCTCAGAGTACTGCAACACTCCTACAACTCAGTACCCTTTCAGGTACCTACAGCTCAGCCTCCTCCAAGGCCTACAATCTCAGTGACAAACTTGTCATCTATATCTCAGTGACTCTTCAGTCACCTACCACAGGCATAAGGGCCAACACTCAGGCTGGGAGGACAGCCCTACCTCAGATCCACACTTGGATCCTACCTCAGAGGGCAACACTCTCCTTCCTCAGGCACTTAAGCCATATATCTCAGATCCTCACTTGGATCCTACCTCAGTGCCCCCAACAGGGCACCTACTTAAGTGATAAATTTGTCACCTACAGCTCAGGCACAAAGAGCCCTACACTCAGATTTAGGAAACCTGAATCCTACAGGAAATAAAATAGGATGTTAGAGAAAATAAAATAACTGACTCAGAGAAGTATCTCTGAGTCAACCTTGCTGGACTGAGCAGATATTAGTCCAGTCAATTTGTTGTAGAAGGAATTAGCCTTCTTCTACAGCTAACACTTTACTGCTACACAAGTAAGCAAATATCGGCTTGCTGAAGAGATGTATCAACTACACTGTTCTGATGAGAACTAACATGCTGAACTTTGAAGTGCTTCATCTATCTTTATCTGCCCACAGGCTATCTTGGCTGGACTTTAGCTTTCAAGCTTGATGGGGAAGAAGATGACCAGCCGCCTCTTTCTTTTCTCTTTCTATATTTTTTGTGTTTGGTCCCTGAGTATTCATTAACCCTAATCCCTTTATAGTTTTCCTTTTTATATGTGTTGATTTGAATCAACGGCACAATATAATGTGGGGTCACCAAGGATTGGTGAGTGTCATCTCCAGCAGAAATGGACAAAACATCTTTCGGCGCTGTAGCAGCTTTCCTGCAACGACTTCCTGCAATTTTTACTTTGATCACGTCAGTAGTGGTCATCAACATCTGGACTTAGAAATTTTTCCAGAATACCATCAAGCGTTAAGTGATGTTAATACACTCAATGCCATCAGCCTTGGCTCTCAGCGCTTCTGGACTTAGAAATTTCCCTTGCTTTGTCTCAACGGTTTTGTATCAGCAGTCTCAGCGGTTTTTCATTATTAGCTGAGACATGCTTTTGTCTCAGCAGTCTTAGCGGTTTTTGTTTTTAACTGTCTCAGTACTTCCTTCTTTATTAGAAGAATTGAGTGAACTGCTTCACTCAATGCTTCTGGACTTAGAAAAAATCCAACTAGGTTTGTCTCAGTTGTTTACCTCTTAACTGTCTCAGCGCTTCCTACTTTATTCGAAGCGTTGAGTAAATCTGCTTCACTCAATGCTTCTGGACTTAGAAATTTCCATCCAATATGTCTCTGCTCTCTTAACCGTCTCAACGCTATCTTCTCAGTTGTCTCAGCTATCTCATCGGTCTCAACATTATCTTCTCAACTGTCTTCAGCTGCCTCAATGCTATCTCCCCAGATGACTCAACTGTCTCAGCAGTCTCAACGCCTTCTTCTCAGCGGACTCAGCGCTTTTTGCCTTAGTTGATTTTTCTGCCTTTAGCGTAATAATTTTTTAGCAGAGTTCGATGATTTGTAAGCTAAGCTCGACGAACTTTAAGCTGAGCTCGACGAAAGTTGAAACTTGAACTCTTATGCTTATCCCATTGAATGTTGAGTTGTGCTCGACGACCAACGAGCTGAGTTCGACGAACTCTAAGCTGAGTTCGACGAAATTTTAGTTTACTGCACAACTTATTTTTCTTCACTTGTCCAATCATGGACTACCTGCATGCATGAACTAAAGAACACATCAAATATATTATGCTCCTTAGCATGATTGGTGATGCCCCTTCAAATCTTGAGCAACATTATATGACATAACTCCCAATAAGGACCTCCTCAATCCGCACCTCCTGGCGGGGTTATTGCTGCTGCTCCCTATTTCCCCTCATCTCGAGGAAATCTAGGCACGTGGCCATTGCTTGACCCTCTTCTTGGTGGAAGCCGAAATAGGGCAACTCCACACCGACTTTCCGTCTTATCCTCTACTGACAAATCCTCCTCTGGGATATTGTCATTTCCTGATGTTGATCGGGGAGAGGAGGCCTTTGTCCCTGCCTCTAGCACTGGGGGTTGAACTGACCCTGGGCCCCCGGATGGTTGTCTCCTCCATGGAAACCTCTCTGCTGTCCTTGGTCTTCCCACTCTAGTTGCCTCCAATAGAGCTGATTATTCGGCTCCTGGTGCCCTAACCTCGACTATTGCTGCTACTGTTTCTATTCCCTCTGTCGGAGTACAGCTCTCCTCACCTCATGACCTTTACCACATCCTAGTACCTTATCCTCCTTCGTGGCCCACCTTGCTAACTTCCAAGAAAAGTCCGGGTTCAATGCCTCCCCGTCGACCTCCCTCGCTACCATCCCCATCAACTCCTCAAAAGAGAGAGGAGGAACCCCCTCCATCACCATCCTGAAGAATCCTTGATGCAGCCCCAGGGTGAAGGCCATCATCAGGGTATGCCCTAGCATCTCCTGCACCTGGAGGACCTCCTTTTGGAACCGATCCACATAGCTCCCCAGGTCTCGCTCACCCCATACTTGATGTGGAACAGGGACGTAGAGTCCCTCTTTCTCTTCTTCGAAGTGGTGAACCTCAACATGAACCCCCGGCGTAGGTACTCGAAGCTATAGATAGATCTGGTAGGTAGCTGGTGGAACCAATCTCTTGCCTTCTCCTTTAGGGTGATGGCGAAGACTCAGTACTTAAAGGCATCGGACATCTGCCTTATCAAAATCACATCCTCAAACCACTGTATGTGCTGAACTGGGTCATCTTTCCCAGTATAGTAGGACATCTCCGGCTCCCTAAACCCCTCTGGAAGTGGGGTGGATGAAACTAACTCACTAAAGGGACTGCCTCCTCCTACTGGGCGAGCTGGGGGATTGTAACACCGCCTTTTTTTTCTTCAATGATTTTATTTGATTTTATATCGTCATATTTATGACGTCAGGGTGTTACCATTTTTACGTCAAGTTGACGGCGCTGTACCGTTAGTGCATTTTTGCGTCCGTTTGGTTTGATTGACCAGATTTTTGGGATTTTAGACGAAACTGAAAGTTTTTGAGTTGATATGTTAAGTTTTGTGGTTTTGACTTCGCCGTTAAATTTGTAGCGTCAGTGTTTGTTAAATTTTCTCAATGTGGTCAGCAAGATAGCCCAAACGCCAAATTAATATCTTCGGAACTACCCAGTTCTCACGTTGAATCAGCGGAAAACCAAGGAACAAGGGTTACGCCCAACAAACAATGGAAGCACAAGCAGGTCTATTATTCATTTACTTCTTTACACCACGAGGCATACATAACGAGACATGATTTCGCTAGTATAACAGCTGTAAACAGAAAGCACCAAACAATTCAAGTCGGGCGGACAGAACCGGAGTCCGCCGAGACCGCCGAGGTCGTCGAAGTCGCCCGAACTAAGCTGCAATCCGCCGAATAGCCACGGAATCCGCCGAAGCCGCGAGGCCGCGCGGACAAACCGTTATTCGTCTCCTGCTGAACCTGAACTGAGGAACACCCCTACCCGCCTGAAGCCGGCGGACAGGTTATTGAAGCTGGCAAAGATGAAACAGAACTGACAAGCCACAGAGCGACCTCCTGGTGAGTCCGCAGAGACCGCACACTTCCAAGCACTTGACCGAAGTCACAGCCAAACTCCTGGCTCCTTGAAGCAAACCGCACGACCTGCACACAGCAAATGTCAGCACTGAAAAAATCTGCGCGGACTGACAAACAGAGACCGCAGCTCCTTGCACAACCCAACTTACTGTTCACTCAAGTTACTTAGGTTACTGTAGACCTGCCAGGGGGGTCCTATTTATAGGCGAGGTGAGGAGTGTGGTCACCGCCCTAGAGATAGAGACACCGCCCCAGCCCGCGCGATCACAGAACACCGTCCGCCGAGTCCGCAAGAACTTGGCCGGTTACCAAGGAAAACCGCCAAGAGCAAGGCAACCATTGACGAACCCTCTCCAGTCCGCCGAAGCTAAGCGGACAAGGCATCAGCCTGCAAAGCTCCAATCACTGCAGGACAGCAAACCCCCTTCAATGGCTGTCTGCACCAACCCGAGGCAGTCTGCAAGACTTACACCTCAATCCGCCACAAGTCCATGACCAAAGGCAACTAGCAACAGTCCGCCCGGTCACAGCGGACTTGGCGGATACGGCGGACACAATGAACTTGGCACAAAGTGTGACCAAGCCAAAAACCATCAAGGTCCAATGCGAGCATGGCGGACGCAAAACCCCGTCCGCCAAAACACCGAGCACAGACCGCCACAGTCCGCGAGCTCCCCGCACTCCTGCCCCATCGTAGCGGTCTAATCCCGGACTCCAACACCAGGCCGCCAAAATGATCTCCACAGCAAACACCTGTTGTAAAACCAGAGCTCGACAAGGCCTCAGCCAAGCTCTAAGCTCAGTCCGCAACAGCCAAAACCGCGGACACATCAGTACGCAAGCTTCCCGCGGACACAAGCCAACCCGCCTATCAGCACAAACTTGCGCCACGGCCACTGAGCAAAGCACCAGTCCGCAAGCCTCTCTATCCGCAGATACCAGGCCGCACAAACCGCGGACTCCATGCAACAACCCACTCAGAAAACAGCCGGCTTCCACCAGACTTTCCACCAGGCCGCACATCGCAGTCCGCCCAGTCCGCCTAGTCCGACAATGCTGTCCGCCCAGGCCGCCCGGCCTGTCCCGTCACCCACTTCCACTTCACAAATTTCAACACTCCCCCTTGAAGTGAGAAGTGGTGACCAAGCCCAGCAAGCTGCGCAAGCGTTCAAAGGGCCCCTTCGACAGTGCCTTCGTGAAGATGTCAGCAAGATTTTCTTCACTCCGAACATGCCCGACCAGCAGAGATCCTTCCAACACCTTCTCCCTGATGAAATGGTGATCAATCTCTATATGCTTGGTCCTGGCGTGACACACTGGATTGTTTACCAGCTTGAGAGCACTCTCATTGTCACCCCGGAGTAAAGTAGGTCCTTGCACTTCTTCATGAACATCCTCTATAAGCCTCCTCAACCAAACGGCTTCCCGAGCAGCCAAGGCCGAAGCCTTATACTCCGCCTCTGTGGTTGAAACCGACACCGAGTCCTGCTTCTTGCTACACCACGAGATGCTAGCTGAACCGCAAGTGAACACATAACCTGAAGTAGACCTCCGATCATCCGAATCACCGCCATAGTCAGCATCCGTGTACCCGAGCAACGCAAACTCCGAGTCCCTTCCATAGAGGAGTCCCATGTCAGAAGTCACCTTGACATACTACAGAATACCCTTTGCCGCCACTAGATGAGATTGCCTTGGTTCAGCCATAAACCGACTTACTCGGCCAACAGCATAGGCTATATCCGGCCTTGTAATCGTCAGATAAAGCAAGCTCCCAACAAGATCCCTGAACACCAATGAATCATGAAGAACCCTTCCCTCATCTCGTCGAAGCTTCAGCCCAGATTCTAGTGGAGTAGAGCACTTCTTCCCTTCTCCCATGATGAACCATTTCACAATGCGATCAGCATATCCTTTTTGGCTAATGAGAATCCCGCACTCCTACATGTCCACTTCCAGACCAAGAAAGTGATGCAACTCCCCCATGTCTTTCATCTCGAAGCGTATAGCAAGCTCTGCCCTGAGCCTTGCTACTTCCCCCTCTGAATTCCCTGTGATGATCATGTCATCCACATACAGCAGGACCAAGACACGAAGCTCTCCCTTCTTCTTGACGAACAAGCTTGAATCCGAGTTAGAAGCAAAGTATCCACAAAATTGCAGGTACTCTGCAATCTTACCATACCACGCTCTAGGAGCTTGCTTCAACCCGTAGAGAGCCTTCCTGAGTTTGCAGACATAGTCCGGATGTTTTTCAGAGATAAAACCAAGCGGCTGATCCATGAAGATGTCCTTGTCAATCTCTCCGTAAAGAAAGGAATTCTTCACATCGAGTTGCCACAACCTCCAGCCCTTGCAAGCAGTCAAGGCGATCACCACTCTTACTAAAGTCATCTTCGCAACTGGACTGAATGTCTCCTCATAGTATTCTCCATACTGCTATGAGAATCCTCTAGCGACCAGGCGAGCCTTGAACCTATCAATGCTCCCATCAGCCTTTTTCTTCAACTTATATACCGACTTGCAAGTAACCGGAGTAATATCATCAACCTTGGGCACAAGGTCCCAGGTTTCATTCTTCTTCAGAGCATCAATCTCTTCCTTCATGGCACCTTCCCACTCCTTCACTCCAGTGGCCTCGTTGAAGCTTGCAGGCTCTCGCTCATCTAGAGGACCTGCAAAGAAATAGGAGACAAAGCTCACTGCATTCCCATCACAGTACCGAGCCGGTGGCTTAACCACCCTCTTCGATCTCCGAAGAATTGGCTCCTTGCTCACGGCTTGCGTTGCTTCTTCAGGCTCCACTCCTACCTGGGGAAAGCATTGAGCAGTGCTCCCCCTGCTTCCTGAGCCAGAAGGCTCAGCCTCGGAGTTCGAAGCAACAGGAACTACTGGTGAAACAACAAGCTCCTCTTCCAAGACTTCAGCAGGTACCACTGGTGCTTCCTCAACTTTGCTATCTCTGGTTAGCACGAAGAAGTTCGTGCTTCAATTGTTTGTTTGGTGTAACCCTTGTTCCTTGGTTTTCCGCTGGTTCAACGTGAGAACTGGGTAGTTCCGAAGATATTAATTTGGCGTTTGGGCTATCTTGCTGACCACGTTGAGAAAATTTAATATGGTATCAGAGCGAGGTTCAGTTGCGTGAGCGGAAGTCAACCAGCGTTGTTACTCAGTGAGTGGTGCTCAACCTGTGTTGTTGCTCAGAGCTTCTGAAAGGGTGCCAACAGGTGTTTGCAATGGAGGGGAGTTTTGCAAGAGGTCTGGCCATTGAACTCTTAACGCCGACTAACTTCAAGAAGTGGAAGTCGTGCATGAAGAGTTATCTTCTTGGCGAGGAGCTGTGGGAAGTCGTCGGTGGTGATGACAGACAGGAAGTGACTGCTGCTTTCGGTACTGCTGAGCAGGTGAGGCTCTGGAGAAGAACAAATACTAAGGCGGAGTTTATTCTGAAGAGAGTTGTGTCTCCGGAACTGTTTGATCACATCGTTGGGTGTGAGTCGGCTGCTGATATTTGGACAACCATTGATGAGTTGTTCAATAGGAAGAATGTGGCGCGGCTTCAGTTCCTGGAGAATGAGTTGGCCAGGGCAACTCAGGGAGACCTTTCCATCTCCAAGTACTTCTTGAAGATGAAGAGCTTGTGTGCTGAGCTGTCGGCACTGGATCCTGATGAGCCTATCTTTGAGGCTAAGATGAAAAGGCACATTATCCGCGGCTTGCGGAAGGAGTATGTGGCCTTTGTCACATCTGTTCAAGGGTGGGCTACTCAGCCGTCTTTGCTGGAGCTGGAGAATCTGCTTGCATCGTAGGAGAGCTTGGCAAGGCAGATGGCTGGAGTAAACCTGAATCAGGAAGGCAGCGAAGCTCTCTTTTCAGGAAAGAAGAATGGATGGGAAGGAAAGAAGAAGAAGAAGAAGGTGCAGGCCGCTGGTGAGAAGGAGACTTCAACTTCATATCCGCCGGAGAGGAGCAATGCTCCTAAGGACTGCAAGAAGAACCTGAAGTGCTACTTGTGTCATCATCGAGGGCACTTCAAGCGGGACTGCAAGGTCAAACTGTAGCCTGGGCATGCTGCGGGAAAGGAGGAAGCTTGCTCGAGAGGTGAAGAAGCAGAATGGGGCGGAGCTTTTATGACGGGCACTTATGTCCGGTCCTTGTCTGCTGAGGACTTCAACCGCAAGTGGATCGTGGACTCCAGGTGTGGTCATCACCTCACCGGAGACAAGTCAAAGTTCACTTCCATGCAGGCGTACTCAGGTAATGAAGCTATTATCACTGCTGATAATACCGTTTATGCAGTAGAGAAAGAGGGGGTCGTGTCTTTGGGTAGTGATCAGGGGCCACTCACGTTAAGGAGTGTGTATCACGTACCGGGCATGAAAAAGAACCTCTTCTCGGTGACCAATGCGGTGGACACTGGGTATCACGTTCTGTTTGGGCCAACAGACGTGAGGTTCCTTCGCAACGTATCAGCAGTGAAGGCTGATGTTGCTCATGTTGGGAGGAGGGTGAAGAACTTGTTTGTTCTTTCCACCAGTGCTTATGTTGATAGAATGAGAGCCAATGATAGTGCTGCTATCTGGCATGAGAGGCTGGTACATGTTGGCATGGACAAGCTGAAGGCGATGGCTAGTAGAAGTCTGGTGAGGGGGTTGCCGAAGTTATCCTCCTTTGGTGATGGGCATGTTTGTGCGGGCTGTCAATATGGTAAGGCACATCGCCTTCCGTTTGATAAATCACAAACAAGGAGAAAGAAACCATTGGAGTGTATTCATGGCGACCTGATGGGACTGACGGTTACTGCCAGCCTTGGTGGACGTAGATACATGCTTGTCTTGGTTGATGACTACTCAAGGTATACTTGGGTGTACTTCTTAAAGGAGAAGTCGTAAGCATTCTGTTTGTTTGTGGAGTTTAAGGAGTTGGTAGAAGGCCGGCTTGGCTTGCGGATTAAGAAGCTTAGAATTGATAACGGGGGTGAGTTTGTCTCCTCTGAGTTTTCTAACTTCTGCAGGAAGCACGGGATCCAACGGGAGCTCACATGTGCCCACTCTCCACAACAAAATGGGGTAGTAGAGCGGAAGATCCGTCATCTGACGGAGACCTGCAAATAATGGCTTCATGCGAAAGATATCCCAAGGTCCTTTTGGGCGGAGGGAATGTCTTGTGCTGCTTATGTTATCAACCGGATGCCACTCAGCCCTATCAACATGAAGACTCCAGTTGAGCTGTTGCTGAAGGAAAAGCCGAGTGTGGGACACCTAGGGTGTTCGGTTCAACTTGCTACGTGCATGTCCCGGATGCTTCACGGACCAAGCTGGATGCGAAGGCAAGGAAACTTGTCTTTGTTGGCTACGATGAGCGGAAGAAGGGATGGAAATGAATGGAACCTGTGATGAAGAAGTTCGTGGTATCAAGAGACACAGAGCCACCTCCATATGACATCCAACAAACAATTGAAGCACAAGCAGGTCTATTATTCATTTACTTCTTTACACCACGAGGCATACATAACGAGACATGATTTCGCTAGTATAACAGCTGTAAACAGAAAGCACCAAACAATTCAAGCCGGGCGGACAGAACCAGAGTCCGCCGAGACCGCCGAGGTCGCCGAAGTCGCGCGAACTAAGCTGCAATCCGCCGAATAGCCACAGAGTCCGCCGAAGCCGTGAGGCCGCGCGGACACACCGTTATTCGTCTCATGCTGAACCTGAACTGAGGAACACCCCTACCCGCCTGAAGCCGGCGGACAGGTTATTGAAGCTGGCAAAGATGAAACAGAACTGACAAGCCGGCGAGCGACCTCCTGCTGAGTCCGCAGAGACCGCACACTTCCAAGCACTTGACCGAAGTCACAGCCACACTCCTGGCTCCTTGAAGCAAATCGTGCGACCTACACACAGCAAATGTCAGCACTGAAACAATCCGCGCGGACTGACAAACAGAGACCGCAGCTCCTTGCACAACCCAACTTACTGTTCACTCACGTTACTTAGGTTACTGTAGACCTGCCAGGGGGTCCTATTTATAGGCGAGGTGAGGAGTGCGGTCACCGCCCTAGAGATAGAGACACCGCCCCAGCCCGCGCGATCGCAGAACACCGTCCGCCGAGTCCGCAAGAACTTGGCCGGTTTCCAAGGAAAACCGCCAGGATCAAGGCAACCATTGACGAACCCTCTCCAGTCCGCCCAAGCTAAGCAGACAAGGCATCAGCCCGCAAAGCTCCAATCACTGCAGGATAGCAAACCCCCTTCAATGGCTGTCCGCACCAACCCGAGGCAGTCCGCAAGACTCACACCTCAATCCGCCACAAGTCTACGACCAAAGGTAACTAGCAACAGTCCGCCCGGTCACAGCGGACTTGGCAGATACGGCGGACACAATGAACTTGGCACAAAGTGTGACCAAGTCCAAAACCATCAAAGGCCAATGCGAGCATGGCGGATGCAAACCCCCGTCCGCCAAAATACCAAAGCACAGACCGCCAGCAGTGCGCGAGCTCCTCGCGCTCCTGCCCCATCGCAGCGGTCATCTCCCGGACTCCAAAACCAGGCCTCCAAACGATCTCCACAGCAAACACCTGCTGTAACACCAGAGCTCGACAAGACCTCAGCCAAGCTCTAAGCTCAGTCTGCAACAGCCAAAACCGCGGACACATCAGTCCGCAAGCTTCCCGCGGACACAAGCCAACCCGCCTATCAACACAAACATGCACCACGACCACTGAGCAAAGCACCAGTCTGCAAGCCTCTCTATCCGCAGATACCAGGCCGCACAAACCGCGGACTCCATGCAACAACCCGCTCAGAAAATAGCCAGCTTCCACCAGACTTTCCACCAGGCCGCACATCGCAGTCCGCCCAGTCCGCCCAGTCCGCCAATGCTGTCCGCCCAGGCCGCCCGGCCTGTCCCGTCACCCACTTCCACTTCACAAATTTCAATAGTGTTTTCCTTCGGTGCAAGTTTCGTTTAATTCGGCGCGTGTTTGGGCTTTCGTTCTGAGTCTTCTCGAGTAGTTATGGCTCTACTCGAATAGCCCGTTTCAGATTTTTCTCGAACGCCGTTTTGAGTGTCGAAACGGTATTGAATCTAAAAATGGTTAACATTAAATTTTTTTTGTCTCGTCGAGATCTACAACTTTTATGTTGACCACTTTTTTATTTGAAGCCGTTTTGAACCCCTAATTTCATTTGTTCTGCTGGAACTCGAGTGTTGAGCTGCTACTCAAGTATGTTATGCTACTACTCGAGTAATGCAAGTTGGAACTTGAGTAATGAGCTTCTACGCGAGTATATTATGCTACTACTCGAGCATGTATGCTGCTACTCGAGTAGGTATGCTGCTACTTGAGTAGTTATGTTGGAACTTGAGTGGTTCATGTTGCCACTCGAGTAGGTCATTCTTGTCTGTGTTCGGGCACCATTTTGAGGGTCGCAACCGTGTCGTATCAAGACATGGTTAACATGAACTTTGCTCATATCGACGAGATCTACAACTTTGATGTTGACCATGTTTTGATTTGAAGCGGTTTTAAACCCCTAATAGCATTCTCCGTGCACCCGCTCGTAAATAGTACGTTTTTAGACAAAACTTTTCATAAATACCTATATATACGTATACTTAGAATTAGAACCGGTCCCACTCTTTATTTAGGACTTCTTCTTCTTCTTCTTCACTCAACCAAACCAGAGCTGAACAAACGTGAGGATGGTGATGGCGGAGCGTGAGACTTCGTGAACCTTCCGGTCGCCGCCGACGGAGTTCCGGTGCTCGAAATCTTCATTTGAGCATAGATTTGAAAAACTCTCGGCGAGATCTACGTCGCCGTGGTAATTTTTTCCCATTTCTTGAGATTTATCGTTAGGGTTTTTTGGCCCTAACTTCTATTTCGTCCACTCTTGTCCAGATTTCAGCTTCTCTTGTCTCCCTTAGTCCCGATCTGCGACGAGGTGTGATTTGGAGGCTTTCTTTGATAAAGCCAAGGCAAGTAGCTCTTTTTCTTTCCTTTTCCTTAAGTTCTTATGGCAAGACTTTCACCTTATATTAATGTTCCTGGTTCCTTTAGAGTATAAGATGTTTAAATTTTTTTAGGACTTACGCTTAGGGAAAAGTTTTCGACGTCGTTGAGCATAGGATGCGTTGCGCTTAGTATAGGTTGATTATAAGTCATGGTCCTTGATTTAGTGTTGTAATACTTAGGTGTTATGCCAATTTTGAGATGGTGATGTTGGGGGTATGAGTGTTGGTTGTTGTTAGCATACCACCCAACCGGGAGGCCCCTTCTTTCTGTGGATCATCACAGTGGGGGTATGCTTAGTTTCTCCTTTCCTGGACTGTTGGATTCTGGTTGTCCAGTTTGGCCATGTTTGTGGACCACAGTACCGACTGTGAGACGGTTGAGGATCCGGAGTTGGGCTTAGGGCACTTGAGTTCGTCGCCCTCTCCGGCCTGCAATGCAGTCATACCACGTGTTGATGATCCACCCTCTTCCGAGCTGTATTGTGATAAGTTGTTTTTTTGTGGTTTATGCCACAGTTTTGCTAAATTTTGCTGGTTGTTCCCAGACTTGTTCACCTTCTCACTTGGTGCATTCTTTTTAAATTTAGAGGTTATTATAATGGCTAACCTTCCTCTATATATTCTATTTGGCTAATTGTTGCTGTTTTTTTTTTGCGTTCTTCCTCCTTTGGTTGGGTTTGGTACACCCTCCTTTGTTTGCCTTACTCATTTGCTTACCTATTCTTTTGCCACTTGTTTTTTTGTTCTGCTTGCCAAGGTGTTCTTCTCTTGAATGCCTCAGGTTCAGGGCTATAGCCAGTGGTGCGGCTGAGTAGTTTTGTTGTTGGGTTTGCTGAGGTTACCTCGAGGTTGTGGGGTAGCTTTTGTTCTTTTGTAGTATACTTCAGACTTGTGAACTTTTAGTGGTTTCTTGTCTTGTGTTTGACGCCCACTGATTGTTTATTGTCGTTCTTGGATATTTGTCTAGTTGCTAGTGTCTACTTTTGTGTTAGTAGTTCTTGCTCTCTGGGAAAGATTTATGCTAGGATTCCTATAGGTATTTTCAACTATAAAATCAACTAATATTATTATATCATGCACATCATATTTTAAAACGCTAAATCACTATATTTAAATACTGTATAAACTATTTCGATATTATAAATTTAGGGTAATGCATGCCATGGGTTTTTTAGGGATGCTAGACTCATGTAGGATGTCTAACTTGTTTACTATAGTATTTTCTTCTACGTATAATTACTTTCCCTCTGGTGGACACGTGAGCCACTAAGCCAAGGGATACGGCTAATTGCCTAACTTAAAATAAACTCCTTCAATAAAACATTTAAATCATATTTTTTGTATTGAGTCGGAGTATTTCCTGAGCGTCTGCAGTTATCCCCTGCTGACGTGGCAACATGACGTGCATTTTCCCTTACTCTGATATTTCGTCATTGTGGTGAAAATACGGGTTGTGACAGGGATCTCGCTCACCCACCTCGCCGATCCGGCTCCCACTCGCCGAGCTGGGGAATAACAATCTTCCTTATAGATTTCGCTCCCTCCCCTCCTCTGTTACCTCCTTCCCAGCTCGCTGAGCTAGGGCGTCCTCGCCTAGGGCTGGGGAAGCGGTAATAGGGACTGCTGGCGTCGAGCACTCGGCGCACATGCCCAGTGCAAACTTGACCAGGCTTATCACCTCCTGCCGAAAATCCTCGAACATCCCGAGGGTGGCCAAAGGAGGGGGAGGTGGCGAGTCAGCCCTGTCAGATCCATGTCCTTCCCCTCCAGTCATCGAGCTCGAAGAAGATTTTTGTTGCAGACCACTCTCTATGCTCACCGTACCAAAAATGTTGAAACCGAAAATCGTTCTCTGTGGAGTTTTACCCTTGGGGAAGGGGTGATCACGCACTTACTTCTCTCTCTCAAGCTAAACAACTAAAGACTTTGCACAAGGAACACACTCAAGGCCCTAGCACGGAGGTCTCACCACACACCCGTAATATCATAGAGCGCTTCCCCTCATTATCCGAGTGCTGAGCTAAGGATACCTTAGAAAGCGCAAGAAGACCAGGTCACAAGTAAGCATGTCTTCTGAGGTACCCCCTAGGGTCTATTTATAGTTTTCTAAAAATGGTCTACCAATATCCTGGCTATCTACGGAATATGGCGTGGGGCCCCGGCCGGACCCTCTATTTTATTTCATGTGACAGACGGAGGTGTTACTTGTACCTTCGCTGTTCTAACCAGCTATATGCAGGCCAACCGAAGAAGAATGGCAAGAATACATCATTGGGCGAGTAGTCTACAAAATTCCACTCGTATGGGGTGGCGAGTGTTGGAGCATGAATTACATACTTCTTTGGTTTGCTAATAACAAATCTCGTTTGTATTTGATCTTTGGGTGTTTATGATGTGCAGATATCACAGGTCTAACTCTAATGGCATTTGAGTGTTGTTTCAGGTCAGAACAGATGAGCTCAGGAGATATCGCCAGACGATATTAGGTATTGCCCATAGGAGACAGCGACGTTCGATGAATTTGTGCTCGACCATCGACGACTGACGTTTGATGAATCTGTAATGAGCTTAGAAGATATCGCCAGGTGATATTAGGTATCGCCCACAAGCGACAGCGACATTCGACGAATCTACGCTAGACGATATACGCTCGATGAATCTATAATGTGAAAAATAGGAGTTCGTGGGACACTTGGCGGCAGTTATCGATATCTCTAGGTGGCGATACACAGTGTCATCATGCGATAGTCCACGTTCAACGATCGACGGATCTGCGATGTGAAAATGATGAGTTCATGGGACACTTGGCAGCAGTTACCGATATCGCCAGGTGGCGATACCCAGTGTCGTTAGGCGATATTGCCAAAGTATAAAAGCCATTCAATTTTCTGAGGAGATAACGAATTTCATTACCCAGAGTGAACCTTCCTGTTTAGACGGACAAGAGAGCTCCAGATTCCAGATTTACTCCATACTCACAAGAAGGCCAAAGGGCAAAAGATCGACGACGGGTACGCAGCATTCAGAGCAACCATGGCTAGGATTGGTCGTCATCGTTAGCACATTGTTTGAAGGGAGTTTTAATTCAGAAGTTTTATATTTGTTTTATTCCTATTCCTATTGTAAACCTATTATAATTGAGGGAGAAAATTGTGGTCTTGTGCGTGGCGTCTAAGTCCTTGTGTGGCTTAGGGGAAATCGCCGCCTTGTGCGTGGCGTATAAGTCCTTGTGTGGCTTAGGGGAAAATCGTCGCCTTATGCGTGGCATCCAAGTCCTTGGGTGGATTAGGGAGAAATCGTTACCTTGTGTGCAGCGTCTAGATTGAGGTAGATCTAGGGGAGGCTAGTAGGAAGATCTAGGGAGAGATACGCTTTAGCCTGTCGCTTCTTGGTAGAAGGACCGGCAAAAACAAAAGTAAATTGTATTTTTCATAAGCCTTTATCTCTAGCTCTATAGAGACACCTTGTATTCACTTTTAGCACATTTGAAATAAATTATTATTGTTTTGGCTTTTATATATTTCAGAGTATTCGAGTCTGCTTATGAAAAATTAGTCTCCACTTCATAATTTCATTGTTTTTGTTCATCTATAAACTTTACCCATTTAAAAGAAATTAATTAACCCTTATTCACCCCCCCCCCCTCTAAGGGCATCGTAAGATCCAACACTTAGTATCAGAGCCAAGTTTCTCTGAAATCTGTTTCACCACCGGGAGTAATGGCGCAAAACACTCACGCATTTTCTGAGGGGCAAGGTATAAGTAGACCTCCCTTATTCACAGGCACTGACTACAACTATTGGAAAGCTTGAATGCAATGCTTTCTAATATCTCTAGATATCGATGTTTGGGGAATGATAGAAACATGTTACACTGCCCATATAACTATAGTAGGAAGTGTAACAATGGAAAAACCCAAGGATAAATGCGATGAAGTTGATAAGCTTCGATGTAAGAATAACGCTAAGGCAATGAATGCCTTATTTGCGCGTTAGATAGGACTGAATTTTATCGTGTATGTGCATGTGAAATTGCATATGATATATGGAATCTCCTTGAAGTTACTCATGAAGGTACATCGCAGGTGAAAGACTCAAAGCGTTTCTAGTTAGAGTCATAATTTGAGAAGTTCATAATGGATGTTGATGAGGATATAGACTCCATGTACACATGGTTCAACATGATAGTGAACGACTCAAGGATCCTTGGAAAGAGTTTCTCAAATGGAGATTTGGTGAGAAAGATACTTAGATCGCTTCCCCCGAAGTTTAATCCAAAGTTGACTTCCATCGCGGAGTGACACGATCTAAAGTCTCTCCAAATTGAGAATCTGATAGGCAATCTAAAAACCTACAAAGTAGATTTGAGGATTCAACAACAGGAGTATAGCTTGGATCCAAGGAAGAAAGATTTGGGGTTGAAGTCCAAGAAGGAAGTGGAAAGTGAGTCTGATGAGAGTGACGATCGAGATGAAGAGAGAATATTCGTAAAGAAATTCAGGAAGTTCATGAGAAATCCTAAAAGAAGAAATTCCTTTAGGAAATTCTTCAAGAAGTAAGAGTCTGGATATAGGAAAGGAAAAGCCCAAGGTGAAGGAGAGGATGATGAAGACAGATCACCACCTGTGTGCTATCAGTGCAGGAGAGTTGGCCACATTAAGAGCAAGTGCCCAAAATATATGAAAAAGAAGAAGGAGAAGTGACACAAGAAGAAGGATAAGATGAAAGTTCTGAAGGCTGAAACTTGGGATGACGTCATATTTGAGGAATCAATTAGTTCGAGATCGGAGACTGAAGAGGGGTCCAACTTGTATCTGATGGGAAGAACAACTTATCATCTAATGATGAAAGCAGTGTCCAGAGTGATACTGAGGTAAATCCTCCTTCTTATGAAGATTTGTATAACGAATTTTTACAAACGTGCAAGTATTTTGATAAAAGTTTGAACTAAATTAAATTGCAAAAATTTGAAAATAAAAAAAATGAAAAATGAAATAAAAATACTTGGGAAGGAGAAAGTGACTTGTCAAGAGGAGTGTCCGTGTTCGACAAGGATACTAAAACTTTAGAAAGATCTCTCTAAGTCTCGGTCTCGGGTTAAATCTCTTACAAGAGAGAAAGAGGCCTTAGAGACATCTCTAAAGCTATCTTAGTCTCAAGTGGAAGGCAATAAAAAGTCCTTCACAAGTCGTTGCGACACAATTGTTGTCGAAAACACTGCATTGAGAGGATGTGCCTGTGATCTAGAAATGGCCACTAACAAGTTTGGAATGGGCCAAAAGTTACTAAATATGATCTTGGCGAGCTAGTGTTATGGTTCGGCAAAATTCGGACTTGGGTACTCTCTAGAACACTATCGCCCCGCGACATCCACTGTCACCGGCAATAAGGAATAATCCAGAAATTCATTTTTTAAAATTTAAAACAATAAATCTACTGTCACTGCTACTCCCAGCAAAATTTCAAAACTTATTTTGAAAAATCCGTCAACTACTTTCATCACGTGTGCCAAATGCAATAAGTTTTGTCACACAACACACACTTGTAAGAAGACGGGACATTGTTTTGTTAGAGAAATCTTGGCACCTAAGGCTTCCACCTATACTATGGGAGGAACCACTTGGGTAACCAGATCTTTACTCTCATCCTCTTTTTCGGTGTGTTGGTAGGCTAAGGACAAAGAAGACATGTGGTACTTAGACTCGGGGTGTTCTGAGCACATGACGGGCAACAAATTAAAGTTCCTTAGCCTAAAGATGAAGAAAGGAGGTGTTGTTACGTTTGGTGATAACGGAAGAGGAAAGATCATCGGCATTGGAGTAGTAGGTAACAAGTCTTTTACTATCTCAAATGTTTTGTATGTTAAGGGTTTGAAGCATAATTTAATTTCTATAATTCAATTATGTGATATTGGTTTAAATTTCTAATTTGACTAATCTTCAAACATATGCAAAATTATTGATTCCAAAATAAACGATACTGTTCTTACTACTCCTAGATTTCAAAATGTGTACATGATTAAATTTAATGATTTGTCTCATTCTTCACTAAAATGTTTTATGTCTAAAAATGATGAATTTGATTTGTGGCATAAGCATCTTGGACATTCTAGTTCCATGCTAATCATAAAATCGTCTCATAACAAACTAGTTAAAGGTTTACCTATTTTGCATGAAAATCTATCATTTTTATGTTCACCATGTCAAAAAGGAACATTTTCAAAATCTTCAGTTAAGAGAAAAAATGTTGTTTCCACTACTAGACCGTTACAGTTGATTCATATGGATTTGTTTGGTCCTATTAATACACTAAGTCTAGGTGGTAGAAAATAGACTTTTGTTTTGATTGATGATTATTCTCGTTTATGTTGGATAATTTTCTTAACGTATAAATCTGATGCATTTTTAGAATTTTCCAAATTATGTATACGTGTTCAAAATGAACTAGATTCAAAAATAAAATGCATTCATTCGGATCATGGTGGTGAATTTGATAATTAAAATTTTGTACCTTTTTGCAATGAGTTTGGTATTAAAGAAGAATTTTCTGCTCATCGCACAACACAACAAAATGGTGTGGTAGAGAGAAAAAATAGAACTTTGCAAGAACTAGCTCGTACTATGCTATCTGAATACAAATTACCTAGATTGTTTTGGGCAGAAGCCATTAGTATTGGTTGTTATGTTATTAATCGTGTTGTGCTTTGACCCTTTTTGAATTTAACATCTTATAAATTATATTTTTAAATGAAACCGAATGTGTATTATTTTAAAGTTTTTGGTTGTAAATGTTTTATTTTGAACACTAAGGATAATTTATGCAAATTTGATGAGAAGTGTGATGAAGGAATTTTTATTGGCTCTTCTTCAACTAGTAAGGCTTATAGAGTTTACAACAAAAGGATAAAAATGGTTGAAGAATCTATTCATATTAAATTTGATGAGCATTTTCCTTGTGTAGAAACTAATAGTACAGGTCAAGATGAAGACTCTTTCCCCCTACAAAAGTCGGATGATGATGAAATCCTTGGAGGAAAAGAAGAAGAAAAAGAAGACGAACAAGAAGAAGAAGAAGTGCAAGAATATGTGCCTCCAAGCGAGCTAAGATTCTCCAAATATAATCCACAATATTTGGTTATTGGAGAACTGTCAAGAGGGGTAAGTACTCGTTCATCATTATATGATTTATTTGCAAATATGTGCTTTATTTCTGATATAGAACCTAAAAATGTTGAAACCACTTTAAATGATAATTCTTGGTTTTTAGCTATGACTAATGAGCTTAAAAAATTCGAACATAATAATGTTTGGAAATTAGTAGAGAGACCCCCTAATCATCCTGTTGTAGGTGTTAAGTCGATCCTTAAGAATAAAAAGGATAGTGAATCTAGGGTCATAAGAAACAAAGCTAGACTTGTAGCTAAAGGTTATTCACAAATTGAAGAATAGACTTTGATGAAACCTTTGTACTCGTAGGTTGTTTAAAAGCAGTTTGAATTTTTCTTGCATTTACTAGCTTTAAAAGTTTTAAATTATTTCAAATTAATGTTAAAACTGCTTTTCTTAACGGGTATATTAAGGAAGAGGTTTATGTAGAACAACTCCACGCTTTGTTGATGTTAAATTTCATGCTCACGTTTTTAAATTAGAAAAAGCCCTTTATGGTTTGAAACAAGCACCCCGAGCATCGTATGATAGATTGACTGTTTATTTGTTAAATAATGATTACAAAATGGGTAGTGCTGATTGTACTCTATTTATTAAACATGTCCATGATGACCTTATAGTTTTACAAATATATGTTGATGATATTATTTTTGGATCAACTAATGAAAGATTGTGTGAGAATGTTATAGAAATTATGAAAAATGAATTGGAAATGAGCATGGTAAGCGAGCTCACTTATTTTCTTGGTTTTCAAATTACTCAAAAGCATGATGGAATTTTTATTTGTCAATCCAAATATATTCATGATGTTTTAAAAAGATTTGGATTTGAAAATCTAAAATAAGCAAATACCCCCATGAGGGTCTCATTGAAGTTAGGAAAGGATGAAAGTGGAATTTCTATAGATCGAACACTATATAGAGGAATGATAGGATCATTATTATATTTGACAACTTCTAGACCTGACATTATGTTCGTTGTATGCTTATGTGCTAGATTTCAAGCTAATCCCAAAGAATATCATTTAAAAGCTGTTAAATATATTTTTAGATATCTTATTGGCACATCTAAGTTAGGTTTGTGGTATCCTCACAACGATGCCTTTATTTTACATGGCTTTTCTGATTCTGATTATGCTAGCTATTCATTAGACAGTAAGAGCACGAGTGGCACCTGTCACTTTTTAGGCCCTTCACTAATGTTGTGGTTGAGTAGGAAAAAAAAATTCTGTTGCCATATCCTACACCGAGACTGATTACATTGCACTAGTTAGTTGTTGTGCACAGGCTCTTTGGATGAACCAAACATTAGAAGACTTTGGAATTATTCATGAAATAATTGAATTAAAATGTGATAATAAAAGTACAATTGACATAACATATAATCCAGTTCATCATTCTAGATCCAAACACATTGATGTGCGTCATCACTTCATTATATACCGCATTAAGCAAAATACGATTAAAGTTAGTTTTATAGGCACCGATTCACAGCTTGCCGATATTTTCATAAAGCCACTTCCAGATTTCTGTTTTTCATTATTAAGATTAGAACTAGAATCCTGGACATTTCAAGCTAATGAATCGACATAATAAGTAAACCAAAAAAAACTTTATTCAACAAGAAAATGATGATTAAACATTAAATAAACCATAAATATTATGAGTCAATAATAATATTACAACAGCACTACATTACATGATAAGTCCCATATTAATACAGCACAAAATTCTTTGATAATAATATGAAAATTTTAAAACTTCACTGTCGCCGGCGACAGTGATTGTCATCGGGCGATAGCGTCAGCTTCTCAAATCATCCCGAAAACTTCAGAAATTCCTGTTGTCACCTGCACTTGTGACCCCTTGATCATCAGCTAAACTGTGTTGCCTACTTCTCGTCCAGTGAGATCAGCGAAGAGATGTTCGGGGAGGCTCCATGATCACCCATTCTGCCGCTTCTACTGGAGTGGGCTTCAATTTGAGTCTTTTGGGCAGAAATTTAAAGAATTTTTGAACTCCTAGAAAGTTCTTCTTCACCTCCCTCTTATGTTCTTCAAATGACTCTCGTAAGTCATCCAACCATTCTCGCAACGATCCACCTCTTGGAATTGGTGGGTTTCGAATATTGGACACGTTTTCACTACTCCTTGTAGACCGTCCTCATGCTGATTGGCCGATGGAAGGATTACCACTCCTAGAGTAGATAGAGGGCACACAATCATTAAAAAAAGTCAAGGTATATCAATGTGAACTTCTTATATAATGTGTTGGATGATCGCTCCAAGTAGTATTGTATTTTATTTCATCCAAGACGAACTCTTTAGTCTAAATGTGTAACGAATTATCAAAAGTATTAAGTCTGTCAAATCGAATGGCTCCCACTGCAAGATCATGTATGAGACATTGCTCAATTGACCTGTTATCTTCCGTGTATCACCAGACATAATAAAAATAGTGTGTCTCAATATGTGTAGCACTAGTTGTGCATCCTCCGTGAGAGAGGTCATAGATTGAATAAGAGTTTTGATGGAATTCCCATGCAAAACCATATTCAAGAGTGTCAAGTCTCTATCCTTCCTATAATTCTCTAAAACATCTAAGACATTATCATATTCTGTTAACCCGAACTCTTCCCTAAGATCGTAGTGAGTTAACTCAATTGTTTTCCCTTATATGAGTGATCATACAACACCATTTAGCTCTGTGAATCGAGGATCTTATAAATTATTATAAAATTCCATTAGCAACACCGACGAAAATGTATCTGGAAAAATAACAGACATTTTTCCTGTCCTTGCTAAAATATCATGGATGTGTGCGTGACGAGCGGGCTTGAATTCGATGACCCGTCCGATCCCCATATTCACATTTTTTATCCTCGGGAACGTTTGATAGGATGAGTGTGTGTCACAGCAAGTACTTCTGTGGGCTCAAGAATTGGAAGCCATTATTGCAGTTAACAAGCCAAATTTTAAAACAAACCTTTTCAGAAATTTTCAGTATCGCTAGTCGGCGACACCCATTATCACCAGGCAATAGCAGAAATTACTCTAATCCAATATTTGACTCCAGATTTACACTTTCCCCTTACTTTTCATACCAGATCTGAAATTTCTAAGGCTATTTAATAAATTCCCTAAGGCTATTTGAGAATTTTTTTTTTACTCAAAACATTATTCATTCTCCTCTTCCCTAACACCGTAACTCACATAAACGTTTTCCTTCAAAACAACTAGATCTGAGATTCGGTGTTTAATTTCATCAATCTATGCAATCACTAGTTCAAATACATAAGATTTTAGTCTACTTTATCAAGCAAAACCTAGTTTTTGAAAAACGTCTAACCATGATAAAACATACTTGAAAACTTGAAAAACTTTTCATCACAAGCTCGATGAACTTTCCTACACTCATTTAAAACTACAAAATGTACAAGATGAAAGCAAAATTTCATGAAAATTACCTTGATCTAGGGTTTTCTCTGGTTTTCGCTTCGTTGTTACAACCCGCATTTTCACCACAATGACGAAATATCAGAGTAAGGGAATAATGCGTGTCATGATGCCACGTCAGCAGGGGATAACTGCAGACGCTCAATCAACACTCCGACTCAATACTAAAAATATGATTTAAATGTTTTATTGAAGAAGTTTATTTAAGTTAGGCAATTGGATGTATCCCTTGGCTTAGTGGCTCACGAGTCCACCAGAAGGAAAGTAATTTAACGCAGCGGAAAATGCTATAGTAAACAGGTTAGACATCCTACATGAGTCTAGCATCCCCAAAAAAACACAAGGCATGCATTACCCTAAATTTATAGTAATAATATTGAAGTAGTTTGTACGGTATTTAAATATTGTGATTTAGAGTTTTAAATATGATGTGCATGATATAGTAATATTAGTTGGTTTTATAGTTGAAAATACCTACAGGAATCCTCGCATAAATTCTTCCTAGAGAGAAAGAACTACTAACACAAAAGTAGACTCTAGTAACTAGCCAAATATCCAAGAATGACAATAAACAATCAGTGGGCGTCAAACACCTGACACGAACCCACTAAAAGTTCTTAAGTCTGAAGCATACTACAAAAGAACAAAAGATAACTCGCAACCTCGAGGCACCCTCAGCAAACCTAGCAACAAAACTACTCAGCCGCACCACTAGCTACAGCCCTGGACCTAAGGCATTCAAGTGAAGAACACCTCAGCAAGCAGAAAAGCAAGTGGCAAAAGAATAGGTAAGCAAGTGAATAAGCCAAACAAAGGAGGGTGCACCAAACCCAACCAAAGGAGGAAGAATGCAAAAGAAAACAACAACAATTAGCCAAATAGAATATATAGAGGAAGGTTAGCCATTATAATAATCTCTAAATTTAAAAGAATGCACCAAGTGCGAAGGTGAACAAGTATGGGCATAACCAGCAAAATTTAGCAAAACTGTGGCATAAACTACAAGAAAACAACTGATTACAATGCAGCTAGGATGAGGGTGGATCATCAACATGTGGTATGACTGCGTTGTAGGCCGAAGAGGGCAACGACCTCAAGCACCCTAAGGCCAACTTCGGATCCTCAACCGTCTCACAGTCGGTACTGTGGTCCGCAAACATGGCCATACCCGGCCAACCAGAACCCAACAGTCCAGGAAAGTAGAAACTAAGCATACCCCCACTGTGATGATCAACAAAAAGAATGGGCCTCCCGGTTGGGTGGTATGCTAACCACAACCAACACTCATACCCCCAACATCACCATCTCAAAATTGGCACAACACTTAAGTATTACAACACTAAATCGAAGATCACGACTTACAATCGATCTAAACTAAGCGCAACGCATCCAACGCCTAACGGCGTCGAAAAATTTACCCTAAGCGTAAGCCTAAAAAATTTAAACATCTTATAATCTAAAGGAATCGGGAACATTAATATAAGATGAAAGTCTTACCATAAGAACTTAAGAAAAAGGAGAGGAAAGGAGCCACTTTCTTTGGCTTTATTAAAGAAAGCCTCCAAATCACACCTCGTCGCAGATCTGGACTAAGGGAGACGAGAGAAGCCGAAATCTGGACAAGAGTTGATGAAATAGAAGTTAGGGTCAAAAAACCCTAACGAGAAATCTCAAGAAATGGGAAAAACAATTACCACGGTGATGTAGATCTCGCCGAGAGCTTTTCAAATCTATGCTCAAATGAAGATTTCGAGCACCGGAACTCCGTCGACGGCAACCGGAAGGTTCACGAAATCTCACGCTCCGCCATTGTCGTCCTCACGTTTCTTCAGTTCTGGTTCGGTTCAGTGAAGAAGAAGTAGTCCTAAAGGAAGAGTGGGGCTGGTTCTAATTTTAGTATACGTATGTATATATATATATATAGGTATTTATAAAACAATTTGTCTAAAACGGACTATTTACGAATGGGTGCACGGAGAATAGAAATAGAGGTTGAAGATCGCTTCAAATCAAACAGTGGTCAACATGAAAGTTGTATATTTCGTCGAGACGAACAAAATTCATGTTATCCATTGTTTGATAAGACACCATTTTGACCCTCAAAACGGCGTCCGAACGCAGACCAGAACGGCCTACTCGAGTGGCAGCATGAACCACTCGAGTTCCAACATATCTACTCCAGTAGCAGCATACCTACTAAAGTTCTAGCATGCTGTACTCAAGTAGTATCATAATATAAACGATTATAAGCTCATTACTCGAGTTCCAACATGTATTACTCGAGTAGTAGCATAATGTACTCGAGCAGCAGCTCAACACTCGAGTTCTAGCAGACAAAATGAAATTAGGGGCTCAAAACGGCTTCAAATCGAAAGGTGGTCAACACGAATGTTGTATATCGCGTTGAGATGAACAAATTTCATGTTAACCACTTTATGATACGACGTCGTTTTGACCCTTAAAATGGTGCCTGAACACAGACAGGAACGGCCTACTCGAGTGGCAGCATGAACCACTCGAGTTCCAACATACCTACTCGAGTAGCAGCATACCTACTCGAGTTCCAGCATGCTGTACTCAAGTAGTAGCATAATATACTCGAGTAGTAGCTCATTACTCGAGTTCCAACATGTATTACTCGAGTAGTAGCAAAATATAATTGAGTAGTAGCTCATCACTCGAGTTCCAGCAGAAAAATGAAAAACTAAGGATTCAACACAGCTTCAAATCGAAAAATGGTCATCATGAAAGTTGTAGATCTCATCGAGGCGAACAAATTTCATGTTAACCACTTTTTGATACGACATAGTTTTGACCCTCAAAACAGCGTCCGAGCAAAATATGAAACAGGCTATTCGAGTAGAACCATAGCTACTCGAGAAGACTCAGAACGGAAGACCAAACACGCGGAGAATTAAATGAAACTCCCACCGAAGGAGAACAATGGCGCTACGAATTTAACGGCGAAGTCAAAACCACAAAACTTAACTTATCAACTCGAAAACGTTCAGTTTCGACGAAAATCCCAAAAATCTGGTCAATCAGACCAAACGGACGCGAAAACGCACTAACGGTGCAGCGCCGACAACATGACGTAAAAAAAATGGTAACACCCTGATGTTATAAATATGATGATATCAAATCAAATAAAATCATCGAAAAAAATCGGGGCGTTACATTCGTCTTCCGCGTCGAGTCTTCAGGAGAAATTACTGGGAAAGGTGCAATTGACCAGAAATGGCGGTCATTTATATTTGTGCGCAATCGCCAATCGGCGATACCTAGTTGAAAAATGTTTAAATTGTCTACCAAAATCAGCTATAGATGGGTGAATATGTGAGTTCTGGGTATTTTTGCGGAATAAAAATTGAACGAGCGATGGACAGAAAAATAAGCAAGCATACACAGACGACATCGAGAATTATAGTGGTTCCCCAACCTTGGGTACATCCACTTTCCACCTCACCGATCTAGCAACGCAGTATACTCGGCTACTAAACAATTCTCGGATTGAAAATAGTCCTACCACTCGGAACAAAGTTCCTACAACTCGATCCCTAAAACAGGATCTACACTCGGAAGAGAAACTTCCTACAAAATCTCGGAGAACAAATCTCCTACAACTCGGAGAAGAATCTCCTACAAGAATAAAATGATTTACAAAGAAATATACAAATAGTATTATTTCAGATCTGAATCTTCAGCACTTCTTCTTTCATAAAACTTTGATGCTCTGTCAAAAAAAGATTGAAGAAGACACAGCTAAATCTCTGGATCTGAAAATTCTGGATCAACACAATCAAGAAATAGATCTATAGAGGTTGAATGCATTGATCTGTTGATGCCTTCTTGTCATGAATCACTTGTATCGGAGAAGAGCGATCGGCGAGAATGACGATGAACAGCGGCGGCGGCCGATTTTGGAAAGAGAATTTCTGATTCAGAATACTTAGGTTTTTCGTCTTAGGGTTGGTCGATTATAATAAGACTTATAGGACTTGCCTAATGGTCATAATCACATTAAATGCATGACACGTGGACCAATCATGTGCTAATCACATTTGAAAATATGTCTGTCGAAACTTCGAAAAATTTCAGAAAACGGTTCAGCATTTCTCGAAAGGAAGAGTTGTACTCGAGAATAATTTTTCTGATTCTCGGGATGAATGATGAGGATCTCGAGAAAAACACTTGGGAAAAATGTGGATGTGGAATTCAGCAATCTCGAGAATGAAAGAAAGTACTTGAGAATAATATATTTTTGTTCTCGAGAAGAAGTACTCTGGTACTCGGGAACAAAGAAGTATCTCAAGAAAAGATGTCTGACTCTCGAGAAAAATATTCTAGGTCTCGAGAAAAATTTTATGTTTCTCGAGAACTAAACATAGCCTTCTTGTGAAACATATTTTGCTTCTCGAGAAAGAGACTTGGTAAAAATATAAAGGTGGAATTTAGGCATCTCAACAAAGAAAAAGAGCACTTGAGAAAATGAACTTCTGTAATCGAGAAGATTATTCTGTTACTCGAGAAGACAACCTGTTACTCGAGAAATGACTTCTGGTTCTTGAGAAGTAATACTGACCTTCTCGAGAAATAGCATGTGACTTCTCGAGAAAAAAGACTTAGAAAAATATTTGACTGGAAACGAGGTAACTCAAGAAGGAAAGTCATGGAGTACTCGAGAACACAAGGCTTTCTCGAGAACAGCACTAAGCTTTCTCAAGAACTACTTTTGCAACTCGAATACATGACAAATCTTGCTCGGGTATAAACTAAAGTTCTTCTCGAGTACAAAAGTTCCTACTCAAGAAAAAGACTTAGAAGTTTTTCTGTAAAACTATAAACTTATTTTCTTCAAGATATACAGCAACCATCCTTTCTCCCATGGATTTAGTGCTTGAAAAAGAAGTGTGTCCAAATAGAGAGGCTACACATGAGTCAACACCATGATCACACAATGAGGGATTACATTGTATGGTCCTGTGTTTGGTGACTCGTTGTACGCTGGCATTGGTCTATACTTTGAAAATATATCATGCAAACATTCAACTAGAAAGGACATCAAATACATACTTAATTCATCTTATTTCAAGGGTGACTTCATACAAATCTGGGTTATTGTGGATGCAATACCAAACTATCTCCCCATATTTGTAGAAGTCAGAACCCTCTACACTATGGTGAATTACATCAAGATAAACAAATAAAGAAACAAATAGCCATAATAACTGGAAGAAATGTGTAATATAGAAAAATTAGATTATCAAAACTTAAAGATTTATATTAATAGAAATTGTTCAAGAGAAATTCAATTCCACAAGATTTCAAAAATGAATTTTTCTGAACATCTGCAATATCTTCTGGGTCTGTTGTTTCTAAACATCTGCAATATCTATTGGTTCTGCTGTTGTTGTCTATCTTGTTTCTCTTATTGCCTTTTCTAATAACTGTATGGTTTTGGAAAATATTTTGGATGTCTGGGAGGAGCCTTGGGATTATTCCTTCCAAACTCCCTGTCATACAACCGACTTTTGGTAAGAGATTTTTCATATAAATCCCATTCATATGAGATGTAATGAATGTTCTTATCTTCGTTAAAATCAACCACAAGTTTCAGAATTTCAAGAATCAGAGCTTTGGATGTTGGACTCCATACTTCAGATAATTCTCGAGGTCTTCTCCTTTCAGCTTCAGGATGAGGAGTTGATCTGCTGGCTGATGCACCATCATCATATTTTCTTCTTTTAGCTTTTTGAATCTTTGGAGGTGCTTGAGGAGTCACATTTTCTTGATCAGATTCCCAATCTTCCTCAAAGATTTCAGGAGGTGGTCCTTCAAAATATTCACCAGGTGGTCCTTCAAAATATTCAGGAGGTGGAGAGAATGTTGGCCTATTCACATCCAGGTATGCAGGAGGGGGTGAAGAAGGATCCATAGATAAGTTAGGGAAAAGTTGATTATGCATCCAAATAGCAGTATCATGAGTGTACAACTTAGTACTTTTGACTTCTTTCAACACTTATGTCTGGATCTCTTTCAATTGGTCATCCCACTGATTTTTCATTGTTTGAACTTGTTTTTCAAGCTGTTCTTTAACTTTATCCTCCTCCTTTCTGACTTCTAGAGATAGGGTGTTTATTACAGCTTCTTTGAACTTCCCAACTTTTTCATAAGTTTTGAAGTTGCATTCTTGGGCTTTATTTTCTAATTGAATTTGATTGTTTGCAAGGGTAACTGATTGTTCCATCACTATACCAATGCTGGTGATGGTATGATCAATTGCCTTTCCTCCAATTTATAACAGCCATTTAAATTCATCAGTGTTATTCTGGATTTCATCAAATCCATGGCTCATTTATTTTTTCAAGGCAGTGACTTTATCAGTTACAATTTTAAGAGAAGTGTCAAAATAATCTCTCTGTGCAGTTAGCATAGCTTCAATCTTACTTAAGATAGTACCTTCAGGAAGTGCTTAAGTTTGAAGAGGTACAGAAGGTAGAATTGGAGCAGTCCATGGGGCAATTTCTTCAAGGAGAACTGTGGAGGTAGAGGTTTGCTTTTTACTGAATGTACTTTCTTCATCTTCAGCATCATTGGGTAGTATGGAGGGAATCTTAAAAAAGAGACTGGGAAGAGGTGGTTCAGCATCTTCAACATGTAATTCATCTTCTGAGTCAGGAATAGAAATAACTTATGCATCATGTACATCTTCAAATGAAGATTTTGCTGGTTCTGGTACAGGAGATTTTCCAGATTCTGGGAACTGTTCTAGTTGATGTTCTGGTGAATTGGCTGGAGAAGAAGGATGTACTTCAGGAATAGTGAAAAGAGGCTATTTAAAGGAGAGTTCCTTTATCATCCTGTTGATGTCATCATCAGTAGACATAATCTGTTCTTGAACCTAGGCATCAGTTAGGATTTTTGTAGCTAGTAGATCTTCAGCATTAAAATCTGTATTTTATGGATGAAGTAAGGTGGAAGTGGCAGCAACAGATGAAGTTGAATTTTCTTCTAAAGCATTGGTTGTAGCAGTAGGAAAGAAGTATCATCTTCTTGGACTATATGAAGGGTAGCAGGTGGTGTGACTTGGGATGGAATTGTTGTAGCAGTAGGAGCAGGAGCTGGAGTGGACTGAACTTGAACAAATGGGGCAGGCTCCCCCTCAATAACTGGATTAGTTATTTAATGAGAAGGAGGAGATGGAGTCCTGTCCACATCTTCATTTTTCTTGTCAGATTTCTGAAGCTTAACTTCCCATCTCTAGATAGAGGTGATGGATACATTCTTCATATGGTGTAGGGTCATGCCCTTTTTCATGAAAAATACTTCTAGGTCCATCTGGTTCATGTACAAAGATAAGATCTTTCCATAACTGGACTCCTCATGCTTGCCTTAATTTTATCAAAGATCATTACACCCCACTAATATTGCTTTCTACAAGCAACATCAGTCATCGTGTCAAAGAAAGCTGGAGTGATGTAGCTTATGGATCTTGTCCTGCAGAGAAGTACTTTTCCAAGGATATCTACCAGCAACTTACTTTCTACATTCATGAACTGTCTACGAACAGTGTGGGTTGATTGGGAAGGCCAGAGAAACTGTAGGCCCTTTCATAATTTGTTTCTTCTAGGTCATCTTCTTCATCAATCACTGGTAACTGTAGAAATTTTGAAACAGAGTTGGAATTCATCTTTACCTTGATATCTCGAACCCTTGATTTCAGTACTTTGCCATTGCGCTTGACTTTGGCATGTGGGAAAAATTCTTCGACATTAGAGGTGAGTACCTTGTATGGATGTTCAAGAACAAATGATAAACCGGCGGTATCAAGTAGAATTAGAACATTTTTGAAATCAACTGAAATTTCGCAAATCCCTGATGAAACCAGTTTGCTGCCGATTCCGAGCATGGAAGACGATGTCATTGATATTGAGAAAGTGATGTTGGCTAGCCGGTGAATGGAGAAGTGGGCTTGATTGCGGCAGTTGGCGGAGACAGAGAAGTTGAAGATACTTTTCTCGAGCGAGAGGGATTTGAAATCGGGAATAGAAATTCTTGGACCTAAGTCTATTTATATTTTCCTTTAATTTTGATGATAAATGATATAAATAACGTTACAAATACCTAGAATATGGCGGTGAAGTGCCCGGGTGCCAGTATGAAAAATCTGAACTTGATGAAAAATTTCCAATCTGATTTCTCGAGATGGATTGTTGTTCTCGAGAAGAAGATAGTTAACACTCGAGTAGAATTGATGGCGCGGCCCCCCCAACACTTCCTGATGATGACCCGGTTGCTGCGGCCCCTCCAACACTTCCTGATGATGACCCGGTTGCTGCGGCGCAACAAGTTAAAGATTTGCGGCGTCATGACAACGCCACGGACGCTAACGGAAAGCTGCGATACAACCTCCGTCCGCGGCGCGCAAAGCTTGCTTAATAATTCTACTTAGTTTTATTTTAATTGCTTAAAACATTTGGCTTGTATTATTTTTATTTTCATGTTGGTGTGCTATTAAACCCTTGGTGTGTATGTAACCGCCCGGATGGATGAGATTTCATCTCCATCATGGATGGTTGGATCTCTTTTGTAACTCCTATTTAAAGGAGGCTATTATGATGAGTTACACATTGGAAAAAGAAACCTAAAGTAACCCCCCTTGAGGAATTTCGGCCACCATGGTGAAAGCCATAGCCACCTCCTCCCCTTTGGTGTGAAGCCAAGCTTTGCCTCCTCCATCCCCGTTCGGTGCGACTCCGGCGTGGCTTCTCTCGGTGCGACTCCGTGGAAGAAGGAAGCAGCCCCCTTCGGTGTGAAACCGGTGGAACCGTGGAGAGAGTGATTCTCCCACAAATATTGTGTGATCTTCTTCTTGGTTGGGTAATCTCTTCCCTATCTTTGTGTTTCTTGCTGTGAGAATTTTGTGGAGGTTATTCATCCGTCTTTTCCGCGATTTTAAAGTGTTTTTCGCTTGCAAATCTGAATCGAACGTTGTTATTGACCCTCTTGTTTTCCGGATTGGAAGATCCGCTAGAGAACAAACTAGGCCAAGCCTTGACTTGTTCTCCAAGATTGGGCACGCTTTGGTGCTAACAAGGGAGTTAATCTCAACTTGTTCTTGATCCCTCCTTATCGTTTACCGCCGCTCCTAAATATATTTTTGCTGCGATTGACGGCTTATTGTGAAAAGAATAGATGCTTGTGTAGGTGCGGTGAGATGTGTGCTTGTTGGAGAGGTAGGTCCTAAGGTCGTGGTATCGAGTCCGGCTAGGCGCGAGTTGTGTGCTTGTTGGAGAGTAGGTCCTAAGGACGTTGTATCGAGTCCCGTATTTTTGAGAGCCAACCGACCCCTTTTCGTTCGCTTTTGGTCGGAGCACTCTCTTATTTTTTGCTATGTTCTGTGATGGGTAACCCGCCGTTAGCATAAGCACGTCCATCTCACAAACATCCCTACACCAATTTGGTATCAGAGGGAGGTTGTTTCAACTTCCACGTTGCAAACATCCTCTCTGCGTTCCTTGTTAGAGATCCGATCGTTAGAACTCAAAAAAATTATTTTCTGTGGTCTGCAAATAGCGGGCTGAAAACTTTATTTTTCAGCAAAATTTCAAAAAAAAAAATTTTTAACGATCTACGTGTTATTCTCATCGGGAGTATATAAAAATATCTTATTTTCAATATAGCTTCAGTCCTAGAAAAATTCATCTTGCCCGGGGCCTCCCAAACCTGAATGCGCACTAGGCTAGGAACGGAGTACGCAACCCCGTCTACGTCTAGGATGGCTGCGAACGAGCATGGTGATCCCAACACTGAGGCTATAGCAGGCCTTCGTGCCGAAATGACAGAGCTTAGGAACGCCTTAGCCCAGATCCTACAAAATCAAGCAAGGCCACCCCCACCTCCCGTTAATGCTGGGCAGCCCAACCGGCACCAACCAAACTTTGATTCGGATTCTGAGGGAAACTCTCCCCGTATGCCCCCTCGAGAACCCCGCCCCGAGCGAGGCTTTGATATCACGAGGGCTATCAAGATAGATGCCCCCACCTATGATGGCATGGGAGATCCCCAGATCTTCCTCCATTGGGTTATAGACATGGAGTGTTATTTCGAATGGCACAACCTCACGGACCCCCAAAAGGTTCAAGTTGCCAGGATGAAATTAATGGGACGTGCCAAAACCTATTGGCTGAATGAAGAACGTAGGTTAGGAGCTGGGCACGGGGTCCCACTCATTGGATGGGCTGTTATGAAGAACCTGCTAACCGATCAGTACGTTCCCGCGTACCATCGGACGCAAATGTTCGATGAGCTTGCCACCCTTCGGCAAGGCTCAATGTCTGTTGCTGAATATATGGGAGAACTTAAGGACCGTATGGTACGTTGTGACCTTCGAGAGATCCCCGAAGTAACTTTATCTAGATTTCGAAAGGGACTTCACCCCGACATTCAGCGGAAACTCTTGCGTTATGGTCACACGGACTTGAATACGACTTTCAATGCCGCCTTGGACATTGAAAAGAACCTAGCATCTAAAGCTCACTCCCGTTATTCTAATGCGAAGAATAAGTCCACCGCTGGGGCCTCTTCTTCCACTTTTCCTGATAAAGGAAGATTTAGATCCTCCGAGTCGAAATCCGTTGTGATTACCGCGAGAAATACCAAGAACCCCGCTAGTGAGCGTATCCCCGTTGGAAAGGTTAGCAAGGCTAACACCACTTGTTACTCATGCGGTGTTCAAGGCCACTATGCTTATGAATGCCCCACCAAGACGAAGGCTATAGCCTTACTAGAGTCCACTACCGACCCTGACGACTATGTCCATGAGGCCGAAGAGGAGAGCGACCCTGACGGAGTCCCTAGTGACTTGGAGGACGATCACCGCCTTATGGTGATGCGTTGCATTTTGACCACTCCTCGTCCTGTAGACGACTGGAAGAGGACGAGCATCTTTTCCCTGATCTTTAAGAGTGGAGAAAAACTTTGCAAATTAGTTATTGATGGTGGTAGTTGTGTAAACGCCGTTTCTGAGAATGCCGTTAAGCGTATGTCCTTGACCATCGAGCCGCACCCGACCCCCTACCAGGTCGCTTGGATTAGTAAGGTTACTATTAAGGTTACCCAACAGTGCCTAGTCCCCCTGTCTTTCAAATCCTACACGGATGAGGTTTGGTGCGACGTCCTACCAATGGACGTTTGTCATGTGTTATTAGGCCGCCCGTGGCTATATGACCGTGATGTGACGCACTATGGTCGTGCCAACACTTATGAGTTTAAATTCAATGGCAAGATCGTCACCTTGAGACCGACTGTGCCAAAAGAGCCGGTAGTGTTGGCTAAGGATACCACCATCCCAGTTGAGAGGAAAGCCTTGAGTTTAGTTGGTAGGAAGGAATTTGTGAAGGATCCCTTCATTGGGGGAATAATGTACGCTCTTGTACTTCTGAGTGAAAAAACTGATGGTGGCGTGTTGGAAGATTTACCCCGAGAGCTACGGGTATTGTTGGATGAGTTTAGGGATGTATACCCGGAGGAGTTGCCTTCGTCGTTACCACCGCTTAGAGATATACAACACGCAATAGACCTTATCCCCGGATCGTCCTTACCCAACCAACCACACTATAGGCTTTATCCAACTGCCCACATAGAGTTACAAACCCAGATAGAGGAGTTGTTAAATAAGGGATTTATTAGGACGAGTATGAGCCCATGTGTTGTCCCCGCTCTTCTTGCCCCTAAGAGGGATGGCACCTGGCGCATGTGTGTTGATAGCCGAGCTCTCAACAAAATTACTATAAAATATAGGTTTCCAATTCCGCGACTAGATGATCTCTTGGATGTCCTATCGGGTGCCACTATCTTCTCTAAACTGGACTTACGGAGTGGTTACCACCAAATCAGGATCCGAGAGGGGGATGAGTGGAAGACGGCGTTCAAGTCTAAGGACGGGTTGTATGAATGGCTTGTGATGCCCTTTGGGCTATCCAATGCCCCCAGCACCTTCTCCCGGATGATGACGCACATCTTTAGGCCGAACACCTCTCTCACATCAAAGTAGTCCTCTCCACCTTAAGGACTGAAACCTTATATTTAAATCTAAAGAAATGCACATTTTATGTTTCGGAGGTTGAATTCTTAGGTTATATAGTTGGCTCGGAAGGAATTCGTGTTGACCCAGGAAAGGTTCAGGTGATTAGAGACTGGCCCGAGCCCACTAGCCTCCGTGAGGTGCGTAGCTTCCACGGGTTAGCTACCTTTTATCGTCGTTTCATACGCGATTTTAGTAGCATTATGGCACCCATTACGGACTGCATGAAGAAAGGAGAATTCACATGGTTCAAATCCGCCACGTTTGCATTCCATCGCATTAAGGAGCTTATGACCGAAGCATCGGTGTTACGTCTCCCAGACTTCACCAAGGTCTTCGAGCTTACTTGTGATGCATCTGGCGTAGGGATTGGAGGTGTCTTGAGTCAAGAGGGTCACCCGATTAGTTATTTTAGTGAGAAGTTAGCGGGTGCTAAATTAAACTATTCCAATTACGATAGGGAGTTTTATGCGGTCATTAGATGTTTGCATCATTGGAGGCACTATCTCCTTCATAAGGAGTTCGTGATCCTCTCTGATCATGAAGCGTTGCGATTCATCAATGGTCAGCACAAAATCAGCCCGCGCCACGCTAAATGGGTATCCTTCTTGCAAGAATACACATTTACTCTCAAGCACCTTAAGGGGACCGACAATCGAGTTGCCGATGCACTCAGTCGCCTCACCCTCTTACTTTCCTCCATGCAAGTCCACGTGGTAGGGTTCGAGCGCATAAAGGATGAATACGCCACATGCCCTGATTTTCAGGAGCCATACTTATCTGCCCAGGATAGCTCTCCCGCGACCATCACGGCCTATTCACTTAGAGACGGATACTTATTCAAACACGGAAAATTATGTATCCCCCACTCCTCTTTGCGACTCCACATCATTTGGGAGTTACATAGTGGTGGCTTGAGTGGCCACTTTGGCAGAGACAAAACGATAACGCTCGTGGAGGAGAAATTCTTTTGGCCTAAACTTAAGGCGATGGTTGGGAAAGTTGTGAGCAGTTGCCGTACGTGCCAAGTTTCTAAAGGTACTAAGTCCAATGTAGGTTTATACACTCCGCTACCTATTCCGTCCGTCCCGTGGGAAGACGTGAGCATGGACTTTGTATTAGGCCTTCCCCCCACCCTGCGACGTCATGATTCTATACTCGTTGTTGTGGATAGGTTCTCCAAGATGGCGTACTTCCTCCCCTGTAGTAAGACCAACGACGCCTCTCACGTTGCGAAACTGTCTTTTAAAGACGTCGTTAGTCATCGTGGCGTTCCGAAGACTATTGTCTCAGATAGGGACGTCAAGTTCACTAGCTACTTTTGGAAAACCTTGTGGGTTCTTATGGGCACAAAATTATTATTCTCCGCGGCTTATCACCCACAAACTGATGGCCAGACGGAAGTAGTCAATCGGAGCCTAGGAAATCTTCTTCGTTGTCTCGTGAGCGACCATAAAGGCACTTGGGATTTACTGCTTCCACATGCACAACTAGCTTACAATAATTCTAAAAATCGGTCCACGGGTATGTCTCCGAATGAAATTGTCCACGGGTATAAGGCCCCTGTGCCACTTGACTTGGTCCCCTTACCTCCCACATACAAAACAAGTCAGTTTGCACAATCCTTCGCCCAACATATTCACGACTTACATGCACGTATACGAGCTACCTTGACTGCTCAATATGAGTCTTATCAAGCGCACGCTAATCTACATAGGAAGGTGTCACACTTTAAGGTCGGCGATCTGGTTTTAGTACGGTTAGTTCCCGAACGAATGCCAACTGGCACCGTTAAAAAGTTAGCTCCAAAACGCGCCGGTCCTTTTCGGATTATCAAGAAGCTAGGTGACAACGCTTTCGTATTGGATTTGCCTGCTGAATGGGGTATCTCCCCTATTTTTAATGTCTCGGATTTGACGTTGTTTGTTGCGCCTCCACAAGAGTTGGTTTCTTTGTCGTCTTCTCCCTCCACTGAAATTTCTCATGGGTTGGGGAGTGGTAGTTTGGATGATCTCTCTCCACAAGAGTTGGATGATCTCTCTCCTCCGGTCCCCGCAGGTATAACATCGGATGGTACGTTGCCTTCTTTTATTCCTACTGCTGACATGTTTCCCAGGTTTCCCAAGACGTTTCTCCATCCAGATATGATACTCGCTGCTGAGCAACTTACTACTCCTGACGGTGCTACCTACCGCTTCCTCATCCGTTGGCGTGACCGCCCACCGTCGGATGACTCATGGGTACTCGCGACAGAGCTTCAACGTTTGGATGTCGAGCTTCTCCGCCGCTTTCTATCAGCCCACGCATCGGAGATGCGAGATTTTGAGTGGGGGAGGATTGATGGCGCGGCCCCCCCAACACTTCCTGATGATGACCCGGTTGCTGCGGCCCCTCCAACACTTCCTGATGATGACCCGGTTGCTGCGGCGCAACAAGTTAAAGATTTGCGGCGTCATGACAACGCCACGGACGCTAACGGAAAGCTGCGATACAACCTCCGTCCGCGGCGCGCAAAGCTTGCTTAATAATTCTACTTAGTTTTATTTTAATTGCTTAAAACATTTGGCTTGTATTATTTTTATTTTCATGTTGGTGTGCTATTAAACCCTTGGTGTGTATGTAACCGCCAGGATGGATGAGATTTCATCTCCATCATGGATGGTTGGATCTCTTTTGTAACTCCTATTTAAAGGAGGCTATTATGATGAGTTACACATTGGAAAAAGAAACCTAAAGTAACCCCCCTTGAGGAATTTCGGCCACCATGGTGAAAGCCATAGCCACCTCCTCCCCTTTGGTGTGAAGCCAAGCTTTGCCTCCTCCATCCCCGTTCGGTGCGACTCCGGCGTGGCTTCTCTCGGTGCGACTCCGTGGAAGAAGGAAGCAGCCCCCTTCGGTGTGAAACCGGTGGAACCGTGGAGAGAGTGATTCTCCCACAAATATTGTGTGATCTTCTTCTTGGTTGGGTAATCTCTTCCCTATCTTTGTGTTTCTTGCTGTGAGAATTTTGTGGAGGTTATTCATCCGTCTTTTCCGCGATTTTAAAGTGTTTTTCGCTTGCAAATCTGAATCGAACGTTGTTATTGACCCTCTTGTTTTCCGGATTGGAAGATCCGCTAGAGAACAAACTAGGCCAAGCCTTGACTTGTTCTCCAAGATTGGGCACGCTTTGGTGCTAACAAGGGAGTTAATCTCAACTTGTTCTTGATCCCTCCTTATCGTTTACCGCCGCTCCTAAATATATTTTTGCTGCGATTGACGGCTTATTGTGAAAAGAATAGATGCTTGTGTAGGTGCGGTGAGATGTGTGCTTGTTGGAGAGGTAGGTCCTAAGGTCGTGGTATCGAGTCCGGCTAGGCGCGAGTTGTGTGCTTGTTGGAGAGTAGGTCCTAAGGACGTTGTATCGAGTCCCGTATTTTTGAGAGCCAACCGACCCCTTTTCGTTCGCTTTTGGTCGGAGCACTCTCTTATTTTTTGCTATGTTCTGTGATGGGTAACCCGCCGTTAGCATAAGCACGTCCATCTCACAAACATCCCTACACCAAGAATTCTTCCTATTTTCGAGTAGTAATTTCAAAGTTCTCGAGTAGAGCAATCCATGTTCTCAAGTAGGGCTTTTGTTCATGAGAATTAATTCTGTCGTTCTCAAGTATAAGTGATATACTCGAGAAATGAAGTCCATACTTTGAAATTTTCTTGATTTTGAAGTATGACCAGATCTTGAACTTGCTTGAGACCTTTTTCTTCATTCTTATTCTTTCTTGTTGAGCATGTCAAGTTCTGTTTTGAAGAATGAGAACTTGGCCTCATCCAGCGGCTTTGTGAATATATCTACAATCTGCCTGTCAGTTGGGACATATTGGAGATTGATGTCTCCATGCTCCACATGCTCCAGGATGAAGTGGTACTGTAGCTCTATGTGCTTTATACGGCTGTGAGAGACTGGGTTATTGGCTATTGCAATCGTACTGGAGGAGTCACAAAACAAAGGAATGTCCTTGTCCTTCAAGTTGTAATCTTCAAGTTGGTTCTTTATCCACAGCAGTTGTGCACAACAACTACCGGCATAAATGTATTCTGACTCGGCCGTTGAAATTGCGACACAATTTTGCTTTTTGCTGATCCATGAAATGAGCCCCCTTCTAAGGAATTGGCAAGAACCAAAAGTGCTCTTTCTATCATCTTTGCTTCCTACAAAACCTACGTCTGAAAAACCAATTAGTTCGCTATCATTACTTCTTGGGTACCTTAAGCCAAGATTTGGTCTACTTTTAAGGTATCTCAAAATCTGCTTTGCAGCAGCATATTGAGATTCCATGGAGTTCACTTGAAATCTAGCACATACGCATATTGAAAATATTATGTCTGGTCTACTAGCAGTAAGATAGAAGAAGGATCCAATTATGCTTCTGTACTTGGTTTCATCAAAAGGTTTCCCTTTCTCATCCTTATCCAGAGACATAGTTGAACCCATTGGAGTCCTCATAGAGCTTGCGTTCTCCATTTCGAATTTCTTAATTAACTCCTTGGTGAATTTCATCTAAGAGATGAAAATTCCATCTTCAGATTATTTCACCTGAAGTCCTAAGAAATACTTCAGCTCTCTCATACTGCTCATTTTGAACTTCCATTGCATAAGTTTGGAAAACATTTTTTAAAGGTTGTCATCAGTATAGCCAAATATGATGTCATCGACATAGATTTGCAATAGCAAAATCTTGCCTTTTATTTCCCTAAGAAATAAAGTCTTATCTATCTTTCCTCTTGTGAATTTGTTCTTAAGAAGAAAGTTAGACAGCGTCTCGTACCAAGCTCGAGGAGCTTGTTTCAAACCATATAAAGCTTTAAATAAAAGATAAACATGCTCAGGATAGTTAGAATCAACGAATCCTGAAGGTTGTTCCACATACACCTCTTCCTTTATGTCATCATTAAGGAAGGTCGACTTCACATCCATCTGATAGACAGTGAAGCCCTTAAGTGCTGCATATGCTAGGAATAACTTGATTGCCTCCATTCTTTCCACTGGTGCATAAGTCTGATCGAAGTCGATTCCTTCTTCTTGTCTGTATCCCTTGGCGACAAGTCTGGCCTTGTTCTTTAAAATTGTCTCATCCTCGTCCATCTTGTTCCTGTACACCCACTTTGTTCCGATAATGATTTTATCTTTGGTTCTTGGAACAAGCTTCCAGACTTGGAAACACTTAAACTGATTCAATTCTTCTTCCATTACCATTATCCAAGATGCATTTGAGTTTGCTTCCTCAAACTTCTTTGGTCCAACCTGTGAGAGAAAACTCAAATATAAATTTTCATTAGTTGTACCTCTACAAGTTCTGACACCATCCCAGGGATCTCCTATGATTTGATCCATTGGGTGGTCCTTCAAGTGTCTGAGCTCTAGAGTCCTTGCATCTGGAGCTTCTTCAACCACAGGAGTGACTTCATCAACTTGAATGATGTCTTCATCATGGTCATCAACCTCTCCAATTAAAGTTGGAGTGGTGATCTTGATGAACTTTTAATCTTTTTCTTCAATCGACTCATTCAAGTTTAATTCTTTTATTCTTGAACCTGCATCTTTAATAAATACACTAGAAGAGCTGTCATGCAGCAGGCTCATCTCATCAAATACAACATGAATAGATTCTTCTACAACCAGGGTTTTCTAATTAAAAATCCTATATGCCTTACTATGGCTACTATAACCTACGAAAATACCTTCAAAGCACTTTTCACTAGATTTAGTGGTGTGTACTTACCATTATTAAAGAAGAATCATTTACAACCAAAGATTCTAAAATATGAAATAGTCGATTTTCTGCCCTTTAGTAGTTCGTAAGGTATCTTATTATGGTTCTTGTTTATGAGTGCTCAATTTTGCACGTGGCATGCAGTGGTGACGGATTCAGCCCAGAAATATTTCGGTAGTGAGGCATCACTCAACAAGGTCCTGTAGGCCTCTATGAGTGTTCTATTCCTTCTCTTAGCTACTTTGTTCTATTAAGGACTATGAGGAGTGGAAAACTCATGAAAGAGACCTAGGCTATCACAGAATTTTGTCATAGGCCCAGAGTTGAACTCTGTTCCATTATCACTTCTAATTTTGACTACGAAATAGTTGTAATCATTTTGGATCTACTTGACAAAATTATTAAAGATATCAAAAATATCTGACTTGTGTTTTAGAAAGAACACTCGCGCAAAGCGACAGTAATCATCAACAATAACCATTGTATAATCCTTACCTCCCAAACTTCTAACTTGCAGCAGACCGAACAAGTCCATATAAAGTAGGTATAAACACCTATTAGAGTCTTTGTCAATAATGCTTTTAAAGGTAGCCCTTGATTGCTTGCCTTTTATACTTGTGTGACAAGGTCTATCTCTAGCGCACTTGATATTTGGGGCATCACGTACTAAATTAATAGAAAATAATTTATTAATAGTTTTGAAATTAATATGTGTTAATCTCTTGTGTCGTTGGTCACCAAGAGACGCATTATCTTTAGCAAAAAAGCACACTGGTGTAGAAGAGTCTATGTAAATAAAATTTAAACAAAATATATTTCTACTACGAGCGCCTGATAGAATCGTTTCCAAATTGTCAACTGATTTTATCAAGTACTTGTCTGTATGAAATTCTACTATGTATCCTTTATCGCAAAGCTGGCTTATGCTTATAAGATTGTGTTCTAATCCTTCAACATAAGCCATATCTGAGAAGGATACACTATAATTAGTAATCATACCGTAGCCTTTAGTAATTTCTCTGTCAGAACTTCCAAAGATGATGTTTGGCCCATTCATGACTGGAGAATAATTCTGGATTAGGCTTCTAGTCACAGTCATTTGCCGAGAGCATCCACTGTCCAAATACCAGATAGGATTTTTGGTGGCCTTTGGACATACCTGCAAACACAAATCAGTTTGCCTTAATAATCCAAACTCGTTTGGGTCCTTGGTCTCTATTTAGCATACTCCCCCTACGTGTCTTAACATTGTGAGAAGTCTTTCTCACATTATTAACTTGAAGAGTTACATAATTTCTGGAGTTAAACCAGCAATCTATAGCAAAGTGACCAACTTTATCGCAGCATTAACAGTCAAACCTATTGTATCTTTGCCTAAATTTCTCCTGCTTGACCTTTTGAGAGCGTCGTCTAGCAGGAGCAGCAGACTTGAAGGTAGAAGCTTCATGGTGATGGAACTCACATGAATTCTTCTCCTTAAGAGTCTTTTCCACAACGGGTTTTACTTTTGGTGCTTTCTTTATGTTGTGACCATGACTATAAAGGTCATAGCTCTAAAGAGTGATCTCCTCATAAGGTGCCTTGAAGACACTTTCGCCAAAGTTCCGGGGACAGGTCCATCCTTGGTACCGAGACTTGGGCTCTACATAAGTTAGCCTAGTAAAGTGACCGTTGGAGGAATCAAGATCAAACTCATTCGTTCGAATGATAACCTTTTTGAATTAAGTCTGATCTTGAGGAGCTTTCCCCTTCTCCCTGGCCAAAGCTTTCATGGTAGCCTTATTCTTCTGTTAAGCCTTATTTCTCCTAGAAGATTTAGTAGGAGCATCCATATGGCCTAAGCCAGCATCTTTGGCCTGAGTTGAGAATTCAGCAACAAATGGAAGGATAGTCTTGTGCTTGGAGAAACTTTCAACAACTTTCTTTCTCAGCTGTAAGTTGTTCTTCCAATTCTTTACTGTTTTTCTCCTTCAGATCTAGGTGCTCAAGATCATTATTATACTCTTCAATTACAGCATTGAAATTCTCTCTAAGTGAATCCGTTATGGTGACTTCCCGCTCAAAGTTCTCTCCTCAGCCTGAGAGATTTAATCTCCTTGGCCTGAGTTTTCATAACTTTTCGACATTTGTCATAAGCCTTGATTAACTGTTTATATTGAGCCATGAGTTTAGACTCATCATCAGAAGAGCAGTCCTCATGATCATGGTCAGAAGCATCTGATTCAGGGAGAGGAGTGTGAGAGTTTACCTTCCCAGTGTTCTGGGGTTCTTCATCCTCATCTTTTTATGCCATTAGCACAAAGTAGGCTTCCTCTTCCTCACATGACTCAGATGAGTCAGAGTTGCTGAGAGTCTTGTCCTTCTTGGCTACTAGGCTTCTTTCAGTTCTCTTCTTCTTGTAAGAAGATTTCTTCTCCTCTCTTTTTCCACCCTCCTTCTTCTTATGAGGGCAATCAGCAATGACGTGTCCTAGCTTGTTGCAATAATAACAAACAATGTTTAAAGAAATATGTTTGTTCTATTTATAATGATACCTGTCTTGGCTACTTGAGCCTTTCTTGTGATGATCACCATCATGACGTGATCTTCTGAACGAGGCATCTTTGCCTCTCCACTGTTTCTTATTATTCAAGAACTTCTTGAACTGCCTTGAAAGAAGAGAAAAATCTCCTTCTGATAGCTCTAAGCCTGAGGTACTTGGCTCTGAAGCTTCTTCTTCACTCTCTTCTTATGCAGGATAAGGTGATGCATCTTTGATTTTCCTTGAGATGTATGTCTTCAGTGCGACAGACTTCTCCTTGGATGAAGACTAGCTCTTCTCTTCTTCAGCTTTTCTTGAATTGATTTGCAGCTCATATGACATAAGCTTTACGAAGAGATTTTGAGGGTCAGTCTCTTCCAGCTTGCCAAACTCCCGAATTGCACAGACTTTGTTGTCTCATTCCTTAGTTAGGGACCTCAGAAATTTATCATTCAATTCTTCATTAGTGAAGAGCCCACCATATACTCTTAGGCCGTTAACAATCTTGAATAATCTTTCAAAAGTATCTGTAATTGAATCCTTGTGACCTTGTCTGAATGCTTCATATTTTTGATTCAGGAGGGATCTTCTGTCATCCCTAACCTCTTCAGTACCGTCCAACAAGATGATGAGAGACTGCCACATTTCCTTGGCGGATTGGCATTGAATCATATTTTGCAGCATAGAATCATCGATTACACTTGCGATGATATTTTTGGCTTTCTTGTCTAAGGAGACAAGTGCAATCTCATCCTTATCAAGATCAATCAGCTTCTTTGGAACTTCCTTAGTGGGATCAATAGTGGAGACCATCATAGGAATATAAGGTGCTTCTTCCACAATCATGAAGATTCTTGGTCCATAGCTTCCATGAAAAATTTAATTCTTTCTTTCCACATGGGAAAGTTTGTCTTTGTGCATAAAGGAAGCTTTGCAAAATCCATTGCTATGTCCATGCTTGAATCACTCAAAAAACAACTTGGGGCAAATCTGTTCAAGGTATTAACCTTTTGATGAACAACCTGGCTCTGATACCAATTGAAAAATGTTTAATTTGTCTACCAAAATCACCTAGAGGGGGTGAATAGGTGAGTTCTCCGTCTTTTGCGGAATAAAAAATTGAACGAGTGATGCACAGCAAAATAAGCAAGCATACACAAACGACACCAAGAATTATAGTGGTTCCCCAACCTTTGGTACATCCACTTTCCACCTCACCGATCTAGCAACGCACTAGAATCGGTTATTCACTATTCTCGGATTAAAAACAATCCTACCACTCGGAACAAAGTTCCAAAAACTCGATCCATAAAACAGGATCTAAACTCGGAGGAGAAACTTCCCACAAAATCTCGAAGAACAAAGTTCCTAAAACTCAGAGAAGAAACTCCTACAAGAATAAAATGATTTATAAAGAAAGATACAAATAGTATTATTCCAGATCTGAATATTCAGCCCTTCTTCTTCCTTAAAACTTTGATGCTCTGTCAGAAATAGATTGAAGAAGACACGGCTAAATCTCTGGATCTGAAAATTTTGGATCAATACGATCAAGAAATCGATCTGTAGAGGTTGAACGCCTTGATCTGTTGATGCCTTCTTGTCCTGAATCACATGGAAAGAGAATTTCTGATTCAGAATACTTAGGTTTTTCTTCTTAGGGTTGGTGGATTATGATAAGACCTTCTATAGAACTTGCCTAACGGTCATAATCACATTAAATGCATGACACGTGGACCAATCACGTGCTAATCACATTTGAAAATACGACTGTCGATACTTAGAAAAATTTCAGAAAATAGTTCAGCATTTCTCGAGAGGAAGTAATCGAGAAGAAGTTTTCTGATTCTCGGGAAGAATGATAAGGATCTCGAGAAAAACACTTGGGAAAAATGTGGTGGTGGAATTCAGCAATCTCGAGAATGAAAGAAAGTACTCGAGAAGAATATATTTTTGTTCTCGAGAAGAAGTACTCTGGTACTTGAGAACAAAGAACTATCTCGAGAAAAGATGTCTGACTCTCGAGAAAAATATTCCTGGTCTCAAGAAAAATTTTCTATTTCTCGAGAACTAAACATAGCCTTCTCGAGAAAATTATTTTACTCTTCGATAAAAAGACTTGGTAAAAATATAAACGTGGAATTTAGGAATCTCGAGAAAGAAAAGGACTGCTTGAGAAAAAAGAACTTCTATTCTCGAGAAAATTATTCTGTTACTCGAGAAATGACTTCTGGTTCTCGATAAGTAATACTGACCTTCTCGAGAAATAACATGTGGTTTCTCGAGAAAAAGACTTAGAAAAATATTTGACTGGAAACGATGTAACTCGATAAGGAAAGTCATGGAGTACTCGAAAACACATGGCTTTCTCGAGAACAACACTAAGCTTCCTCGAGAACTGTTTCTGCAACTCGAATACATGACAGATCTTACTCGAGTATAAACTAAAGTTCTTCTCGAGTACAAAAGTTCCTACTCGAGAAAAAGACTTAGAAATTTTTCTGTAAAACTGTGAACTTATTTTCTTCAAGAAATACAGCAACCATCATTTCTCCCATGGCTTTAGTGTTTGAAAAAAGATTGTGTCCTAATAGAGAGGCTACACATGAGTCAACACCATGGATCACACAATGAGGGATTACATTGTATGGTTCTATATTTGGTGACTCATTGTAGACTGACATTAGTCTATACTTGGCAAATATATCCTGCAAACACTCAACTAGAAAGGACATCAAATACAAACTTAATTCATCTTAGTTCAAGGGTGATTTCATACAAATCTGGGTTATTGTGGATGCAATACCCAACACCAGTATCGTAGGGCGATAGTGAAAATTCATTTTTAAACCTGTTTTCCTTCTTTTCTCAGGTTTAGAAATGATTCAATGTATATTCTTTGATGCTGGGTTCCTAATAACATAAGTCAATTGTTCAACCATCACATATCCTTTTATACATACATAAGCTCTAGTGTATTTATACTTGTGAAATTGTTTTTGCATGCCACTAAGTATGAGTAATGTTTTAGTTATGATAATGTAATTTCACTCACACTTGTGAAAACCTTCATGTGGATTCACCTTACTGCATATGTGAATTGTGAATGTTCTACCATAACCACTAGAATTGCATGCTACCGCTAACGCTTTATCCTATTTTATTCATTGCACCGCTCGTATTTGATTATCTTGTATACTCGCAAGTGAATTCAAACTCATTTGTCATGCCAAACAAAACATGTTCAAAAAATTCAAAAAAACAATCAACACCTTTGTTGATGTAATTAAAAATTAAAATAAAAAGGGGCTGACAAGGAACCTCCACCAAGCACTACTTACCCTCTTGATAAGTCTTAATAAGCATTGTAAGGTTGAACACCTTGGAAAGAATTGTAAAGTATCTTGTGCAACTATATATCTGGATATTCTATTTATATGTGCTTTGAATTCTTGGGTACAAGCACAGCTAGTCATGTATACCTCTATGTTATATTGTTTTTCACATTCCACGTGTTCATGTATGTAATTGCAAGGCCTCTGCATATGTGTTTTTCATCAACCTATCACATGTACACAACATTATCTTCTCTAAAATTTCTTCTTATGACAATTGGACCGAAAATGTTTCCACCATAGTCTTCACTAGTGTGTGTCTGTGATATAATTGGATGAACATTGTCGATGTTCGTGTTTACTCATTTACTTCTTTACTATACACTGATTCACATGTTCTATCCTTAATTTCTCCTTTGTGTTTTTTCATCTTTAGCCTCCGCACCACTCTAATATCTCTTTTGACAATACCAAAGGGGGAGAATTTGCTAAGGAAATCTTTCATACTCATGGTTTACTAGTGCATTTTACATTCACTAAAAATTCAAAAAATATATATGTTTAGTTTTAGGGGAGTACACCTGTAGGGGGAGTGTTTCATCCAAGAGACATTTGTGCACATACAAATGCTTAGTCTTGTTACTCATAGTACTCATAGTTTCAAACACTTCTTAGTTCATTCATGATTTCTTTCTCAGTGGACTTGTTATTATAAAAAGGGGGAGATTGTTGTAGCATACGTTCCACGCTTCTTTGGTTTGCTAATAACAAATCTCATTTGTATTTGATCTTTGGGTGTTTATGATTTGCAGATATCACAGGTCTAGCCCTATTGGCATTTGAGTGTTGTTTCGGGTCAGAACATATGAGATTAGGAGATATAGCTAGGTGATATTAGGAATTGTCCATAGGCGACAGCGACGTTATACGAATCTGCGCTCGACGATCGACGACTGACGTTCGACAAATCTGTAATGAGCTTAGAAGATATTGCCAGGCGATATTAGTTATCACCCACATGCGACAGCGATGTTTGACGAATCTACGCTCGACGATCGACGACTGACGTTCGACGAATCTCAATGCGAAAAACAGGAGTTCATGGGACACGAGACAGCAGTTATCGACATCGTTGGGTGGAGATACCCAGTGTTGCCAAGCGATAGTCCATGTTCGACGATCGACAAATATGCGATGTGAAAATGAGGAGTTCGTGGGACACGTGGCAGCAGTTACCGATATCGCCAGGTGGTGATACCCAGTGTCTTCATGCGATATCGCCAAAGTATAAAAGCCATTCAATTTTCTGAGATGATAACAAATTTCATTACCTGGAGTGTACCTTCCTATTTAGATGAAACAGAGAACTTCAGATTCCAGATTTACTCCATACTCTCAAGGTGGCCGAAGCACAAAAGATTGACGACACGTACGCAACATTCAAAGTAACCCTGGCTATGATTGGTCGTCATCTTCAGCACATTGTTTGAAGGGAGTTTTAATTCAGAAGTTTTCAATTTATTTTATTCTTATTCATATTATAAACCTATTGTAATCGAAAGGGAAAATCTCCGCCTTGTGTGTGGCGTCTAAGTCTTTGTATGGCTTAGGGGAAATCGCCGCCTTGTGCGTGGCATCAAAGTCCTTGTGTGGCTTAGGGGAAAATATCTATCTTGTGCGTAGCATCCAATTCCTTGTGTGGCATAGGTAGAAATCTTTGCTTTGTGTGCAGCGTCTAAATCGAGGTAGATCTAGGGGAGGCTACTAGCAAGATCTACGGAGAGATACACTTTAGCCTGCCGGTTCTTAGTAGAAGGACCGGCGAAAACAAAAGTAAATTGTATTTTTCATAAGCCTTTGTCTCTAGCTCTATAGAGACACCTTGTATTCACTTTTAGCACTTTTGAAGTAAATTGTTATTGTTTTAGCTTTTATATATTTCATAGTGTGCGAGTCTGCTTATGAAAAATTAGTCTCCACTTCATAATTTTATTGTTTTTTTTCATCACGTAAACTTTGCCTAGTTAACAAAATTAAATTACCCTTATTCACCCCCCCCCCCTTTAAGAGCACCGTAAGATCCAACAGCGAGTGCTTGATGATGCTGGCACTCACTACCTCCTCGATGGCCAGGGCGAGTGCGGGCTCGGCCTGCCCCACTTGTCAGCTTCCTACCGAGATGCTAGGGGCGAGTGCAAGCATGCCTGCTCCACTCGCCCCTTCCATGATACCCCCAACACAGGCAAGTAGGGCATCCCCAAAGATACTCGGACCCCTTCTGACTCGCCGGGAACTTGGACTGCGCTAAAATTACTGGCCCAACATTTGCTGACACCACACGTCGGATACGGGGTTGTACAGTTAGAGCCGACGGTTTACATATCCTTAGTTCGATATTATCAACTCTCATGTTATATTTGATTAGATCTTGTGTTTGGTAGAGTGTGCAGGTTTACATGTCCAAGAAATTTAAGGAGCCCTCCTTAGGAACCTACCGCTAAGCGGTAGTAGTTAACGTCAGGCAGTAGCTTAAATTAAATGGACAAGGCACTCGGTAATCTACCGCACCGCGCTAGTCCTACCGCCCATGCTAGCTCGAGGAATTAATTTGTCCAGGCTCTCGGGAACCAACCGTGCAGGCGCTAGCTTGGTACTGCGCCGCGATAACAAACTCAATGCCCGTTGAGACTGTGGTGTGGAGAGCGTTGAGACAGAGGTGTCGAGATCATCGAGATAGATCTACCGCAAGGTGCTAGCTTGGTACCGCACCGCGGAAACACACACTCAACGCTCGTTGTGACAGAGGCGTTGAGAGCATTGAGACGGAGACATCGAGAGCGTCGCGATAAGCCTACCGCCGTTCACTACCTACCTACCGCGTCGCGTTAGCATTGGAAAAAGGGAAATATTTGTTTTGAATATTTTTCCAAATTTGGAGGACAGCTGTCAACATCAAGCGCGTGAACCTACCACCGGCTACTAGCCTTACCACCGGCGGTAGACTATTCTCACAAAGACGTATAAAATGGCGCCTCGTTTTCTATGTTCCAAACCAAGATGAAAATAGACTTAGATCTATGACTCCTAGTGTTCGGCCGCCTCTCTGTGGTCCATTCCACCATCTCCGTCGAAGTAAAAGAAGACTATCTCCCTCCAGTTCGCGCATGGAGAACTCCGGCGAGCCAAGGACGACAATTACTACGAAGAGTCGATCGGTTGCAAGCACACGATGATTTCAAGCATCGGTCGCAGATCGCTCAACGGAGAAAGCGTTTTAAGGGAGAATCAAACTTAAATCTTTTTATATCTTTATTGCACATTTTCTTCTCTTTGTATTCTTGTGGTGAGGAAAATTGACTGGTGAAGGTCGTCGGAATCCGGGATGGATTCCCTGAGAAAACGTCCATAGGAAGGGACATCTAGATCGGGGGGATCTAGCGGGGCTCTAGGACACATCCTTGTATGAGGGTGAAGAGCCAGCTTGAAGACCTTTCTTGGAGGGAAAGGGACAGAGCCAACCGGTCCGGGGAGCAGGTTGGTATAGAAAACAAAATGTCTTTCTTCATTCACCACCTCTGATCTCCGGTGTCACAGAGATCAAGTTTTTTTGTAATTGCTAAAAACCAAGTGTTGATTCATTTTTAATAAAGTTCATTTTCTGTTTCTGTTTCTGTTTACTGTGTGTGGCTTTGTGATTGTTAGCCTGTTATTCACTAAAGGGTACGTAGATTTCCAAGGGGGGATTTGCCCATGAAAGAGGGGTGTATGACCTACCACCGCGCATTAGCAACCTAACCCCCTGTGGTAGCTTACAGAACTAGTTTTTCTTGTTATAAATAATTTAAACAACTAGTAATCATCATTAAACCTTATTCACCCCCCCTAAGGTTTGCCACTCTATCCAAGAAATACTTATGGGAAGAGGCAGAGAACACTATATGTCATGTCTTGAATAGAGCTTCTATCAACACGTATTATGAGAAGACACTCTATTAGATTATGAAAGGCAGAAAACAAAATCTTGTCTATCTCAAGATCTTTGGAAGCAAGTTATTTGTGCTCAATAATGGAAAGTCATACTTGACTAAGTTTGCTGCCAAATCCTATGAATGAATCTTTGTCGGGTACAGCAACCATAGCAAAGCCTATAGAGTTTACAACTTGAAAAATCAAGTTGTAGAAGAGTCTGTAAATGTTGTGTTTGATGAATCATCAATGATTAATAGTGAGCTGCCTAGATCCTCTAGATCTGCAGGTATAGAGTTGAAGATGGAAAATATGACCATCAAGAACCTTCTTACTACCCAAGAGGAAGAGGATGTTGTGTGCATCCCTAAAGAAGAACAATACACACAGTACATGGATGAATACTAGCAAGATCCAGCCATTGAAGGTCAAGATGCTGAGAATATAATACCACCAGCTGTCAGACATTTGAGGGATCATCCAAGAGATCAAATCATTGGAGATACTATACAAGGGGTTACAACAAGGAGTAGAAGCCTCAACATTGCAATGTACTCCAACTTTCTGTCTCAGGTTGAACCTAAAAGGTTTGAAGATGCCAACATAGATCCATTTTGGATTGTGCTTATACGAGAAGAAACGAACTAGTTTAAGAGATGCAAGATCTAGAAGCTAGTTTCCATGCCATAAGGATATAATATCATTGGAACCAAGTGGATCTATATGAATAAACTTGATGAGAATGGTGTTATAATCAAGAATAAACATAGACTGGTTGTCAAGGGATACAGGCAAGAGCAAGGTATTGATTTTTATCAAACTTTTGCACCAGTAGATAGATTGGAAGCTATAAGGCTATTCCTTTCATATGATGCACATAAAGGATTCAAGGTCTACCAAATGGATATTAAGTCAACTTTCCTAAATGGTGACCTAAAAGAGGAGATCTATGTTGAGCAATCCTCAGGTTTTGTTAACTCTAACTTTCATAATTATGTTTTTAAACTTAGAAAGGCTTTATATAGGTTGAAGCAATCCCTTAGGGCATGGTATGAAATCATGTCTAGCTTTCTCATTGAGAACAAATTCTCAAGGGGAAAGATAGACAAGATATTATTCCTAAGGGAAGTTAAGGGTAAGATCATCCTTGTCCAAATTTATGTAGATGGCATAATCTTTAGATCTACTAATTATGTCCACTACAAAGAGTTTGCTAAACTTATACAAGGGAAATATGAGATGAGCAGTATGGGTGAACTCAAGTACTTATTGGGCATCCAAGTAAGACAGACTAAGAATGGATTATCCATCTCTCAATCTATGTTCACTAAGGAGTTAATTAGAAAATTTGGAATGGATACTGCCTCCATAATGAAAACTCCAACGGGGTCAAATGTGTCATTAGACAAGGATGAGACTGGGAAACCTATTGATGAAACCTTATATAGAGGCATACTTGGCTCCCTTTTCTACCCAACTGCTAGTAGGCCATACCTTATATATGCTACATGTATTTGTGCTAGATACCATGCCAGCCCTATGGAGTCTCATTATTCTGCGGCAAAAAGAATTCTGAGATATCTTAAGGGCACGCCTAATCTTGACCTGTGGTACCCTGGGAATAATGATTTTTAACTAACTTGGTATTCAGATGCAGACTTTACTGGTTGCAGATAAGACAGGAAAAGCACCTCTGGCTCCTTTCAATTCCTAGGAAGAAGGATTATATCTTGGAGCAGCAAGAAACAAACAAGTGTTGCAATCTCAACATCTAAATCAAAGTATATCTTAGCTGGAAGTTGTTGTGCATAGTTACTGTGGACCTAACATCCGCTCCAGGACAACAATCTCAAGCTAAGTAGAACTCCTATGTTTTGTGATTCTACAAGTGCAATCTTTATTGCTAGGAATCCTATATCTTATAGCAGGATTAAGCACATAGAGATTAGGTATCATTTTATTAGAGAGTATGTGGAAAGTGAGGACATCATTCTTGAGTTTGTCCCCACAAAAAACATGTGGCTGATATTTTCACCAAGCCACTAGATGAAGTCAAGTACAACTCCTTCAAATTTGAATTTGATATGATGAACTTAGTATAGCTTTAGTAGCTTTTCATGCATTTTAGTTGCAGATAGTATTAATCCAAGCATGGTAACAATGAAGATATGAGTCTAAGTACTCATGCGTCGAGTGTGCTGAGACAACATCAGGCTTCGAGTGCGTTGATTCCAAGTGTTTAGGCATCGAGAGTGTCGAGTGTGCTTGCGACCTATTGTCTCCCTGCAATGAAAGCTCAATAAACCTTCAGAAACTCAGAAAATTCATGGTGTCGAAAGGAATGGATTTCCTTTTCAAGGGATTTGAACTAGTGTAGAATGGTTTCAAGGATGCCCCCGAGGAAGTTCATCTGGTTCTGCACGTGCTACAAGTTACTGAATTGGAGTTCGTTCTGTCCGAGTCATGCTCAATATGGAAGATAAAAGTACTTGAGCTGTACTCGATTGCCATTATCGACTCCTCCTCAACAAAAATCAAGTCATCCATCGGTGGGCTTAAGATCAAGATCTCCCCTAGACAACTAAGCAAGGCACTGTATTTGCCCAAGTTCAAGCCATCTGATGAAGAAGAGGAACTTTATCAGAATGATGTGAAGTCTGCTCTTAAGTAGTGTGGGCTTTCAAAGCACACCTCTGGATCAGTGTTAAGAAAGGAGATGAATCTCAAAGGCAAAATTATGGCTTATGTGATTGTAAAGGCACTAATCTGGAAGACAGAGTCTCATGATAAAATTTCTAGAAAAATGTTTGAGCTCATCTCAAGAGTCATTATTTCCAAAAGGACTAACTAGGGCAAAGTAATCTTTGATAGAATAGTGGAATGCATGGCTAAACTAAATTTGGGGAGAATTCTATCTCTATATCTGCATAGTACTGTTCCATGAATCCTCAACATGAGGCTAGGATCAAAGATCCATCACATGAGGAGGATGGATTCAAAGATGTTTGACATATGCGACAAAATACTGCTTCCACATCCACAAACAAAGGAGGACAAGAAAAAGAAAGCAGTATTGGTCACTACATAGAGCATAGAAAGCAGTTCTTCTGAAAGCAGTGAGGAGGAGCCACATGATCCTCAACTAACTGAATCCTCTGATGAAATAAGGATAGACATGAGTTCTCAGGTATCAATTTCCTCTAAACCTGCAGCAAAAAATCAAGTGTGTGGATCTTAGTCTGAAGATATTCTAGCTGAAGCCCTGGAAATTCTGACTGGGCAGGTAGTGGAAAACATATGTGCCAACATTGAGGGGGAGACTGGCAAGGAAGATTCTCCTATTGAGGGGGAGCAAGTTTATTCTGATATGCAGGACATGCTGGACTCTTTTCTAGAGAATCTCTAGGACAGAATAGATTAGATTCCTGATGAGCCAGTGTGGCAGGTTTCAAATACTCATGTTAAGGATGAACAAGCTCCTACAACAGTGGAAGAAGTTGTTCATAACATTACTACAGAAGACCAGAATGTCCCTAAGGGCAATGCTGAGGTTAAGGGGGAGATTCACTCTGAAATCCCTGCTCCGGAGAAAGTGTATAACATAGACCCTTTTGAGTCTGAAAAGGGTACTGCTTCTGCAGATTCAAATGATGATGCTCATTCCTCTGTGTATATGTTGGGTGACTCAGAAGGAAGAGAAGTGGCCGAGGAAATGGATAATGATGTCTATGAACAAGGTACATCTCATTAAGCTGAACAGATGTCACCTACATTCCAAGCTCAACTGAAGGGTCTGCTTGATGATCAAAGAAGATAGTTGGAGCAGTACATTGATAATTCCATCAAGTAAGAAAGACAAGAACTTTCTATTGAAATCATGTCCATGAGGTTTGAAGTCAACCAGCTGAGAGACAATACAGTAGCATTGTTCACAAGTGTTGCTCTAGCTGTAACCTTCACTGAAAGCAAGCTTTAAGAAATCAGACTTACAGAGAATGATATTATCTAGAACCAGAACATTCTTCTAGTAATATGGAAATGGTCCACAATGTTCAAAAGAAATAGATGGAATCCCACAAGATTACAATTGAAATGAGAATGGATATCTCTACTCAAATTCTTAATGATCATATATTAGAGGTCAAGAATCATGTTGCTAAGGGAGTAAATTTTCTGGATGAAAGACTCTCTATATCCAAGAAATCCCTGACTGCAGTTGTATCTGAATAAGTCATAAAGGGGGAGAAGACAATGATTAAGGAAAATATTGAAAATGTTGTCTGTGTCACTAATGTTATCAGAGGTTCATTGGGACTTGATCAGTATTCATATAAAAAAATTCATGCCCCTATTCTAGAAGGTCAGTATGATGAACAGTATGGTGATCAATATGATGATCAAGGAGGTGCTTAGTTGGCTGAACCTTCTACTACTGTTGTAATTCCTACATTTAGCCCCACTGCTAACCAGATAGCCAGAGCCAAAGGCAAGTCGGTGGCTGAAGAAGAGAAATAGATCAGGCTCAGCAAGAAAAGGTACGAAGAAGAGATGGAGACCAGGCCAGACATTGAGAAGTGGAGTCCTAAATTATGGACCATCATCTTGTCTGTTTGGGATCAGTTCAAAGATAAGAAAACTGACAGCGGAAAGCTTTATAGCTCCGTAGAATAGGACAAGTTAGAAAGAAATGAAGAGACTAGGAGAAAGTTCAGAAGAGATAAAAAGTCAAGTGTTGTACCGCCAGATGTTGTTGAGCCCAACAAGTACTTTCCTAAGCCCTACAACTATTTTGAGAGACAAAGGGAGAAAAAAGAATTAAGATCGAGAAAAGGCTACAAATAAACCCAGCTGGGGAATCGTGATCAAGAAACCAGAAAGATGACATGTTTTTGTGTTTTCCTTAAGGGTTGTAGGAAAGTGAACTTTATTTTAAGTACACTGAACATTTATGACTATTGCCTTTAATAATAATCATGTTTTTGTGTGTGTATATCATTTTTTGCTCTTAAATTCTCTGAATGCTTATCTTCTATATATGGTAGTGTATATCATTGACTAGGATTCTGACTTCTTCAAATAGGAGGAGACTGTTGGGTCCATTGATTACAATGTCCTAGAATTAAAGAAGTCCCACAAGTCAATAGTATATAGATGGATGCATCTAATATATGCTCAAAGTTCATTGGATGTAGGTTGTACTCTGTTATATTTATTAGATAGGTTGTCCGGGTCATAATGACTATTATATATAAGACAGGTTGCTGAACAAGCAGAAAACTGGTTAAGACCATAAGCGTTGAGTGGACTCACTTCACTCAATGCCAGAAGAGCCAAAGCGTTGATAGAATTACATATAGTTAAAGCCACAGTGTTGCTGATAAGAAATTTGTCTAATGACAGAAGCATTAAGTGAAGACAGTTCACTCAACGCCTACTCATAAGGAAATTTGTCCAAGTACAGAATCGTTGAGTGAAGAGGGGCCACTCAACGCCTCATCAAGAAATCTGTATAACGGACAGAAGAATTGAGTGAAGACAGTTCACTCAAAGCCTACTCAATAGAAATTCTGTCTAAGTATAGAAGTGTTGAGTGAAGACAGGCCACTCAACTTCTCATCAAGAAGTCAGGCTAAGTCAGAAAACGTTGAGTATGGAAGCTCCACTCAACGCCTTCATGCAGAGAAATTTCAACCAAATCCAGAAGCGTTAAGTGATGAAGGATCACTCAACACCTTAACAGTTAGACTATAAAAGTCAGAAAGCGTTGAGTGATGAAGGCTCACTCAACGCCTGAAGATGCAAAATTCTAATAAGTGTTTCTACTTTGAGTGACAAGGCTTCGCTCAATGCCTATGCAGATTTTCTGAAATTTGCTAAGTGAAGTAGCACCGAGTCATGCTAACGTCATCAAGAATTCAAATGTCTCTGGTTTATCTCGATATATGACAAAAGGCGTCACTTGCCTTTAGTACAACATTTAATGCAAAAGAAGTGTTTTTGTTACCAACTCCGGTGATCCATACTATACAGAGAGTCGTTGGATGGCAGGATACAAAAGCAAAGTCCAGAGAAATTACAAAGAACTTTTGGTCATCTTCTTCTTGGGGTGAAAAGTCAAAGAAGTGTTCAAGGGGACTCATTCTAGAATGAAGTCTATGAACCATAGACAAGGTTGGTTGTTAAAGAGATAAAGATCTGAAATCTTATTCAGTCTTCAACGACAAGTTCAGAAACATTACTTTCTCAGAAAGACGAAGAAGCAGAGCAAGCTTAAAGTTGTTGCTCATCTTTTAGGCATCTGCTCAAAACTCAACTACAATCAAGTCTTGAAGAAGCAGTGCTCTACAGATACTTCTCAGCACAAGCAGAATAGCTTTGAAGATCTATTGTTGGTGTAGTGAAGAAGATAGGGTTGGGTTTACTCAGTTCAGTAGGTAGGCTCAGAGGTTTCTATAGAGTCAATCAACAACAACAAACTTACTCATTCTGTAAGATCAGTCTTGATCTGAGTTGTAAGCCTGAATTATAAAGGTTAAGTTGTAGGATCCTAGGGTGGATCTGAGGTAGGGCATGTGTGTGAGGTAGGATCATTCTTGATCTGAGCTGTAAGAGAGTTATTCTCTCTAAGTGTAGGGCTATTCTCCAAGCTTGAGGTGTTGTATTTTTGATTAAGTGTGAGATAGGTGATATGTGGATCACTGAGCTGTAGGAGTAAAATTTACTCTGAGTTGTAGGGTTTTGTCCTGAGGTAGGACTTGGAGGAAGTCTGAGATATCCTAAGGGATCTGTGTTGTATGCTCTTGGAGCTGAGATTGGAGAACATTGTCTTATCTAACACACTGTTAGAAAGATGTGAGGGACAATGGATGTACCCATACCTTGGGAAACCACTATAAATACTAGTGTGATGTGTCTCATTCTTGAAAGCTAACTTAATAACTGAACACTCATCACACCTAAATCAAAAAGTAGTCAAAATACTGAGAAACCTATTCACCCCTAGGTATATAGCTACTCTTGATGCAAAGACTTTCAACGACCTCCATCTCTTGAAGTTTGTCTGCGTCAAGAGTTCAATTCCAATTACTCTTGCAAAATCGGCTTCCATTCCTATCAACTGATTCACTTGATCTTCACGAAGAAATAAAAACCTTAGATTGGTGAACTACTAACTCCTCAACACCCCTCTCATACAATGTGAAAATTTATGGGAAGCTAAAAATGAGGTCGCAGGAACACTCAACCATAACCAAAGACAAGTAAAAATCAGTACAACAGCAGCACAAGAGTTTCAGATTGAAACTAACATCTTTACAGAGTGAGGTATACATTACAAGATATGATTACATTACAACCAAGGGAAATAGAAATCTGCCACAAGAAGTTAACTGCACGGACAACAAGCTGTAACCGCACAAGTCGCCAAACCACTAGCTGAGTCCGTTGAGACCGTTGAAGCCACTTATCCCCGACTAAACAGACTGCTGTTATTGAAATGCTGAAGGAACACGAATAGAACTCGCTGATAGACCGGGCGAACTGCTCTACTTATCCGCAACTCGGAGGAAGTGAACAAGTCGCAGAGACCGCGACCAACTGCTATCCGCTGACTATAATTCGCGAACTATTGCATACCAAGCTTCCACTAGTTGCCTAGCCGCCTGATGTTAGCCGCACAGTCTGCACAGATTCAACTTCCTTAGTCACAACGGTTAGAAAACAGTAACCGCAAAAACCAAGCACGTGTTAGTTCTTACTGTTCACTACTATTTATGACGAGCCGAGGACTCCTATTTATTGGTGTGAGGGGGAGTGTTGTCACCACCCACAGCGATAGGATAACCACTCTTCAGACTGTCGTCTAATATCACAAAACCGCAAACAAGAGGATACAATAATCAGTCTGTCGCAAAGCTATCCACAATAGGTGTGGATATCATTCTTGTCCGCAAGAATGACCAGACCACCAGGCACGCAGATACAACTCATGCCTGCACAAAGCATCTACCCATGATAACTATGCCGCCAACTCACCGAGCTTGGCGAGCTCAAGAAGCTGTCTACACTACAGGCGGTCTCCTCTAGCTAGGCAACAACTTGCACTTAGTCACACAAGACCAAGTCCACAACAAGCTTTGCGATCACAAAGTAACCACGCCACCTGATACTAAGACCGTGCCCAATCTGAACAACATCAGTCCGCCACCTTGCGGACTGCACCATCAGACCGCTCGACCGCCATTTAAACCATCCTGCGCAACTATGCCGACCTCCACGAAAATAATCCAAATCGCAAGCACAGAAACAAGTCCGAGACCGGCGAGCTCCAGAAGAGCCCATCACAACATCAATGTCGGACTTGGTGAACTCCAGATGAGTCTGCCATATCCACAGTTAGTCAACACTATCCTCCCGGTATACCAAGGATGTTTGCTGACACATACCGCAAGAACTACCGACAACCCGTCAAAGGCTATCCGCCAATGCTGTCCGCCAGGTCGCGGCGGACTCTGCGGTATATGCGGTTTGACTAGTCTAACCACCCAACTTCACTTTTACTCGCCCTTCAATAATTTCAACACACCCGACCATACACAACATCACCAAGATCGAGTAGCGCTTGGCGATGACATAATCCCCCTAAGATCTCAAGATGGTACACTTTTTTAGCTGGCATACCCCCACAAAAAATTGTTGTTAATCTGATCATGCTGGGAGCAAATAGAAAGCTGGAAGCAAGAAATTTTATAATTAATATAAACCCTTAATTTTTAAATATAAATTTTACAACAAATTTATTAAATTAAACTATATAAAATCAAAAGGACCAGGCAGGATTTAACTTTCATAATTAATATGAACCCTTAAAATTTATAGTTTATAACAATTTTTTCAATATATTATATCCCTGGGCTCATGCCAGGCCCACCACAAAAGCCGCCTTATTAAATCCCTTAGCCCAGTGCAGGCCCATGACCAGGCCCACTTAATTTAGCATCGTAAATTGGGCCGGATATCTAAAAAGCAAGGCTTAAGCCCTACCGTACAAAATTTGTATTAATATACTATCCGCATAATAAAAAAATTATAAAGAGGATAGTTCATGAAAATCTTTATATGCATGTGGTTAATGTGAACATTAAAAAACTCAAACAATAGAAACTGCCAACACCGCCAACTGCACCGATTTTTAAATCGAATCACATTATTTTTGTGTGTGCGGTTTTAAACTTTTGTAAACCAAGCACACGATGCAATATTCATATTTTGAAAACTGCAGTCGAGCTCTTACAAAATATGTTATTATTTCCATGTAAAATTTGAGAATAAATAAGTAAATTTAATTAAATAACTTAAAATTCCATGAAGTATTACATTTATTGGGATATATATCTATACAATATACTATATGTACAAAAACAAATATCAGGTGCCATTGCGATTGCGCAGCTCACAGTGAACCTGTGAATAAATATTAACCCTCAGTTTTTTTTACTATGTTTGAAAAAAAAACCACTAGGCAAACAGAATGCATGAATAAATTAAGTTTAAGCAAGCCCAACACAGCCCAAAGCCCACGATGCCGGAAACTTAAGGAAGCTCGTTAGAAGAAATCCAACTAGGAAGATGCTATGTAATAATTCTAGCTGAAATTAATTGGGCCACAAAACAATCAAAACAATAGAAGAGTGGGGTGGGGGCGCCGGGTACTACTCCGGTATGAGGGGGGGAAAGGGGGGAGGGGGAGGGAAGAGAAAGAAAAAGGGGGGAGAAGAAAAAGGGGGATAGAAAAATAGTAGAGAGAAGAAAAATGGGTTCCTCTCTTGTATGTCGGGTTCTCTTTTGTTCCTCTCTGTCTGCATCATTTTTTGTTGAAAGTTGGTTATTATAGGTGATTGTTAAACGCATATCAAGTTTGGCTATCCGCAAACATTTGATATCCGCAAACACGTGTTTTTCAAATTGGATATCCGCAACCATAATTGATAGCCGCAAACAACTTTTTTTCAAATTTGATATTCGCAAACATATATGTTACAAGTGTTCATGAAAAAGACCAGATGGAGACACTTTGTGGTGCATTTTTAGAGCATCAATTACATCATAAAAAGAAACAAGTATCACAAAACAAACGTTAATGTTGACTATAAAGATTAGGTATAAAGAAAAGAGAAATGAGATGTGTTCTTCATGCGTCAGATTCTAGAACAATTGGAGTTGATTTCATAATTATCATTCCAAATAATAACCTCCCAAAACATTTCTTCACATCAAATTTTGAGCCTGCAAAATTGAAGAAAAAAAGATTAGACAAAACTTTATAATATTTTATAATATTAATGCAAATAGTCTTAAAATTGTGTAATTGCGTGCAAAACTTATACATACCACTTTATCAATTATCCATTGAGAAGAAGAAGAAGAACCTGACCTGAGAAGAAGAAGAAGAGAACCTGTACTGAGGAGAAGAAGAAGAAGACAACCTGGTCTGAGAAGAAGAAGAAGAAGAGAACCTGTACTGAGAAGAAGAACGGAGCAGCAGACAACAATTCGAGCCTGGATTGCGGAGTGCGGAGCAGCAGGCAGCAGCGATTCTTGAGGCAAAGTCAGGGAAAAATCACACTCGTGCGATTGGCGGGCTAGGGCAAATCAAAGCGCGGAGTGCGGAGCAGCGACGGACGACGGTGGCGAGGTGGGCTTCGGCGGGTTGCGGCGGCGGACGACGATGGCGAGGTGGGCTTCGTAGATCCGCTGGTAGCCGCGGCGATCCACTGGTTTGCGGCGGAGGAATAGCTTTCGTGGGGTGCGGCGCATGAGCGAGGTGAGTGCGATTATTAAAACCGTATGCCCTAAAAAATTAAAAGGCTTCGAGTGTTTGCGTTTAACAAAAGAGGGTTTGCGTTTAACAATCACCTTATTATATTAGACATAAGACTCTGTTCGATTTGGTTGAATTGAGGCTGACATTAAATTAAATTAAAAAAACCTTCAATTCTAATTGCAACCTTTTATCTCGTCTAACGGAGTGGATCTTTCAAGATTTTTTTTTCTCTTAATAATAGTAGAAAAATAGTATAGAGATAGCATGGTTTGGATATTAGCTTTAATAATAATAATAATTAAATAAAAAAAAATTAGTCGTCTTCTGTTTATGATGTCATTTGATTTACTAAATAAAATTAAGTGAGTTTCTTCTGTTTGTGATTCATAATCTCTTTTTGTTAACAACATTTCATAAACTTCCTCCCCTGCATCTTTCTTAACCTTTTAGGGGTACCAATTATGAGCAAAAGTAACATATAAAATATACAAGGAAACATGAGATTCCCTTTGCAGGACTAGATATCCAACAACGAAAGCTTGAGGATACATAAATATAAAATATGTATAACTTCAGGATACATAAATATAAAATATTAACTTCACAAAATAAAGTCTGTCTTATTCTTTAGCTTGGAAACTAGAGGGGATTGGCTGCTGAATCAAGCAAAATACGCTATCTGTCTCTCTAGATACTAGAGGTCTGAGAACCTGTTGGATTATCATGCTTATCCTGATTGAATCCTAGCTCAAAAAATGAAGTTTTCCCAAACACTTTCATTTATTTAACTAGATAAATCAAAAATACCAACTGGACAAAACAAAACACCAAACAGAGACTCAAATAGTGTCGTTAAAGGGAAACCAAATTAAAAATCTTGCAAACATTCACAAGCTTTTCCTTTCCGTGTTGGTTTAGAAGAAAAAATATCAGTTAGGACCGTCTTTGAGATGAACATAGCACCCAACAATGATCGAGCCTGCATTTGAAGAGAAAAGAAGAGCAGCAAATAAATATACTTGGGTACGAGTAATCCGGACCATATGGTAGATGCCGAGGAATCCAGTAGATGGTTGTATAATAGACTTGGGTACGAGTATGAAAATTGAAAATCATTTTGTTTAGCGTATTAAAGCGCAATTTGTGGGAGAGGAGGAGACCAGAGGATTGTTTACATAACGCATACACAGGGAACACACACAGAACACACAAAACACACACACATAGCACACACAACACACATACACACATACACACATCAAACATAAGACACACAATACAAACAAAGATGATTCAGAAAAGTATCTACAAATTATTCCAAAGTAGGAAAAGAGATTACCTACAAATTATTCCAATACACATATATGTGTAGATGTAAAAAGAGGAAAAGTGTTGTAAAAATAATAATTTTGAATCAAATCACAAGTTGCAGCAAAAACCACTTCTCCATTATCCAATTTTTCAACAAGTGTTATTGAGAGTTATTAAATAGTGTGATTCCTGAACTTGTGGTTCATTATATATCAAAGAAAATTCATCTAATCCCTTGCACTGATTATTGGGACAAAATTAAACCTTATGAATAATGATTAAAATATTTCATTCCAATCCGCCAAGAAAGTTGATGGTGTTGTAGACTGGTGATATCAAGATCATTCAAAACTTGGAGTCTTTTAGTAGTGAACAAGCTCAAACTAAAGCAATTAGATTAAAGAGACCATTTCACATTTGACCAAATTGGGCATGCATGCATCCATAATTATATAAACATGTTAATAAATGCAAAAAATGTAGTATTTAGTGTGTGCATACATGTATCCATTAGAAGAGAGTGTATAACTTTTGATCCAGGAGATTGAAAAAAAATGATTGGTTATATCGGCTAAACTTTTGGCCCAGATTGTCATGCCTCATTGAATCAATCAATAATTAGCAAGTCTATTTTTAACTGAATCAATCATGTTCATATATTTTACCTGATTTATTTGGATAAATAGTGATACAAATTAAAACATCAATTCAATTCCTACAAGCTTGATCTGAGGTGACTAGAACTCTACATGGCTAGCTCTTGAGCCACAAAGATGATCAAAAAGCCCAGTACCTCTCAGGAAGCAAGCTTTACCATCTGCCTTTTGAGCGTGCTATCCCTCACCAAGCTCCCAACAGTATTACCAGCGAGCTTGAGATCATCTAGAGGGTTACCGGGCACAACCCGCTTGTAGAGGTAGCTGTCAAAAGTCAACTTTTGCACATAGTCATCGCCACACATCTCCATAAAGGCCCCCGTGTAGAATCGGAGCGGTAGAACACCTTTTGCAATTAGTCGAGCACCTAAAATTGCAGATTTATTTACAAAGTAACTAAAGAAAACTGTAGACCAATGCAACTCCTTTTAGTACCTAACTTTTCCCCAATCCTCTCCCCCAAGAATCGCACAAATGACAAAGAAAATAATAAGAATACATTGGCCCAAAATCAACAACTTAAAAACTCCAGAGAGCTCAGAAGCAGCAGGTGCAGTCAAAGGGGCAGAGAGACGTACTGTCGGCGTCTGGATTTCCAATACCAAGTTCCTCGGTGGAGTAGAGAGCAAACCCGTCCGCCGTCCTTCGCCGTTTTGAGTGATTTTCCGACATATCGCCAGCTAGAAAACCCTTATAATTAGACTTCCTCTCCTTCTCATGGCTTTCATTTTTCTTCTCATTAACTTTCTTACCTTATTTTCCAGTTCCCATCTTCGCTTTAGCTGAGCATTCCCTTGTATCAGGGAGACGACCTTCCAAAGGGGGCTGAGGCTTGTCCTGATGAAGTGTTTCAGATAATAGAAATAATAAAACAACATGCAACATAAATTATCTAGCAAATGGATTAAACTATGTGAAGAAAATGCATTATCAACATGGAATATTCAAGTTTGAACATAAGATATTGTTTCAATAATAGATCCTCCTGGTTTATTCAAATGAAGGTTTTTAAAACACTTTTGGCTTCAGTCTCATGGGGACTTTTTATTATTTCCCTACCAGGATCTCTATTATGTAAATAAAGATGAATATCTACACTTTTGTAATATATATTGGAACCAAGTTTTTAATCATTTACAAAGCTTGTCATTGAGGTAATTCAGGCTATTTTCTTGTCCTTGAAAGATGATTCTTGCATGCTTGAGTGGGTGGTGGCAGTTGTAGATGATGATAAAACATGCTCCTGAATGAAGCTCTCTTCTTGTGATTAGAACCAAGTATAAAAGGATGTTTGAGTGAATCTTTTGTAAAAAAAATTTGGGGATTTTGGAAATTTTTTTCTAATACAACAATATGCAAACCTTTATCACACTATTGTGGGGTCGTCTATATAGATCCTTTGTCGCCATTTGTAACACCCCCCCCCCCCTCCCACCGTCGCATGGCATATAGTAGTAAATCCGGCTGGGGCCCGACATCATATACCACAGACAGACCGGGCGGTTACTTAATGGAAACCATCCAAATAATATCAACATCCTACACAGGGCATTCTATCAGAAGTAATTTTAATGGTTACATTAATAAAGAACCCAACACTAGCATGAATGTCCACTAACAAGAAATGGAATGAACGTACAAATACACAAGTACAATGGCCTTAAGGCCTTACAATTGTTTACTCAAATAGAAATATTTTCCAAACCTCGACACGCAGGCCGACCATACATGAGTAAAAGAAAACACTAAGCATTAGGCCTTCAAGGGCCGGCACTACAACTTGGGCTTTAGACCGCTATTTACCGCTCGGCTCCGCAGCACCTGCAAGCACAATCCACCGCAACGGTGGCAAACCAAAGCAACGGTCAGCAATGCTAACCAACTTATAATGATCCCGCCCCCAACTCGGGGCGGCGATGCTCCTTCCCTACACTTTATTAGCATAACCAAGCAGTATATATACATTTCATCACAGGCGTTGGCACGCACGACCACACGCCCCGTGCACTCAGGGCACATTCTCGGTGAACTGATCAATATCACGTCAATTAAATCCATAGACATTTCGGTCCCACCACCGCCACTTTGACAGCCAAACTATGAGCATTTGTCTTTCAGGAATTGGTCACGTCATTTTAAGCCATAGACGGTCTAAGACCCTCATCTATGCCAACGGCTCCAACTGAACGACATAGAACGGGTATGGTTCCGCCTAACCCGTGCTCACATCGCATCGATAATTTAATCCATATGCACGGGTCAAACTTCTCTGAGTCCCGCTTCCGTTACACACATCACATAACCCGGTTATGTTCAAGTTAGCTCCTAAGCCATCATATTGGTAGAATCACGCATCTGCATAGTTTTTCGGGTGCACCTAGGAGTTAATCCCCAAGGCTCCCTATTGCAATATACCACGTAGAAAACCTGAAAAGCAATCATTCGCACGGAGTCTTCTCCGGCCCTCATGCAATGCAACATCACCGATCCAGACCAACTTGTCCATGTAGGCTTCACACATCATGTCTATGTCCGTTCTCGAATACGGATTCTACATGTACACAATGAGGACTATTCATGTCTACCCAAAGGAACGCCTCAAACTCACTGCAAACTCGTGAGAGCGGGCTTACCTATGCAAAAGAAGTAGAGCTTCACATGCTCAAGTAGAGAATCATTACCTTAACATTCTTCCTTGGTGTCATGGAAAAGTATGCGGATGAAAAGCACTGCACCCTCATTGCCTCCATAGATCTGAAGTCAGCTCGCGATTTGGAGCTCCGAAACTCCACCATTGACCGGATCTAACCTTCTTCTTCCTCTTTGCTCTCCCCTCTCTCTAGATCTTAGACCGAGAACCAGCGAACAGAAAAATGAGGGATTTGAAACACTAATCCTGAGTATATCCCAGTAGTAATAACCCCCAGCCGTCGGATCCCCAAATAAAGAAACGAACGACTATGATCCTGGCATGAAGTGGAAAACCTGGGCCGAACACCGCACGGTTCATGATCCGCCCGCGTCAAACTCGAACAGAGCTTGTGTCGGGACATTTTGTCGAGACCCGGCTGAGACCCTGTGTCGACACTGTCGAGACCCTGTGTCGAGACCCTGTGTCGAGACCCTGTGTCGAAACCCTGTGGTGAGACCCTGTGGTGAGACCCTGTGTCGACACCCTGTGTCGACACCCTGTGTCGACACCCTGTGTCGACACCCTGTGTCGACACCCTGTGTCGACACCCTGTGTCGACACCCTGTGTCGACACCCTGTGTCGACACACTGTGTCGATACCCTGGCGTTGTGTCAACACTGCAGCCTTTGTGTCAACACCAGATGGGGCTCTTAACGCTGGCTGTCACACTTTCAAATTTTGGGGCATTACAACTCTCTCCCTCTTAAAAGAACTTCGTCCTCGAAATTACATAAAGGAAAGAAACATAAAACTTAAACAGTACCTGAAAGGAATAACTCTGGGTACTCCTCTAGTATGGTTTGTTCTCGCTCCCAAGAGAGCTCCTCGCGGCCACAATTGTCCCAACGGACCTTGACCATCCTAATCTCTTTATTGCGTAGCCGCTTGACCTCTAAGTCTTCAATACGTATGGGCTTGACCCTCGTCATCAACCCACTATCGACCGACACTTGATCGACCGCGATCACTTGCGTAGGCTCTTGCACCACCTTCCATAGCACCGATATATGGAATACATCATGTAGACCACTAAGCTCCACTGACAGCTTCAACCGGTATGCTGCTTCACCAATCCGCTCCAGAACCTCAAATGGTCCAAGGTACCTCAGGCTTAGCTTCTTCAAGCGCCGCACCCGCGAGACACCCTTAAACGGCTTGATTTTCAAGTACACCCAATCGCCGATAGCGAACTCCACGTTCATGTGCTTGGCATTATAGTACTTCTCTTGTCAGTCTTGAGCGATAAGCAACCTCTCTCGAATCGTTCGAACCAATGACGTATCATATTCCACCTCTTGGCGCTTGTATAACTTTGACTCACCCGTTTCCAACCAAGATAACGGCATACGACATCTTATACCATAAAGGACCTCGAAGGGCTCCATTTGAATGCTTGCCTGGTAGCTGTTGTTATAAGCGAATTCTACCAAGTATAGGTGATCTTCCCATTGCTTTCCAAAGTCCAGGACACACATGCGAAGCATGTCTTCCATTTTCCTATTGACCCTCTCTGTCTGACCATCTGTCTGCGGATGAAAGGTTGTGCTAAAACTCAGCTTTGTCCCCAACATCCGTTGCACCAACCTCCAATCATTGGACGTGAACTGCCCATCTCGGTCACTCACGATGCTGCGGGGCACACTGTGAAGCCGTACTAAGTTATCCACATATAACTTTGTCAGTTTCCCCACGGGATCATCCTTCCTATGCGGAATGCAGTGCGACACCTTCGTTAGACGGTCTACGACCACCCAAATGGCGTCGTTCCCCTTTTGCGACCTTAGCAAACTGTGCACAAAGTCCATAGTGATGTCGCCGAACTTCCACTCTGGAATAGGCAAGGACTTCAAGAATCCTCCCGGCTTTTGGCACTTCGCCTTCACTAAGGCGCAAGTTTGGCACTTCGCCACATACATTGTCACATCCTTCTTCAGTCTTGGCCACCAGAACAATTACTTAACATCACGGTACATCTTCATGCTCCTCGGGTGAATCGAGTACTTGTGAAAGTGCAATCTAGATCTGATATACTCTAGAGGGGGGTGAATAGAGTATGGTACTTGGTAAAAACTTTTTACAACAGTTGTTGTATTCTTATGTGAACAGGGAAGCAAGTAATATAAAATAAATCTAAACACAAAATAATCACAAAGCAATCACAAATCACAGAGCAATCACAAATCACAGCCAGAAACAAAAATAAAGACAAGCAACCAGAAGACACAAGGAGCTATAGTGGTTCCCCAATCAACCTGGGTACATCCACTCTTCTACCACCCTAGTAAGGAATCCACTGCATGATGAGTTGATCAGGTGTCCTGGGCACCAATGAGCTTTTGATAAGGTGCTCAAAAACCAACCCAGATTTTTTGATCAGGTGTCTTACCACCACTAAGTGTTAATAAGGTCTCAGAAACCAAACACAAACTTTTGAAGGGAGTTTGAAAAACCATTTACAGCAGAGAGAGAGGGGGGGATGAGAAGATCTTCTCTGTCAACAGTCAAAGAGAAGATTGTGGATGTTGTCAAATCTCCCCCTGTCTTGAGTTGTTCAGGAAGTGAAGCTTTGTAGTATGGTGATATGCCTTCAGAAAATTGATCTCTAGCAAATGATGATTTCAGCAACAGCTGAAATGTGAGGTGTCTGGAGTCTTGAATGATGATGGCCTTTGAACACTTGAATCAAGAGAGATCTGAAAATTTCAGTTGGTTGATCTCCTTTGGTGATGTATTCTTGCATGAATCTTGAGACTGAGAATGTCTGCAACTCTCTTTCTTTCTCTTGTGTAATTGTTGTTGTTGTGAAAGATGTTGTTGCAGAGAATTGTTGTTTCAGAATATTTTTCTAACTTCTTGTTCTTCTGTAGCAGGAATTGAAAAATCTAATCTTTTATTCCTTTTGTTCTGAATAGAAATGATCCATTGTCCAGGATAGCCGTTAGCCTGTCATTAATGACTTCCTTAATTGCAATTGGCTTCTAGAGGAAAGTCCAATAAAACATTCCTTAAAAATCCCTTGAAACTTGCTCCAGAATAAATGAAAACGGATACAAGATCTCTAAATTAATTGCTGACAATAATTCCTCAACTGTCTGTATTTGAATCTTGAAAACATTTAACTCTTCAGAAAAACGTCGAACTGAGCTCCACTATCATCAAACTGAGCTCAGAGATTTGTCCTTAGACAGAAACAGAGATCGTCGATCTGAGCTCAACTATCGTCGAACTGAGCTCAGAGATAGAGAATCAAACTGGAGTCAAGATCGTCGATCTGAGCTCGAAGATCGTCGAATGGAGTTCGACGATCCGTCGAAGTTAAGCTCAGAGATTGTCGAATGGAGTTCGACGATCCGTCGAAGTGAGCTCAACGATCGTCGAATGAAGTTCGATCATTCGTCGTACTGAGCTCGATGAAATGACTTAGTCTCCAAAAACTGAAAAACCTGGTCTTGAGGGCTGCTTCCAAACCTAACTACTAACCCTTAGACTCAATTCTAATTTACCTTTAGATCTATACAATGAGGTCAAAACAGGTTTCCTAAAGACATAGTGATCCTTGCCCAAATCAGTAATAGGGTGTTCCAACAATCTCCCCCTATTTGGGTTAGGATTACTATTTACAGAAATTGGAAAATTAAAAACATATAGAGCAATCAATATAACAACAAAACATTGCAGAATCACAGACATAATATCAGATGGATCAGAAAATAGAATATATTATCATCTTACAGAATTACTCCTTTTCCTTGCTCTTTATAAGTACTATTTCTCTGTTTGGATTGAGAGCTTCCTTTTTAGATCTTCTATCATCTGCTGCACCTAAAGAGGTTTGTTGCTTAGGCCTGGGCACTACAACTTCAAGTTGCAGCTTCATGTAGCTTTCAGAATCAAAGAACTTGCTGGATGAATATCTTTCAAGTTCCTTTTTCCTTTGATTAGATAAAGTAGTAATACTGGAGGTGTCTTTGCCTTGCTCTCTAGCTTTGTTAATCTGATCCAAATCAGCTAACTCTTTCATCCTAGTTGTCCATGAAGTTGGATTGTTCTCTGGATCTTCAAAATGAATTGGAGGCTCATATCTATTTGAGGGATTGTTTGGAGGAGCTCTGGAGGAGACTAAATCTTTCAGCTTGTATGGAAAGGGACCTGAAGTAGTATCAGATGGACCTTGTCCTTCCATGGAGTATGGGTGTTGCCTAGAGTATCCTTTGGAGTATACTTGAAATTCTCTTTGGTTTCCTCTGTAGCTTCCTCTTCTTGACTGATAGCCTCTGGATTGGCTTCCCCTGTACTGGGATCTACCTTGAGGTTGATAAGGGGTTTGGCTTCTGGCAGAGAGTTGAACAGCAGAGCTTCCACCTGCACCTGCATTAGGTGAGGGAGGAGGTGGAGGAGGATGATGGAACTGAGAGGATCCTTTCTCATATTTTCTCTTCTTTTTCATAACCTTTAGTTGATTTTTGGAATATTGCATCCAATGTTCTGTGATGGGACAGTTATGCAGTATGTAATAGGGAATATCATTTGTGTGCTTTACTTTGGCTGCGGGGACTCTTTTCATTGCTTTGCTCCTTGATTTACTTTTCCTTGCAATAGTTGCAGAGGAGTCATCTGAGTCAGTCCTATACTGATCACTTTCTGAGCTTTGATCATCATATAGTGCATCAATCTTTTTGAGATAGTCTATCTGTTGTTGAGATTGAGCAAACGTAACAGCAGTGACAGTAATAGTGGCAGCAGCAATAGCAGGAAGTGGTGTAGCAGTAACACTGGCAGAAGAGGTCATGGCAGTAGCAGTAGATACAACAGTAGCTGGGGCAGCAGATTCAGCTATAACAGTTTCAGCAGTTTCAGATACAATACTTTCAGATACAACAGTTTCAGTAACCGAAATAATATCAGCAGTAGTATCAGTAGGCTCAAAGTCAAATGCCTCTGTCATATGTATATCCTCAGATACTAACACAGTAGTAACATCATAACTAATAGCAACATCAATGTCAACAAAAGGAGCAGCGGCAGTACTTTCAACTGCAATTGAAGGAGCAGCAGCAGAAAGGGACTTTACAAAAGAATGTATCATACTGGTGTCACAGCTTGAAATAGGCACAATGGCATTAGAGAGATCTTCTGATGGCTGGACTGCAGTGTGCTCTGGAAGACAGCTGAAATAAATAGAATCAAAATCTGATAATAGTGACCTGAGGTCCATTGAGAAAACTGCAACTTGAGATGTTGAGGCTTGAGCTTGAGATGAAGTAACAGTAGCAGGAGGAACAGCAGCAGACAATCTATCACATTCATGAGGCATCTCCCCCTACCTAGATTTAGAGATAGATGGATCAAGGCACCCAAAGGAAGGGATTGCCAGAGGAGGAATGAGAGAGGAGAGCCTGGCAGACAGGTCTGCAACTGTCTTGAGAAGTGGAGCCAAGGAGGTCTCCAACAAGAGTGATAGCCTGGGAGCTATCAGCTCATAGAGTCTGTCTGCTAAAGCTGGAAGATTTACATGCTCAAGAGGGACTTGAGCAGAGGTAGGGACTGAAGGTGGAGCAGCTGGAGATGTGGGTAGAGAGCTAGTGGATGGTGGAAAGGAAGGTTGAGAAATGGGGATTGTGGAAACTGAAGATAATGGGGTTGAAATAGAGGGTGTGAAGGAGGGTTGAGCAATGATATCTTGAAGCAATTGTTGATATGATATGGATGATGAGGGTAGATCAGGAGGGGATGAAGGGGAATCATCAATAAAGGAATCATATATCGGATTGAAGGATGGAATGTGGAGGATGAATCAATATCTTGGTGAGGGTAGTGATGTAAAGGGTGGAAGATTTCTTCAGTTAGTGGAAGAGTTGGATAAAGGATAGAAGTTGGAGATGGGCTGGAAATAATGATGGTGGATGAAACTGTAATGGTGGATGTGACTGGTGGAGATGAAATAAGAGGTGGAGGAGGAGGAGAAGAAGCAGGCAAGTCTTCTGCATGAGCAGAAGCTTGAGGGGAAGAGACTGCAACAGTCCTTGTGCCCGAAGTTGCACTTGTAGAGAGCCTGCTGGGCTTCACTATTTGCCTGTCCCGCTTTCCAAACAGGGCACAGGTGAGGCTCTTGGAGGCATTAATGTGCACCCCACTGGAAACTAGCAGAGCAGGGCATCTGTTCTGAAGGAACAGCCCTAATATTCTCCCATAATTAACAAAATTCTTGTTGATCTTCTTCTTAATCAAGTCAAAGAAAACTTCTCCCAAGTTCAATTGTTTTCTGTCCACAAGAGCACCCATCAAACATAGCTGATACCTGGAGATGGTATCATGGGCTGAGTGTTTGGCCAATAACACCTTCCCAACCACATCAGCTAAGAATTTGTACTCTACAGATAGATTCTTCTTCAGAAGCTTGCTAGGGTTTGCATCTGAATGTCCCATTCTATTAAGCAAATCAGAAAATTCTTCTACAGAAAGTTCAGTAGAGTCTTCTCCAGACTTCAATTCAAAAATCTCTGTCAGGGCAGCAGGTGTTAGGGATACCTGGGTTCCTGATATTGATCCAATCACTGTATTTTGATCCTGAGTGTGGGCAGTATATACCCATTCCTTTATTTCATCTGCTGCTAACTTGATCGTGGTAGACATGATGGTGACAAGCTTTTGTTCCTTGAAAATATTCAGAATATCTTGGAAAATTTGATCACTGGTGCTGAAAGAATCAATGTCAATGTCGAAACCTGCGTCAAATTTCATGGCGGCCAGGACTGCAACTGAGACGGCCATTGATTCCTGCAAAAAAATAAACAACCAAACGACCAAGTTTAGAGAAGTTTGGAGGGAAAGAGAAAATTTGTAGAGAGAATGAAAACACAAAGGGAGAACGACGGCCGAAAAATGAATTTTATATTAGGGTTCGACGCAGAAAAGGAAAGATCGTTGAACTCAATTCGACGATCCGGGCTTCTAAAGGAAACTGAAAGGTCATCAACATCATCGATCTCTGTTCGATGATATTGGAGAGCGTCGAGCTCCGTTCGACGATAGTTCAGAAAACAAAAATTGTCGAGCTTCGTTCGACGATCGTTGACCTGAAAGATAGTTGAGCACTATCTGAGAAGCGCTGAACTCTGGTCGACGATTTCGGAAAGCGTCGATCTCCGTTCGACGATCTGGGGAAAAATCGTCGAGCGCAGTTCAGAGACCAGAAACACTCTAGACACTAGAAAAATCAAGATATTTGCCTAGTCTTGGTCATTTTTAGAGTTTTAAAATCTTGGACATTATTTTAGACTTCCTTCATCTAACATTCCTAACTGATTCAAGAAGAAGTTATGTTTCTTTTCATCCAAGGGTTTGGTGAAAATATCTCCCCTTTGCAAATCAGTTGGGATATATTGAAGTTTAATTTTATTTTTCTCAACATTATCTCTTAGAAAGTGATGCCTAATTTCTACGTGTTTTGTCCTACTATGGAGGACTGGATTTTGAGCTATAGAAATAGCACTGGTATTATAACAAAAGATTTTAGACTTCTCTAAGTTGTAGACATAGTCTAGGAGTTGGTTTTGAATCCACAATATTTGTGAACAACAACTGCCTGTAGCCATATATTCAGCTTCAGCAGTTGAAGTTGTCACAGATGTTTGTTTCTTGCAAAACCAGGAGACAAGTCTGTCACCAAGAAACTGATAAGTTCCACTGGTGCTTTTCCTGTCTATTCTGCATCCAACATAATCAGCATCAGAAAATCCAGTTAAGTCAAATGCTGAATCTTTGGGATACCAGAGACCTAGATTTGGACAACTTTTTACATACCTAAGAATCCTTTTTACTAATGTTAGGTGTGACTCTCTAGGGCTTACTTGGAATCTAGCACATATGCATGTAGCAAACATTATGTCAGGTCTACTAGCTGTAAGGTACAATAAAGAGCCAATCATTGCTCTATATATTGTATGATCAACAGGTTTCCCATGTTCATTAGCATCCAATACAGCATTAGTAGGCATAGGTGTTTTCATACAAGATGCTTCAGACATACCAAATTTCTTGACCAATTCCTTTGCATACTTGGTTTGAGAAATAAATATGCCTTCAACATGTTGTTTGATTTGCAATCCTAGAAAGAAGGATAGCTCACCCATGCTACTCATTTCAAATTTAGAATGCATTAGGTTGGAGAACCTTCTGCACAAATTTGAATCAGTAGAACCAAAAATAATATCATCTATATAGATCTGTACTAGTAGGGTATGAGACTTATGGGTTCTAATAAAAAGAGTTTGGTCTACCCTACCCCTTATAAATTCATTTTTCAGAAGGAAGCATGCTAGGGTCTCATACCATGCTCTAGGAGCTTGCTTTAGACCATATAATGCTTTATGCAATTTTAAAACATAATCAGTATGAGTTGGAGAGATAAAATCTGGAGGTTGTCTGACATAGAATTCTTCTTTGATATCTCCATTTAGAAAAGCACTCTTTACATCCATCTGGTATACTTTGAAACCCTTGTATGTTGCATATGCTAAGAAGATTCTTATGGCCTCCAACCTTGCAACTGGTGCAAAGGTATGGTCATAATCTATCCCTTCTTCTTGAGAGTATCCTTGAGCAACTAGCCTTGCCTTGTTCCTTACAATAACTCCTTGATCATCCAACTTATTTCTGAACACTCACTTTGTTCCAACAATGGAGTGATTCTTAGGCATTGGTACTAGTTCCCAAACTTTGTTCCTTTCAAATTGATGCAACTCTTCTTGCATTGCAATGATCCAATGTGGATCTTGCTCTGCATCTTGAATGGATTAAGGTTTAATTTGAGAAAGGAAGCAAGTGTGCATTAGGTTTTGGTTGACCTGATTTTTGGTCTGCACACCAGCTGAGATGTCTCCAATCACTTGGGAGATTGGATGGTCTCTTGATTTTACTAAATCAACAGGAGGTGTTGATTGTTCACCAACCTGTGTTGTTGTTTCCTCTTGTGGTACAACTGGCTCTTCAAGATGTTTCTCTTCAAGATGTTGAATGTCTTCTTCATTTTCACTGCTTTCCTCTTTTTGAATGATTTGTAATCTGTTAAAGTCTTCAGCAAGAGAATGTACCTGCAAATGTTCTATGGTAGAAGTATTCTTCTCCTTGAAAGATATGTTAGATTCATCAAAAGATATGTGAACAGATTCTTCAATTTTAAGAGTTGATTTATTATATACCCTATAAGCCTTAATAATCATGGAGTATCCTAGAAACACTCATTCATCAGCTTTAGCTTGAAATTTTGCTAAGTATCTCTTGTCATTATTATGTATGTACCAGATACAACCAAAAATTCTAAAATAATCTACTTTAGGTTTCTTCCCTTTGAGAAATTCATAAGGAGTCTTGCCCTTCAGTTTATGTATTAAACTTCTATTCAGCACATAGTTGGAGGTGTTCAATGCCTCTACCCAAAAAGATAGAGGAAGGTGAGCATCTGACAACAATGTAGTGGCAGATTCAATAAGGGTTCTATTTTTCCTTTCAGCTACCCCATTTTGTTGAGGAGTTCTAGGAGCTGAGAAAGTGTGCCTGATCCCTTCACTCTGACAGAACTTTTGCATAAGAAGAGAATCAAACTCTGTCCCATGATCACTTCTGATCAGGGCAATGTGAGTATTGAACTCAGTCTGTATGCATTTGAGAAACTCTGTCAAACACTTAAAGTTATCAGACTTCTTCCTCAGAAAGAACACCCATGTGAATTTAGAGAAGTCATCTACAACCACTAAAGTGTAAGATTTCCCTCCTAAGCTTTGTACTGTAATGGGTCCAAAAAGATCCATGTGCAACATATACAAAATCCTAGGTGAATCACTCTTATTAAGTGACTTGAAACTATTTTTGGTTTGCTTGCCTAATTGACAAGCCCTACAGAGTCCTTCCTTCTTGTAGGGGCCAGAAGGTAGTCCTCTAACAAGGTTATCATTGGATAGCCTAGCAATGGTTCTAAGGTTTAAATGTCCTAATCTCTTATGTCATAACTCATTAGGTCTACAAACAGAATTAAACAGGCAAATATCTACTTCTATTGAAAGAAAGTCTACAAAATAGATGTTACCTTTCCTTTTAACTGTCAACACAGTTGTGTTGTCCTCTGACTTGATCTTGCATAAGGATTTGCTGAAAGTCACCTGGTAGTCATCATCACATAGCTGACTGATACTGATCAAGTTGTGCTTCAGTCCATCCACATAGGCTACTTTCTTGAATGTGACTGTGCCAATCTGGACTGCACCATATCCTTTTGTTAATCCAAAGTTTGAATCACCAAATATGACTTTGGGTCCAAGCTTGGCTTTGAAGGATGTGAGGTTGTCCCTATTTCCTGTCATGTGCTATGAGCACCCACTATCCAGATACTATTGTTGGTTTGATGTTGGATAGGTCTTCACCTGCACATAAAACAATTTACATGTTTTTGACCCAGTTTACCTTGGGCCTAGGTTGATAAGCTTTAAATTCAGAAATAAATGACATCCCTGGTTGACTCTTATAACCTTCAGTATGATATCTCCTTGGAGATATTATCCATACAGTATAAGGGTTAAATCTTTGGGATTAAGGACCCCTAGGATTGGAATTTGATTTACCCTTGAAGAAGTTTTCAAATCTCTGATCTCTGCTCGACGATCGTTGATCTGCGTTCGACAATCTTCGGTCAGATTGTCGAGCTCTGTTCGACGATCGACTGTGGTAGAGTTCAGGGTTTATAGATCGTCGACCTGAGTTCGACGATTTTGCCTGAGATCGTCGATCTCCGTTCGACGATCGTCTAGCTCCGTTCGACGATTTTTGTTGAACACTTAATTTCTTAGGTAAGTCAGAATTTTTCCTAGCTACCTCTACAACTTCCTTGTCTTTATCAGAGATAAACTTAATTGGTGTTGTTAGTACTATAGGTTGGCTAGATGAACCACTCAAACCCAGTGTACTATTGAATCTAGAGTTCACTGTGCTTGTGATGTCCATTAGCTTGATACTTCTCCCATTAAGGGATTCTTCAAGCTTTTTGGCCTCTGATAGCTCACTTTTCAGTGAAGCTATCTGCTCCCTACTGCACTCCAACTTCTCAGAGAATTTGAGGTTTTCTGATTTTAAGGAACTGTGTTCAGATAATTGATTTCTGAGAGAAATGATTTCCTTCTCAGATTTTAATAAGTCTAAACATAGTGCTTTAAATTCATACTTAAAGTCCTCAGAATTGAAATCAAAAGAACTTATTACCTGGTCCTCTTCAAGTTGAGTCTCTGAGTCTGACTCTGACTCTTCTTCATTAGAATTGCGTTGTGAGGCATTGATAGCCATCATGCAGAATTCCTTTTCTTTAGCATCATCCTCATCATCACTTGAGCTGGATGAAGCTTCAGATTCCTCTTCTGTTTCACTCCAAGAATCAGCAACAAATCCCTTCCTTGTGTGTTTGTTCTTGCTTGAGGAGGGTTTGCCATTGCTATTCTTCTTGAAGTCCTTGTCATTTCTTCTTTCTTTCTTATCTTTTCTGTCCTTGTTTTTGTTCTCTGGACAGTCAGGCACAATGTGGCCTAGTTTCCTGCAACTAAAGCAAATAATTTCTTTATTATTTGATTTATCATACCTTGGCTTGTCATGCTCTTTGTATGATCTCTTCCTGAAGTCCTTTCTAGCCATTTTGTAGAATATTTTGGCCAGTAGACTAAGCAGCTCATCATTTCCTGTGAATTTGTCTTCAGGCTGATCTTCAGTGGCTTTGAAGGCTATTGACTTTTCCTTTCTTGTGGTTGGTGAGGCGGCCTTTTGCTCTTCTTCTCTATTTTTAATGAGCAGCTCATAAGACTTGAGCTTGCCCAAAAGAGCTTCTATGGTGATCTCATTGAGACTTCTGGCATCCTTGATTGGCCAGATCCTTGAGTCCCAAGTGCTTGGGAAGCACATTAGGATTTTATCATTTAGCACAGTCAGTGAGATCTCTTTATCCAAAGTTTTCAGTTCATTGACTATCAGACTGAGTCTATTGTACATTTCTGCTACTGACTCAGCTTCTCCTTTCTTGAAATTCTCATACTGGGTTATGAGATGAGATCTTCTGTCATTTCTCTCCTCAGCAGATCCTGAGACTATTTTAGATAGCTTATCCCAGATCTCCTTTGCTGAGTTGCATTCAGCCACCTTTTGGAAAATTTCATCAGACATAGTCTGAGCAAGAATGTTCATGGCTTTTGCATCTACAACTTTCCATTTCTTGATATCAGCATATGTTCCTGAGGGAGGTGGAACAGCATTTGTACTTGTATTCTCTGGAGGTCTTGGACACACTGTCAAAACAAAATTGAAAATGTCCTCATCAATAGAATTCATGTAGAGTCTAATCCATGCCTTCAAAAGTTCAAACTTGGATAGATTGCATACTGGAGGTCTAGTGCTAGCATAATCTTTGTTTTGGGCCATGATTTGTGAAGAAAGAATTCTAATAACAAAATCAAAACAAGCAGATCTAACTAGGATTCTTTGGGTTCAGGTGTTAGCTTGTGCAACCACCAAGGTGTGGTATTTTTAACCAACCTGGCTCTGATACCAATTGAAAGTGCAAGATAGATCTGATATACTCTAGAGGGGGGGTGAATAGAGTATGGTGCTTGGTAAAAACTTTTTACAACAGTTGTTGTATTCTTATGTGAACAGGGAAGCAAGTAATATAAAATAAATCTAAACACAAAATAATCATAGAGCAATCACAAATCACAGAGCAATCACAAATCACAGCCAGAAACAAAAATAAAGACAAGCAACCAGAAGACATAAGGAGCTATAGTGGTTCCCCAATCAACCTGGGTACATCCACTCTTCTACCACCCTAGGTAGGAATCCACTGCAGGATGAGTTGATCAGGTGTCTTGGGCACCAGTGAGCTTTTGATAAGGTGCTCAAAAACCAAACCAGATTTTTTGATCAGGTGTCTTGCCACCACTGAGTGTTGATAAGGTCTCAAAAACCAAACACAAACTTTTGAAGGGAGTTTGAAAAACCCTTTACAGCAGAGAGAGAGCGGGATGAGAAGATCTTCTCTATCAACAGTCAAAGAGAAGATTGTGAATGTTGTCAAAGCTCCCCCTAAGATCTTGAGTTGTTCAGGAAGTGAAGCTTTGCAGTAGAGTGATAGGCCTTCAGAAAATTGATCTCCAGCAAATGATGATTTCAGCAACAGCTGAAATGTGAGGTGTCTGGAGTCTTGAATGATGATTGCCTTTGAACACTTGAATCAAGAGAGATCTGAAAATTTCAGTTGGTTGATCTCCTTTGGTGATGTGTTCTTGTATGAATCTTGAGACTGAGAATGTCTGCAACTCTCTTTCTTTCTCTTGTGTAAATGTTGTTGTTGTGAAAGATGTTATTGCAGAGAATTGTTGTTTCAGAATATTTTTCTAACTTCTTGTTCTTCTGTAGCAGGAATTGAAAAATCTAATCTTTTATTCCTTTTGTTCTGAATAGAAATGATCCATTGTCCAGGATAGCCGTTAGCCTGTCATTAATGACTTCCTTAATTGCAATTGTCTTCTGAGGAAAGTCCAATAAAACATTCCTTGAAAATCCCTTGAAACTTGCTCCAGAATGAATGAAAACGGCTACAAGATCTCTGAATTAATTGCTGACAATAATTCCTCAACTGTCTGTATTTGAATCTTGAAAACATTTAACTCTTCAGAAAAACGTCGAACTGAGCTCCACTAACGTCGAACTGAGCTCAGAGATTTGGACTTAGACAGAAACAGAGATCGTCAATCTGAGCTCAACTATCGTCGAACTGAGCTCAGAGATAGAGAATCAAACTGGAGTCAAGATCGTCAATCTGAGCTCAAAGATCATCGAATAAAGTTCGACGATCCGTCAAAGTTAAGCTCAGAGATCCTCTAATGGAGTTAGACGATCCGTCGAAGTGAGCTCAACGATCATCGAATGGAGTTCGATGATTCGTCGTACTGAGCTCGACTAAATGACTTAGTCTCCAAAAACTGAAAAATCTGGTCTTGAGGGCAGCTTCCAAACCTAATTACTAACCCTTAGACTCAATTCTGATTGACCTTTAGATCTATGCAATGAGGTCAAAACAGGTTTCCTAAAGACATAGTGATTCTTGCCCAAATCAGTAATAGGCTGTTCCAACAACTTGGTATGATGTGCCTCGTACAACAAATCCACCCGCAAATTGCCCACATTTGGGACGCACAAACGATTGTCTTTCCAAAGTAATCTGTCCTCAACAACGAATTGGGAATTTGACCCATCCAGAGCTTCAACAATGATCTGCTTCATGTGGCCATCCATATCCAAAGCCTGCCGAATCTGATCAATCAGGTCATATTGAACTTCAGTCCAATTCAGCAGTGCTTCAGCACTTGACTGCTTGTCTATGCAAGAGATCTCCAACGCCTCCAACTCCCGAACCAACCGCTCATCATGGACTAACAGAGAATTGGCTTGAGCTGGGGCCCTGCGACTCAATGCGTCCGCAACTGCATTGTCATTACCAGGCACGTAGTGGATCTTGAATGTATAGTCCCCAAGGAACTCCAACCATCTACGCTGCCGCATGTTCAGATCTTTTTGATCCAATAAGTATTTCAGGCTTTTATGGTCAATATAGATATCGACCCTTACCCCATACAAGTAGTGCCTTCACAACTTCAAGGCAAAAATCACGGCCGCTAACTCCAAGCCGTAGACCAGATAAGTCCTCTCGTGCACTTTCAGCTGTCTCGAGCCATACGCTATACTGCTCCCATGCTGCAATAGCATGCAACACAAACCACTGCCGAAGCATTGCTGTAGATTTCACAGCTTTCAGTCCCATATGACAAACTCAGCACAGGCGCCGTGGTCAACCGACACTTCAACTCCTCAAAAGCTCGTGCGCACTCCGACATCCAAACGAACTTCTGCTCTTTCCTCATGAAAGTAGTGAGAGGTAACGCTATCCGTGAGAAGTTCTCCATGAAGCGCATGTAATAGCCGGCAAGCCCCAGAAAACACCGGACTTCTGCTATCGTAGCAAGCACAGGCCACTCTCGTATCGCAACAATCTTCGTCGGATCCACAGCAATCCCCTCTCCACTCACAATATGACCGAGGAACGCCACTGAGGACAACCAAAACTCTCATTTCGAGAACTTAGCGTACAATTGATTCCTCCTCAGCATCTCCAATACCAAGTGAAGATGCGTAAAGTGCTCCTCCTCACTATGCGAGTACACCAAAATGTCGTCGATGAAGACAATCACAAAATGGTCCAAGTACTCCCTGAAAGTCCTATTCATCAAATCCATGAACGCTGATGGCGCATTCGTCAGCCCAAACGGCATGACCGTAAACTCGTAATGCCCGTACCTCATACTAAAAGCTGTTTTGGGGATATCACTCTCCCTATCCTCAGCTGATAGTATCCAGACTTGAGATCCAACTTTGAGTACATCGTCGACCCGACTAACTGATCAAATGAATCATCAATCCTCGGGATCGGGTACTTATTTTACTCCCAATAATCAATACAGAGTCTCAAGCTTCCGTCCTTCTTCTTAACAAAGAGGACCGGTGCGCTCCAAGGCGACGAACTTGGACGCACAAAACCTTGCTCCAACAACTCTTGAAGTTGCACCTTCAGCTCCGCCATCTCCTTAGGCGCTAGCAGATATGGAGAGCGTGATATAGGTTTCGCACCTAGCACTAGCTCAATCGTGAAATCTATCTCCTGTCGAGGCGGGGCTCCTGGAAGATCACCAGGGAACACATCAGGGTACTCAGCTACCACTGAAATACTATCCAACGATGGCATAGGCTTTGCAACCTCCACTAGCATAAATAATAGCTCTGCACCAACACAAACCGCCTTCACCACCTGAAGAGCAGACATCAAAGTCTTGTTCTACCCTTTCAAGCCTGTAAAATTCGTCTCACAACCTGTTTCCAACTTGACTTCCTTTCAACCGCAATCAATAAATGCTTGCTGCTCCGAGAGCCAGTCCATGCCAAATATTACGTCGAACTCCACCAGCGGCAGTAACGACGCTAGCAAATGGAACTCCTGACTCCCTATACGAATCTGTACGCCACAGATTCTCTCCGCGCGCATCAAACACCCATTGGGCAACAGCACATCCAGTTTGTCCTTCGCCACTGAAGAAGGTACTCCGATGCGCGATACGAACCCTTCGGACAAAAAGGAGTGTGAAGCTCCCTTATCAAAGTGTGCTCTCACCGGATACTCGCAAATCAAAATAAATCCTAAACAAACAGTGGTAAGGTAACACGCACATACCAAGTATAAAACTGACTTGCTATGAATTTAATCCATACCTGTCACCACATCCGCTTGCTTAATGGCCTCCTGTTGGCCAAGATTATAAACCCTTGGTTGAGCCGGAGCATAATGGGACGCGGTTGACTCCACCGCCTTGCCCTTCTCTTCATAAGTTGCTCAAGGATTCCTTTCGAACTTGGTACGTCCGCTCCAGTAGTCACGGGCAAAGTGCCCCGGCTTCCCATAAGTAAAACATTCACCCAGGGTTCGGCCCGTAGTCGCCCTAGAAGCACTGGAAGAAGGAGCTGGACACAAAGTCCTAGCCTTCTTAAAGAACTTACGGTACCCAGACTTTGAGGTAGTCGGCACCTTGAACTCAGACTTCTTATCACCAAAGCCTTTCTTTGCTTGTACATTCTTCATATCCTTCTCCAAAGAGCGGGTCGTGTTGACCAGGGTCAAGAAGGCCTGCGTCATAGGCCCCGAGAGTAGTAGCCTCAAGTCCTCTCTCAGAACTTCATAGAAACGGTTTTATCTTACACTCCTCATCCCCAAATGTAGATCTAGCATACCGACCCAACTGAGTAAACTCGTGGAGATACTCATCCACGCTACTCTCTCCTTGTACCAACCTCTGGAACTCATTCTCCAAAGCTATCCTCTGCGTCGAAGGGAGGTACCTATCCAAGAACAGTCTCAAGAACTCTTCCATCGAGACATCTATAAGTTGTCTTCCTCTCAATAGATGCAACTCCAAACCCTCCCACCACAGCCTAACATCTCCATCCAACAGGAACGTAGCTATAGTGGTCATCTTCCACTCCCCCGTCTCAGTTGCTGTCAAGACTCTCTTTATCTGGGAGAGCCAATATTCAGCTTGAGATGGGGTTCCCAACCCCGAGAACACAGGAGGATTAAATCTCATAACATGCTTGAGCTGCCTTTCAGTTACTCGCCTTGGGACCAAAGGCTCCACTACTACCTGCTCCACTCTTCTCGGCTCAACCTCTGGAAGAGGTACTTGCTCCATTGCAGGAGCAGGCTGCTGCATTTGCCTTGCAGGCTGCACATTGATCATGGCAAACACTGCTTCGGCCACCAATTGTATGGTCTCAGCTGATGGAGGTGTTGTAGGAGCATCGTTTGGTGCACTACTAGTCTCAGAAACTCGGTGTTCTGACCGCCAAGCACCACTTCTGATCACCAATGGTTGTACAAAACACCATTAAGTGACCAAACAAAATTACAAAACGCAATTATAGGAACGCGCAGGTTCCTCAAACACGTGTATTTTCATTAGTAAGTGGGCATTCATGGGTTCTTTTGCTTTTATAACGATGACGCACACACATGTGCTCACCACCCCTTAAAAGAATTCACCCATGAATTCATTTAAGCCTGACCGAAACCAGTAGTCTGATACCAAATTGTAACACCGCCCCCCCCCCCTATCTGTCACATGACATATAGCAGTAGGTCCGGCCGGGGCCCAACGCCATATACCACAGACAGCCCGGGCGGTTACTCGATGGAAACCATCCAACTAATATCAACGTCCTACACAGAGCATTCTAATGGACGCAATTTTAATGGTTACATTAATAAAGAACCAAACACTAGCATGAATGTCCACTAACAATCCACGGAATGAACGTACAAATACACAAGTATAATGTCCTTAAGGCCATACAATTGCTTACTCAAATAGAAATGTTTTCCAAACCTCGGCACGCAAGCCGGCCATATATGAGTAAAAGAAAACACTAAGCATTAGGCCTTCGAGGTCCGGCACTACAACTTTGGATTTAGCCCGCTATTTACCTATCGGCTTTGTAGCACCTGCAAGCACAATCCACCCCAACGGTGGCAAACCAAAGCAACGGTCAGCAATGCTGACCAACTTATAACGATCCCGCCCCCCAACTCGGGGCGTCGATGCTCCTTCCCTACACTTTATTAGCATAACCAAACAGTATATATATACATTTCATCACAGGCGTTGGTACGCACGACCACACACACCCCGTGCACTCAGGGCATATTCTCGGTGAACCTCTCAATGTCACGTCAATTAAAGCCATTGATATTTCGGTCCCACCACCGCCACTTTGACGGCCAAACTATGAGCATTTTTCTTTCAGGCATTGGTCACTACATTTTAAGCCATAGACCGCCTAAGATCCTCACCTATGCCAACGGCTCCAACCAAACGACATAGAATGGGTACGGTTCTGCCTAACCCGTGCTCACATCGCAGTGACAATTTAAACCATATGCGCGGGTCAAACTTATCCGAGTCCCACTTCCGTTACACACTTCACATAACCCGGTTATGTTCAAGTTAGCTCCCAGGCTGCCATGTTGGTAGAATCACGCATCTGCCCAGTTTTCCGGGTGCACCTAGGAGTTAATCCCCAAGTCTCCCTGTTGCAATTTACCACGTAGAAAACCCAAAAAACAACCATTCGCATGGAGTCTTCTCCAGCCCTTATGCAATCCAACATCACTGATCCAGACCAACTTGTCCGGGTAGGCTTCACACATCATGTCTATGTTCATTCTCGAATACGGACTCTACATGTACACAATGGGTAGAATTCATGTCTACCCGAAGGAACGCCTCAAACTCACCGTAAACTCGTGATAGCGGGCTTCCCTATGCAAAAGAAGTAGTGCTTCACATGCTCAAGTAGAGAATCGTTACCCTAGCGTTTTTCCTTGGCGCTATGGAAAAGTATGCAGATGAAAAGCACCGCATCCTCCTTGCCTCCGTAGATCTGAAGTCGGCTCGCGATTTGGAGCTCCGAAACTCCACCGGTGACCGGATCTAGCCTTCCTCTTCCTCTTTGCTCTCCCCTCTCTCTAGATCTAAGACCGAGAACCAGTGAACAGAAAAATGAGGGATTTGAAACCCTAATCCCGGGTATATCCTAGTAGGACTAAACCCCAGCCGTCGGATCCCAAAATAAAGAAACGAACGACTATGATCCGGGCCTGAAGTGGAAAAATAGGGCCGAACACCGCACGGTTCACGATCCGTCCACGTCAAACTCGAACACAGCTTGTGTCGAGACATTTTGTCATGACCCTGCGGAGACCCTGTGTCGACAATGTCGAGACCCTGTGTCGAGACCCTGTGTCGAGACCTTGTGTCGAGACCCTGTGTCGAGACCCTGTGTCGAGACCCTGTGTCGAGACCATGTGTTGAGACACTGTGTCGAGACATTGTGTCGAGACCCTCTGTCGAGACCCTCTGTCGAGACCCTCTGTCAAGACCCTGTGTCGACACCCTGTGTCGACACCCTGTGTCGAGACCCTGTGTCGAGACCCTGTGTCGACACCCTGTGTCGACACCCTTTGTCGACACCCTTTGTCGACACCCTAGCGTTGTGTCGACTCCGCAGGCTTTATGTCGACACCAGATGGGGCTCCCAACGCTGGCTGTCATGTAACACCCTGAAGTCAAGAGGGTCATTTTGAGCAAAATTGGGTTCAGGCTTGGGTGACACGGCCTGGGACACGGGCGTGTCCCAGGGCGTGTCAGTTGACACGGCCTGCGACACGGGCGTGTCGCAGGGCGTGTCGGGTTGTGTCGACGATCGGGCCTTGGTGTCGACGATTTTCGCGGGATATCGTCGAGAGTGGGGCACACGGCCCAGGACACGGCCGTGTCGGATGCCGTGTCATTTGTTCGGCGAGTATTCTCGACGATCGTCGAGTATCGGGTTTCCCGTGAGGACACGGCCTGTGACACGGGCGTGTCACAGGGCGTGTCAGTGGGCGTCGAATTTAGTTCGACGTCTCGGGTTAGGCCGTGTTAGAAGGACACTGGTGTGTCCTGGTGCACACGGCCAGGAACACGGGCGTGTGCCCAGCCGTGTGCCAGGCCGTGTGAAGTCTCGGGTTGGATTGGGATTATTTTCCTTGAGGCACACGGCCTCAGACACGGGCGTGTCTGAGGGCGTGTCGGGTACACGGCCGTGACACGGGCGTGTCACACGGGCGTGTACTGGTTGATTTGAGTCGGTTGCCTGCCGCTTAGGGGGACACGGCCTGTGACACGGGCGTGTCACAGGGCGTGTCAGGCCGTGTTTTGGGTTTTCTGGCCAGATCTGAGCCGTTTGTTTCCCTCTTCCTGGATCCAGTGGCTGGGCTTTGTCCAGGTGTCTTGGAGGCCGAGATTTGAAGATAAAGGCCCTTATCTTCTTCTCCTTCTTCTTCTTCATTTCCATTCTAAAGGAGAGAGAAGAAAGGCTAAGCAAGAGGGAAGGGAGGAGAGTTCCAGCTGCTGTAGGAGCTGCGGAGAGCGGATCGAAGATCCGAGAGCGGATTCGTGAAGGCAGAGCCGAGGCGGTGATTTCCATCCGGCTACTTCATGGCGCCGAAGCGATCTTCAAGGGTAACGATCTCCTTCTTGGACATCGAAGTCCTTTCTCTATACATGTGCTTGGAATCCTCCACCAAGAGGTGGATCGCGGAAGAGATTCCTTTGTTACGTCTGCATCTAGAGCCGGAATTATGAAGTACGGCGTAGGCATGCTGTGTGAAGCCCATCTGGACCGGTAGTCTGGATTGGTGATGTTCATGGGTAAACCGGAGAAGACTCCGTGACTTTGATGATGTGCAAAATGGATTTTATTGTGATGAATGTATGGATGTACGACTTGTGAGGAGGCTTTGGTGAAGCTCCTGGTTATGAGATGATCAATTGGTAGCACGCCTGGGGAGCTCGTGATAAACCCGGCCTGTTACACCACTAGGGTGGGTTGATCTAGTTAAGGAAGGGATCGATGGGCGGCAATGCTAGGGGAGCCGAGTTAAACCCGGGTTGCTGCACCACATGGTGTGGGTCGATCGGATTAGGAGGGGGACCGATGGGTAGACATTGCCTGGGGAGCTTAGATAAACCCGGCGTGCTACACCACGGAGTGTGGGTCGGTCTGCTCTGTTTGTGATGCTGTGAGGATGGACCTCTGAGTGGCTTGGGCGGGATGTCGCCAGCCTGCGAGCTGGTGGACTAGGGCCGGTCAACCAACAAGTTAACACCTCGAGAGACAGCGGTGTACGACGGTGGATTCCGGTACGCCAAGAAGGTGCCCTGCGTGCACGGAGCGTTGGTGGATTCCAGCGTTTGTGATGTGATGTGTTTGTTAGTTCGTGGACAAAGAGAATGATCTAGCTATGTGATTTGGTGATGTTTGTTGATGCTTGATGAGAAAGGAAGCACTGTATGCAGGGAAGGAACCACTACCCCGGGTAGGGGGTAGGGTCGTTATAATGGGTCAGCAATGCTGACCGTTACTTTGTTTTCTGTGTTGGTTTGGATGCTAAATTGCAGGTGCTGCGGATTGAAAAGGATAAGTGGATTGGCTAGCCTGGAGTTCTTAGGCCTTGAAGACTATGTGAAGAATCGTGGTTGGATTTCATGTGTGGCCGGCCTGCGTGCCGATGTACGAAATTGTTGTTGTGAAAGAGGAACTTGTAAGGCCTTAAGGCCAGGGTTTGTGAGTTGTATACATTCCTGGTGTATTTATATAAATGTGGTGTTTATATATGGGTGGACATTCTGGTTTGAGTTCATAGTAACAAGAAAAATGCTGCGCTAGAATGGAATGAGTTAAGGACACGAGTAGAGTTTGATTACCACACGTGACTCCTTTGCTTGTCTGTGCTATATGGCGTGGGGCCCCGGCCGGACCCACCGTTATATGTCATGTGACAGGTGGGGGTGTTACAAAGTGGTATCAGAGCCAGGTTGAGATTGTTTGGGAGGAGAGAACATAATTGAACTCATGAATGTCCACTAGGAATGTATGTCATGCACATGATGTGCGTGCGTGTGTAGTCAATGTACCAGTACCGTTATGATTTGGAAGAATTTAATGGTGTTCTGTACATTGATAGGTGGCGAGGGATGGAGCTGGGCCGTCTGAGCCTCAGCGGTCGGATGAAAGTGTAGCACCCGTGGGAGCGCCGATGCCTCCCTCGGCAGAGGCCATACGGGTGGTGGCGGAGACAGTGCTTGCAGTGTTACAAGCACACCCTGCTGGACAGGCAAGACCGGGTGGAAGGCAAGAGCATGCTGCCGAGGTGGTGGAAGGGCAAGCAAGTGACGACGCATTGTCACGTTTTATGCACTTTCACCCACCGACGTTTGGTGGAGCGCTCTCAGCAACGCAGGCAGAAGATTGGTTGGCAAGAGTCAAAAGGATCCTAACCGCAATCAGGACGGGAGAAGAGCAGAAAGTGACGTTGGCCACTTTTCTGTTGGAAGGGGATGCGAGATTATGGTGGGATGAAATTGAAGTGCACCACTTGGCAGGTCGAGGTTTAACGGAGATTTCGATGGAGGAATTCTCCCAAATATTTTTAGCCAAGTATGTGCCAGTGTCGCAGAGGATTGCAATGGAAAATGAGTTTCTCAGCTTGGTGCAGGGTGAGCAAGATGTTGATACCTACCTGCACGAGTTTACAAGATTGGGAAGATATGCGGGATCGACCTTTGCGGAGGAAGTGCGAAAGACAAATCGGTTTTATGGAGGATTACGGGATGAACTGAGATTGGCACTTCCGAGTTCAGTGAGCCAAGGCTTTCAGGCGTTGGTCGATATAGCTCGTGCCTTGGAGAAGGATATGAAGCGAGTTCGAGAGAATAAGAGACTGGCAAGGGAAAAGTCCGACGTTAAAATGTCGCAAGTGGATCAATCGGCATTTCGACGACAAGAGAAGAAGAGATTTAGACCGGTGGACGTAGCTCCGTCGACTGTTTCGTCGGGGGCGACGTATGGGCCAGGACGTGTGGATACACGTATATGTTATAAATGTGGGCAGCCAGGACATATCGCTAAATTTTGTTGGAATACCCCTCCAGGGAGTGAGAAAAAGACAGGTGCGTCATATGAAGAAAAAGGGAAAGCAGTGGCTGAGTCATCTGCACCCCGGACGCAACCTAGATTGCATGCGATGGAAGTACAGGAGCCGCAAAGCTCAGTTGGTGACATTTGGCCTCGAGCGGTTCAGTTATCGTTAAATCGTGAATTTTAAAATCGCGAGGCTGAGCAGAAGTGAGCGGTGATGTGAATGTTATGGAAGTTGTGTCTGTAAATTATGGTTTGATATCAGAACTGGATGGTTGATGGACATGATGTGTATGTATCACTTTAATGATGTTTTGATAGCTATAGTTGTCGAGCTCTATAATCGCTTGGTGCACTTGTGCTTGTGATGGAATCAATTCGGTTATTTTGTTTTGAGGTCTTATGTGGCACAAGTGGCAGCTAGGGATGTTTGTTGTGTTGTCTGTTTGTTAGTGTGTGCGAAGGCTTGTTGATTTGAAAGGATTGTGCCTCATTGGCTATTTGAAGTCAAATTTCGAGGACGAAATTATTTGAAGGGGGGGAGGATTGTAACACCCTGAAGTCAAGAGGGTCATTTTGAGCAAAATTGGGTTCAGGCTTGGGTGACACGGCCTGGGACACGGGCGTGTCCCAGGGCGTGTCAGTTGATACGGCCTGCGACACGGGCGTGTCGCAGGGCGTGTCGGGTTGTGTCGACGATCGGGCCTTGGTGTCGACGATTTTCGCGAGATATCGTCGAGAGTGGGGCACACGGCCCAGGACACGGCCGTGTCGGATGCCGTGTCGTTTGTTCGGCGAGTATTCTCGACGATCGTCGAGTATCGGGTTTCCCGTGAGGACACGGCCTGTGACACGGGCGTGTCACAGGGCGTGTCAGTGGGCGTCGAATTTAGTTCGACGTCTCGGGTTAGGCCGTGTTAGAAGGACACGGGTGTGTCCTGGTGCACACGGCCAGGAACACGGGCGTGTGCCCAGCCGTGTGCCAGGCCGTGTGAAGTCTCGGGTTGGATTGGGATTATTTTCCTTGAGGCACACGGCCTCAGACACGGGCGTGTCTGAGGGCGTGTCGGGTACACGGCCGTGACACGGGCGTGTCACACGGGCGTGTACTGGTTGATTTGAGTCGGTTGCCTGCCGCTTAGGGGGACACGGCCTGTGACACGGGCGTGTCACAGGGCGTGTCAGGCCGTGTTTTGGGTTTTCTGGCCAGATCTGAGCCGTTTGTTTCCCTCTTCCTGGATCCAGTGGCTGGGCTTTGTCCAGGTGTCTTGGAGGCCGAGATTTGAAGATAAAGGCCCTTATCTTCTTCTCCTTCTTCTTCTTCATTTCCATTCTAAAGGAGAGAGAAGAAAGGCTAAGCAAGAGGGAAGGGAGGAGAGTTCCAGCTGCTGTAGGAGCTGCGGAGAGCGGATCGAAGATCCGAGAGCGGATTCGTGAAGGCAGAGCCGAGGCGGTGATTTCCATCCGGCTACTTCATGGCGCCGAAGCGATCTTCAAGGGTAACGATCTCCTTCTTGGACATCGAAGTCCTTTCTCTATAAATGTGCTTGGAATCCTCCACCAAGAGGTGGATCGCGGAAGAGATTCCTTTGTTACGTCTGCATCTAGAGCCGGAATTATGAAGTACGGCGTAGGCATGCTGTGTGAAGCCCATCTGGACCGGTAGTCTGGATTGGTGATGTTCATGGGTAAACCGAAGAAGACTCCGTGACTTTGATGATGTGCAAAATGGATTTTATTGTGATGAATGTATGGATGTACGACTTGTGAGGAGGCTTTGGTGAAGCTCCTGGTTATGAGATGATCAATTGGTAGCACGCCTGGGGAGCTCGTGATAAACCCGGCCTGTTACACCACTAGGGTGGGTTGATCTAGTTAAGGAAGGGATCGATGGGCGGCAATGCTAGGGGAGCCGAGTTAAACCCGGGTTGCTGCACCACATGGTGTGGGTCGATCGGATTAGGAGGGGGACCGATGGGTAGACATTGCCTGGGGAGCTTAGATAAACCCGGCGTGCTACACCACGGAGTGTGGGTCGGTCTGCTCTGTTTGTGATGCTGTGAGGATGGACCTCTGAGTGGCTTGGGCGGGATGTCGCCAGCCTGCGAGCTGGTGGACTAGGGCCGGTCAACCAACAAGTTAACACCTCGAGAGACAGCGGTGTACGACGGTGGATTCCGGTACGCCAAGAAGGTGCCCTGCGTGCACGGAGCGTTGGTGGATTCCAGCGTTTGTGATGTGATGTGTTTGTTAGTTCGTGGACAAAGAGAATGATCTAGCTATGTGATTTGGTGATGTTTGTTGATGCTTGATGAGAAAGGAAGCACTGTATGCAGGGAAGGAACCACTACCCCGGGTAGGGGGTAGGGTCGTTATAATGGGTCAGCAATGCTGACCGTTACTTTGTTTTCTGTGTTGGTTTGGATGCTAAATTGCAGGTGCTGCGGATTGAAAAGGATAAGTGGATTGGCTAGCCTGGAGTTCTTAGGCCTTGAAGACTATGTGAAGAATCGTGGTTGGATTTCATGTGTGGCCGGCCTGCGTGCCGATGTACGAAATTGTTGTTGTGAAAGAGGAACTTGTAAGGCCTTAAGGCCAGGGTGTGTGAGTTGTATACATTCCTGGTGTATTTATATAAATGTGGTGTTTATATATGGGTGGACATTCTGGTTTGAGTTCATAGTAACAAGAAAAATGCTGCGCTAGAATGGAATGAGTTAAGGACACGAGTAGAGTTTGATTACCACACGTGACTCCTTTGCTTGTCTGTGCTATATGGCGTGGGGCCCCGGCCGGACCCACCGTTATATGTCATGTGACAGGTGGGGGTGTTACATGTCACACTTTCAAATTTTGGGGTGTTACACCATTATCCCCCATCTTTTGTCATAATATCACCGATGCCTATGTACATCATGTTTTCCTTATAGTTTCATTCCAAGTCTTTATTGGCCCACCCCTCCCTAGTTTAACATGCCTAGTGACTAGACTCTCACAATGCCTAATTGGTGCCTCTAATGGTATCTTTCGTACGTGTCCAAACCATCTAATTAGTCGAGCTTCTTGCATCTCCTCTGTAATTGGTGCTACTCTTGTCTTATCCCTGATACATTCATTCAGAATTTTATCCAATCTCGTGTTCCAACACATCCACCTAAGCATTCTCATCTCTACAACTCCCATTTTTGTTCATGTACACAATTCACTGCCTCCACAACTTCAAGTAGTGCCTCCACAACTTCAAGGCAAAAATCACGGCTGCTAACTCCAAGCCGTGGACCAGATAAGTCCTCTCGTGCACTTTCAGCTGTCTCGAGCCATACGCTATAATGCTCCCATGCTGCAATAGCATGCAACACAAACCACTGCCGAAGCATCGCTGTAGATTTCACAGCTTTCAGTCCCATACGACAAACTCAGCACATGCGCCGTGGTCAACCGACACTTCAACTCCTCAAAAGCTCGTGCGCACTCCGACTTCCAAACGAACTTCTGCTCTTTCCTCATCAAAGTAGTGAGAGGTAACGCTATCCGCGAGAAGTTCTCCATGAAGCGCCTGTAATAGCCGGCAAGCCCCAAAAAACACCGGACTTCCGCTACCGTAGCAAGCACAGGCCACTCTCGTATCGCAACAATCTTCGTCGGATCCACAGCAATCCCCTCTCCACTCACAATATGACCGAGGAACGCCACTGAGGACAACCAAAACTCGCATTTCGAGAACTTGGCGTACAATTGATTCCTCCTCAGCATCTCCAATACCAAGTGAAGATGCGTAAAGTGCTCCTCCTCACTATGCGAGTACACCAAAATGTCGTCGATGAAGACAATCACAAAATGGTCCAAGTACTCCCTGAAAGTCCTGTTCATCAAATCCATGAACACTGATGGCGCATTCGTCAGCCCAAACGGCATGACCGTAAACTCGTAATGCCCGTACCTCATACTAAAAGCTGTTTTGGGGATATCACTCTCCCTATCCTCAGCTGATAGTATCCAGACTTGAGATCCAACTTTGAGTACACCGTCGACCCGACTAACTGATCAAATGGATCATCAATCCTTGGGATCGGGTACTTATTCTTTTTTGTTAGCTTGTTCAACTCCCAATAATCAATACAGAGTCTCAAGCTTCCGTCCTTCTTCTTAACAAAGAGGACCGGTGCGCTCCAAGGCGACGAACTTGGACGCACAAAACCTTGCTCCAACAACTCTTGAAGTTGCACCTTCAGCTCCGCCATCTCCTTAGGCGCTAGCAGATACGGAGAGCGTGATATAGGTTTCGCACCTGGCACTAGCTCAATCGTGAAATCTATCTCCCGTCGAGGCGGGGCTCCTGGAAGATCACCAGGGAACACATCAGGGTACTCAGCTACCACTGAAATACTATCCAACGATGGCATAGGCTTTGCAACCTCCACTAGCATAAATAATAGCTCTGCACCAGCACGAACCGCCTTCACCACCTGAAGAGCAGACATCAAAGTCTTGTTCTACCCTTTCAAGCCTGTAAAATTCGTCTCACAACCTGTTTCCAACTTGACTTCCTTTCAACCGCAATCAATAAATGCTTGCTGCTCCGAGAGCCAGTCCATGCCAAATATTACGTCGAACTCCACCAGCGGCAGTAACGACGCTAGCAAATGGAACTCCTGACTCCCTATACGAATCTGTACGCCACAGATTCTCTCCGCGCGCATCAAACACCCATTGGGCAACAGCACATCCAGTTTGTCCTTCGCCACTGAAGAAGGTACTCCGATGCGCGATATGAACCCTTCGGACAAAAAGGAGTGTGAAGCTCCCTTATCAAAGTGTGCTCTCACCGGATACTCGCAAATCAAAATAAATCCTAAACAAACAGTGGTAAGGTAACACACACATACCAAGTATAAAACTGACTTGCTATGAATTTAATCCATACCTGTCACCACATCCGCTTGCTTAATGGCCTCCTGTTGGCCAAGATTATAAACCCTTGGTTGAGCCGGAGCATAATGGGACGCGGTTGACACCACCGCCTTGCCCTTCTCTTCATAAGTTGCTCAAGGATTCCTTTCGAACTTGGTACGTCCGCTCCAGTAGTCACGGGCAAAGTGCCCCGGCTTCCCATAAGTAAACAATTCACCCGGGGTCCGGCCCGTAGTCGCCCTAGAAGCACCGGAAGGAGCTGGACACAAAGTCCTAGCCTTCTTAAAGAACTTACGATACCCAGACTTTGAGGTAGTAGACACCTTGAACTCAGACTTCTTATCACCAAAGCCTTTCTTTGCTTGTACATTCTTCATATCCTTCTCCAAAGAGCGGGTCGTGTTGACCAGGGTCAAGAAGCCCTGCGTCATAGGCCCCGAGAGTAGTAACCTCAAGTCCTCTCTCAGAACTTCATAGAAACGATTTTATCTTACACTCCTCATCCCCAAATGTAGATCTAGCATACCGACCCAACTGAGTAAACTCGTGGAGATACTCATCCACGCTACTCTCTCCTTGTACCAACCTCTGGAACTCATTCTCCAAAGCTATCCTCTGCGTCGAAGGGAGGTACCTATCCAAGAACGGTCTCAAGAACTCTTCCATCGAGACATCTATAAGTTGTCTTCCTCTCAATAGATGCAGCTCCAAACCCTCCCACCACAGCCTAGCATCTCCATCCAACAGGAACGTAGCTATAGTGGTCATCTTCCACTCCCCCGTCTCAGTTGCTGTCAAGACTCTCTTTATCTGGGAGAGCCAATCTTCAGCTTGAGATGGGGTTCCCAACCCCGAGAACACAGGAGGATTAAAGCTCATAACATGCTTGAGCTGCCTTTCAGTTACTCGCCTTGGGACCAAAGGCTCCACTACTACCTGCTCCACTCTTCTCGGCTCAACCTCTGGAAGAGGTACTTGCTCCATTGCAGGAGCGGGCTGCTGCATTTGCCTTGCAGGCTGCGCATTGATCATGGCAAACACTGCTTCGGCCACCAATTGTATGGTCTCAGCTAATGAAGGTGTTGTAGGAGCATCGTTTGGTGCACTACTAGTCTCAGAAACTCGGTGTTCTGACCGCCAAGCACCACTTCTGATCACCAATGGTTGTACAAAACACCATTAAGTGACCAAACAAAATTACAAAACGCAATTATAGGAACGCGCAGGTTCCTCAAACACGTGTATTTTCATTAGTAAGTGGACATTCATGGGTTCTTTTGCTTTTATAACGATGACGCACACACATGTGCTCACCACCCCTTAAAAGAATTCACCCATGAATTCATTTAAGCCTGACCGAAACCAGTAGTCTGATAACAAATTGTAACACCGCCCCCCCCCCCCCCTATCTGTCACATGACATATAGCAGTAGGTCCGGCCGGGGCCCGACGCCATATACCACAGACAGCCCAGGCGGTTACTCAATGGAAACCATCCAACTAATATCAACGTCCTACACAGAGCATTCTAATGGAAGCAATTTTAATGGTTACATTAATAAAGAACCAAACACTAGCATGAATGTCCACTAACAATCCACGGAATGAACGTACAAATACACAAGTATAATGTCCTTAAGGCCATACAATTGCTTACTCAAATAGAAATGTTTTCCAAACCTCGGCACGCAAGCCGGCCATATATGAGTAAAAGAAAACACTAAGCATTAGGCCTTCGAGGTCCGGCACTACAACTTTGGATTTAGCCCGCTATTTACCTATCGGCTTTGCAGCACCTGCAAGCACAATCCACCCCAACGGTGGCAAACCAAAGCAACGGTCAGCAATGCTGACCAACTTATAACGATCCCGCCCCCCAACTCGGGGCGTCGATGCTCCTTCCCTACACTTTATTAGCATAACCAAACAGTATATATATATATTTCATCACAGGCGTTGGTACGCACGACCACACACACCCCGTGCACTCAGGCCATATTCTCGGTGTGTAACATCCCATTTCCAACTAGACCCCTAAGAGTGGTTTTGGCCATGACTAGGTCATGACAAAACCCTAGGAAGCCAGAAATGGGCCAAGAGATAGGAGGCCAAGGTGAGGATCACCATGGTCTGCAAATAGTAGAACTTTGAACAATGGTTTAGAATGACAATGGGGCTTCACCATGGCCCCAAGACCCTACCACAACACTCCCAAACATTTTGGGAGACCCATTAGAGCCAAAAGGACCCATTAGGGTCAACCCAAGAGGCCCAGTTGACCAAGGTCAACCCTAGCCTTGAATGGGTCAAACTAGCCTACTTAGGGCCAATTGACCCACTCCTAGTCTAGAGGACCCCACCTATGCCCTCCTAACCCTAAAGTGAGGTCAATGGGTCACTAAGGACACATTGGGGTCAGACCTAGAGGCCAGGTTGACCCAAGTCAACTCAAGCCCTGACCTGGTCAAAGTACCCTTACTAAGGGTGGGTGACCTCCAAAGTACAGGGTAACCCTATATAACCCTACCTAGACCCTAAGGGAAGCCAATGAATCACCCAGGACCCAATGGGGGTCAAACTAGATGGTCAAATTGACCAAGTCAACCCTCATTTGGGGTCAAGTCAACTTAGCCCAAAAAGGGCTAACCCAAGCCTAAGCCACTTCTCCCTTAGGCTAAGCCCATTCTCATGACCATCATAATCAAGTGGGCTGCATTTAGTTGTGAGGTTGACTAGTCAACCAGAGGTGACTAGGAGAGAGAAAGGAGCTCCTCTCCATGATAATGGAGGAGAGAGAAAATGGGGAAGAAGAAGGGGAAGTGAGATGCCGGCCAAGGGAGGCTAACAGCCACCAATTATGGCTGCAATCAACTCCTCTAGGAGAGAGGAGTTGATTCCAGCCGTTTCTCGGCCACCAAGGGGTGGGTTCAGCCCCCCTCCACACAACCCGAGCCACACCTTTAATGGTGTTAATGGCTATTGAAGAACCAGCCTCTCCTCTCCCCCATTTGCCATTTAAACACCTTCAGGGAGCCGAGGGGATCATTTTAGAGCGTTCACCTGGAGGAGACGGGCCATTTCACTGTGTAGTTGCAGAAGCCGAGCGCCGCCGCCGTCGTCAATGGCATCCCGCCGCTCCTCTCGCATCCAGGCCGCCAGGAAGGTCCTCCTCCTCTCCTTAACCCGCGGGTAGATCCTAGGAATCATTAGGCTTGAGTTTCGGGCTCAATTGAGCCCGATTCAACCCGGGATTTTTCTTGGTTTCGGCAAGAAAATCTCTTGCTTTATCCGCCGGAAAACGCCTCTCCGGCGGCGGAGCCGCCGCCTGACGATAGCCACCACCTCAACGGAGGTGTTGGTGGCGGTGGCCGGTCGGGGAAGGGGCTGGATCGCCGGCGGCAAGGCTTGGAAATCGCTCCAGGCGGGACGAATCTCAGCCGTCGGCTCAATGGAGACGATGACCAGATGCCGTTGGTCCTTGCGCCAAGATTCGCGCTGCATCAATATCAAACTATAGGAAATTGATGATATTTATTTCATTCTGTCACACTTCTGATATTTAATGTTGTAAATTCTTAAAAATAGCCAGAGGCTCTGTATGAGAAAATGATCAACATATGAATTGTAGCCCTTCCTGTCTACTTTATTTTAAAATTGGTTTGAACCCATTTAGGCCTCTGGTTTGACCAGGGCACCCATTTTGGTGAGACATACCCTTAGGGCTAGGCAGTCACTAAATTGAGTGCCCACTCTTCACCCCTAGCCCAAATTAGTTGAAATTTTGGCAGAGAGTCTATCTTAGACATACCTAGGGCCTGCCCAAAAATGGGAATTTTTGGAGAAAATATTTCTATAGTTTTTGTAAACATTTAATAATTATTAGATAAATTAAATAGGTGCCCTAAACACCTCCAAACCCTCCCAAATTTTGGTGAGTGATCCCTGGGTTCCAATTAGGTACCTGTATAAAATTTCATTTAAGTTGGATGTGTTTTGAATAGGTTCTGACCCAACCCTATTTATACCCTATAAAGGGCATTTTGGTCAAAAGTTGCACTTTTAGTTTTGAGTGACCAAATCACCTCAACAGAGGCTGAAATTTGGGCCACTGGCTTGTTATAGCACTTGTCACCTCCCCATGGAATATGGGGTAGGGAGGAATAGATTTGCCCTAAGTTCCTAGGTCAAACCCTAAGGAGGGACCTTTTGGCCTTGTGAAGGGTATGAGTCCTAAACACCTTGGATGAACTCCAAATTTTGCAAGGAGGTTCCTAGGATATATAGAACCCTCTGTCTAAAATATGAGCTAATTTTGAAAGGGATAGGGGCCCCAAATCCCTAACCCTAGCTTAGGTCCTAAAACTTGTAGTGTAGGTTAGGGTTAGTTAAGCATCTTGAAACTTAACTAAATTTGGGTAGAGAGGGGATTAGGGAATTTAGAGCCTCTGATAATTTTCTTGGGAATTTTGGACAATATTTTAAACACTTCATTAGTAATCAATGGTAATGCCCTAATAATTATTTTGGCTATTGTGGTCTCACTACCCATCAAGAAGGTATGAAACATGGGCAGAGTTAGTTTTAGGTTATGATAATCTTGTATGAATTTTGTTGGAATTTCTGGATATCTATTTAGGGCATTTACTTCACAAGTGTTTTATTTCGATCACATATTAATAATTCTTGTCAGAGGCCATTACTTACTGAAAAATCATGAAACTTCCTGCATAGTGTTTTGCGCTCAACGTTATCATATGGAAATTTTTGTGGAATTATTTGTTGATTGATTAGCATACTTTGTTCATTAACCCTTAAATTAGAGAGTTCATAAGAAAATCAAATATAGCTTTATTTCCAAATGAAAAATTATGAAACTTTTTCTAGGGTACTTGTAGTCCATCACAATCATTCCTGAATTTTCTCTAAATTTTTGGAGGTGTTATTACTATAGAATCTTTTAAAATGACTTTTTATGGGGCATCTTTGAAATTTAATTTAAGGCCTAAACCTTGCTGAAAAATTGGGAGACTTAGGATTTAGAGTTGATCAGGCATTATGTAATTATTATAAATTTAGTGGATTAATAACTTGTCTGAAAATGGTACTTCATGTTCAAACCTGGGCCTTTTGGGACGTTAGAATAAACAAATTAATTATCAGACAAATTAGGAAAATTATGGATTTCTGGATTTATGCTTCAAATATCTTTTTAGACCTCTAATAATTACTATAAGGGTACTGGATGAGTATTTCATGTACTTCCCTTTTTACGGGTCATGTAGCTTAAGTGGTCTGCATATAGTAAAACTGCAGGATTTCATTTGGATAATGAATTAGGGCAAGTACGATGGGTCCCGATGGATTGTTGCAAGGACAAGTGGAATGGGCTGCATCTTGGGAAGATGAGTGAGTAAGGTGTGGTTCTGTCTAGGGTTATAGGCGTTCGGGTCCGACGAAAGATCGTCCTACCCAAGGGGAGTGGAGTCAAATTACCCTAGGATTAGCATATCGAAATATGAGGAAATAAAGGGTAAGAGAATCAACCAATAATAAAATAAGTACCTTGCGAAAGGGAACGTTGGGTGTAATCCCAACATAGTTCCTAGTGCCCCTTGAGAGCCCTTCACAGGGAATACCGGGGGCAGTCCTGGGTTAACGTAAACTGTTTAACAAGCTGAAAAGAGTAACTTAGTAATTAGGGATGCACATTCCATAACACTGATGGCACCAGAGGTTGGATAGGAGCTTCGGCTCGGATGGTTAAAAGGCGGACTTTGGGTCCGGGGAGCTTCGGCTCGATTGCTTGAGTCGGACGGGTTGGACCGGGGAGCTTCGGCTCGATTCTTGATTACGCTAATTTGCATGTGCATAACAGGAAAGGAAATTAAGGTGGTGGGTCTTCGGTATTGGAGGGTCGATGCACCGACGCCAATACGTTGACTCGGCAAGTGTGGTTAGCACTTCGCCAACAGAAGTCCGGTGCGCCAGCCGGCAAGAGTACGCAGGAGTCCGCTTCGTGCACCAAGCGTTGAGGCGTACGATAGGTCTGACCGGTAGTGCTTTACTGGTTTAGAGGTGGGCGAGGCCCAACCCACCGCTTCCGTCTGCCACTACGGAGGTATCCTGGGAGGTTACGGCTCCAGAAAGGGGGAACTAAAGGTCTGTGTGCACAGAGTCGGGTGTGTGTGTTGCACTTGCATGTCCATCATACCCACTTGCATGTCATTGCATAATCGTTACCTTTGACCTTGACACCTAAAGTATAAGTGGAATGGGACGCTTATACCTTAGGACCTGCAAAACGACCCCTTAGTCTATAAGCTTGTGTGGGCAAGTTTATAAATTAAGGTTAATTTTGATATATTTAGTTACTGCTGTTTGACCACCGACACCCCAGCGTATAAATCGGTATGGGACTTTTTATACGATGGGAGCCTTGCAAAAGACCCCTTGGCTTATGTGTTTTTCACATAAGTGAAGGTTACATTTCATATTACAGCTTATTGCCTTTATATGCTATAGAACTTGCTAGAATAGGACCGCTGCCATCTGCTTTTGATATTCTCCACCTTCAAGTCCTCCCCTTTCTTCCTCTCCGCTCGGTGCCTAGGAGCCGTGGGGGAAGGGGTGGGGGATGATAGGACTTAGTCTTTTAGACTAACGGTTTTCGAACCGCATCATTAGGGGATCGCGGAGACCAGCATGGAGGAGCAGCCCCAGAGACCGGTGCGCTTGGAGTTGGGGCAGTCTAGCTCCGGAGTTCACACAGCCGGGACCATGAGTCTCGACCCTGAGCAGTTTTCTACTTTTGATTCTGCATGAGAGATCTTGTAGTGAGGATTTGATGTACCGGGCATAAGCCCGTTTTGCTACTCTGATGTTATTTTCTGTGGACACTCCCTTCGTGGAGTTATATTTATTATGTCATGTGATTCTCTGTGGACAGATAGTTTACATTTACTTCATTATTCTGCTACTTTTCTGTGATCGAATTGGCCGGCAGAATCGGCGCTTTGTGGTGATGACTCTTCAGGGCGTGAAGGAGTCACCGCAAAACGGCGGTTCTGGGCCTAAGACCCCGGTGTCCAAAAAGAAAAAAAAAGGGGGGGGGGGGGTCTTACAAGTGGTATCAGAGCAGACCTCGATCGAAAAGTAGTCGTCCACAACCCTGGGTCACCCCCGCGCGGGTTTAGTTTGGGGACAAACTAAGCAGCGGAAGCAGTGGTGTGCCCATACGTGGGGAATCACATGTAAGTTGTCCACTTTCATTAGGCATTGAGTCGATTACCTACTAATGTAGTTCGTTTTGCAGCCCCCAGCTCAGCCCACCCCACAAGGTGGAGCTCAGCAGACTCCAGACATTGCACCACCTCCCATGGTCCCCACACCTTTCCTCCAGTCAGACATGGGGCAGACCCTTACAACTATCCTTGAGGCCTTCCGGGCTCAGCAAGCCCCAGCCCAGCAGCCAAACCCAGGGGCCAACTGGATGAGCACCTTCCGAGGACTCTCTCCCCCATCTTACTTAGGGACAGAGTCGGCAGTACGGACAGAGGAGTGGCTGGATGTGATGTACGAGATGTTGACTGGGATACGATGCCCTTGGGAGGAGAGGGTGGCCCTAGTGGTATCTTGCTTGGAGTCACATGCTAAGCGGTGGTGGAAGACGCTGTTGGACACGACTTTTGCTGATAGGGAGATTGCAGAAATCACTTGGGAAGAATTCAGGGCCACACTGCTGGAGCACTTTGTTCCTCAGTCGGCCAGGGACGAGTTGGAGGAGCGGTTCTTGTAGCTGAGGCAGGGCACCAGGACAGTGGTGGAGTACCACCGAGAGTTCGATCATTTGGCCCGATATGCGGGCTCCTATCAGCTGGACGAAGCAGGTTACGTCAAGAGGTTTTATAAGGGCCTAAAAGAGGAGTTGAGGGAGGCCTTGCTTTTTGTCTCGGACGGGCCCATCTCCCGGATTTTGGAGATGGCGAAGAGGATTGAGGCCGACTGGCACACCACTCGGGGCCGGAAACGGCAAACGGAGGACCAGGGCCGGAGGGCCCGAAATGATCAGCGGCGAGGCACCATACCAGATGGAAGGAGGGCAGAGGAGCAGCCTCGTCAGGAGTTAAGGCAGGAGCCGAGAGAGCAGGTGGTTTTGGCCCCTCAACCTCTCCGGATCCAGGAGATGCAGAGACCCCGGGGTATGGCGTATCCCCCGCCGGAGTGCTTCCATTGTCACCAGGTGGGACATCTCCGGAGAGACTGCCCTATGAGGGGGGCACCACCTCCAGCACCACGGGGTGGCCCACCGGCCCAGCATTTCGGAGGCCGAGGACGCGGCCGAGGTCGTGGTTACCAGGGAGGCGACCGCAGGCAGAATGGGGAGCAGATTTACGCTTTGGACTTAGCACAGCCCCGGAACCCGGACAGGGTTATTGCAGGTATGAGAGCAATCTTAATTTTTGGATTCATTCATTACTCATATTAAGTGTTAATAGAACTACTAAACGACCTAGGTTAGAAAACCTTACACCAGAGTTTCTTTCAAACTGATTTAGGAATGGTGATGGTGTGCGGCAAACCTGCCCATACCCTGTTCGACACGGGGGCATCGCACAACTTTGTGTCGGAGGATTTCGTCAAGGACCTGGATCAGATTTGATGTTATACGGGACTACCCAGGAGGGTGCGCCTCCCCAATGGGATGGAGATCCAGTCCACAGAAAAGTGCCTCCTGGAGGTTACCATAGACGGGTTGACACTCGAGGCCCCGGCGACGATCCTGAGGATGCCGGACTTCGACCTCGTCTTGGGCATGACATGGCTTGTCTGGAACCATGCCCAGATTGATTGCCCGGCAAGGAGGGTCGTGCTCAGCCACGACGATACTTATGCGACATTCGAAGGTACTACACCGGTCTCCCATCGCCTGCTTTCATCTATTCATGCCATTAAGGCTCATATGCAAGGGGACGAGGTATATCAAGTATTGTTCGAGATGACTGAGGAGAAGGACCTGATTGCTAACATTCCGGTGGTTCGTGACTACGCCGATATTTTTCCGGATAAGCTGCCAGGACTACCTCCGCATAGGGAAAAGGACTTCCAGATTCAGTTGGTACCAGGGGCTAAGCCGGTATCCAAGGCCCCTTATCGGATGGCCCCGAAGGAGTTGGCGGAGTTTCGGACGCAGTTGCAGGAGCTGGTGGAAGCAGGATTTGTTAGGCCGAGTTCCTCATCATGGGGAGCTCCTGTCCTATTCGTAAAGAAGAAGGACGACACTTTACGCCTGTGCATCGACTATCGAGCACTAAACAGGCTGACCGTCCGAAATACCTATCCGCTCCCCAAGATAGACGAGTTGTTCGATCAACTGGAGGGAGCCCATTATTTTTCGAAGCTGGACTTGAGATCAGGCTACTACCAACTGCGGATCCAGGAGGAGGATATTCCGAAGACGGCCTTTAGTAGCCGATATGGATTGTATGAGTTCATCGTGATGCCCTTCGGGCTCACGAACGCTCCGTCGGCGTTTATGAGCCTCATGAACCGGGTCTTCGAGGCTTATTTGGATGTGTTCGTCATAGTGTTCATAGACGACATCCTTATCTATTCTAAGACGGAGGAGGACACACACGACATCTGGCACTGACCTTGGAGAGACTGCGGGAGCATCGTCTTTATGCGAAGTTCAGTAAGTGTCAGTTCTGGCTGAAGGAGGTGGCTTTCTTAGGCCACATTATCAGCGGAGCCGGGCTGGCAGTGGACCCGGCAAAGATTCGAGCTATTTTGGAGTGGCCGCAGCTGAAAACAGCCACTGATGTACGGAGTTTTCTAGGACTTGCCGGTTACTATCGGAAGTTCGTGGAGGGATTCTCTCGAATCGCCCTCCCGCTCACGTCCTTGACGAAGAAGGAGGTACCGTTCGTGTGGACCCCGCAGTGCCAGACAGCTTTCCAGGAGCTGAAGGATCGGCTGACCTCGGCTCCCATTCTTACTCTCCCCTCGGGGAGGGAGGGATTTCAGGTCTACACCGACGCATCATATCAGGGGATGGGAGCAGTACTGATGCAGAACGGACACGTCATAGCTTATGCTTCCCGCCAGCTGAAGACCCATGAGAAGAACTACCCAGTGCACGACCTGGAGATGGGAGCAGTTGTATTCGCACTAAAAATATGGTGGCACTACCTATATGGAGTCCACTGTGACATATACTCCGATCATAAGAACCTTAAGTACGTGGACACGCAGAAGGAACTAAACATCAGGCAGAGGCGGTGGGTGGAGTTCCTTTCTGACTATCAGTATGAGATGCATTACCACCCGGGAAAGGCGAACGTGGTAGTGGATGCACTGAGTAGGAGAGCTGCCACAGCAGGAGCAGAGCCTCAGTTGATGTCTATGGAACTGCTGCAGAGACTAGAGGACATGCACATTACTCTGGTATCGTCCGATGATCCTGAGCTCTATGAGGAGTACTTGGCCGCGATAGGCGTTACCGATGACATAAGAGACCGAGTCAGAGAAGGGCAGAGGCAGGATGCCAAGTTAGAGCCCATCTTCCAAGCTCTGGAGGCAGGCACTGCAGGAGACTACACACTGAGGGACGACCTGGTGTGCTTCAGAGGACGGGTATACATACCGGAGGGAGGCCAGATCCGGGAGGACATTATGACGGAGGCGCACTGCAGCCGGTATTCTGTACACCCGGGGATCACAAAGATGACGGCTGATTTGAAGAAGACGATGTACTGGCCGGGCATGAAGAAGGATGTCTCACACTTCGTGACCCATTGTGAGGCATGTCAGCTATTGAAGGCGGAGTGCAGGAACCCCGCAGGATTATTGCAGCCACTCCCGGTGCCGGAGTGGAAGTTTGATGACATAGCCATGGACTTCATACATGGGCTTCCCCGGTCTTGGACGGGGAATGACTCGATCTGGGTAATCGTTGATCGGTTGACCAAGGTGGCTCGATTTATACCGATCAGGAAGGATGATTCAGTAGGAGTTCTGGTGCAGAAGTTTGTGGAACAGTTCATTCGTTATCATGGCATGCCCAGGACGATAGTGTCGGATCGGGATGGCCGGTTCACCTCCAGGGAGTGGAGATCCGTGCAAGCTTACTTAGGCAGGCGATTGACCTTCAGCACTGCATTCCACCCTCAGACAGACGGGCAGACAGAACGCACCAACCGGACGCTGGAGGACCTTTTGAGGCTATGCATCTTGGACCGCGGGGAACCGTGGGAGAAACTCTTACCCCTTGTCGAGTTCTCCTATAACAACAGCCACCAGTCCAGCATCAGGATGGCGCCTTACGAAGCCTTGTACGGGAGGAGATGCCGGACCGCGCTCTCTTGGGTGCAGAACGAAGATCCGAAAGTGTTGGGGTCAGAGTTTGTTGAAGACACCGAGGCACAGGTGAGGCTGATCAGGGACAGGATGCTCGAGGCACAGAGTAGACAGGCTAAGTATTATGACGCCCGGCATCGGCAGGTGGAATTCCAGGTGGGGGACCGGGTGTTTCTGAAGATCCGGCCCATGCATGGAGTTTCGCGGGTGCGTGGTCGGAGGAAGAAGCTCAGCCCTAGGTACATGGGCCCTTACAGGATTCTGGAGCGGATCGGACCCCTAGCCTACCGGCTGGAGTTACCACCAGAGCTGGAAGCACTGCACGACGTCTTCCACATTTCTTCCTTGAGGAGGGCTCTGCTACGCCCGGAGCAGCAGATTCGGACTACCGAAGGGCCGGTAGCTTCAGACCGGTCGGTTCATTTGGAGCCTGTGAGGATCGACGACTGAGGAGTGCGGGTCTTGCGACGCAAGAAGGTCCCACTAGTCAAGGTCCTGTGGAGGAACCACGGCCAGGAGGAGCATACCTGGGAGCCACAGGACCTGATGCGACAAAGATACCCCGAGCTATTCAGTCAGGTATACCTCTCAGACCCCTCAAGATGTTAATTATTTTTCCTGCTTTAAGTGTATTAAGGGCTGCTCTAGGCAGATAGGGGCTTATCTTTTGTCTATTGGGGGCTTAACCTTGTTTATTGGGATTTTGGTTTGCCGATTGGGCGGAAGGGTCTTAGATCTAGGTTCTCCCGTAAAATCTAATTTAACGAACAAGGCGTCATAATGGGATGTTACAAGACTCTTTCCACCGGTAGTAAGACCCGTAGGCCCAACCTTGATTTCGGGGACGAAATCTTTGTTTTGTTTATTGGGATTTGTAACATCCCATTTCCAACTAGACCCCTAAGAGTGGTTTTGGCCATGACTAGGTCATGACAAAACCCTAGGAAGCCAGAAATGGGCCAAGAGATACGAGGCCAAGGTGAGGATCACCATGGTCTGCAAATAGTAGAACTTTGAACAATGGTTTAGAATGACAATGGGGCTTCACCATGGCCCCAAGACCCTACCACAACACTCCCAAACATTTTGGGAGACCCATTAGAGCCAAAAGGACCCATTAGGGTCAACCCAAGAGGCCCAGTTGACTAAGGTCAACCCTAGCCCTGAATGGGTCAAACTAGCCTACTTAGGGCCAATTGACCCACTCCTAGTCTAGAGGACCCCACCTATGCCCTCCTAACCCTAAAGTGAGGTCAATGGGTCACTAAGGACACATTGGGGTCAGCCCTAGAGGCCAGGTTGACCCAAGTCAACTCAAGCCCTGACCTGGTCAAAGTACCCTTACTAAGGGTGGGTGACCTCCAAAGTACAGGGTAACCCTATATAACCCTACCTAGACCCTAAGGTAAGCCAATGAATCACCCAGGACCCAATGGTGGTCAACCTAGATGGTCAAATTGACCAAGTCAACCCTCATTTGGGGTCAAGTCAACTTAGCCCAAAAAGGGCTAACCCAAGCCTAAGCCACTTCTCCCTTAGGCTAAGCCCATTCCCATGACCATCATAATCAAGTGGGCTGCATTTAGTTGTGAGGTTGACTAGTCAACCAGAGGTGACTAGGAGAGAGAAAGGAGCTCCTCTCCATGATAATGGAGGAGAGAGAAAATGGGGAAGAAGAAGGGGAAGTGAGATGCCGGCCAAGGGAGGCTAACAGCCACCAATTATGGCTGCAATCAACTCCTCTAGGAGAGAGGAGTTGATTCCAGCCGTTTCCCGGCCACCAAGGGGTGGGTTCAGCCCCCCTCCACACAACCCAAGCCACACCTTTAATGGTGTTAATGGCTATTGAAGAACCAGCCTCTCCTCTCCCCCATTTGCCATTTAAACACCTTCAGGGAGCCGAGGTGATCATTTTAGAGCGTTCACCTGGAGGAGACGGGCCATTTCACTATGTAGTTGCAGAAGCCGAGCGCCGCCGCCGTCGTCAATGGCATCCCGCCGCTCCTCTCGCATCCAGGCCGCCAGGAAGGTCCTCCTCCTCTCCTTAACCCGCGGGTAGATCCTAGGAATGATTAGGCTTGAGTTTCGGGCTCAATTGAGCCCGATTCAACCCGGGATTTTTCTTGGTTTCGGCAAGAAAATCTCTTGCTTTATCCGCCGGAAAACGCCTCTCCGGCGGCGGAGCCGCCGCCTGACGATAGCCACCACCTCAACGGAGGTGTTGGTGGCGGTGGCCGGCCGGGGAAGGGGCTGGATCGCCGGCGGCAGGGCTTGGAAATCGCTCCAGGCGGGACGAATCTCAGCCGTCGGCTCAATGGAGACGATGACCAGATGTCGTTGGTCCTTGCGCCAAGATTCGCGCTGCATCAATATCAAACTATAGGAAATTGATGATATTTATTTCATTCTGTCACACTTCTGATATTTAATGTTTTAAATTCTTAAAAATAGCCAGAAGTTCTGTATGAGAAAATGATCAACATATGAATTGTAGCCCTTCCTGTTTACTTTATTGTAAAATTGGTGTGAACCCATTTAGGCCTCTGGTTTGACCAGGGCACCCATTTTGGTGAGACATACCCTTAGGGCTAGGCAGTCACTAAATTGAGTGCCCACTCTTCACCCCTAGCCCAAATTAGCTGAAATTTTGGCAGAGAGTCTATCTTAGACATACCTAGGGCCTGCCCAAAAATGGAAATTTTTGGAGAAAATATTTCTATAGTTTTTGTAAACATTTAATAATTATTAGATAAATTAAATAGGTGCCCTAAACACCTCCAAACCCTCCAAAATTTTGGTGAGTGGTCCCTGGGTTCCAATTAGGTACCTGTATAAAATTTCATTTAATTTGGATCTGTTTTGAATAGGTTCTGACCCAACCCTATTTATACCCTATAAAGGGCATTTTGGTCAAAAGTTGCACTTTTGGTTTTGAGTGACCAAATCACCTCAACAGAGGTTGAAATTTGGGCCACTGGCTTGTTATAGCACTTATCACCTCCCCATGGAATATGGGGTAGGGAGGAATAGATTTGCCCTAAGTTCCTAGGTCAAACCCTAAGGAGGGACCTTTTGGCCTTGTGAAGGGTATGAGTCCTAAACACCTTGGATGAACTCCAAATTTTGCAAGGAGGTTCCTAGGATATATAGAACCCTCTGTCTAAAATATGAGCTAATTTTGAAAGGGATAGGGGCCCCAAAACCCTAACCCTATCTTAGGTCCTAAAACTTGTAGTGTAGGTTAGGGTTAGCTAAGTATCTTGAAACTTAACCAAATTTGGGTAGAGAGGGGATTAGGGTATTTAGAGCCTCTGATAATTTTCTTGGGGAATTTTGGACAATATTTTAAACACTTCATTAGTAATCAATGGTAATGCCCTAATAATTATTTTGGCTATTGTGGTCTCACTACCCATCAAGAGGGTATGAAACATGGGCAGAGTTAGTTTTAGGTTATGATAATCTTGTATGAATTTTGTTGGAATTTCTGGATATCTATTTAGGGCATTTACTTCACAAGTGTTTTATTTTAAACACATATTAATAATTCTTGTCAGAGGCCATTACTTACTGAAAAATCATGAAACTTCCTGCATAGTGTTTTTAGCTCACTGTTATCATATGGAAATTTTTGTGGAATTATTTGATGATTGATTAGCATACTTTGTTCATTAACCCTTAAATTAGAGAGTTCATAAGAAAATCAAATATAGCTTTATTTCCAAATGAAAAATTATGAAACTTTTTCTAGGGTACTTGTAGTCCATCACAATCATCCCTGAATTTTCTCTAAATTTTTGGAGGTGTTATTACTATAGAATCTTTTAAAATGACTGTTTATGGGACATCTTTGAAATTTAATTTAATGCCTAAACCTTGCTGAAAAATTGGGAGACTTAGGATTTAGAGTTGATCAGGCATTATGTAATTATTATAAATTTAGTGGATTAAAAGCTTGTCTGAAAATGGTACTTCATGTTCAAACCTGGGCCTTTTGGGACGTTAGAATAAATAACTTAATTATCAGACAAATTAGGAAAATTATGGATTTCTGGATTTATGCTTCAAATGTCTTTTTAGACCTCTAATAATTACCATAAGGGTACTGGATGAGTATTTCATATACTTCCCTTTTTACGGGTCATGTAGCTTAAGTGGTCTGCATATAGTAAAACTGCAGGATTTCATTTGGATAATGAATTAGGGCAAGTACGATGGGTCCCGATGGATTGTTGCAAGGACAAGTGGAATGGGCTGCGTCTTGGAAAGATGAGTGAGTAAGGTGTGGTTCTGTCTAGGGTTATAGGCGTTCGGGTCCGACGAAAGATCGTCCTACCCAAGGGGAGTGGAGTCAAATTACCCTATGATTAGCATATCTAAATATGAGGAAATAAAGGGTAAGGGAATCAACCAATAATAAAATAAGTACCTTGCGAAAGGGAACGTTGGGCATAATCCCAACATAGTTCCTAGTGCCCCTTGAGAGCCCTTCACAGGGAATACCGGGGGCAGTCCTGGGTTAACGTAAACTGTTTAACAAGCTGAAAAGAGTAACTTTGTAATTAGGGATGCACATTCCATAACACTGATGGCACCAGAGGTTGGATAGGAGCTTCGGCTCGGATGGTTAAAAGGCGGACTTTGGGTCCGGGGAGCTTCGGCTCGATTGCTTGAGTCGGACGGGTTGGTCCGGGGAGCTTCGGCTCGATTCTTGATTACGTTAATTTGCATGTGCATAACAGGAAAGAAAATTAAGGTGGTGGGTCTTCAGTATTGGAGGGTCGATGCACCGACGTCAATACGTTGACTCGGCAAGTGTGGTTAGCACTTCGCCAACAGAAGTCCGGTGCGCCAGACGACAAGAGTACGCAGGAGTCCGCTTCATGCACCAAGCGTTGAGGCGTACGATAGGTCTGACCGGTAGTGCTTTACTGGTTTATAGGTGGGCGAGGCCCAACCCACCGCTTCCGTCTGCCACTACGGAGGTATCCTGGGAGGTTACGGCTCCAGAAAGGGGGAACTAAAGGTCTGTGTGCACAGAGTCGGGTGTGTGTGTTGCACTTGCATGTCCATCATACCCACTTGCATGTCATGGCATAATCGTTACCTTTGACCTTGACACCTAAAGTATAAGTGGAATGGGACGCTTATACCTTAGGACCTGCAAAACGACCCCTTAGTCTATAAGCTTGTGTGGGCAAGTTTATAAATTAAGGTTAATTTTGATATATTTAGTTACTGCTGTTTGACCACCGACACCCCAGCGTATAAATCGGTATGGGACTTTTTATACGATGGGAGCCTTGCAAAAGACCCCTTGGCTTATGTGTTTTTCACATAAGTGAAGGTTACATTTCATATTACAGCTTATTGCCTTTATATGCTATAGAACTTGCTAGAATAGGACCGCTGCCATCTGCTTTTGATATTCTCCACCTTCAAGTCCTCCCCTTTCTTCCTCTCCGCTCAGTGCCTAGGAGCCGTGGGGGAAGGGGTGGGGGATGATAGGACTTAGTCTTTTAGACTAACGGTTTTCGAACCGCATCATTAGGGGATCGCGGAGACCAGCATGGAGGAGCAGCCCCAGAGACCGGTGCGCTTGGAGGTGGGGCAGTCTAGCTCCGGAGTTCACACAGCCGGGACCGTGAGTCTCGACCCTGAGCAGTTTTCTACTTTTGATTCTGCATGAGAGATCTTGTAGTGAGGATTTGATGTACCGGGCATAAGCCCGTTTTGCTACTCTGATGTTATTTTCTGTGTACACTCCCTTCGTGGAGTTATATTTATTATGTCATGTGATTCTCTGTGGACAGATAGTTTACATTTACTTCATTATTCTGCTACTTTTCTGTGATCGAATTGGCCGGCAGAATCGGCGCTTTGTGGTGATGACTCTTCAGGGCGTGAAGGAGTCACCGCAAAACGGCGGTTCTGGGCCTAAGACCCCGGTGTCCAAAAAGAAAAAAAAAAGGGGGGGGGGGGGTCTTACACGGTGAACCTCTCAATGTCACGTCAATTAAAGCCATTGATATTTCGGTCCCACCACCGCCACTTTGACGGCCAAACTATGAGCATTTTTCTTTCAGGCATTGGTCACTACATTTTAAGCCATAGACCGCCTAAGATCCTCACCTATGCCAACGGCTCCAACCAAACGACATAGAACGGGTACGGTTCTGCCTAACCCGTGCTCACATCGCAGTGACAATTTAAGCCATATGCGCGTGTCAAACTTATCCGAGTCCCACTTCCGTTACACACTTCACATAACCCGGTTATGTTCAAGTTAGCTCCCAGGCTGCCATGTTGGTAGAATCACGCATCTGCCCAGTTTTCCGGGTGCACCTATGAGTTAATCCCCAAGTCTCCCTGTTGCAATTTACCACGTAGAAAACCCAAAAAACAACCATTCGCGTGGAGTATTCTCCAGCCCTTATGCAATCCAACATCACTGATCCAGACCAACTTGTCCGGGTAGGCTTCACACATCATGTCTATGTTCGTTCTCGAATACGGACTCTACATGTACACAATGGGTAGAATTCATGTCTACCCGAAGGAACGCCTCAAACTCACCGTAAACTCTTGATAGCGGGCTTCCCTATGCAAAAGAAGTAGTGCTTCACATGCTCAAGTAGAGAATCGTTACCCTAGCGTTTTTCCTTGGCGCTATGGAAAAGTATGCAGATGAAAAGCACCGCATCCTCCTTGCCTCCGTAGATCTGAAGTCGGCTCGCGATTTGGAGCTCCGAAACTCCACCGGTGACCGGATCTAGCCTTCCTCTTCCTCTTTGCTCTCCCCTCTCTCTAGATCTAAGATCGAGAACCAGCGAACAGAAAAATGAGGGATTTGAAACCCTAATCCCGGGTATATCCTAGTAGGAATAAACCCCAGCCGTCGGATCCCAAAATAAAGAAACGAACGACTATGATCCGGGCCTGAAGTGGAAAAATAGGGCCTAACACCGCACGGTTCACGATCCGTCCGCGTCAAACTCGAACACAGCTTGTGTCGAGACATTTTGTCGTGACCCTGCGGAGACCCTGTGTCGACAATGTCGAGACCCTGTGTCGAGACCCTGTGTCGAGACCCTGTGTCGAGACCCTGTGTCGAGACCCTGTGTCGAGACCCTGTGTCGAGACCCTGTGTCGAGACCATGTGTCGAGACACTGTGTCGAGACACTGTGTCGAGACATTGTGTCGAGACCCTCTGTCGAGACCCTCTGTCGAGACCCTCTGTCGAGACCCTCTGTCGAGACCCTGTGTCGACACCCTGTGTCGATACCCTGTGTCGACACCCTGTGTCGACACCCTGTGTCGACACCCTGTGTCGAGACCCTGTGTCGAGACCCTGTGTCGAGACCCTGTGTCGAGACCCTGTGTCGACACCCTGTGTCGACACCCTGTGTCGACACCCTGTGTCGACACCCTTTGTCGACACCCTTTGTCGACACCCTAGCGTTGTGTCGACACCGCAGGCTTTATGTCGACACCAGATGGGGCTCCCAACGCTGGCTGTCACACTTTCAAATTTTGTGGTGTTACACCATTATCCCCCATCTTTTGTCATAATATCACCGATGCCTATGTACATCATGTTTTCCTTATAGTTTCATTCCAAGTCTTTATTGGCCCACCCCTCCCTCGTTTAACATGCCTAGTGACTAGACTCTCACAATGCCTAATAGGTGCCTCTAATGGTATCCTTCGTACGTGTCCAAACCATCTAATTAGTCGAGCTTCTTGCATCTCCTCTGCAATTGGTGCTACTCTTGTCTTATCCCTGATACATTCATTCAGAATTTTATCCAATCTCGTGTTCCCACACATCCACCTAAGCATTCTCATCTCTACAACTCCCATTTTTGTTCATGTACACAATTCACTGCCCAACACTCAAAACCAAGGAGCATCGCTGGTCTAAATTGTTTTCCAATATATAACAAAGTTTACTATATACGCAAAACATAAAACAAAGATTTCGCACAGGCTCGTCCATGTTCGATGCTCTCGGGAAACCTAATCGCATCTCAATTAGTTATCATGAATTTGTAACTGCATCGATACTAATGGTCCTACATCTCTCCCTCAACAAAACAAGTAAAGCCACCCTCTTCTCTCGCATAGAAATTCCCACCCAAACTTGTTTAATGTCTTGTGATGGGCCACCATCCCTACTAGATGTTGGAATCTCTCCCACATCTCCTCTCTCAACAGAACAAGGTAGAAATACATCATTCTAGCATCTATGAGCAATAAAAATTTGGAATGTTGAATTAGACAAACAATTTTGATATCACTAAATATTAACATGTCAAATAAGTTTCTTAGATTGCTAATCATTAATGGAAATTTCACAAAAAAACAGATTTTGAAATGAAAAAAATATTAAATATGATATTCATGGTATCAAATATCAACTCACGAGATAACACACAGAACATCGTGCATAGAGCAAAGAGCATGATGAAAAATTGATTGCATCAATGTATAACTAATTCTCTATGCTCAGTATACTACAAAAACTATTCAAGACAAACACCAAATTGTAGTAAGTATAACAAAAATGTAAGGACAGGACAGGAGTAAACCTTCGATACTCATCAACAAGCATTCCCTCCATTTCCCTGACTAGGTCATTAAGAGGTCTTTCTGTTCTAGGAGACCTTCTGGAATATGAAATACTTAACGAAGCCTCACTTCCATATTCAAGTTCTCTAAATGTGGTGTCGTACTGTGAGCTCAGGAAGAGTTCTCCTTTCGAGCCGTAGTCGCAACACCTGGCCTTTCAACAAAAAAAACTACTAGGTGATAATTGAAAATTAAAACCTATGAAAATAGAATAAGAGTGCTAGATATGCTTGCCTTGAGGCACTGCCTGCGATTCTCTCTCTGATGCAGCATTTCCTGGAGGAGCTGCAGTAGATAACAAACGTGGTAGTACTGCCTGCACAAGGGAAGGATAAACATCTCCAGGTCCTCTTAAGAAAATTCAAGCACGGTGTGAATATGCATAGTCTTCAATCAATAACCAAACTGCATTAAATGGAGAGCTGAATGATGAGGAACGACTGAGAAGGGTGAGTGATGACTCCAAACGTCGCCGATACGGAGAGATTCAGGTCTTGGAGGAGCGGGGGTACGCCGGGGGAGAGTTATTATCGCCGGGAAGAAGACCTAGCGCGATTGTAGATGGATTTCGCCGGACAAGAGATCCGGAGCGCCAGAGAAGGTGAGCACGACTGTAGATGGATTTTGCCGGAGAAGAGAATGAGACGGGAGGAGGTTTTCGCGACCGGCTTGCGAGCACTGTGAGAGAGATCAAGGAGAAAGATGAGTATCGGTTACAAAAAGCATTTGCGAGTAACCGGCGGAGGGTTGTGCACTGATGAGTCCATGTTATATACATATTTTTGAACTCATCCGGGCTAGTTTTCTCGTTGATGCACTACACTTTAGAGCTTTCTTTGTTCATATTTGTTATTATGTCTGTTTCACGAGTAACTGCACTTTAGGCCCGTTTTCGGCGTGCTTTAGTTGTTTCTGTATTTTCGTTTATTTTACTTGTTTTTTAACCATGTCTTGAGAATGTGGTGTGCACTTTTGGTGGCCTATCTGCCTCTTCTGCTAGTGCATGGGTCGTGTGCATGCTCCGGAACCGCTCGGGAGACCCCGACGATACAAGAACACTGCACACGATCACTGGATTCACTGCGCACGACCAGTGGTCATGCGCAACGGATCGTGCGCATTACATTCTCCTTTTGCCTAATTCTGCCCCGGTAATCGCACGAGCACTGGCCATAGTGCGCACGACCACTGGTCGTGTGTCACCGCTCGTGCGCATTTACCTCTTGCTTTCGGCAGTTCTGTCTTAACCAATTGCATGATCAGTAGATTCAGTGCGCACGACCACCGGTCGTGCGCCACTGATCGTGTGCATATCTGCTGATGTTTTTTTTCCAAGTTGCAGGTTTAATTGGAAATTGCACACGATCATCGACCGACAGTGCGCACGACCACTTGTAGTGCACCACTGATCATGCGCTCTGCTTTTGCTGCCTCCGTATTTAAAGGCCAGCTCTGTGATTTAGGTCAAGATGGGTCATTTCTGCGATCGGGGAGTCCGCGGGAAGTTCCATTCTACTTCTCTCGCTACTCCATCAACTCCACCTTCATCGGGAGTCCGTAGTCGGCGATTCCGAAGCTTTCCAAACCCTCCGGCGAAGCTCCCGGCCATTGATGACCTCAACTCCAAGCTTTCCACCATAGTTGGAGAAGAAGACAACCTAGAGAACAGACTCAAAGTCCTTCGAGGTGACAACACGTTGGTACCGGAAGCCTCCTCGGACTGAGCCCGGAAGCGGATTGATAACTCGCTATTCCGGCCGCGACCTACGGTGGATCTTCACTCTCTATTGGTTTACTCATCTTCCCCTTCCTCTATTGTATGGAACGATTTGATATTGTAATGAACTACACTTGTTATTCTATATCTAAGTAGATGTTGTAGTTTCTATTTGCTTTTGGGTTGTGTGTTGTGATTGCGCCTCGCCCACTCCACATCCACTCCATACCCTTGTTTCACCCGATTGCACTCCGCACAAGAACACTTCCATCCATTAGCTTTCCGTCCATTCACCCAACCGAAGTTCGGCATCGCGGCCGATACACTCACCTCACCTTGCGAAGCGGTGCCTTCGACCCGCATAGCTTTAATTAGTTTATTAGATAAAAGCAACCACAAACTCTCAAGCCCCACCCCCCCCCCCCCCCTCACTTTTTAATCATTTATGAGTATAACTCTCATAACGATATTTTTTGAGCTGTTGCTGCTCTATGCTAATTGCATTCCTCAAGAGACCGACACTCGGGGATTTATTCCCAAACTTTATTACTTGTGCGACTGGTGCACTTGCCGATATCCACGTATCAAATTTTTGGTGCCGTTGTCGGGGACTTCAACTGTAGACCGACTCAGGATGACTGAAAATTTTGTTATAAGAGTTATTTGTGTCGTTAAAAGTAGTTTTTAGGAGTTGTTTTGTTTTGTTTTGATCCATTTTCTCTTGTGATGTTATTCCGTCAGTTGGAATTATTAGTTTTATTCTCAGAATCTATGCAAAATAGTTATATCCTTTATATTTGAAATCTCCACAATGTGGGCCAATTTCAATATCCGTTGTTGTCATTGTCGAGACATCTCTCATGCTTGTGATAAATGCCCTCAGAAGTATAGTAGCTAGGAAATTCAGGAGTCTACATATCGAAGACATAAGCTGGTTAGCTACCGACCTACGGAGCAATTGTCGCACTACTTCTATTCGGCTTCAGCACCCGTTGCACCGCTGAAGCCGGCTAAGCAGTGCCTTTTTTGTCGAAGCTGGGATCATGCATTGAAGGATTGTGGAACTTACCTAGCTGAGCTAGAAGTGGATGACGAGTCGGATCTTCGAATTGTCTCCACTTCAACCTTGGGCAGCATCCCTTCCGTATCGGGGCATGCACCATTGCCATCTCTATGTTATGGAGAAGTCATCCCAGGTATGTGCACTGATACATGTGTTTATCCCCATTCCGACACGGATATTTATACTCCTGAAGTGCATACATCACCTAACATAGAGTCTATTAGTTGCGAAGAGCCAGCGCTCGGCGTCCTACCGAGCTCCATGCCTTCACCTTCTTCTTTGCATAGCATTCTTTCTTTTTCTGACAGTACTGTTGAGGTTGATTTGCAGGTGGAAATTAGCATTTCCAGCATTTTGTTGGATCCAGACGAGGAGGACGACTCCGTGGCCGAGGTTGCGAGCTCTACCCCATGTGAGGATGCCTGATGCACGGACGAGGCAGATGCAGCTCTAGAACATTCTTACATCAGCCTAGACAGCTGTGTAGAAGCACCCACAATTCCACCGATGGGGTGTAACGCCCCGAAACTCAGAGGAGCGAAGGGGGACGTTTTGGGCCAGTTTGGGTTCTGGCTGCAGGCACACGGCCTGGGACACGGGCGTGTCCCCGGGCGTGTCAAGCCTGTGTCGACACTAAGACGGGAAGTCAACACTTTGGTCTCGACATTGGGTCGAGACTGGGCACACGGCCTGCAACACGGGCGTGTCGCAGGGCGTGTCGACTCGTGTCGACACTTAGCCGCGAAGTCGACACTCTGCGTTCGACGAAGTGTCGAGACATGGCACACGGCCTGCGACACGGGCGTGTCGCAGGGCATGTCAACCCGTGTCGACACTCGTTCCGGGAAGTCGACACTTTGGTCTCGACATTGTGTCGAGACAAGGCACACGGCCTAGGACACGGGCGTGTCCAAGGCTGTGTCAACAGGTCGACGATCTTCGCTCGACGAAGTGTCGAGTGTCGAGACTGTGTACACGGCCTGGGGTCTAGGCATGTTGAGGTGACATGGGTAAGGACACGGGCGTGTCCTAGAACCCGTGCAGTGCTCGGGTTGATTTCGGGGAAAAATGATGGGGGTACACGGCCGGCCACACGGCCGTGTGAGGTGGAACATGGGCGTATCAGCTTGAACACGGGCGTGTTCGATACCCGTGTGAGGTTCCAGGCGAGCCGATTTTGACGGCGAATGAGGCACACGGCTCTGGACACGGGCGTGTGCCAGGCCGTGTTCGGTCCAGATTGGGCATTTCAGTCCCGAATCAAAGCCGTTCGTTTCCTTATTTTGAGATCCAACGGCTGGGGGTTGTTCCTGAAGGGATATACCCGGGATTGGACTTAGAAACCCTCACTTTTCTTGAATGGTTAGCTTTCTAAAACCTTAGAGAAAGTAGAGAGCCAAGGAAGGAAGAAGGAGCTATATCCGGCCATTGGAGGAGCTTCGGAGCTCCGAATCGCGAGCCGACTCCGGATCCACAGAGGCAAAGCTAGTGCGGTGCTTTTCATCTGTTTACTTTTCAATGGCGCCAAAGAGGAACGCTAGGGTAACGATCCTCATCTTGAGCATGAGTAGCTCTCTTTCTTTGCATAGGAAGCCCGCTCTCGCGAGTTTGCGGAGAGTTGGAGGCGTTCCTTCTGGTAGATATGTAAAGTCCCAGTTGTTTGGAGTCCATAAGCGAGAACGGACATAGGCATGATGTGTGAAGCCTACCCGGACATGTTTGTCTGGATCGGTGATGTTGCATTGCATAAATGCCGGAGAAGACTCCGGGCTATGGATTGTTTTTCGGGTTTTCTACGCGGTAGATTGCAGCAGGGAGCCTTGGGGACTAACCCAAAGGTGCACCCGGAAAACTGGGCGGATACGAGATCTTGCCAACTTGGTGGCCTGAGAGCCAACTTGAACATAACTGGGTTATGTGAATTGTGATGGAAACGGGACTCGGTGGAAGTTGGACCCGCGCAGATGGCTTAAATTGCCGTTGCGATGTGAGCACGGGTTAGATGGAACCGTACCCGCTCTATGTCGTTCGGTTAAAGAGACCTAAAGGCACGTGGCACTTGCCGTTGGCATAGATTAGGGTCTTTGGCAGTCGATGGCTTAAATTGTCGTGACCCAGGCCAGGAAGACAAATGCTCATAGGTTTTGGCCGTCCAAGTGGCGGTGGTGAGTCCGGAATGTCTATAGCTTTATTGACGTGACATCGACCGGTTCCCCGAGAATGTGCCCAGAGAGCACGGGGCGTGTGGCCGTGCGAGCCAACGTTTGTGATGTAATGGCTATATATTTATATTGCTCGCTTATGCTAATGAAATTCAGGGAAGGAGCATCGCCGCCCCGAGTTGGGGGCGGGATCGTTATAATTTGGTCAGCATTGCTGACTGTTGCCATGTTTTGTCACCGTGCGGTGGTTTGTTGTTTGCAGGTGCAGCTGGACCAAGCGATCAATAGCGAGCTAAAGCCCGAATGCGAAGCCGGCCCTCGAAGGCCTAATTGGAAATGTTTACTTCTTTATTCATGTGTGACCGGCCTGCGTGTCGTGGTTTGTAAAACATGTAATTTTGAAGTGAAACATTTTGTAAGGCCTTAAGGCCTGTTTTGAGTATTTTTGTATAACATTCCTATTTGGATTAGTGGACATTCATGCTTTAATGCTGGGTTCTTATTTACAACTTTTACAAACTGCTTCCGCTAGAATGCTCTGTGTAGGACGTTGAGATTGGTTGGATGGTTTTCATAAGTAACCACCCGGTCTGTCTGTAGTATATGGCGTCGGGCCCCAGCCGGACCTACTGTTATATGCTATGCGACAGATAGGGGGTATTAAAATTTGGTATCAGACTACTGGTTTTGGTCGGGCTTAAGATGAATTCGTGGACGAATTCTTTTTAAGGGGTGGTGAGCACATTATGTGCGTCATCGTTATAATGGTAAAAGAACCCATGAATGTCCACTTAGGAATGAAAATACTCGTGTTTGAGGAACATGCGTGTTCCTATAATTGCTGTTTGCAATTTTATTTGGTCGCTTAACGGTGTTTTGTACCACTATAGGTGACCAGAAGTGGTGTTGGGCCGTCAGAACGCCGAGTTTTTGAGGCTAGTAGTGCACCGGATGTTGCTCCTGCAACACCTCTGTCGGCTGAGAATATTCGATTGGTGGCTGAAGCGGTGTTGGCCATGATAAATGTGCAGCCTGCAAGGCAAGCGCAGCAACCCACTCCTGTGATGGAGCAGGAACCTCTTCGAGAGGCTGAGCCGAGGAGGGTGGAGCAAGAGGTTGTGGCACCGGTGGTGCCAAGGAGGGCTACTGAGAGGCAGCTTAAGCATGTAATGAGCTTTAACCCTCCGTTATTCTCGGGGTTGGGAACCCCATCTCAGGCTGAAGACTGGCTCTCCAGGGTGAAGAGATTCATGACAGCAACGGAAACGGAGGAGTGGCAAATGACCACCATCGCTACGTTCCTTATGGACGGTGAAGCGAGGATGTTTTGGGAAGGATTGGAGCTGCACTTATTGAGAGGTAGGCAACTTGGTGATGTCTTGATGGAAGAGTTCTCGAGATTGTTCTTGGCTAGATACCTCCCCTCGACGCAGAAGATAGTATTGGAGAATGAGTTTCTGAAGTTAGTTCAGGGTGAGAAGAGCGTGGATGAATATCTCCATGAGTTCACTCGTCTGAGTCGTTATGCTAGCTCCACCATCGTGGATGAGGAGCGCAAGACTAATCGCTTCTATGAAGGCTTGAGAGATGAGTTGAGACTACTACTTTTGGGGCCGATGACGCAGGGTTTCTTAACCTTGGTCAATACTGCCCGGTCCTTGGAGAAGGACATGAAGAATGTACAAGCAAAGAAAAGCTTGGGTGAGAAGAAATCTGAATTCAAAGTGCCGACTACTTCAAATTCTGGCTATCGGAGGTCTTTCAAGAAGCATAGGACTTCGGGTCCAGCTCCTTCTGGTGCTTCTGGGGTGACTACGAGTCGGACCCCAGGCGCGTGTTTTACATGTGGAAAGACGGGGCATTTCGCCCGTGATTGTTGGAGCGGACGTCCTAAGTCCGAGAGAAGGCTGGGAGCTACTTATGAAGAGAAGGGAAAGGCGGTGGAGTCGACCGCATCCCATTATGCTCCGGCCCAACCAAGGGTCTACAATCTTGGCCAACAGGAGGCCATCAAACAAGCTGACGTGGTGACAGGTACGGTTTAATTTATAGCAAGTCAATTTCTTTAAATACTTGTTATGCACATGTTACCTTACCACTGCTTGTTTAGGATTTGTATTGATTTGTGAAAATCTGGCACGAGCACTCTTTGATACGGGAGCTTCACACTCCTTCTTGTCCGAAGGATTCATATCACGCATCGGGGTCCCTTCTTCGATGGCGAAGGATAAGTTGGATGTGTTGTTGCCCAATGGGTGTTTGATGCGAGCGGATAGGATCTGCGATGTTAAGATTCGTATTGGCGATCAGGAGTTTGACCTGCGGCGTCTTTACTTTTGTTGGTGGAGTTCGACGTCATATTTAGCATGGACTGGCTCTCAGAGCAGCAGGCCCATATAGATTGCGGTATTAAGGAAGTCAAGCTGGGAGCAAGTCGTGAAACGACTTTTACGGGCTTAAAGGGGTCGAGCAAGATGCTGATGTTTGCTCTTCAGGTGGTGAAGGCGGTTCGTGCCGGAGCAGAACTGTTCTTTACACTAGTGGAGGTTGCAAAGCCGAAGCCCGTGTTGGATTGTATTTCAGTGGTATCGGAATACCCCGATGTGTTCCCCGCAGATCTTCCTGGAGCCCCGCCTCAGCGGGAGATAGATTTTACGATCGAGCTAGTTCCAGGTGCAAAACCTGTATCACGATCTCCTTATCGGCTAGCGCCTAAGGAAATGGCGGAGCTGAAAGTTCAACTGCAAGAGTTGTTGGAGCAAGGGTATGTGCGCTCGAGTTCTTCGCCTTGGAGCGCACCGGTCCTCTTTGTTACGAAGAAGGACGGAAGCTTGAGGCTATGTATTGATTATCGGGAGCTCAACAAGCTAACAGAGAAAAACAAGTACCCGATCCCCCGGATTGATGATCTTTTTGATCAGTTAGTCGGGTCGACGGTGTACTCGAAGTTGGATCTCAAGGCTGGGTACTATCAGCTACGAATAAGGGAGAGTGATATCCCGAAGACAGCGTTTAGTACGAGATACGGGCATTATGAGTTTACGGTCATGCCGTTTAGGCTGACTAATGCGCCGTCAGTGTTCATGGATTTGATGAACAGGACTTTCAGGGAGTACTTGGATCATTTCGTGATCGTCTTCATCGACGATATTTTGGTGTACTCGCAAAGTGAGGAAGATCACTTCAAGCATCTTCATTTGGTGTTGGAGACGCTAAGGATAAATCAGTTGTATGTCAAGTTCTCGAAGTGCGAGTTTTGGCTATCCTCAATGGCGTTCCTCGGGCATATAGTGAGTGGAGAGGGTATTATTGTGGATCCGACGAAGATCATTGCGATACGGGAGTGGCCTGAGCTTGTTACGGTAGCGGAAGTCCGGAGTTTTCTGGGGCTTGTCGGCTATTATAGGCGTTTCGTAGAGAACTTCTCGCGGATAGCTTTGCCTCTCACTACTTTGACGAGGAAGGAGCATAAGTTCGTTTGGACGCCGGAGTGCGCGCGAGCTTTTGAGGAGTTGAAGTGTCGGTTGACCACGGCGCCTGTGCTGAGTTCGCCATGTGGGACCGAAGGCTATGAGGTTTATAACGATGCTTCGGGCAGGGGTTTGGGTTGCGTGCTACTGCAACATGGAAGTGTAATAGCTTATGGCTCGAGACAGCTAAAAGTGCATGAAAGGAACTATCCGGTCCATGACTTGGAGTTAGTGGCCGTGATTTTTGCCTTGAAGCTGTGAAGACACTATTTGTACGGTGTGAAGATTGATATCTACACCGATCACAAGAGCCTGAAGTATCTCATTGATCAGAAGGATCTGAATGTGCGGCAGCGTAGATGGATGGAGTTCCGGGGGGACTATACATTCAAGATCCACTACGTGCCTGGTAAGGGGAATGCGGTTGCGGACGCGTTGAGTCGCCGAGCCCCAGCTCAAGCCAATTGGCTATCGGTGCATGATGAGCGGTTGGTGCGGGAGTTGGAGGCATTGGAGATTGTTTGTGTGGATAGACAATCAAGTGCTGAAGCAGTTCTGAATTGGACTGAAGTCCAATATGACCTGGCTGATCGTATTCGGCAGGCTTTGGATATGGATGCTCATATGAAGCAGTTCATGGTAGAGGCTCTGGATGGGTCAAATTCCCAATTCGTCGTGGATGACGGATTACTTTGGAGAGATGGTCGTCTGTGCGTCCCAAGTGTGGGCAATTTGCGGGTGGAGTTGTTGTACAAGGCACACCATACCAAGTACTCGATTCACCCGGGGAGCACGAAGATGTACCGTGATGTGAAGAAACTGTTTTGGTGGCCGGGTTTGAAGAAGGATGTGGCACTATACGTAGCAAAGTGCCAAACTTGCGCCTTGGTAAAGGCAGAGTGCCAAAAGCCAGGAGGATTTCTTAAGTCCTTGCCTATTCCGGAGTGGAAATTTGACGACATCTCTATGGACTTTGTGCACGGTTTGCCAAGGTCGCAGAAGGTGAACGACACCGTTTGGGTGGTTGTTGATCGGTTAACGAAGGTGTCGCATTTTATTCCGCATAGGAAGGAAGATCCGGTGGAGAAGTTGGCAAAGCTTTATGTGGATAACATAGTACGACTTCATGGTGTGCCCCGTAGCATCGTGAGTGACCGAGATGGGCGGTTCACGTCCAATGATTGGAGGCTTGTGCAGCAAATGCTGGGAACAAAGCTGAAATTCAGCACAGCCTTCCATCCGCAAATGGATGGGCAGACCGAGAGGGTCAATAGAACCATGGAAGACATGCTTCGCATGTGTGTCTTGGATTTTGGAAAGCAATGGGAAGACCACCTTTATTTGGTGGAGTTCGCATACAACAACAGCTACCAAGCGAGTATTCAAATGGCGCCCTTCGAGGCCCTATATGGTAGAAAATGTCGCACACCGTTGTCTTGGTTAGAAACCGGTGAGTCAAAGTTATATAAGCGATCAGAAGTGGAGGATGCTACTTCTTTGGTGAGAACCATTCGGGAGAGGTTGCTTACCGCTCAGGACCGGCAAGCGAAGTACTATAATGCCAAGCACAGGAACGTGGAGTTCGCTGTGGGCGATTATGTATACTTAAAGATCAAGCCGTTCAAGGGTGTCTCGCGGGTGCGGCGATTGAAAAAGCTAAGCCCGAGATACCTTGGACCGTTTGAGGTTCTGGAGCGAGTTGGTGAAGCGGCCTATCGGTTGAAGCTTTCAGTGGAGCTTAGTGGTTTACACGATGTATTCCATATTTCGGTACTTCGGAAGGTGGTGCAAGAGCCTACGCAAGTGATTGCGGTGGATCAAGTGCCGGTGGATAGTGGGCTAATGACAAAGGTCAAGCCCGTGCGGATTGAGGACTCGGAGGTCAAGCGGCTACGCAATAAAGAGATCAGGATGGTCAGGGTCCGGTGGGACAATTGCGGTCGTGAGGAGCTCTCTTGGGAGCGAGAGCAGACTATGCTTGACGAATATCCAGAGTTGTTCCGCTCAGGTACAAATTTTGGTTTTTGTACATGTCTTTCGTTTATATAATTTCGTGGACAAAATTCTTTTAAGAGGGGGAGAGTTGTAACGCCCCGAAACTCAAAGGAGCGAAGGGGGACGTTTTGGGCCAGTTTGGGTTCTGGCTGCAGGCACACGGCCTGGGACACGGGCGTGTCCCCGGGCGTGTCAAGCCTGTGTCGACACTAAGACGGGAAGTCGACACTTTGGTCTCGACATTGGGTCGAGATTGGGCACACGGCTTGCGACACGGGCGTGTCGTAGGGCGTGTCGACACTTAGCCGCGAAGTCGACACTCTGCGTTCGACGAAGTGTCGAGACATGGCACACGGCCTGTGACACAGGCATGTCGCAGGGCGTGTCAACCCGTGTCGACACTCGTCCCGGGAAGTCGACACTTTGGTCTCGACATTGTGTCGAGACAAGGCACACGGCCTAGGACACGGGTGTGTCCAAGGCCGTGTCAACGGGTCGACGATCTTCGCTCGATGAATTGTCGAGTGTCGAGACCGTGTACACGGCCTGGGGTCCAGGCGTGTTGAGGTGACATGGGTAAGGACACGGGCGTGTCCTAAAACCCGTGTAGTGCTCGGGTTGATTTCGGGGAAAAATGATGGGGGTACACGGCCGTGTGAGGTGGAACACGGGCGTGTCAGCTTGAACACGGGCGTGTTCGATACCCGTGTGAGGTTCCAGGCGAGCCGATTTTGACGGCGAATGAGGCACACGGCCCTAGACATGGGCGTGTGTCAGGCCGTGTTCGGTCCAGATTGGGCATTTTAGTCCCGAATCAAAGCTGTTCGTTTCCTTATTTTGAGATCCAACGGCTGGGGGTTGTTCCTGAAGGGATATACTCGGGATTGGACTTAGAAACCCTCACTTTTCATGAGTGGTTAGCTTTCTAAAACCTTAGAGAAAGTAGACAGCCAAGGAAGGAAGAAGGAGCTATATTCGGCCATTGGAGGAGCTTCGGAGCTCCGAATCGTGTGCCGACTCCGGATCCACGGAGGCAAAGCTAGTGCGGTTCTTTTCATCTGTTTACTTTTCAATGGCGCCAAAGAGGAACGCTAGGGGAACGATCCTCATCTTGAGCATGAGTAGCTCTCTTTCTTTGCATAGGAAGCCCGCTCTCGCGAGTTTGCGGAGAGTTGGAGGCATTCCTTCGGGTAGATATGTGAAGTCCCCGTTGTTTAGAGTCCGTAAGCGAGAACGGACATAGGCATGATGTGTGAAGCCTACCCGGACATGTTTATCGGGATTGGTGATGTTGCATTGCATAAATGCCGGAGAAGACTCCGTGCTATGGATTGTTTTTCGGGTTTTCTACGCGGTAGATTGCAGCAGGGAGCCTTGGGGACTAACCCAAAGGTGCACCCGAAAAACTGAGCGGATACGAGATCTTGCCAACTTGGTGGCCTGAGAGCCAACTTGAACATAACTGGTTATGTGAATTGTGATGGAAACGGGACTCGGTGGAAGTTTGACCCGCGCAGATGGCTTAAATTGTTGTTGCGATGTGAGCACGGGTTAGATGGAACCATACCCGCTCTATGTCGTTCGGTTAAAGAGACCTAAAGGCATGTGACACTTGCCGTTGGCATAGATTAGGGTCTTTGGCGGTCGATGGCTTAAATTGTCGTGACCCAGGCCAGGAATACAAATGCTCATAGGTTTTGGCCGTCAAAGTGGCGGTGGTGAGTCCGGAATGTCTATGGCTTTATTGACGTGACATCGACCGGTTCACCGAGAATGTGTCCTGAGCGCACGGGGCGTGTGGCCGTGCGAGCCAACGTCTGTGATGTAAAGGCTATATATTTATATTGCTCGCTTATGCTAATGAAATGCAGGGAAGGAGCATCGCCGCCCCGAGTTAGGGTCGGGATCGTTATAATTTGGTCAGCATTGCTGGCCATTGCCATGTTTTGCCACGTTGCAGTGGTTTGTTGTTTGCAGGTGCAGCTGGACCAAGCGGTCAATAGCGGGCTAAAGCCCAAATGCGAAGCCGACCCTCGAAGGCCTAATTCGAAATGTTTACTGCTTTATTCATGTGTGACCGGCCTGCATGCCGTGGTTTGTAAAACATGTAATTTATAAGTGAAACATTTTGTAAGGCCTTAAGACATGTTTTGAGTATTTTTGTATAACATTCGTATTTGGATTAGTGGACATTCATGCTTTAATGCTGGGTTCTTATTTACAACTTTTGCAAACTGCTTCCGCTAGAATGCTCTGTGTAGGACGTTGAGATTGGTTGGATGGTTTCCATAAGTAACCACCCGGTCTGTCTGTAGTATATGGCGTCGGGCCCCGGCCGGACCTACTGCTATATGCTATGCGACGGATAGGGGGTGTTACATGGGGGATGACTCCGGGACCATCCCCAAGATTGAGGTTCCTTTATGTTATTCTCCTATTTTATTTCTTGACCCCGCTCTCGTGTCTACTTCCCTGCAGGACCACATCGTGGAACCGGTCTAATCAGTGCAAGGGCATGTAATGCGTCCTAGGACTTATAGTGACCAGATGCAGGTGGAATTGGAGCCGACGAGCCTCCCTAGTTATTTTCTGCCCATGTATGACATACATGACAGGCATACATATACAGGTGTTGGGGCTTCTGTTCTATCTTCGTTCTGGTACCCGCTACCGAAATGCAAACATGAACCACTCCCTGAGCATTTCAAGTTTCATTCGCCAATCAGTTAAGCAATGCTCAGATTTTGAATAAGTCTTGTTGGGAGACAATAAACCCAACAGTTATCTAGGGTAGTGTTTCTTTTGTTTTAAATATATGTTTGTATTTAAATATATGGGTGTGGTGTAACGCCCCGAAACTCAAAAGAGGGACGGGTGACGTTTTGGGCCAGATTTATAATTTGGCGGGAGACATACGGCCTGGGACACGGGCGTGTCCAGGGCATGTCAGGCTGGAGTCGACGATTAGGTCGAGAGGTCGACGATTTTACAGTCGACGATCATCGAGCAGAGAACACGGCCTACGATACGGGCGTGTCTCAGGGCGTGTCGAGCCCGTATCGACAATCGACCCGGGGAGTCGACGAATTTCACTTGACGATATGTCGAGACAAGGCACACGGCCTAGGACACGAGTGTGTCCACAGCCGTGTCAGTTTGTCGACGAATTTCGCTCGACGAAGTGTCGAGACAAGACACACGGCCTAGGACACGGGCGTGTCTAAGGCCGTGTCAGCAAGTCGACGAACATCGCTCGACGAAGTGTCGAGACCGTGAACACGGCCTAGAGCCCAGGCATGTTTGAGTGGACACGGGTTAGGACACGGGCGTGTCCAATACCCGTGTGAGTCTCGGGTTGTTTTCAGGCTATGTCGATGGAGGCACACGGCCGACCACATGGCTGTGTCAGTTGGAACACGGGCGTGTCAGGTCGAACACGGGCGTGTTGGATGCCCGTGTGTTGTTCCAGGCGCGTCAATTTTGATGGCGAATGGGGGACACGGCCCTGGACACGGGCGTGTGTCAGGCCGTATTTGGCCCAGTTTTAATATTTCAGGCCCGAATCAAGGCCTTTCGTTTCTTTAATTTGGGATCCAACGGCTGGGGGTTGTTCCTGATGGGATATACCCGGGATTGGACCTTTGAAACCCTCATTTATTTTGAGTGGTTCTCTTTCTAAGTCAAGAGAGAGAGAGGAGAGTAAAGGAGGAAGAAGAAGAAGCTAGATCCGGCCATTGGAGGAGCTTTGAAGCTCCAAATTGCGAGCCGACTTCGGATCCACGGAGGCGAAGAGAGTGCGGTGCTTTTCATCCGCTTACATTTCCATGATGCCAAAGAGGAACGCTAGTGTAACGATTCTCTACTTGAGCATGTGAAGCTCTACTTATTTGCATAGGAAGCCCGCTCTCGCGAGTTTGCGGTGAGTTGGAGGAGTTCTTTCGGGTAGATATGTAAAGTCCTCGTTGTGTAGAGTCTGTAAACGAGAACGGACATAGGCATGATGTGTGAAGCCTACCCGGACATGTTGGTCTGGATAAGTGATGTTGCATTGCATAAATGTCGGATAAGACTCCAAGCGATTGTTTGTTTTTCGGGTTTTCTACGTGGTAGATTGCAACAGGGAGCCTTGGGGATTAACCCAAAGGTGCACCCAGAAAACTGGGCAGATGCGTGATCTTGCCAACTTGGAGGCCTGAGAGCCAACTTGAATATGGCCGGGTTATGTGAAATGTGTGTCGTAAACAGCACTCGGGAGAATTTTGACCTGCGCATATGGTTTAAATTACGATTGCTATGTAAGTACGGGTCAGATGGAACCGTACTCGTTCTATGTCATTCGGTTAAAGAGACCTAAGTGTACGTGGTACTTGCCATTGGCATAGATGAGGGTCTTCGGCGTTCTATGGTTTAAATTACCGTAACCCATGCCGGGAAGACAAATTACTCATTGTTTGGCCGTCCAAAAGGATGGTGGCGAGTCGGCAGACTTAGACTGTGATCGCCGAGAATGTGCCCTGAGTGCACGGGTTGTGTGGCCGTGTGAGCCTATGCCTGTGATGAAATGTATAATTATACACTACTTGATTAAGCTAATAAGTGCAGGGAAGGAGCATCGCTGCCCCGAGTTGGGGGCGGGATCGTTATAATTTGGTCAGCATTGCTGACCGTTTCTTTTGTTGGCCACCGTGCGGTGGTTTGTTGCTTGCAGGTGCTGCTGGACCAAGCGGTCAATAGCGGGCTAAAACCCAAATTGCGAAGCCGGCCCTCGAAGGCCTAATTGAAGTGTTTACTGCTTTTATTAATGTATGACCGGCCTGTGTGCCGTGGTTTGCAAATCATGTAATATTAAGTAAACAATTTTGTAAGGCCTTAAGGCCAGTACTTGTGTATGTACTACATTCCTATTTGGTAATTTTAGTGGACATTTGTACTCTTTGTGCTGGGTTCTTAATTGCAACTTATAAATTGCTTCCGCTAGAATGCTCTGTGTAGGACGTTAGATTAGTTGGATGGTTTCCATAAGTAACCACCTGGTCTGTCTGTGGTATATGGTGTCGGGCCCCGGCCGGACCTACTACTATTTGCTATGTGACAGATAGGGGGTGTTACAATTTGGTATCAGACTACTGGTTTTGGTCGGTCTTAAAATGAATTCGAGGACGAATGTTTTTAAGGGGTGGTGAGCACATGTGTGTGCGTCATCGTTATAACAGTAAAAGAACCCATGAATGTCCACTTAGGAATAAAAAAATACGTGTTTGAGGAACCTGCGTGTTCCTATAATTGCTGTTTGCAAATTTTATTTGGTCGCTTAACGGTGTTTTGTACCACTATAGGTAACCAGAAGTGGTGCTGGGCCGTCGGAATGTCGAGTCTCTGACGCTAACAGTGCACCTAATGAAGCTCCTGCAACACCTCTATCGGCTGAGACCATTAGATTAGTGGCTGAAGCAATGTTGGCCATGATTAATGTGCAGCCTGCAAGGCAAACACAGCAGCCCGCTCCTGCGATGGAGTAGGTGCCGCTGTAAGTGGCTGAGCCGAGAGGGTGGAACAGGTAGTAGTGGAGCCGGTGGTGCCAAGGAGGGCAACCGAGAGACAGCTTAAGCATGTCATGAGCTTTAATCCTCCGGTGTTTTCGGAGTTGGGAACCCCATCTCAAGCTGAAGACTGGCTCTCCAGGGTGAATAGAGTCATGACAGCAACGGAGACGGAGGAGTGGTAAATGACCACCATTGCTACGTTCCTTCTGGACGGTGAAGCGAGAATGTGGTGGGAAGGACTGGAGCTGCAACTTTTGAGAGGTAGGCAACTTATTGATGTCTCGATGGAGGAGTTCTCAAGATTGTTCTTGGCTAGATACCTCCCTTCGGCGCAGAGGATAGCGTTGGAGAACAAGTTCCTGAAGTTGGTACAAGGGTACAGTACCGTGGATGAATATCTCCACGAGTTTACTCGTTTGAGTCGATATGCTAACTCCACCATTGCGGATAAGGAGCGCAAGACGAATCGATTCTACGAAGGGTTGAGAGATGAGTTGAGGTTACTACTCTCGGGGCCGATGACGCAGGGTTTCTTTACCTTGGTCAACACGGCCCGGTCCTTGGAGAAGGACATGAAGAATGTTCAGGCAAAGAATAGCATTGGTGATAAGAAATCTGAATTCAAAGTGCCGACTACTTCAAAGTCCGGCTATCGAAGATTCCACAAGAAGCATAGGACTTCGGGTCCAGCTCCTTCTGGTGCTTCTGGGGCGACTACGGGTCGGACCCCGGGAGCATGTTTTACTTGTGGAAAACCGGGGCACTTTGCCCGTGATTGTTAGAGCGGACGTCCCAAGTCCGAAAGGAAGTCGGGAGCGACTTACGAAGAGAAGGGAAAGGCGGTGGAGTCGACCGCGTCCCATTATGCTCCGGCCCAACCAAGGGTATACAATCTTGGCCAACAGGAGGCCATCAAATAGGCGGATGTGGTGATTGGTACGGTTTAATTTATAGCAAGTTAATTTCTTTAAATACTTATTATGCACGTGTTACCTTACCACTACTTGTTTAGGATTTATTTTGATTTGTGAAAATCCGGTGAGAGCACTCTTCGATACGGGAGCTTCACACTCCTTCTTGTCCGAAGGATTTATATCACGCATCGGAGTCCCTTCTTCGATGACGAAGGATAAGTTGGATGTGTTGTTGCCAAATGGGTGTTCGATGCGCGTGGATAGAATATGCGGTGTTAAGATTCGTATTGGGAATCAGGAGTTCGATCTGCAAGCGTCGTTACTTCCGTTGGTGGAATTTGACGTTATATTTGGCATGGACTGGATCTCGGAGCAGCAAGCCTATATTGATTGCGGTCGCAAGGAAGTGATGTTGGGATCAAGTCGTGAGACGACTTTTACGGGCTTAAAGGGGTCGAGCAAGACGTTGATGTCTGCTCTTCAGGTGGTGAAGTCGGTTCGTGGCGGTGCAGAACTGTTCTTTACACTAGTGGAGATTGCAAAGCCGAAGCCCTCATTGGATAGTATTTCAGTGGTATCGGAATACCCGGATCTGTTCCCTAGAGATCTTCCTGGATCCCCGCCTCAACGGGAGATAGATTTTGCGATAGAGCTCGTACCAAGTGCAAAGCCTGTGTCACGCTCTCCATATCGACTAGCGCCTAAGAAAATGGCGGAGCTAAAGGTGCAACTGCAGGAGTTGTTGGAGCAAGGGTATGTGCGCCCAAGTTCTTCGCCTTGGAGCGCGCCGGTTCTCTTTATTAAGAAGAAGGACGGAAGCTTGAGGCTATGTATTGATTATCGGGAGCTCAACAAGTTGACGGAAAAGAACAAGTACCTGATCCCCCGGATCGATGATCTTTTTGATCAGTTGGTCGGGTCGACGGTGTACTCAAAGTTGGATCTCAAGTCCGGGTACTATCAGCTGCGAATAAGGGATAGTGATATCCCGAAGACAACTTTCAGTATGAGAAACGGGCATTATAAGTTTACGGTCATGCCGTTTGGGCTGACTAATGCGCCGTCAGTGTTCATGGATCTGATGAACATGACCTTCAGGGAGTACTTGGACCATTTTGTTATCGTCTTCATCGACGATATTTTGGTGTACTCGTAGAGTGAGGAAGATTACTTCAAGCATCTTCATTTGGTTTTGGAGACGCTAAGGAGAAATCAGTTGTATGCCAAGTTCTCGAAATGCGAGTTTTGGTTATCCTCAGTGGCGTTCCTCGGTCATATAGTGAGTGGGGAGGGTATTGCAGTGGATCCGGCGAAGATTATTGTGATACGGGAGTGGCATGAGCTTGCTACGGTAGCGGATGTCCGGAGCTTTCTGGGGCTTGCCGGCTATTATAGGCGCTTCGTAGAGAACTTCTCGCGGATAGCATTACCTCTCACTAGTTTGACGAGGAAGGAGCAGAAGTTTGTTTGGACGTAGGAGTGCGCGCGAGCTTTTGAGGAGTTGAAATGTCGGTTGACCACAGCACCTGTGCTGAGTTCGCCGAGTGGGACTGAAGGCTATGAGATTTATAGTGATGCTTCGCGCAGCGGTTTGGGTTGCGTGCTACTGCAACACGGAAGTGTGATAGCCTATGGCTCGAGACAGCTAAAAGTGCACGAGAGGAATTATCCGGTACATGACTTGGAGTTAGCGGCCATGTTTTTTGCCTTGAAGCTGTGGAGACACTATTTGTATGGTGTGAAGATTGATATCTACACCGATCACAAGAGCCTGAAGTATCTGATTGATCAGAAAGATCTGAATATGCGGCAGCGTAGATGGATGGAGTTCCTGGGAGACTATACATTCAAGATCCACTACGTGTCTGATAAAGGGAATGCGGTTGCGGACGCGTTGAGTCTTCGGGCCCCAGCTCAATCCAATTGGCTGTCGATCCATGACGAGCGGTTGGTTCTGGAGTTGGACGCGTTGGAGATTGTTTGTGTGGATAAGCGATCAAGTGCTAAAGCGGTACTGAATTGGACTGAAGTCCAATATGACCTGGCTGATCGGATTCGGCAGGCTTTGGATATGGATGTCCATATGAAGCAGTTCATGGTAGAGGCTCTGGATGGGTCAAATTCCCAATTCATTGTGGAGGACGGATTGCTTTGGAAAGACGGTCGTCTGTGCGTCCCAAGTGTGGGCAATTTGCGGGTGGAGTTTGAAAGAATTAGTGCCTAACCACCTAGAGGGGGGTGAATAGGTGTAATTCCTATTTTTCTTCTAAGGCAGAAAAGTTATTCTGATATTAAATAGAAATTACAAATTCTACTGCTAACACAACATAGCAATCACAGAAACAAACATTCACAGAGTGCACACAGTGTTTATAGTGGTTCCCCAAGGTCTGGGTACATCCACTTTCCCCCTTCGCCTATCTAGTAGTGTACTAGATTCGGCCTAACTTTTGCACTTCTCCTCAGATCCTCAGAACTTACAACTCAGAACCCCAAACAGGTTCCTACAACTCAGAGTGTCCCCAATCCTACAACTCAGGCTATCAGCCCTACCTCAGCCTTCACCAAGGCCTACACTCGGAGAACACAGTCTCCTACAACTCAGGCACAAATCCCCACCACTCAGTCTTCAACAAGACCTACACTCAGAGATCTATATCTCTTACACTCAGCCTTTATAAAATAGGCTTACAACTCATATCTATAATAGATCTTACAGAATTTTGATTAAACAAAGTTATAACCACCACCCTGAAAGAGAGAGAAGGGATGGATGTCTTCTTGAACTGTTCTTGAAAGAACTTGATGGCAGAGATCAACCTCCCTTAGCTTTCTTCAAATCTTCTTGAATCTGAACTCAATAGGGTTGAATCTTCTGTGAAGTTGATCTTCAATCAGCTTCTGTCTTGATATTCAGATTTTAATCTGAATCTTTCTTAGCAGCCTGGTTCAGCCACTGCTCTACTTAGATGGAGCACTCTCTCTCCAACTTCTTCTAGATCTTCTATCGAAAATCTTATGTATAATTACTTCTAACTATATTACTCAGAATCTATATTCTTCAATGATTGATCATCTTCTGTTGAAGGAGAAAGCCTTTATATAGTCTTCCTCCATGGTAACCAGCTGAACCGGTTTCTAACAACCTTCTGACAGCTCTGACAGTATTAGTTGACCGGTTGGAAATGGCAGCTGTCAAGTCATCCAGTCACTTCTTGAAATCACTGTCTCTGTCTGAAAGTGTCGCGACTGAACTTCATTATGTGTCGACACAATTAGACTAAGTGTCGACACAAGTAGACTAAGTGTCGACGCACGCCTTGGTGGTGTCGACACAACTTCTTTTGTTGTTGTAACTGCTTCTCGACACTGCTTGTTCAGAATGTGTCGACACTGATTCTGTGTGTCGACACAAGCCTTCTATTGAATGTGTCGACACTGATTTTGTGTGTCGACACAAATACTTCTACTTTAACACTTAGTTGAATTCTGCTGTGTGTCGACACATCTCCTTTGTATCGACACATGTACTTTTTTTACTTTAACTTTGTTTAAGCTTTGTTGTGTGTCGATACAAGTCCTGTGTGTCGACACAGTTGATGTTGACAAATACTTCAGTGTGTCGACACAGCCTCCTGGTGTCGACACATTTGATGTCGACTAAGCTTCTCTAGGTGTCGACACTGCCTCTAAGTGTCGACACAATTTATGTCAACAATTCTTCACAGTGTGTCGACACTGCCTGTATGTGTCGACACATTTCTTCTGGTGTCGACTCTGCCTTTCCTGGTGTCGACACAATTTACTCAAAGTATCGACACATCTTTTCTCTAGTGTTGACACAAGTCTTGATAAGTGTCAGACACTTCTTCTCTAGGCGTCGACATATGGACTTAGAAATTTTTGCATTTCCTGCAATTACTTAACCTACACATATAAACTCAAAACACATCAAATACACCTTGATGTATATCATTTAGTAGGGTGAGGCTTCTTCAAATCTGGTACACATTTTCCAATGTACCCAACAATCTCCCCCTATTTGGAGAAGTCATAACCCTTAGTCAATGATATACACCATACATAACAAATACACATTTTGATGTATAATAATTATATGACAGGGTAAATACTAAACAAAACATGTATAAACAATCTTCACGGAATAATAATGTAACAGATTGAACATTAAACATTATTTTGTTACAACTTCCAATAGTTTCATGAACAAAAGTTTACATAGATGTTTAACACTAAAGATTACAAAATGTAAACTCAAGTAATTCTATTCTAAGGCTGCTCTGGCTCCTTGATGACAATGCCCTTGCCTGATTGAATCTTGGCTTGAACTGGAGCATCAGTGTCATCAGCAGGCTTATTTCCCTTAAGATCTTTCTTCTTTAGCTCTTCAGCCCTTATCTTTTGTCTTTCAAAATAATGATAAGGCTTTGGGAAATATTTGTTAGGCTCATGTGCATTAGGAAGTAGCTTCCCAAGTTTAGCCTTCCTTCTGTACTAAACAATAGCCTCTTGCCTGGCTTCATGCTTACTCCACTCTTGTTCAGAATAACATTTACCCCTCTCTAGGATATTGTCCTTTGTAGCTTTCCAAGCAGTCAGTATAATATTTCTAGAAGTTGGGCTCCACTGCTCAAAATCTGGCCTTAACTCAGCCTGTTCTCTGAACCTCTTCTTGTACAAAAGGGTTTCTTGCTCTTTTAATACTGCCTCTGGCACAGGCTGATCTACTTTCTCAATGATAATATTTTTATTTCCCTCTGGAGGGCTATACATTGATTGTACTTCATGATGTATCATTTCAAAATCTGCGGGAGGATAAATGACTTGAGCAACTTCAGCTGGCTCACCTCCAAAATAGTAGGATTTAGGCCAGATTCAGCTACATTGTCATCATCACACAGGGGTGGATATCCAAGTGTGGCTCTGATGTTATTAAAAATCCATTTAGTATGGTCAAATCTAGCTTTGACTAGTACTCTCTCCCCCTTTATGACTTCTCTTTTAATATGATCCCTGAGATCATCTTTCTGAAATCTGATTTGGGCATTAAGATAATTAACACCATCTTTATAGAAAGGCTTCAGTTTTTGTAGCTTTGCAGTAATATTCTTTTGAGAATCCGTAAGAGCAGTCTTTACAGCAGCGATGCCTTCTTGTAATTGTTTATCAAATTCTTCTTTGGCTGCAGCCCTTGCTGCAGACTGTGTAGTAGCAATATTTTTCATCTCAGTGACAATCACATTATGTGATTCAGTCAAGTTTTCATTCATCCTTATTGATTTTCTAAGACATATCCCTGCTTAACTGCTATATCATCAACTTGTGTCTTTATCTTCTCTTGATAAGTGGCTAGGTAAACCACTGCATTGCCCCCTTTGTGGAAACAGTCAGTCATTTCCTTCTTATTTTGATTCATCTCAAATCTTATAGATTTTATATCTGTAGCCAAGGAGAACTGGAGATCTTTGTGAGTTTCATCTATATACTTCTTCATTGCTACTCTTTGCTCATCCAACTTAATTTGCAAATCCACCAATAATGAGCTCTAGTCAGCTGTAGGGGCAGGTTGTGGAGCCACAGTTTGTAATGCTTTCTTGTTGCTCTGGCTTCTTCTTTTGAAAACAATGAGCTTTCTTTTCTTTGCTTGAACCTCAGCAGCATCCTCAGATTCAGAAGTACTAGCTATGTCAACTCTATCCTTAGGAGTAGGGGCCAAGTCCTGTGTAGTCTTAGGTTGCTCCCCCTGAGTCCTTTGCTCCTCAGTTTCTTTTCTAATTTGCTCCTTATTTCTGGCAGTCTCCCCCTGAGATTTCACATACTACCCCTCAAGATGTGCTTGCTCTCCCTCAAAAGCAGTTTTGTCCCCTTCAAAACCCGCATGCTCCTCCTCAATATTAGCCTGCACTAGATCAGGAAATAGCTCTTCTAGGGTATACTCCTGTTGAGAAGGCACAGGAGAGTTTCTTATCTCAGGAGCATTATCAGCAACTGATGTATTTTCCATGACAACTTCTTGTGGTTGACTATGTAACTGAGTTTGCTGATCAACATCAATTAAAGACTCAGTTAATACTTCATCCTCAATATGGAAAATAGATTGATTAACTTCATGTATTACCTCAAGGATTGTTTGAGTTGTCATTTCACTATCTAATTGAGTTGGCTCTTTCACATGTTGAGGCTCCCCCTGGAGTAGATCCAGGTGGATGGGGCTATCAGATGGTTGCTCCCCCTACCTCTGTGCATCTTCATCCCTTACTGGTGACCTTCCAGTATTATCAGCTTCTTCCTCATTAGAACTAAAAACTACTTGCTCCTCTGAGCTACTGGATGATTCAGGAGCCATTATGGCTTTCTTCTTCTTCTTCTGTGGAGGTGTTTCCTTCTCTGGAGTAGGCATGTCCTTAGTTAACACCCTATCCCATCTTGAGATAATTCTGATATCCATCATCCTCATATGGTTAATTTTAGAACCAGCAGCTTGGTTCATGACTTCTGGAATTATTCTAGCTAAGTACAAGCTCATTATCCTACCCAGATTAGGCTTCTTCAGACTTTCCTTAGTCTTCTCAAACATCACAGCTGACCAATCAGTTTTTAGCTTAAAGATAATTCTTGTCATTAAGCTGAACATGTGAGCTGATATCCTATCATGCCCACCTGGCTTACACAGGATGACCTTTCCTACCTCTTCAGACAAGAACTTGCCTTGCATATTCATTCCTCTTCTGTTAAAGATTGAGCCAATCTTCATGGTTGAATCTAGTCCACACCATTGCAGTGCTTCCCTAATCTTAGAAGCAGGTACATCTTCTTTCTCTTGAGTTCTTGGTAGATGTAAAACTTTTCTTAAACTCTTCTGGGTGAGTTTTACTTTTACTCCATGAACTATGGATTTAATCTTGAGTCCTGTATGATCTAGAACAGCTGCACCAATGAATTTGAGTACCTCCTTCTTCCAAATCTTGGTGGGCTCTGAAACAAGAACTTCCAACCCATTCTCTGCAATTAGGGTTACAACCTCCTGAATTTCTGGTTCCGCATGGTCAAATGCGTTGCGTACTAGCTCATATCCTTCATTGACGTTCTCCTCAAGCTTAGGCGCCATTATGGTTTAGAGAAATCTTGAATTTAGATGAGAGAGATGTCGACACAAAGTTTTGGTCTCGAAACTATTGAGAGCGTGTCGACAAACAATGGTGAAGACCTATTTATATCTTTCTAAAATGAAGGTGAAAGGGCGTGTCATAATACTCTTAATGTGTCGACATTGTTAAAAAGTGTCGACACTTACTTCTAATGTCTCGACATAAGTGTTGACTTCTATGTGTCCACACTAATATAGTCGATAGAATATATGTGTCGACACTTAAACATCTGCGATCGACGATTAGTCGATACTCCACTCGACAAATTCTGTGTTAATCCTAAGTGTCGACAACACTTTTGGATGTGTCGACACCTACTCTGGATGTGCCGACACCATTTTTCTGAAGTGTCGACACAGACTTACTAGATGTGTCGACATCATTTCTCTAGAATGTCGACACTACTTCTATGTGTCGACACAGACAACTTCTTGTGTCGACACTCTTTTACTTAGCCAATTTTGTGAAACTAATCTAAGTTCAACATTTCTAATTCAATTTTAAACTTATTGAATTTAGTTTCATCTAGGGGCTTAGTAAACATATCAACAATCTAATTATCAGTTTTAACAAATTCTAGGGAAATGTTTTCTTTCTCAACATGTTCTCTAAGAAATTGGTATCTAATTTCTATATGCTTAGTCCTACTATGTGAGACAGGATTATTAGCTATAGAAATTGCACTTGTAGAATCACAAAGCAAAGGTGTTCTACTTACTTGAATACCATAGTCTTCTAGCTGATGTTGAATCCACAAAAGTTGTACACAGCAGCTTCCTGCAGCAACATATTCTGACTCAGCTGTGGAGATTGCCACACTGGTCTGCTTCTTACTGCTCCAATACACTAGTCTTTCACCTAGAAATTGACAGGTTCCTGTAGTACTCTTCCTATCTTCTTTGCAACCTGCAAAATCTGCATCTGAATAACCTGTCAGTAGAAAATCTCTATTCCTAGGGTACCAAAGGCCTAGATAAGGTGTGCCATTAAGATATCTCAAAATCCTTTTTACTGTAGTTAGATGAGATTCTTTAGGGAATGCTTGGTACCTAGCACAGACACATGTAGCATACATGATATCTAGTCTACTAGCAGTCAAATACATAAGGGAGCCAATTATCCCTCTATACAAAGTCTCATCTATAGGTTTCACTACATCATCTTTGCTTAGAGACATACTTGATCCCATAGGAGTTTTCATGGTAGTCGATGATTCCATACCATACTTCTTTATTAACTTTAGGGTGAACTTATACTGGCATATGGACAGGCCATCTTCAGTCTGTCTTACTCGTAGTCCCAAGAAGAACTTAAGTTCCCCCATACTGCTCATTTCAAATTTACCTTGCATAAGTTTTGCAAATTTTCTGCAAAGATTACTTTCAGTAGACCCAAATATTATGTCATCAACATATATTTGGACTAGGATAATCTTTCCTTTAGATTCCCTAAGGAATAGAGTCTTGTCTATTTTCCCCCTTGAGAATTTGTTCTCAATGAGGAAACTAGACAGGGTTTCATACCAAGCCCTTGGGGCTTGTTTCAACCCATACAATGCTTTCCTAAGTCTATAAACATAATCAAGTTTGAGAGGATCAACAAAACCTGAGGGATGCTCTACATATAGTTCTTCCTTTAGATTTCCATTTAGGAAAGCTGACTTTACATCCATTTGAAATACCTTGAACCCTTGATATGTTGCATAAGCAAGGAACATTCTGATAGCTTCCATTCTTGCTACTGGGGAAAAGGTTTGATCAAAGTCAATACCTTCTTCCCGCCTATATCCTTTTACAACAAGTCTTGCTTTATTCTTCACAATGATCCCATTTTCATCTAATTTGTTCTTAAAGATCAACTTTATTCCAATAATATTGTGGTCTTTTGGTTTAGGAACTAGCTTCCAGACCTTGCATCTTTTGAACTGATTCAGCTCCTCTTGCATGGCATCAATCCAATGTGGGTCTAGAACTGCTTCTTCAAATTTCTTTGGTTCCACTTGTGATAGGAAACTAGAGTAAAAAACTGTACTCAGATTCATGCTTCTTGTTTGCACTCCTTGTCTTGGATCACCAATTATCTGATTTGCTGGATGATCCTTTAAGTGTCTATTAGCTGGATTTAGTCTATCTTCAGGTTGTACACCTCCAGCTTCTTCATTTAGCTGCACCTCTTGGTTTTCTTCAGCATCTTGAGAGTCTTGTACTCCCCCTGGACAGCAGCCACCATTTTCCACTTCCTGATTTGCAGTAAAATCCTCTGTAATGGTAAGCTTGTCCATTCTCTCATTTAAACCTATAGAACTGCAAGCACTACTTGGCAATTCACAGTTAATCAGTCTTGTTTCATCAAAGACTATATGTATAGACTCTTCTACAACTTGAGTAATCAAGTTGTAGACTCTATAAGCCTTACTATTGTTGTTGTACCCAACAAAGATACCCTCATGGGATTTGGCATCAAACTTAGTTAGATAAGACTTGTCATTGTTAAGTATATAGCACTTGCAACCAAAGATCCTGAAATAGGATAAATTTAGTTTTCTGCACTTCACAATCTCATAGGCAGTCTTCTTGTGACACTTGGTGATAGTAGCCCTATTGATCACATGACATGCAGTATTTACTGCCTCAGTCCAGAAGTATTCTGGGAGAGAAGTGTCACTCAACAGGGTTCTACCAGCCTCTATCAATGTTCTATTCTTCCTTTCAGCAATAACATTTTGCTGTGGTGTTCTTGGTGAGGAAAATTTCTGAAAAATTACAAATTCTTCACACAGTTTTGTCATACTTTCAGACTGAAATTCAGTACCATGGTCACTTTTGATTTTGACCATTGTACTGTTCAACACATTCTGAATTTGTTTAACAAAACTATGTAAAATAGTTGGGGTTTCAGATTTTTGTCTTAGAAAGAACACCCAGGAATATCTAGAATAGTCATCTACCACCACAAATGTATAGACCTTCCTACCTAGACTATGAACTGGCATAGGACCAAAAAGATCCATATGCAAGAGGTAAAGACACCTTACTGAATCCTTGTTTTCAAGGCTATGAAAGGTGGATTTGGTCTGCTTGCCTTTTTGACAATCTGAGCATATCTCATCCTTTATACACTTAACCTGAGGACCATTCCTCACTAACTCTTTGCTAAAGAGTTGGCCAATAGTCTTATAGTTAAGATGAGTCAGCCTCTTGTGCCATTTAACACAATGTAAGACTCTCTCATTAGCTACAAGACAAATAGGAAAAACTTTGTTCTCACACACAAAGTCAAGACAATAAACATTCCTCTTCCTATATCCTGTCAAAATGATCTTTTGATCACTTGACCTTTTGATATGACAACCATTCTTGACAAATGAGATGGAATATCCTAAATCACTCAGCTGACTTATGCTAATGAGGTTATGTTTCAAACCCTTCACATAGGCCACTTGAGTGATAGTAATCTGGTTACTAGAAATGTTACCAAAGCCTTTGATGATTCCTTTTTTTAACCACCAAAGGTTACTTTAGGGACATCCATGATAGGTGTGTAGTCCTTCAGCAACCCCCTTGTTCCAGTCATGTGTCTGGAACATCCACTGTCCAAGTACCATATTGGGGCATGGCCACTTGGACTCACCTGCAATAAAGACTAGTTAACCTTAGAACCCAAATGAGTTTTGGGTCCTTGGTTCATGTTAGCCTGAAATCTAACAAATCTGCCTGTACGTCATCTCACAGGTAGACTGTTATTCTCCTTGACACAAGAATTGTGCCAACAATCTATGGCAAAGTGGCCTACCTTGCCACAACACAAGCATTCAAACTTGTTGTACCTTTTTTTAGGTACAACCCTAGTTGAATTATCTACAGCAGGCTTCTTGTTTTGTGCTGGAGCTTTGCCTTTAGATTTGGACCTAGCAGTCCAGGCAGGTTTTTTAAACCCTAATCCAGCCTTACCCTTTTAAGGTACAAACTCATCAATCAAAGGTAAAACATATTTAGGTTTAGAAAAGCTAGCCACAATCTCTCTCTCCTTCTGAAGTCTAACCTCCAGATTTCTAATCTGATCATTCTTGAATGTGATTGTGCCCATTTGAATAATTGTTATGTTTTTCAATCTGGCAATCTCATTCAGTTTTTGATCCAGTAATTTTTTTGAATCAGATGCAGCCAATTTAAGACTAGCAATCTCCTTTGCCTGAGTTTTGGCCAAGGTTTTGCTTTTCTTCAAAGCCTGCAACAAGTCCCTATATTCATCAATTAACTAATGAATATCTCCTTCAGATTCAGACCCACCCACATCACTTGATGCAGATGTATCTAACTCTGACTCAGTACTATGAATTGAACTAGAAGAACAACTTTGTAACTCACTTGGTCCAGGCTGATCTTAGCTCTTACCTCCTTCAGATATAGCCATCAGTCCCTTGCACTGATGGTCTTCATACTCATAAATTGAGTTCATTAGCTGCATGAACTCATCTTCTTCCTCTTCAGCAAATAATCTAATGTAGGCTTCAGCTTCTGATTCTGTTTTTGAAGATGACTGGTCTGTGAGAATCTTATCTTTCTTAGCAACAAAGGACTTTTTCTTTTTGCTCTTAACCTGAGTCTTCTTTTTGTCAGCTGACTCCTTCCTCTTTTCAGGACAGTCAGCCACTACATGTCCCTGTCTATTGAAGAAATAGCACACAATCTTTGAAGATGTAGCTTTGCTTGGCTTGGACCTGCTTCTGTCATTCCTAGATGACTTTCTCTTCTGATAGTAGTCATCTTTTGGCTGAGAAGTGTAAGGCTTAGACCTCCACTGCCTCTTCTTTAGAAATCTTTGAAAGTGCCTAGTAAAAACAGCAAAGTCTTCATCACTTTCACTGCTATCAGAACTCTTGCTATCTGAATTATCTGTGATAGCCTCAGCAATTATTTTAGGTGGAGATGGAGACTTGCTTCTATACTTCTTAGTGGCTTCAGTCTTGAAGGCCACAGACTTTTCCTTGTGCTCCACTCTAGTGTTCTCCTCCTTTCTAGCCATTAACTGCATCTCATAAGATAGCAGTTTTCCAAACAAAGTTGGAGAAGATATATCAGCAAGTTTGGCCACTTCCCTAATGGCACAAATCTTGGTGTCCCAGTCCTTAGTCAGGGATCTTAAGAACTTATCATTCAGCTCATAGTTACTAAAGTCTCTTCCATAGGACATCAACTCATTAACTATCCTATAGAACTTCTTGTAACATTCTGTAATGCTATCAGACTTTCCTTGTCTGAAGCTTTCATATTCCTGATTTAACATTGACTTCCTATCTTATCTTACTTCCTCTGATCCCTCCATATAGACTATTAATGTGTCTCACATTTCTTTAGAGGTTTTACAATGAATTAAGTTCTGAAATGTTGAATCATCAATGACACTAACAATTATATTCTGGGCTCTCTTGTCCATATTGGCCAGGATGATTTCATCTTTAGTCATTTCAGAAAAGTCCTTGAGAGTTTTCTGATTTGCATCCAGAATGGATATCTTCATTGGCACATATGGGCCTTCCTTGACTGTGATGTAAATCCTTGGATCAAAAGCCTCCATAAACAGCCTGACCCTTTCTTTTCAGATACTAAAGATTTCCTTTCTGCATATGGGTAGTTTTATTGAACCTAGTTCCTTGTGATTTTCACCTGAACCCATTATCTTGATTGTTTCTTGATTCTTAAATCTGCCTTAATGATCTCACTCTGACTATTAAGTCCTTTTTGAGTAACCTGGCTCTGATACCACTTGAAAGAATTAGTGCCTAACCACCTAGAGGGGGGTGAATATGTGTAATTCCTGTTTTTCTTATAAGGCAGAAAAGCTGTTCTGATATTAACTAGAAATTACAAAGTCTTCTGCTAACACAACACAACAATCACAGAAACAAACATTTATAGAGTGCACACAGTGTTTATAGTGGTTCTCCAAGGTCTGGGTACATCCACTTTCCCCCTTCGCCTATCTAGTAGTGTACTAGATTCGGCCTAACTTCTGCACTTCTCCTCAGATCCTCAGATCTTACATCTCAGAACCACAAATAGGTTCCTATAACTCAAAGTGTCCCCACTCCTACAACTCAGGCTATCAGCCCTACCCCAGCCTTCACCAAGGCCTACACTCAGAGAACACAGTCTCCTACAACTCAGGCACAAATACCTACCACTCAGTCTTCAACAAGACCTACACTCAAAGATCTATATCTCTTACACTCAGCCTTTATAAAATAGGCTTACAACTCAGATCTATAATAGATCTTACAGAATTTTGATTAAACAAAGTATACAACCACCACCCTGAAAGAGAGAGAAGGGAAGGATCGCTTCTTGAACTGTTCTTGGAAGAACTTGATGGCAGAGATCTATGTAACACCCCCACCTGTCACATGACATATAACGGTGGGTCCGGCCGGGGCCCCACGCCATATAGCACAGACAAGCACAGGAGTCACGTGTGGAAATCAAACTCTACTCGTGTCCTTAACTCATTCCATTCTAGCGCAGCATTTTTCTTGTTAACATGAACTCAAACCAGAATGTCCACCCATATATAAATACCACATTTATATAGAACAACACCAGGAATGTATACAACTCACACACCCTGGCCTTATGGCCTTACAAGTTTCTCTTTACATAACAACACTTTCGTACATCGGCACGCAGGCCGGCCACATATGAAATCCAACCACGATTCTTCACATAGCCTTCAAGGACTAAGAACACCAGGCTAGCCAATCCACTTATCCTTTTCAAGCCGCAGCACCTGCAATTCCATCACCCAAACCAACACAGAAAACAAAGTAACGGTCAGCATTGCTGACCCATTATAACGACCCTACCCCCTACCCGGGGTAGTGGTTCCTTCCCTGTATACAGTGCTTCTTTTCTCATCAAACATCAGCAAACATCACCAAATCACATAGCTAGATCATGCTCTTTATTCCACTAACTAACAAACACATCACATCACAAACGCTGGAGTCCACCAACGCTCCGTGCACGCAGGGCACCTTCTTGGCGTACCGGAATCCACCGTCGTACACCGCTGTCTCTCGAGGTGTTAACTTGTTGGTTGACCGGCCCTAGTCCACCAGCTCGCAGGCTGGCGACATCCCGCCCAAGCCACTCAGAGGTCCATCCTCACAGCATCACAAACAGAGCAGACCGACCCACACTCCGTGGTGTAGCAAGCCGGGTCTCCCCAGGCATTGTCTACCCATCGGTCCCCCTCCTAATCCGATCGACCCACACCATGTGGTGCAGCAACCCGGGTTTAACTCGGCTCCCCTAGCATTACCGCCCATCGATCCCTTCCTTAACTAGATCAACCCACCCTAGTGGTGTAACAGGCCGGGTTTAACACAAGCTCCCCAGGCGTGCTACCAATTGATCATCTCATAACCAGGAGCTTCACCAAAGCCTCCTCACAAGCAGTACATCCATACATTCATCACAATAAAATCCATTTTGCACATCATCAAAGTCACGGAGTCTTCTCCGGTTTACCCATGAACATCACCAATCCAGACTACCGGTCCAGATGGGCTTCACACAGCATGCCTACGCCGTACTTCATAATTCCGGCTCTAGATGCAGACGTAACAAAGGAATCTCTTCCGCGATCCACCTCTTGGTGGAGGATTCCAAGCACATGTATAGAGAAAGGACTTCGATGTCCAAGAAGGAGATCGTTACCCTTGAATATCGCTTCGGCGCCATGAAGTAGCCGGAGGGAAGTCACCGCCTCGGCTCTGCCTTCACGAATCCGCTCTCGGATCTTCGATCCGCTCTCTGCAGCTCCTACAGCAGCTGGAACTCTCCTCCCTTCCCTCTTGCTTAGCCTTTCTTCTCTCTCCTTAGAATGAAAATGAAGAAGAAGAAGAAGAGAAGATAAGGGATTTATCTTCAAATCTCGGCCTCCAAGACACCTGGATAAAGCCCAGCCACTGGATCCAGGAAGAGGGAAACAAACGGCTCAGATCTGGCCAGAAAACCCAAAACACGGCCTGACACGCCCTGTGACATGCCCGTGTCACAGGCCGTGTCCCCCCTAAAGCGGCAGGCAACCGACTCAAATCAACCAGTACACGCCCGTGTGACACGCCCGTGTCACGGCCGTGTACCCGACACGCCCTCAGACACGCCCGTGTCTGAGGCCGTGTGCCTCAAGGAAAATAATCCCAATCCAACCCGAGACTTCACATGGCCTGGCACACGGCTGGGCACACGCCCGTGTTCCTGGCCGTGTGCACCAGGACACACCCGTGTCCTTCTAACATGGCCTAACCCGAGACGTCGAGCTAAATTCGACGCCCACTGACACGCCCTGTGACACGCCCGTGTCACAGGCCGTGTCCTCACGCGAAACCCGATACTCGACGATCGTCGAGAATACTCGCCGAACATCCGACACGGCATCCGACACGGCCGTGTCCTGGGCCGTGTGCCCCATTCTCGACGATGTCCCGCGAAAATCGTCGACACCAAGGCCCGATCGTCGACACAACCCGACACGCCCTGCGACACGCCCGTGTCGCAGGCCGTGTCAACTGACACGCCCTGGGACACGCCCGTGTCCCAGGCCGTGTCACCCAAGCCTGAATCTAATATTGCTCAAAATGACCCTCTTGACTTCAGGGTGTTACAATCCTCCCCCCTTCAAATAATTTCGTCCTCGAAATTTGACTCCAAATAGCCAATTAGGCACAATCATCACGAAATCATCAAGCCTTCGCACACACTAACAAACAGACAACACAACAAACATCCCTAGTTGCCCTAGTTGCCACTTGTGCACCTTCAACCACATAAGACCTCAAAACAAAATAACTGAATTGCTGGATTCCATCACAAGCACAAGTGCACCAAGCGATTATAGAGCTCGACAACTATAGCTATCAAAACATCATTAAAGTGATACATACACATCATGTCCATCAACCATCCAGTTCTGATATCAAACCATAATTTACAGACACAACTTCCATAACATTCACATCACCGCTCACTTCTGCTCAGCCTCGCGATTTTGAAATTCACGATTTAACGATAACTGAACCGCTCGAGGCCAAATGTCACCAACTGAACTTTGCGGCTCCTGTACTTCCATCGCATGCAATCTAGGTTGCGTCCGGGGTGCAGATGACTCGGCCACTGCTTTCCCTTTTTCTTCATATGATGCACCTGTCTTGTTCTCACTCCTTGGAGGGACATTCCAACAGAATTTTGCTATGTGTCCTTGCCGCCCACAGTTATAGCATACACGTCCTGACCCATACGTTGCCCCCGAAGAAACAGTCGACGGTGCTGATTTCACCAGCCTAAATCTTTTCTTCTCCTGTCGTCTAAACTCCGATTGATCCAATTGCGACACTGGCACATACTTGGCTAAAAATATTTGGGAGAATTCCTCCATTGAAATCTCCGTTAACCCTCGACCTGCCAAGTGGTGCACTTCAATCTCATCCCACCATACTCTCGCATCTCCTTCCAACAGAAAAGTGGCCAACATCACTTTCTGTTCTTCGACCGTCCTAATTGCGGTTAGGATCCTTTTGACTCTTGCCAGCCAATCTTCTGTCTGCGTTGGTGGCAGCGCTCCACCAAACGTCGGTGGGTGAAAGTGCATAAAACGTGATAATGCGTCGTCACTTGCTTGCACTTCCACCACCTCGGCAGCATGCTCCTGCCTTCCACCAGGTCTTGCCTGTCCAGTTGGGTGTGCTTGTAACACTGCAAGCACTGTCTCCGCCACCACCCGTATGGCCTCTGCCGAGGGAGGCATCGGCGCTTCCACGGGTGCTGCACTTTCATCCGACCGCTGAAGCTCAGACGGCCCAGCTCCATCCCTCGCCACCTAGCAATGTACAGAACACCATTAACTTTGTCCAAATCATAACGGTACTGGTACATTGACTACACACGCATGCACATCATGTGCATGACATACATTCCTAGTGGACATTCATGAGTTCAATATGTTCTCTCCTCCCAAACAATCTCAACCTGGCTCTGATACCACTTTGTAACACCCCCACCTGTCACATGACATATAACGGTGGGTCCGGCCGGGGCCCCACGCCATATAGCACAGACAAGCACAGGAGTCACGTGTGGAAATCAAACTCTACTCGTGTCCTTAACTCATTCCATTCTAGCGCAGCATTTTTCTTGTTAACATGAACTCAAACCAGAATGTCCACCCATATATAAATACCACATTTATATAGAACAACACCAGGAATGTATACAACTCACACACCCTGGCCTTATGGCCTTACAAGTTTCTCTTTACATAACAACACTTTCGTACATCGGCACGCAGGCCGGCCACATATGAAATCCAACCACGATTCTTCACATAGCCTTCAAGGACTAAGAACACCAGGCTAGCCAATCCACTTATCCTTTTCAAGCCGCAGCACCTGCAATTCCATCACCCAAACCAACACAGAAAACAAAGTAACGGTCAGCATTGCTGACCCATTATAACGACCCTACCCCCTACCCGGGGTAGTGGTTCCTTCCCTGTATACAGTGCTTCTTTTCTCATCAAACATCAGCAAACATCACCAAATCACATAGCTAGATCATGCTCTTTATTCCACTAACTAACAAACACATCACATCACAAACGCTGGAGTCCACCAACGCTCCGTGCACGCAGGGCACCTTCTTGGCGTACCGGAATCCACCGTCGTACACCGCTGTCTCTCGAGGTGTTAACTTGTTGGTTGACCGGCCCTAGTCCACCAGCTCGCAGGCTGGCGACATCCCGCCCAAGCCACTCAGAGGTCCATCCTCACAGCATCACAAACAGAGCAGACCGACCCACACTCTGTGGTGTAGCAAGCCGGGTCTCCCCAGGCATTGTCTACCCATCGGTCCCCCTCCTAATCCGATCGACCCACACCATGTGGTGCAGCAACCCGGGTTTAACTCGGCTCCCCTAGCATTACCGCCCATCGATCCCTTCCTTAACTAGATCAACCCACCCTAGTGGTGTAACAGGCCGGGTTTAACACAAGCTCCCCAGGCGTGCTACCAATTGATCATCTCATAACCAGGAGCTTCACCAAAGCCTCCTCACAAGCAGTACATCCATACATTCATCACAATAAAATCCATTTTGCACATCATCAAAGTCACGGAGTCTTCTCCGGTTTACCCATGAACATCACCAATCCAGACTACCGGTCCAGATGGGCTTCACACAGCATGCCTACGCCGTACTTCATAATTCCGGCTCTAGATGCAGACGTAACAAAGGAATCTCTTCCGCGATCCACCTCTTGGTGGAGGATTCCAAGCACATGTATAGAGAAAGGACTTCGATGTCCAAGAAGGAGATCGTTACCCTTGAAGATCGCTTCGGCGCCATGAAGTAGCCGGAGGGAAGTCACCGCCTCGGCTCTGCCTTCACGAATCCGCTCTCGGAACTTCGATCCGCTCTCCGCAGCTCCTACAGCAGCTGGAACTCTCCTCCCTTCCCTCTTGCTTAGCCTTTCTTCTCTCTCCTTAGAATGAAAATGAAGAAGAAGAAGAAGAGAAGATAAGGGATTTATCTTCAAATCTCGGCCTCCAAGACACCTGGATAAAGCCCAGCCACTGGATCCAGGAAGAGGGAAACAAACGGCTCAGATCTGGCCAGAAAACCCAAAACACGGCCTGACACGCCCTGTGACACGCCCGTGTCACAGGCCGTGTCCCCCCTAAAGCGGCAGGCAACCGACTCAAATCAACCAGTACACGCCCGTGTGACACGCCCGTGTCACGGCCGTGTACCCGACACGCCCTCAGACACGCCCGTGTCTGAGGCCGTGTGCCTCAAGGAAAATAATCCCAATCCAACCCGAGACTTCACACGGCCTGGCACACGGCTGGGCACACGCCCGTGTTCCTGGCCGTGTGCACCAGGACACACCCGTGTCCTTCTAACATGGCCTAACCCGAGACGTCGAGCTAAATTCGACGCCCACTGACACGCCCTGTGACACGCCCGTGTCACAGGCCGTGTCCTCACGCGAAACCCGATACTCGACGATCGTCGAGAATACTCGCCGAACATCCGACACGGCATCCGACACGGCCGTGTCCTGGGCCGTGTGCCCCATTCTCGACGATGTCCCGCGAAAATCGTCGACACCAAGGCCCGATCGTCGACACAACCCGACACGCCCTGCGACACGCCCGTGTCGCAGGCCGTGTCAACTGACACGCCCTGGGACACGCCCGTGTCCCAGGCCGTGTCACCCAAGCCTGAATCCAATATTGCTCAAAATGACCCTCTTGACTTCAGGGTGTTACAATCTACCTCCCTTAGCTTTCTTCAAAGCTTCTTGAATCTGAACTCAGTAGGGTTGAATCTTCTGTGAAGTTGATCTTCAATCAGCTTCTGTCTTGAGATTCAGATTTTAATCTGAATCTTTCTTAGTAGCCTGGTTCAGCCACTGTTCTACTTAGATGGAGCTCTCTCTCTCCAACTTCTTCTAGATCATCTGTCGAAAATCTTCTGTATAATTACTTCTAACTATATTACTCAGAATCAGAATTCTTCAATGATTGATCATCTTCTGTTGAAGGATAAAGCCTTTATATAGTCTTCCTCCATGGTAACCGGCTGAACCGGTTTCTAACAACCTTCTGATAGCTCTGACAGTAGTAGTTGACCGGTTGGAAATGGCAGCTATCAAGTCATCCAGTCACTTCTTGAAGTCACTATCTCTGTCTGAAAGTTTCGAGACTGAACTTCATTATGTGTCGACACAATTAGACTAAGTGTCGGCACAAGTAGATTAAGTGTCGACACATGCCTTGGTGGTGTCGACACAACTTCTTTTGTTGTTGTAACAGCTTCTCGACACTGCTTATTCAGAATGTGTCGACACTTATTCTGTGTGTCGACACAAATACTTCTACTTTAACACTTAGTTGAATTCTGCCGTGTGTCGACACATGTACTTTTTTACTTTAACTTTGTTAAAGCTTTGTTGTGTGTCGACACAAGTCCTCTGTGTCGACACAGTTGATGTTGACAAATACTTTAGTGTGTCGACACAGCCTCCTGGTGTCGACACATTTGATGTCGACTAAGCTTCTCTGGGTGTCGACACTGACTCTAAGTGTCGACACAATTTATGTCAACAATTCTTCACGGTATGTCGACACTGCCTGTTTGTGTCGACACATTTCTTCTGGTGTCGACTCTGCCTTTCCTGGTGTCGACACAATTTACTCCAAGTGTCGACACAGCTTTTCTCTAGTGTCGACACAAGCCTTCATAAGTGTTGACACTGCTTCTCTAGGTGTCGACACATGGACTTAGAAATTTTTCTGCATTTCCTGCAATTACTTAAGCTGCACATATAATCTCAAAACACATCAAATACAGTTTGATGTATATCATTGAGTAGGGTGAGGCTTCTTCAAATCTGGTACACATTTTCCAATGTACCTAACAGAGTTGTACGAGGCACATCATATCAAGTACTCGATTCACCCGGGGAGCACAAAGATGTACCGTGATGTCAAGAAACTGTTTTGGTGGCCGGGTTTGAAGAAATATATGGCGCTCTACGTGGCGAAGTGCCAAACTTGCGCCTTGGTGAAGGCGGAGTGCCAAAAGTCGGGAGGATTTCTTAAGTCCTTGCCTATTCCGGAGTGGAAATTCGACGACATCTCTATGGACTTTGTGCACAGTTTGCCAAGGTCGCAAAAGGGTAACGATGCCATTTGGGTGGTCGTAGATCGGCTAACGAAGGTGTCGCATTTCATTCCGCATAGGAAGGATGATCCGGTGGAGAAGTTGGCAAAACTGTATGTGGATAATATTTTAAGGCTTCATGGTGTGCCCCGCAGCATCGTGAGTGACCGAGATGGGCGGTTCACGTCGAATGATTGGAGGCTACTGCAGCAAATGTTGGGAACAATGTTGAAATTCAGCACAGCCTTCCATCCGCAAACCGATGGGCAGGCCGAGAGGGTCAATAGAACCATGGAAGACATGCTCTGCATGTGTGTCTTGGACTTTGTAAAGCAATGGGAAGACCATCTTTATTTGGTGGAGTTTGCGTACAACAATAGCTACCAGGCGAGTATTCAAATGACACCCTTCGAGGCCCTATATGGTAGAAAATGTCGCACGTCGTTGTCTTGGTTAGAAACGGGTGAGTCAAAGTTGTACAAGCGCCAAGAGGTGGAGGATGCTACTTCGTTTGTGCGTACCATTCGGGAGAGGTTGCTTATCGCTCAGGACCGGCAAGCGAAGTACTATAATGCCGAGCACATGAACGTGGAGTTCGATGTGGGCGACTATGTGTACTTAAAGATCAAGCCGTTCAAGGGTGTCTCGAGGGTGCGGTGATTGAAAAAGCTAAGCCCGAGGTACCTTGGGTCGTTTGAGGTTTTGAAGCGGGTTGGTGAAGCAGCCTATCGGTTGAAGCTCTCAGTGGAGCTTAGTGGTTTACATGATGTATTCCATATTTCGGTGCTACGGAAGGCGGTGCAAGAGCTTTCGCAAGTGATCGCGGTTGATCAAGTGTCGGTGGATAGTGGGTTTATGACAAGAGTCAAGCCCGTGCAGATTGAGCACTCGGAGTTCAAGCGGCTACGCAATAAAGAGATCAGGATGGTCAAGGTCTGATGCGACAATTGCGGTCGATAGGAGCTCTCTTGGGAATGAGAGCAGACTATGCTTCACGACTATCCGGAGTTGTTCCGCTCAGGTACAATTTAATTTTGGTACTTGTCTTTCCTTTATATAATTTCGTGGACGAAATTCTTTTAAGAGGGGGAGAGTTATAACGCCCCGAAACTCAAAAGAGCGACGGGTGACGTTTTGGGCCAGATTTGGAATCTGGCAGGAGGCACATGGCCGGGGACACGGACGTGTCCCAGGGCGTGTCAGGCTGGAGTCGACGATTAGGTCGAGAGGTCGACGATTTTGGAGTCGACGATCGTCGAGCAGAGAACACGACCTGCGACTCCGGCGTGTCTCAGGGCGTGTCGAGCCCGTGTCGACGATCGGCCCGGGGAGTCGACGAATTTCGTTTGACGATGTGTCGAGACAAGGCACACAGCCTAGGACACGGGCGTGTCCATAGCCGTGTCAGTTAGTCGACGAATTTCGCTCGACGAAGTGTCGAGACAAGGCACACGACCTAAGACACGGGCGTGTCCAAGGCCGTGTCAGCGAGTCGACGAACATCACTCGACGAAGTGTCGAGACCGTGAACACGGCCTGGAGCCCAGGCGTGTTCGAGTGGACATGGGTTAGGATACGGGCGTGTCTAATACCCGTGTGAGTCTCGGGTTGTTTTCAGGCTGTGTCGATGGAGGCATACGGCCGACCACACGGCCGTGTTAGTTGGAACACGGGCGTGTCAGGTCGAACAGGGGCGTGTTGGATGCCCGTGTGTTGTTCCAGGCGCGTCGATGTTGACGGCGAATGGGGGACACGGGCGTGTGACAGGTCGTGCTCGCCCTAATTTTAATACTTCAGGCCTGAATCAAGGTCGTTTGTTTCTTTAATTTGGGATCCAACGGCTAGGGGTTGTTCCTGATGGGATATACTCGGGATTGGACCTTTGAAACCCTCATTTCTTTTTGGTGGTTCTCTTTCAAGTCAAGAGAGAGAGGAGAGCAAAGGAGGAAGAAGAAGAAGCTAGATCCGGCCATTGGAGGAGCTTTGAAGCTCCAAATCGCGAGCCGACTCCGGATCCACGGAGGCGAAGAGAGTGCGGTGCTTTTTATCCACTTACATTTTCATGGCGCCAAAGAGGAACGCTAGTGTAACGATTCTCTACTTGAGCATGTGAAGCTCTACTTCTTTGCATAGGAAGCCCGCTCTCGCGAGTTTGCGGTGAGTTGGAGGCGTTCCTTCAAGTAGATATGTAAAGTCCCCGTTGTGTAGAGTCTGTAAACGAGAACGGACATAGGCATGATGTGTGAAGCCTACCCGGACATGTTGGTCTGGATAAGTGATGTTGCATTGCATAAATGTCGGAGAAGACTCCAAGCGATTGTTTGTTTTTCGGGTTTTCTACGTGGTAGATTGCAACAGGGAGCCTTGGGGATTAACCCAAAGGTGCACCCAGAAAACTGGGCAGATGCGTGATCTTGCCAACTTGAACATAAATGGGTTATGTGAAATGTGTGTCGGAAACGGGACTCGGGAGAAGTTTGACCTGCGCATATGGTTTAAATTACCGTTGCGATGTGAGCACGGGTCAGATGGAACCGTACCCGTTCTATGTCGTTCGGTTAAAGAGACCTAATGCTACGTGGCACTTGTCGTTGGCATAGATGAGGGTCTTCGGTGGTCTATGGTTTAATTTACCATGACCCATGCCGGGAAGACAAATTGCTCATTGTTTGGCCGTCAAAAGGGATGGTGGTGAGTCGGCAGACTTAGACTGTGATCACTGAGAATGTGCCCTGAGAGCACGGGGTGTGTGGCCGTGTGAGCCTACGCCTATGATGAAATGTATAATTATACACTGCTTGATTATGCTAATAAGTGCAGGGAAGGAGCATCGTCGCCCCGAGTTAGGGGCGGGATCGTTATAATTTGGTCAGCATTGCTGACCGTTGCTTTTATTGGCCACCGTGCGGTGGTTTGTTGCTTGCAGGTGCTGCTGGACCAAGCGGTCAATAGCGGGTTAAAGCCCAAATTGCGAAACCGGCCCTCGAAGGCCTAATTGAAGTGTTTACTGCTTTTATTCATGTATGACCGGCCTGCGTGCCGTGATTTGCAAATCATGTAATATTAAGTAAACAATTTTGTAAGGCCTTAAGGCCAGTACTTGTGTATGTACTACATTCCTATTTCGTAATTTTAGTGGACATTCGTACACTTTGTGCTGGGTTCTTAATTGCAACTTATAAATTGCTTCCGCTAGAATTCTCTGTGTAGGACATTGGATTAGTTGGATGGTTTCCATGAGTAACCACCCGGTCTGTCTGTGGTATATGGCGTCGGGCCCTAGCCGGACCTACTGCTATATGCTATGCGACGGATATGGGGTGTTACATGTGGTAGCCCAGCTGCATGATGAGCTCTCTATTGCACCATGTGGTTAGCAGTGTGAAATTGACTGAAAACCCGGGTGAGTGAAAAATTTCACTGCGCACGACCACTGGTCGTGCGCACTACTTATCATCACACAACCACTGGTCATGCGTCGGCCTAGTTTATTTAAATTTCAGTCGAACGTCCACTGTGCGTGCGCCCTAATCTCTCGCTTGATCTGTTGCGTGTGCGTTGTCGTCGCTCCTCCCATTCTGATTCCTCTCCGGTGATCCGGCCCTCTCTCCTCTGGTAGGCTCCTGCATTCTCAAATCTCTCTTACTGCTTGTGTTGTAAAGGAGCCTAGATGCCGCCATGTAGTAAATGCCTACCAACGCTCTGGTCGTGCTTCAGCAACCCCTGCTCAGATCTTGGGGAGACTGTGTGTAACAACCACATCCGTTCATATGATATATTCTAGAAGGTCCGGCCGGGGCCCCACAGGATATATCACAAAATAGTCGGTGAAGATACAGGATGATACCAGAGTCGCGCATCGCACCTAACACAAAGCATTCTAGAGGAAGCCTAGACTACAACTTGAACTCCTCATGAATGTCCAAATATAAAACTCCACATTTTATAAACTATAGGAATGTCTTACACAAGTCAAAAGAGTTGGCCTTATGGCCTTACATGGCTTTCAAACAGTGGCCTAAACAACTTGGCGCGCAGGCCGGCCACAATAAAAGAAACCACACAATATAAGCTATAGCCTTCGAGGGCTAACAACAGTAGTAGCAACACCAGCAGGAACATCAACCTCTATGCGTCCCGCTCGGCTCTCCAGCACCTGTAAAGGGACAATCCACCCACCGGTGGCAACAAAAGCAACGGTCAGCATTTAGCTGACCAAATTATAACGACCCTACCCCTTCTCTCGGGGCAGTTGTATTCTTCCCTGCAGGCATATCATATCACAAGTATGGCAATATATCATCAAAATGTGCTTTCACGCACACAAGCCATCACAACCGTTCGCCACCTGGCCCAACGGTCCGTGCACTCAGGGCACATTCTTGGTGTTCTGGCAAAGCTCTTGCCCACCACCATATCAGGGTTACAACCCAACGGTAACTCTCTTGAGCATTTACTACATGGCGTGCAGCTGGAGTTTTATAGTCTTAGTGAACCGGGATGGCCCGTAGCCCCCCTTTGTATCACGGCGCGCAGGCCTAAGACTCTTGCTATGCGCTCCAACAGACCGCACTTTCTGGTCTCATGTCGGACGGACATAACGCAGGTCGGATCCTCCACCCCCCGTTGCTCAAATCGTCTTGCCTTCTCTGAGTACAACGTACTCATGGCTATATCAAAGGCGCGGGTAGGTCTCACCGATCCTGTTCTAGCATTCAAGCTTGGGCATAATTCTTACACCCATTCTCTCACAGCAACAGCGGGTCTTTCCTGGGCACACCAGTACTTCCTGTTATTCTCTTCACAGGTGGACACCGCCAATTACAAATGTCAGGGGTCTTTCCTGGCTACCATGCCAGTACTTCCTGTTACTCTCTTCACAGGTAGACACCCTACGACATCAAGCATTACAAAGGTTCTTTCCTGGTCCCACCAGTACTTCCTGTGCCTCATTCACAGGTTGGACCCAAAAACATCACATGGCTATTTTTCCTGGGCTACCACTCCAGTACTTCCTGCTACTCCTTTTCGCAGGTATAACCCGTATACTCCTTACACTACACGTTATCACGGAGTCTTCTCCGGTTCGTATGCAACATCACCAATCCAGACCAACCTGTCCAGATGGGCTTCACACAGCATGCCTATTCCGTACTCCATTTCCCGATCTATATGCTAACAAAAGGGGATTTCAAGCATCCACCCAAAGATTCCCAAAATCAACCACCTCTTGGTGGGGGAAATCACAAAATATGCCAAAAGGAAGCCTTCACATGGCTAGGAAGAAAAGTCGTTACCCTTGACGACCGCTTCGGTGCCATGAACTCAAAGCTAGCTTGCAAGACTCGCAAGATCGTTTCCTCCGCAACGCCGGCTTCGGAACTCTTGTCGGTAAACCGCAGCACCACCAGCAGCAGCCCCCTTTCCCTCTTCCTCCTCCTTTCTCTCTCTCTTTCTCTCTTATGAAGAAAGATAAAGGCTAAGAAAATGAGAATACTTCTCTGATTTCGGCCTTTAAGAAAAAGAGGAAGACGCTTCAGCCCTTGGATCCCAACTGAAAGAATGGACGGCCACGATTCTGCCAAAAACACTGATTTTGACCCGACACGGCCTCTGACACGGCCGTGTGCCAGGCCGTGTGCCTCAAGCAGTGGTCAACCGACTTATCCAAACCAGTGACACGCCCATGGGACACGCCCGTGTCATGGGCTGTGTCACCAACACGCCTTCAGACACGCCTGTGTCTGTGGCCGTGTGCCTGAGTGAAAAAAATCCCAAAACATCCCGAGACTTCACACGGCCTGTGACACGCCCGTGTCCCAGGCCATGTGCCCAGACACGGTACATAGACACGCCCTGTCGAAATCCTTCGGCGGGCTGAGTTTGTCGACCTGATTTGACACGCCCTGTGACACGCCCGTGTCACGGGCCGTGTTCAATCTCTCGACACTCAACACTTACGTCTCGACACTCGACGATCGTCGAGTAACAATCGTCGAGCATACGACACGGCCTTGGACACGCCCGTGTCCTGGGCCGTGTGCCCCCTCTCCACACATCGTCGAGAGAAAATCGTCGAGCCAAAGGCCGATCGTCGACACAACCTCTACACGCCCTGCGACACGCCTGTGTCACAGGCCGTGTCAGCTGACACGCCCTGGGACACGCCCGTGTCCCAGGCCGTGTCACCCAAAAAATTCCTGTTTCCGAAATGTGGGTTGTTACAATCCTCCCCTCCTACAAGAAATTTCGTCGTCGAAATTCAGATACAGGAAAGGCAACAGAAATCAACAAGAAAAATGTGACAACATATAAAATTTTATGTTACAACATTCTTGCTACAGATTACAAAAACAGCTCAGGAAACTCTTCTCGCATGGTTTGCTCTCGCTCCCATGTCAGTTCTTCACAACCGCAGTTGTCCCATCGGACTTTCACCATACCGACCGTCTTATTCCGCAACTGTTTCTCGGCTCGATCTTCGATCTGAATGGGTCTCACTCTCGTTGTTAGCCCATACTCCACCGGCACACTATCATCCGCGATCACTTGAGCTGGATCTTTCACGGCCTTCCGAAGCACCGAGATGTGAAAGACATCATGTAACCCACGCAAGTCCGCCGACAGAGCTAGCCGATAAGCCGCTTCGCCCACTCGCTCAACCACTTCAAAAGGACCCAAATATCTTGGACTCAACTTTTTCAATCGTCGAATCCTGGAGACACCTTTGAATGGCTTGATCTTCAAGTAGACCCAATCGCCAACCGCAAATTCTACGTTCCAGTGCTTGGCGTTGTAGTACTTCGCTTGTCGATCTTGAGCAATAAGCAATCGCTCTCGAATAGTCCGTATGGTTGAGTTTGCTTCATTAACCTCATTTGGTTTAAACACCCGAGCTTCGCCCGCTTCTACCCAAGCCAAGGGAGTACGACACTTCTTTCCATATAGAGCTTCATATGGTGTCATCCCAATGCTCGCCTGGTAGCTGTTATTATATGCAAACTCTACCATATAGAGATGATCTTCCCATCTCTTGCCGAAGTCAAGGGCGCACATTCGGAGCATGTCCTCCATTGTTCGGTTGGTACGTTCAGTTTGGCCATCTGTTTGGGGATGAAAGGCCGTACTGAAAGTCAACTTCATGCCCAACAGTCGGTGAACTAGCCTCCAATCATTTAACGTGAATCGCCCATCTCGATCACTTACGATGCTCCGAGGAACACTGTGAAGCCGCACAATTTGGTCAACATATAACTTTGCCAAACTTTCAAATGAATCATCCCGCCTGTTTGGGAGAAAATGTGCCACTTTTGTTAGCCGGTCAATAATCACCCAAATGGAATCATTTCCTCGCTCCGATCTTGGCAACCCATGCACAAAATCCATGGAAATATCATCAAATTTCCACTCTGGGATCGGTAGTGATTTCAAATAACCGCCCGTCTTTTGGCACTCCGCCCTCACCATCGCACATGTTTGGCATTTAGAGACATAAAGGGCAACATCTTTCTTGAGCCCTGGCCACCAGAAAAGCTTCTTCATATCGTTGAACATCTTTGTGCTCCCGGGGTGAATTGAATATTTTGTATAATGCGCTTCATACAGCAGTTCTTCCCTCAATTTCCCCACATTCGGGACGCACAAACGGCCCTCTTTTCGCAAAAGACCGTCATTCCAGGTGAATTTGCCTTCTGGCCCTTCATGCACATAGCGCAAGAGATCTTCATCCAACTCCATTGCCCGTCGAACTCGGTCTGCAAGGTCACATTGCACCTCAGTCCAGTTCAAACATGCAATGGCAGTGGAATTCTTGTCAACACAATAGATCTCCAATGCTTCCAGTTCCTGGAAAAGACGTTCATCATGCCTTTGTAACCAATTTGCTCTAGCCGGAACCTGCCGACTCAAGGCATCCGCGACAATATTCCCCTTCCCGGGCGTATAGTGAATCTCAAAAGTGTAGTCCCCAAGGAACTCCAACCACCTTCGTTGTCGCATGTTCAAGTCTTTCTGCTCCAAAAGATACTTTAGGCTCTTATGATCGGTATAGATCTCCACCTTCACTCCATAAAGGTAGTGTCGCCACAACTTGAGTGCAAAAATCACCGCCGCTAATTCCAAATCATGGACGGGATAGTTTCACTCGTGCACCTTTAGCTGGCGTGAGTCATAAGCAATCACCTTTCCATTCTGCAGAAGAACGCATCCTAAGCCGCTCCCTGAGGCATCACTATAAATCACAAATCCATCGGTTCCACATGGCGAAGACAACACCGGAGCCGTGGTCAACCGAACCTTCAGCTCTTCAAAAGCTCGTGCGCAATATGGCGTCCAAACGAACTTCTGATCTTTTCGCGTCAGTGTGGTTAGAGGCAAAGCGATCCGCAAGAAGTTCTCCACAAATCGTCTATAGTAGCCCGCAAGTCCAAGAAAACTCCTGACCTCGGCCATGGAAGACAACATTGGTCACTCTTGTATGGCTCTTATCTTCGCTGGATCCACTGCAATGCCCGCTCCACTCACCACATGGCCTAAAAATGCCACTGACGATAGCCAAAACTCGCACTTCGAGAACTTGGCATATAGCTGATTTTGCCTCAACGTGTTCAACACCAACCGCAAGTGAATCTCATGCTCGGCTTTGGACTTCGAGTACACCAGGATGTCATCAATGAACACTGTCACAAATAGATCCAGGTACTCACGAAAAATACGGTGCATCAGATCCATAAACACCGAGGGCGCATTGCACAATCCAAAGGGCATGACTGTGAACTCATAGTGCCCATAACGCGTTCCAAATGCGGTTTTGGGAATGTCACCTTCCCGAATTCTTAACTGGTAATAACCAGACTTCAGGTCCAACTTCGAATAGACGGTCGAGCCCACCAGCTGATCGAATAACTCATCAATCCGAGGTATAGGATACTTATTCTTCTCGGTCAGCTTATTCAGTTCACGATAATCGATACACAATCGCAACCCACCATCTTTCTTTTTTACAAAAAGCACAGGCGCACTCCAAGGTGACATACTTGGGCGGATATAACCTTGTTCTAGCATTTCTTGTAGTTGAACCTTCAACTCAGCCATCTCTTTAGGCGCAACGCGATATGGCGAGCGGGCCACATGTTTCGCACCTAGCACCAACTCGATCGTGAAGTCAATCTCTCGCTGGGGTGGTAGCCCAGGGAGATCCGCGGGAAACACATCTGTAAATTCTGCCACAATCGGAACCTCACACAAAGTGGCCTTAGGCTCAACAGCCTGAATTAGTGCAAAGTAACACTCCGCACCCTTCCGAACAGCTTTGACTACCTGGAGTGCAGACATCAACGTCCCGCCTACTCCTCGCATACCCGCGAACTTGGTCTCCTATTCGGTATTCTGGCCCAACGTGATTTCTTTGGACTGGCAATCAATCATAGCATGCTGCTTCGCAAGCCAATCCATCCCAAAAATCACATCGAATTCCGATATTGGCAAAACAAATGCAGTTAAACGAAAATCCCGACTGCCACATCGCAAGCTTGATCCACAAGCATCCAATAGCCATTCGGCAACACCACTCTGACGCTATCTGTCTTTGCACGACTGGGTATCCCAAGCCGCGTAAGAAACTCACTAGATAGAAAAGAATGCGATGCACATGTATCAAACAGTGCTCGCGCCAGCGTGTCCCGAATCATCACAAAGCCTATGACAAACATGTCACACACACAAACCGCAAACATAGGGGTACTAAGTAAAGCATACAAACAATAGCATATGCAAAACTAAACTCATACCTGTGACAACGTCACTCTGCTTGATGGCCTCTTGCAGGCCAAGATTGTAGACCCGGGGTTGCGCCTGCGAGGCAGAGGAATCCACCACCGCCTTTCCTTTTTCCGCATAAGATGCTCCCGCCTTCTTTTCACTCTTTGGCGGCATCCGACAATCTCGCGCAATATGCCCCATCCGGCCACAATTGAAGCAGATACGAGTGTCTGGCTTGGAGGTCGCCCCTGATGTTGCTCCTGTTGCACCTGATGAAGGAGCTTGTCCACTAGGCTTGGACTTCTTGCCCCATCTCTTCTTATAAAATGGTTTTCCCGATCGGGGCGCCTTCCACTCCGGTTGCGTCACAGCCAAAGCTCTCTTCCCTTGTACCCTTTTCATATCTTTTTTCAACGCGGTCGCAGTGTCAACCAACGCTTGGAAACCTTGGTTCAAAGAACTTGACACAAGGAACCTCAGCTCGTCCCTCAGTCCTTCATAGAACCGATTAGTCTTCCTCTGCTCATCAGCAAAAATAGAACCCGCATACCATCCCAAGCGAGTAAATTCATGCAAGTATGCGTCAACACTGCCATCACCTTGGGTCAACCGTTGGAATTCATTTTCCATGGCTATCCGTTGAGCCACAGGAAGGTGCTTCGCTAGAAAGAGCCGGGAGAATTCTTCCATCGATACTTGGGTTAACGGACGACCCGCCAAGTGATGCAACTCCATCTCATCCCACCATAATCAAGCTTCCCCTTCAAGCAAGAAGGTAACTAAGGTAACTTTCTGATGCTCCGCCATTCCTATCGCCGTCATCACTCGCTTGACGCGCGATAGCCAATCCTCAGCCTTTGTCGGGGTTCCCGCTCTCGAAAACGTAGGCGGATGGAAATTCATAAACCGCGTTAGCTGATTCTCAGCCGCTCGAGGAGCCACATCCACGACAGGTTCAAGCCTTGCCGCCACCTATTCTGGCCTCACAGCCACTTGTTCCTGCCTAAGTGGCTGGCCTTGGATCATGGTAAATAAGGCCTCCGCAACTAAACGCACATGTTCCGCAGATGGTGGAGGTGTAGGCACCGCGGCTGGTGTCGTACTTTCATCAGAACGCTGGGACTCAGACGGCCCAGCCCCACTTCGTGTCACCTAAAGGTGGACAAGATACACACATTAGCGGTCGTACCCAAGCAATCAACACAAAAATCAGAACACACTGGTTCCTCAAACACATCAAGTTTGCATTCCTATCATGAACACTCAGGAGTTCATTCGTAGACTTTGGTGTGCACAAACACGTGCGCGCCACCCCACAAAAGAAGTCGGCCACGACTTTGAGAGGGAAAGACCAAGACAACCGATACCAAAAATGTAACAACCCAATCCGTTCATATGATATATTCTAGAAGGTCCAACCGGGGCCCCACAGGATATATCACAAAACAGTCGGTGAAGATACAAGATGATACCAGAGTCGCGCATCGCACCTAACACAAAGCATTCTAGCGGAAGCCTAGACTACAACTTGAACTCCTCATGAATGTCCAAATATAAAACTCCACATTTTATAAACTATAGGAATGTCTTACACAAGTCAAAAGAGTTGGCCTTATGGCCTTACATGGCTTTCAAACAGTGGCCTAAACAACTTGGCGCGCAGGCCGGCCACAATAAAAGAAACCACACAATATAAGCTATAGCCTTCGAGGGCTAACAACAGTAGCAGCAACACCAGCAGGAGCATCAACCTCTATGCGTCCCGCTCGGCTCTCCAGCACCTGTAAAGGGACAATCCACCCACCGGTGGCAACAAAAGCAACGGTCAGCGTTCAGCTGACCAAATTATAACGACCCTACCCCTTTTCTCGGGGCAGCGGTATTCTTCCCTGTAGGCATATCATATCACAAGTATGGCAATATATCATCAAAATGTGCTTTCACGCACACAAGCCATCACAACCGTTCGCCACCCGGCCCAATGGTCCGTGCACTCAGGGCACATTCTTGGTGTTCTGGCAAAGCTCTTGCCCACCACTATATCAGGGTTACAACCCAACGGTAACTCTCTTGAGCATTTACTCCATGGCGTGCAGCCGGAGTTTTATAGTCTTAGTGAATCGGGATGTCCCATAGCCCCCCTTTGTATCACGGCGCGCAGGCCTAAGACTCTTGCTATGCGCTCCAACAGACCGCACTTTCCGGTCTCACGTCGGACGGACATAACGCAGGTCGGATCCTCCACCCCCCGTTGCTCAAATTGCTTTGCCTTCTCCGAGTACAACGTACTCATGGCTATATCAAAAGTGCGGGTAGGTCTCACCGATCCTGTTCTGGCATTCAAGCATGGGCATAATTCTTACACCCATTCTCTCACAGCAACAGCGGGTCTTTCCTGGGCACACCAGTACTTCCTGTTATTCTCTTCACAGGTGGACACCGCAAATTACAAATGTCAGGGGTCTTTCCTGGCTACCATGTCAGTACTTCCTGTTACTCTCTTCATAGGTGAACACCCTACGACATCAAGCATCACAAAGGGTCTTTCCTGGTCCCACCAGTACTTCCTGTGCCTCATTCACAGGTTGGACCCAAAAACATCACATGCTATTTTTCCTGGGCTACCACTCCAGTACTTCCTGCTACTCCTTTTCGCAGGTACAACTCGTAGACTCCTTATACTACACGTTATCACGGAGTCTTCTCCGGTTCGTATGCAACATCACCAATCCAGAACAACCTGTCCAGATGGGCTTTACACAGCATGCCTATTCCGTACTCCATTTCCGGATCTATATGCTAACAAAAGGGGATTTCAAGCATCCACCCAAAGATTCCCAAAATCAACCACCTCTTGGTGGGGGAAATCACAAAATATGCCAAAAGGAAGCATTCACATGGATTGGAAGAAAAGTCGTTTCCCTTGACGACCGCTTCGGTGCCATGAACTCAAAGATAGCTTGCAAGACTCGCAAGATCGTTTCCTCCGCAACGCCGGCTTCGGAACTCTTGTCGGTAAACCGCAGCACCACCAGCAGCAGCCCCCTTTACCTCTTCCTCCTCCTTTCTCTCTCTCTTTCTCTCTTATGAAGAAAGATAAAGGCTAAGAAAATGAGAATACTTCTCTGATTTCGGCCTTTAAAAAAAGAGGAAGAAGCTTCAGCCCTTGGATTCCAGCTGAAAGAATGGACGGCCACGATTATGCCAAAAACACTGATTTTGACCCGACACGGCCTCTGACACGGCCGTGTGCCAGGCCGTGTGCCTCAAGCGGTGGTCAACCGACTTATCCAAACCAGTGACACGCCCATGGGACACGCCCGTGTCATGGGCCGTGTCACCAATACGCCTTCAGACACGCCCGTGTCTGTGGCCGTGTGCCTGGGTGAAAAAAATCCCAAAACATCCCGAGACTTCACACGGCCTGTGACACGCCCGTGTCCCAGGCCGTATGCCCAGACACGGCACATAGACACGCCCTGTCGAAATCCTTTGGCGGGCTGAGTTCGTCGACCTGATTTGACACGCCCTGTGACACGCCCGTGTCACAGGCCGTGTTCAATCTCTCGACACTCAACACTTACGTCTCGACACTCGATGATCGTCGAGTAACAATCGTCTAGCATACGACATGGACTTGGACACGCCTGTGTCCTGGGCCGTGTGCCCCCTCTCCACACATCATCGAGAGAAAAATCGTCGAGACAAAGGCCGATCGTCGACATAACCTCGACACGACCTGCGACACGCCCGTGTCGCAGGCCGTGTCAGCTGACACGCCATGGGACACGCCCGTGTCCCAGGCCGTGTCACCCAAAAATTTCCTGTTTCCGAAATGTGGGCTGTTACACTGGGAACCTTCTCGAAGGCAGAGCATACTCAACACTACAATTCCTTGAAGGACAAGCCATTCCTCTCTCAGCGGCTTGTTGACTGGAACGAGCTGCGTTCAATTGGGGATGATGGTGCGTTGGCAGATGTCGTGCTCATCCTCTACTCCTTCGATTTTTGGAGCAAGTTGTTCGAGTGTGACGAGCTTGGTACCGGGAACTGACGTTGGAGTTCCTTTCCACATTCACTTGGGAGATTACGGCGAACAACCGCTATTTGCCCACTTGTTCCTTCCGGATGATGGGAAACGTCCTCACTGTCACATTGCCGGAGCTTTCCATTCATACAGGCATCTATACCGCGGCGGAGGCATCCCAGATTAACTTCCCCAAGTTATGCTATGAATTTCCGGATGGTGTGACTCCGCGTGCCGCTTGGCATTCTCTGACCGGAGGGAACGAGGAGTACTTCGCCCGCGGTGCCAAAACGACGAAGATTGTCTCCCCCGCTCTAAGGTTTATGCAGCATTTGCTTAGTCACTCACTCACCGCAAGGGCCCTGAGAAAGAATGTGGTGGGGTGGCAGGATTTGATTTCCCTATTTCGTATGCAGCAGCAGAACCCCATCCATCTGGGGTACATGCTGGCATATTTCTTCCACCACGAAGCCACTTATGACCTCGCAGGCGCGATCGAGGTGCTTACTACATTACTCGCATCGCTAAAAGTTTGGGAGTTTGGAGCCAGCTACCTCTGATGGTGCAGGTCACTGCCCCTTCCATGATCTCCAGTGCCAACCTGGAGAGTTGTCATTTGCTGCGGGTGGTTGGGAGAAAAGTTAGCCAAAAGTTTTTTGTCAGCATGCCTGGTGATGCGCCTGAGGGTAGAGTTGAGGAGGAAGATGAAGGAGAGCCTGGTGAATCTTTCGCTATGGGTAGGCGGAGTGCAGGAGTGCCACTACATCAGAGTCAACAGCAACTGAGGCCTCCAGTAGAGCATGAGGGGCAATCTAGCTGCCAGTTCAGCCTAGCTCAGGAGCGGGGTGTCCCATATTTGTCTTAGCGCCATGCTGATCTGGAAGCTTCACAATTTTGGATACATGACTTTATTTATCAGCAAGCGGTGAGAGGCGGGTTGTACATTCAACCACCACTTACTTGTGTCGCTCCATTGGCGCCTGCTCCTCGTCCGTCTCCCATCGAGATTCATGACAGCAATAGTGAGGAGGAGTGAGTATAGTTCACCACGGAGCTAGTCTACCGCGCCTTCTGTTCTTATTTTCCATGCTTTATTAAATTGGAGTAATTTTTGTATTTTTTTTAGCAGGGTTAGACATGAGACAATTATATTTTTGTGTCGGTGCCCATCTGGGTGTCGAATGATTTTTTTATATATATATATACTATATGATCTGTTAATACAGGTGTTTGGTCCACCTTCAGGATGGTTTGGGAGACAACCCATGTTGGACCATTTGGTCTTGTGCTGTGTTTTGAGCTTTTTTCTATTTATATATATATGTATGTTCCATACTTTGTTTTGCGTATGTGTTTAAATCGCAGGTGCATGAATTTTTGAGGTGCGGCAACTTGGCCTCACTTGGACATCTCGTCGCACGACCGGTATGCTCAATTTTGAGCATAGGTACTTCTTACCCTAGCTCTTTTTCACATTTGGAATGCTTATTTTTACTAGTTGTCGAATTTAAGTCTGGGTGGGAGAACATGCATGTGGTCACTACACAGCACATTTTGTTGCATACCAGTCTGTTGTTTATTTAATTCATAATCTCTGTAGCACACACTGAATCACCCACAAGAGTGCACTATTATCCACGCGCGCAGCTCTAGTCAAATGTATTGTTTCTGTGTAAACTTTAAAATAGTGGTGTTGGCTTAGGATTTCAGGATAGAGTAGTTCGAAACTCATGCAGTGCTCCTAATCGAGTACTCATGGTTTGTGTAGAAATAGTATAGATTTAATTTTTCTTTATGCTCGTAGATTTATATTTTTTTGTAGATGTAAATATTGTTTTTACTACTCAAAAATATGAATCTGGAGTAATCGAACGATAATGTAGGAATGTGTGTAGCCGCCACTAGACTCGTATTGCTCGAGTCGGGAGGAAGGATCATCTTTCTCGGTGGCTAAGAACTTGCCCTAAGCTACTCTTAAAGCATTGGTGTCTGGTTAGTCAAGAGTGAGCATGACGTAGGCCATCATTTTTGCTAGTTTGAGCCTTGTTTAACATTTCATACCCGTTAACCGTTGTATGCCAAATTTGTGCCTACCCCTTCTTTGATTCAGCTCCACTCACATTCACCAAAGCCTGAAGCTAAACCCACCATCGCAATTAAATGCTTGAGCTTATTTGAATTTAATATTTTGATGATGTTGTCATATGTGGAAATCGTGTAATGTGGTGATGAATTCGTAAAATTTTTGCTTGCTAAGTTGGGGGATTGCAAACTAAGAAAAGAAAAAGAAGAAAAGCGAAAAACAAAAATCTGAAAGAATTGCTATGAGAATTATATCCACATCCTATTTATTGATTTTGGTCGGTTAGGACGTGTACACCCCCGGTTTTCAAGCTAAGTCTGGGGGTGTGTCACACGTACATTTCTAAGTGGCTGTATTGGTTTAGGTTTTTGTTCGCTCGCTTTGGTTGCGTGTAGCCTTCATGTTTATCATTGACTATCAAACCTTGGCCTATGCCCCATTCTCTCCTACAAGTCCTAATGATTCACGCTTGAGTCTAACACGCGCCGTGGAGAGAGTGTGAACGTGCAAGCGTATGGTCCCCGACATTGATGGATATCTTTGGAGGTTATCACGAGCTCCGATATTTGGCAATGCTCACCTTAGTGGCTTACCTAATTTCTTCGTATACATGACCGCAAGATTCTCCAGAATTCTAATTTTGATTAAATACAATATTTATTTACGCCTGTCGAATAGTTAAAACTATGTAGTATAATTAAAAAGTTTTTCTATTATATATTCTATGCCCATGATGTATTTGATTTCTCGTCTTACTTTTTTTTGAAATTTCTGAGCTAGCAAGCTATTTTCTAGTCCACTGAGTGATGATTTTCTCGGGACATGCAAATGGGTAAGTCTGTGGTGTTGAAACCGAAATTCGGTCTCCTGTGAAGCTTGCCCTTGGGGAAAGGGGTGGTCTCACGCCTACTTCACTCCTGCAAGAAAAACAACAAAACAAGGAGAAACAGACCCAAGGGCTCGGCAGGGAGGACCCACCACAAACCCGGAAGATCTCAGAGCGCTTCCCCTCCTTAGCCTGAGGCCGAGCTAAGGTACCCTCAGAAAGCACTTGGAGATTTTGGGGAGAAGAGCACAGGAAGAACCTGCTTTCTGGGGTACCCCTTGGGTCCTATTTATTGCTTTTGAAATCTGGACTGCCTATAACCAAAATAACTGACCTGAAATTACCAGAAAACCCTCGGCTGGGTCTGCCAACAGCCAAACTCCGCTGTTTTGAAGGGCTATGGGCAGACCAGCAGGGGTAAAACAGTAAAAAGTACCTCTGACACCCAGGAGAGCTGGGATCTCTGTCCACCTCGGCATGTACTGCTCGCCTACCGCTGTCGAGCTCCACTGTGAGGACGCGAGCTGTGGCTTGCCTGGCGAACGCCGAGCTCTGTGGTCACCGATCGTCGATCTCTAGTCGACGTTTGCCGAACTCAGCCTCGCCCCTGCCGCTGTCGAGCTCGCCTGCCGCTCTTAGCCTGATCTGCTCGCCCCCTGGTGGTCTTGCTCGCCGGACACGAGGTTGTACACAATCCCCACTCTTTTCAAGCTTGTAAAAAAGCTCGGAAAGAAACATCCAACCCGAAGTGTGCGGCGAGCCCTGGCTGGCGCGTTGGAGGGAATCTTCTGGTGGGGGCCACCTGCGGCTATATATATGCACCTGCTCTGCTGTCTGGCTCTTGCCATTCCTCCTGTTGCCTTGCCAAGATGCCCCTCCCAAAGGAGATTCAAGAGCGCATAGACCGAGCCCGTCAGGCTTCCGCGGATCGCATTGCCGCGCTGACGGCGGTCCCCGCGAAAGTTCCCCAAATTGATTCTGCCGAGCCGAGCTCCAAGAGGACAAAGCCATTCCCCGAGGCGGCCGAGCCCATTTTCCACGACCTGAGGACCACCCTGGCTCGCGAGACTGGCTCTTCTACTCGAACTATTCTAGAGAAGGATAGGGAGGTCGTCGTAGTCGGCGACGATCAGGACGGCCAACCAGATGGCGAGGGCACCGCGCCGCGGGTCCCCACGCCGCGAGGCGAGGTCACGCTTGCCACTTCGCGATTCTCGACACCGGACAGCCATCCCCGGGATCCGCCGCCCCTCTTCGGGATCCTGTCTGTGAGCTCGCAGAGGCCAGCTTCACCACAGGGCTCCCCTCCCCGGCAAATTGACGCGGCCGCCGGGGGAGGTCTGGGGTCCATTCCCATCCCGGGCTTCGAGCTCATCTCGCCGGGGCTCGCGGCCCAGGTCGCTGGAAGGACCTGAGGTTCATCCCTCCATGCATCTCCTTTGAGCCGCCGAGCTCTTCAGGCCAGCCTCGCTCAACCCTGTGCTTCATAAGTTTTTGCTCTGCTGACATCTGCCTTTACAGCTCTTCCCAGTCAATCGGCTGCCGAGGAGTCCTCGCGGGCAGCCCACCACTCTCCCCTCCCGTCTTCGAGCTCGCTGGACTCTTATATGGGTCCGGAGGTGGATCAAGGCGAGCTGTCGAGGAGGGAGGTCAAGCTCCTCAAGAAGCTGGTGTGCGGACTGCGTGAGGTGCAGGGGGGCAACGAGACGCTGCAGCGCGACTACGCGCGTCTTGCTGAGGAGGTGCGCCTCGGTCGAGCTGGCGAGTTGATGTCCCCCTCCCGACTCCTGGATGAGATAAACGATAGTCTCTTGGTTTAGCAAAGGAATTCTGGAAGGATCCGCGAGATACTCCGCGCGCGGCAGCCTGGGGGGCGGGTGTCGCGAGGCTGGGGTAGGTAAGTCTGCGGGCTCCTCTGCCGAGCCGACCGGCGCTCGCATCCCGGTGCCCTCCCTGCTCGCGCGCCCCATTTTCTGTTCTGAACTTTCCACTTCTGTGATGAATAATTCTTAGAACATTCTTAATTATGTTACTTAAATAAAAAGTTGTAATGTTTGACTTAGCCTTGGTTGGGATGTGTCAGAAGTCAGCGAGCTGGGGTGGCGAGCTGGGGTGGCGAGCTGGGGCGGCGAGCTGCGCCGATGTGACAGCCTGCCTCAGATTTCTTTTCCTATAAATAGCCCCCCCCCCCCTCCCCTCACCTACCCCCGTACTGCCTTTATTGTTTTGCTTTCCTTTCTTTGCTTTCTCCTTTCCCTGCCCGCGTCGTGCTTTTCCTCTGCGATCATGGGCAAGACCAACCCGGACGCCGACGGCCACTCCAAATGCGCGCAACACTTCGCAGACTATTGCTTCTTCGACGGCCACACCAGCGAGGAGGAGCTCGCGGAATTCAAGGCCGTGTATGTGCCGCCGGGCTTTGAGGCACACAGGTCGGGGCCGGGCGAGGCCATCAACACGTTCAACGAGAACGAGCTCGCCTTCCCCATCTCGCACTTCGAGGTGGGGCTGCGACTTCCCTTATGGCCGGAGATCCAGCAGATCCTGAAGTACTATGGGGCCGTCCCCGTGCAGCTGAACTCCAACGCCATCGCAATGATGGTGGCGTTCGCGAGCTACCTCCGGCGGGAGAGGATCGAGTTCAACCTGACGGTGTTCAGGAAGCTCTTCTCCTACAAGGCGACGACGGGTGGGGTCGCCTACTTCGGCGGCTCCTTGATCAAAGTTCGCGAGATCGCGAACAAGCACCACACCTGGATGACCAATATCGCCTTCTTCAAGGGTGATCTCGGCAACATCCCCTACTCGCTGCAACAAAAAGGCGAGGAGGTGTGCCGCCAGCCGGCCGTGTCCGGCAATGACGTCGAGCTCCACAAATTCTTCCTCCACAAAGATTTCGAGGTCGCCTTCCTGCGGAGGGGCCTCGACGCGCTCCCCCCGGTTCTGCCCGGCGAAGGTATGCTCTCCTCATCTTACTGAGCTCGCCTTCTCGCCGAACTCGGCACATCATCATATCTGAATTCCTAACCTTTCCAAGTATTTTCCTGCAGGGGAGCGAATAATCCCCGCGAACCTGCCGTTCGCGGACCCGGGGCTCGATACTGACCCTCTTGCTCACGAGAGGGCGGCGGCTCTGGCATGCCGAGATGAGGCGGCCCTCTCGCAGCCCTCTTCCAGAAAGAGGCGATCTGAGGATGCGGGGTCGAACCCGCCATCCGTCCACCGTCAGATGAAAAAGATGCGGAGAGCCCTGCTGGCTCCGCGGGGGCAACAACAACAACATCAGTCCAGCCCCAAGTACATCAGCTCGTCAGAGACTCCTCCTGACGGGTCACAGGAGAGCCCGCTGAAGGAGACGACCAGCAAGGGCCGAAAGGGTGGCAAGGGCCCTTCTTCCTCGGCTGTGATCTCCCCTCCTCATTCGGCGAAGAGGGCTGCCCGCGAGTGCGCGCCGCCGAAGCAGCACCCCCTCTTCAACTTCGGCGCGTGCTGGAAGGATTCCGTGGGCGAGCCCATGCTGCAGTGGGATGAGCTCGCTCATTGAGTCTCCGTCTCCACTCTGCACCTGTCCTGGCACGACCGCGAGCCCGCCACCGATCACGCCTACGCCCTCGGCTTCGGCCTTTATGTCCGGGAGGATGCCGAGGCCTACAAGAGGACTACCCTCCGGCAGCTCGGCCATGAGGGTCTGCAGTCCCACCTGCGGACTCTGGAGCTGCACCACATGCTGGCGCACCACAGCTTCGCCCTCAGCCACCAGCTCGAAAAGGCCGAGCAGGCTCGCGACCTCGCCAAGGAGCAGGTCGCCGATCAGGCGAGGCGGCTCGGCATCGCGGATGGTCTTCTCGCCCAAACTGCTGGCGGGTTGGTAAGTGTTACGCATCGCTCTCTTTTACTTAGAAAGTTGTGCTGCTGCTAAACGGGCTTTTCTCTAGGATGCAAAGGCGGCGGGCGAGCTCCAGGCCCGCAACACTGAGCTGGGGTAGGAGGTCAGCCGGCTGCGCGCGCAACTGGCCGCGAATGCCGGCGCTGCTGGGGAGCTCCAGGCTCGCAACGCCGAGCAAGGGGAGCAGATCGGCCGACTGCGCGCACGCCTTGGCGAGTTGGAGGGCGCGAACGCGAAGCTAAAGGGGGAGAAACAGCACCTTCTCGGCGAGGTGCATCGCCAGGCGGAGATCTTCTTCCCGTCGCACGACATCGATCCCACACTACCCTACAAGAGCTCGCGTATCTTCGGCGAGGCCGACCTCATCGAGAGACTGCGGATCAACTCAATCCAGACCGCCGAGTGCACCCTCGCGATGATGAAGGACTCCGGGGTGCTGGAGGAAGGGTGCGGGGAGATCTCTGCTCGGGACCTGATGTCGAGTCTGTTTCCGGCGACGCCGCCCAGCGAGAAGGAAGATAGCCTGGATGCAATGTCGGGAAGAGCTTCTAGGATCATTCAGGCGACGACAAGGACCAGTCCGGCGGAGGGGGCGAGGCCAGCTGATAGCCTTGTATTTTCTTTTTCCTCTTTTTTATTACTCGCCGAGGCGAGCTTCCTGTATCTTTGTAAATAATTAATGAAAGTTTTTTGCTCTTGCCGGTGTCATTTCCTTTTGCTATGCTTGTTGTCCCAGTCTGGCTTGTCTTCCTTTGGCGAGGCCTGGGCTTGCGGCCTACTCGCCAATGCCTAGCCGGGAGTAACGAGCTCGAACTAGCCCATGCAGAGCCCTCCAGCCCGGCTTGCCTTCTTGATTATGCCGAGCTGAGTTCGCCGAGCCCGAGCTCGCCATGACAGAACCCTTCCCCTTTGCTCCCTGCCATAGACTTTGACCTGCACCTTACAACTTCAAGGCCGGCACCATCGAGTGACCTCCGGCCCTGCTAGCTAGGTGAGAGCCTGACAGCGGGATTTGCTCGAGGCCAAGGATGACACCGAGTGACTTCCAGCCATATCAGCTAGGTGAGAGCCTGACAGCGGGATCTGCTCGGGGTCCGCTACTACCACCATCGAGTGACTTCCAGCCCTGCCAGCTAGGCTAGAGCCTGATAGCGGGATCTGCTCGAGGCCAAGGATGACACCGAGTGACTTCCAGCCCTGTCAGCTAGGTGAGAGCCTGACAGCGGGATCTGCTCGGGGTCCGCTACTACCACCATCGAGTGACTTCCAGCCCTGCCAGCTAAGTGAGAGCCTGACAGCGGGATCTGCTCGAGGCCAAGGATGACACCGAGTGACTTCCAGCCCTGCCAGCTAGGTGAGAGCCTGACAGTGGGATCTGCTCGGGGTCCGCTACTACCACCATCGAGTGACTTCCAGCCCTGCCAGCTAGGCGAGAGCCTGACAGCGGGATCTGCTCGAGGCCAAGGATCACACCGAGTGACTTCCAGCCCTGTCAGCTAGGTGAGAGCCTGACAGCGGGATCTGCTCGGGGTCCGCTACTACCACCATCGAGTGACTTCCAGCCCTGCTAGCTAAGTGAGAGCCTGACAACGGGATCTGCTCGAGGCCAAGTATGACACCGAGTGACTTCCAGCCCTGCCAGCTAGGTGAGAGCCTGACAACGGGATCTGCTCGGGGTCCGCTACTACCACCATCGAGTGACTTCCAGCCCTGCCAGCTAGGTGAGAGCCTGACAGCGGGATCTGCTCGAGGCCAAGAATGACACTGAGTGACTTCCAGCCCTACCAGCTAGGTGAGAGCCTGACAGCGGGATCTGCTCGGGGTCCAAAATGCATCACATTCCACAATGCAGGCTAGTTACAACAATATCAGAGAGCTTGAAGGAATTTATTATAATCAAAGTGTTGCTTACATGTTTCAGGGCAAAAATCGTTTGAGGTCGTCACCACTCCAGGTGAGACTCAGGGTCTCGCCTTCTTCATTTTGGAGTCGATAGCCCCCTGACCCCAAGGCTACCTTTACAATGAATGGTCCCTCCCAGCTAGGATTGAGCTTTCCCACGGAGGCCGACCTCCCTGCCGCATCTGCTTTCTTCAGTACCAAGTCCCCTTCTACGAACTGCTTGACCCTGACATGCTTGTCAAAGTACTTGGCCATTCTTCTCTTTACCTCCTCCTGTCGGATGGCGGAAAGGTCTCTTACTTCTTCCACCATGTCAAGGGAGAGCCTTAGTTCCTCCTCATTCTCTGCTTGTCATTCCTCACGACCTTCGTTTGCTGCCACGACTCGCGGCGTTTGGACTTCGAATTCAATGGGGAGCACTGCCTCGCACCCGTGGGAGAGTTTGAAGGGGGTCTCTCATGTAGCTGTGTTGGGGGTGGTCCTCAGGGCCCAAAGAACCGCGGGAAGCTGCTCCACCCAGCTCCCTTTCAGGTTCTCCACCTTCTTTTTGAGGAGGTTGACGATGATCTTGTTCGCGGCCTCCACCTGCCCGTTACTCCTGTGGTGATGGACCGAGGCAAACCTGAGATTGTTCCCAAGCTGTTCGCAGAAGCTGGTGAACTCGGCACTGGCGAACTGGGGCCCGTTGTCCGTGACGATGTCCTGCGGCAGCCCATGGCGACAGATGATCTCCCCCCAAACAAAATTCCTGATCACCTGGGAGGTCATCTTGGCCAACGCCTTCACCTCCATCCATTTTGAGAAGTAGTCAATCATCATTAGGAGGAACCTTCTCTGGTCGCTGGCTTGGGGGAACGGCCCAACCAAATCCATTCCCCAAATTGCGAAGTGTCATGGGGCCGTGATACTTCGGAGCCGCTGGGCCGGCTGCAGCTGGAGAGGGGCAAACAGCTGGCACTTGTGACATCTTCTTGCGAATTCTGCAGCGTCTCGGCCTAGGGTGGGCCAGAAATAACCTTGCCTGACTATCCTCCCTTCCAGGGTCTGACTCCCGGAGTGACTCCCACATTCCCCGGAGTGGACTTCCTCCAAGATCCTTCGTGCTTCTCCCTCGGTTACGTAGCGGGCTAGCATCCCTGAGAGGGTCTTCCTGTATAGCTGCCCGTCCTGGAGGAGGTAGTATGTTGACTTGTGCCTCAGCTTCTTCTTGTCTACCCCCTCCGGATACTCTCCTGTGGAGAGAAAAACCACCACTGGATCCATCCATGAAGCTTGTTGATCGATTTCCATGAGCTCTCCTTCTTCAATGGAGGGGCGGAACAGGTCGGTTATGGTGCCCCCCACCTGGGGACCATGCTTAGCCAACTGATCGGCTTGTTCATTCTCTTCCCTAGGCACATGTCAGATGGTGAAAGTTTGAAAAGTGTCAATGACCCCCTTTACTTTGGCCAAGTATGATCGCAGGGTGGGCTCCCTTACCTCGAACTCCCCGTTGATTTGGGAGGCTACTACCAGGGAGTCTGTGAGGACCTCCACATCCGACACTCCAAGCTCCCTGGCCAGGCGAAGCCCTGCTATCACGGCCTCGTACTCGGCCTGGTTGTTGGTAATGTGAAAGTGTACCACCACAGTCTGCTCGATTCGGGTCCCTTGAGGGCTTTCTAGGATCACCCCCACCCCTAGGGAATGCCTTCCCGAGGCTCCATCCACCCTCACCTTCCAAGGGGCCGGGCGAGTGAGCTCTTCCTCCGCCACTTCAACCACGTAGTCAGCAAGAAAGTTGGCCATCGCCTGGGCTTTGATCGAGAGCCACGGAACGAAGGAGATGTCGAACTCGCTCATCTCCACCGACCACTTAGCCAACCTGCCTGAATGCTCCACCCCCTCGAAGATGTTGCGGAGGGGGTGGTCAGTCACCACTCGGATTAAGTGTGCCTGGAAGTAAGGTCGCAGCCTCCGAGCCGAGATGATCAATGCGAAGGCTAGCTTTTCTAAAATCGGATACCTGAGCTCGGCCTTCTTTAGGACCCGGCTCACGTAATAAACTGGGAGCTGCCTCTTCCCCTCTTCACGAACTAGGACTGAGCTCAAGGCCTCCATCCCGACCCCCAGATATAAGAACAGGTCCTCCCCCTCCTTCGGCCCTTGGAGTAGCGGGGCTTGTGTCAACTGCACCTTGAGGGCCTGGAATGCCTCTTCACAGCCCTTGGTCCATTCAAACCTCTGTCCTCCCCTTAGCATTTTGAAGAAGGGGGAGCACTTTTCTCCTACCCGTGAAAGGAAGCGACTCAGCCCTGCCAGCTTCCCTGTCAGCCGCTGGACCTCCTTTGCATTCCGCGGGGATCCCAATTCCAAGATTGCCCGGACCATATCTGGATTTGGCTCGACCCCTGCGGGGGTGAGGAGGTGCCCCAAGAAATTCCCCCTGCTGGCCCCAAAGACACATTTTAGAGGGTTCAGTCGCATCTTGTATTTGTGTAGGGTGGTGAAGGTCTCCTCCAAGTCTCGGAGGTGGGAGTCCACATCCTGGCTCTTGATCATGAGGTCATCTACATACACCTCCAAATTCTTTCCCCATTGCTCCTTGAAGACCCTGTCCATCATTTTCTGGTAGGTAGCCCCAGCATTCTTCAGCCCAAAGGGCATCATCTTGTAGTAGTAGCATCCATCCCCTGTGATGAACGAGACATCCTTGATGTCTGGGGGGTGCATCCTGATCTGATGGTAACCTGAAAAAGCATCCAAAAAACTCATTACAGAAAAACCGACGGCTGAGTCAACCAGCGCGTCGATCCGAGGCAAGGGATAACAATCCTTAGGACAAGCTTTATTAAGTAAGGAAAAGTCGATACACATCCTCCATCGGCCATCCCCTTTTTTAACCATAACCACGTTGGAGACCCAGCCGGGGTACTGAATCTCAGACACAAAGCCGGCCTTGAGGAGTTTCGCCACCTCCTCCCGGATGGGCTCCGCCAGCTTGTCCGCAGTGGACCTCTTTTTCTGCTGAATGGGGCGTGTTCCCGGGTCCAGGTTGAGGCGGTGGCAAGCCACATCTGCGTCAACCCCCGGCATCTCCGCGGCGTTCCAGGCGAAGATGTCCACATTCTTCTGGATGCACTCTAGCATCATGTCTTGGTCCTCCGGGGTCAGCCCCCCGCTGACGCAGATCTTCTCCATCCTTCCTCCTCGGGTGAGCACTTCTAGATCCACCACTTCCTCCGCTACCTCCAGCCTGGATTGCTCCCCCATCCCTCGGCATCCCCTTCCTCCGGAATGGGGACCTCTACCTCCATCTCCTCCCCCTCGGCCCTCACCTCGGTCACCTCCTCCAGATCTCCTCCTGCCGCCTCATCTGCGCAGCCCTTCTCTCCCAGCTCCTCCCTTCCTGCTTCATGCTCTACCTTCTCCATCCTTCGCCCCATCTCCTCAGCTCCCTCCTGCCAGGAGATGGTATTCACCGCAGTGACATAACACTCCCGCGCCACCTTCGAGTCTCCCCTAACCCTGACTTGGACCCCCTCGGCGTTGAACTTCAAGCATTGATGAAAAGATGAGGGGACGCAGCGGAAGGCGCTGATCAGGGGCCTCCTAAAGATGGTGATGTAGCTGCTGGGGGCGTCCACAATGACGAACTTGCAGTTTCGGGACTGCCCCCCCCCCCCCAAGGTGACATGGAGTCCAACTCCTCCTTCTACTTCCTTCCTCTCTCCAAAAAACCCGAACAGGGGGCCATCCGAGGCCAGCACCCTTCTTGCCTCCACCTTCATCGCATCGAACGCCTTTTTGAAGACGACGTTGACGGAACTCCCGTTGTCCACGAGGATCTGAGAGACGGTGAAGTTCTCGATGGCCGCCTTGATGACCAGCGCATCGCAGAACGAATCCTCGTGGTCTGGCATATCACACCTGGAGAAGGTGATCCTCTCCTCCGGTGGTGGGGTTTAGGATGTAGAGGAGACACTCCGCCGGTACATGGTGTGGAGACTGGCCTTGCGGGAGGCCTCGATCCCTACTCCCCCGTGGATCACCCCGATCCCCCCTCGGGTCCCCACATCCACCCGGTCTTCGCACCGATCCTCCTCCGCCCGAGGCAGGACCTCCTCAATCCTCACTTCCTGTCTCCCTTGCTGCTGCTGCTGCTCCCTATTCCCCCTCATCTAGAGGAACTCTGGACAGGTGGCCATTGCATGCCCCTCTTCCTGATGGAAGTCGCAATAGGGCAGCTCCACCCTGACCTCTCTTCTCCTCCTCCTCTACACTCCTCTCCTGGCCCCCAAGGCTATGGCCATGGCCTCTTCTTGATCGGGGAGCCGGGGCCTCTGGCCCTGCCTCCAGCTCGGGGGGTGGAATTGGTCTTGCCTCCCATGAAAGAGACCCCTTCCGAAGTTCCCTCTCTGTGGCCCCTGCCATTGCCACTCAGGCCTCCAGCCCAACCGACGGTCGGGCTCCTGACGCCCCCACCCCGGCTGCTGCGGCCCTTGGAGATGCCTCTGCTCTCTCTGCCTGGACTCCCCTCTTCTCTCCTCCTGTCCTCTTCCTCCCTTTGACTCCCTCTCTTCCTCTGTGGCCCACCTGGCCAACTTTCTTCAAACTCTGGGTTTGACACCTCCCCGTCAACCTCCCTCACCGCCCTTTCCATCAACTCCTCATAGGAGAGGGGAGGAACTCTTTTCAGCTCCATTCAGAAGAAACCCTGCTGCAGGCCCAGGGTAAAGGCCATCATCAGACTATGGCCCGGCATCTCCTGGACCTGAGTAACCTTCTCCTGAAATCGGCCCACGTAGCTCCCCAACGTCTCGTTCACCCCCTGCTTAATGTGAAACAAAGACTCGGACTCCTTCTTCCTCTTCTTCGAGGTGGTGAATCTCAACATGAATCCTCGGCGCAGGTCCTCGAAGCAGTAGATGGAGCTGGCCGGTAGCTGGTGGAACCACTCTCTCGCCTTTTCCCAGAGTGTGATGGCGAAGAGTCGGCATGTAAGACCCCCTCTTTTTTTTCCTTTAAAACTCCGGGGTCTTAGGCCCAGAACCGCCTCCTTCCGGTGACACCTTCGCACCTAGGAAGGTCGACACTACAAGACGCCGATCCTGCCGGCCAAATCGATCGCAGCTGATGCAAAAGTAGCAGTATAAGAGAAGACAAGTCCACATCATATCACATATATATAAAAATCTCCACGAAGGGAGTGTCCATAGAATAGTAAAGTGTACAAAAATAAAAAGAGCTGAAGCCCGATACATCAATATCCTCACTACAGATCTCTCATGCGGAAGCAAAACAAAACAACTACTAGAAGTCAAAACTCACGGTCTCAGCTGGCTGTACTCCTGAGCTAGACTGCCCTATCTCCAATTGCACCGGTCTCCTGGGCTGCTCCTCCATACTCGGCTCCACGATCCCCTAATATGATGTGGTTCGAAAACCATTAGTCTAAAAGACTAAGCCCTATCGTCCCCCACCCCTTCCCCCATGCTCCTAGGCACCGAGCGGGGAGGAAGAAAGGAAAGGACGTGAAAGAGGAGAGAAATCAAAAACAGGTGATAGGGGGACCTAGCTAGCAATTTATAATCAGGTTATAATGAGTAAAGTAAGAAAGGAATATAACCTTCACTTATGTGAATACACATAAGCCAAGGGATCTTCTACAAGGCTCCCATCGTATAAAATGTCCCATACCACTTTATACGTTGGGGTGTCGGTTATCACAAGCAGTATATAAATATTTAAATAACCTTAATTTATAAACTTGCCCACACAAGCTTATAGATCAAGGGGTCGTTTTGCAGGGCCTAATGTATAAGCGTCCCATACCACTTATACTTTAGGTGTCAGGGTTAAATGAATCGATTATGCTATGACATGCAAGTGGGTATGATGGACATGCAAGTGAAACACACACACACAATGACTCTGTGATCACAGACCTTTAGTTCCCACTTTTTGAGAGCTAGCATCACTCTCGGGTACCACCGCTGTGGCTACGGCAGCAGCGGAGCGGGCGTCTCCACTTCTAGACCGGTATGCACACTACCAATCCTTAGACCCCTCTCATACGCCTCTGTACACGTCCAAGGTGCACTCTAGAGTCTCGCGTACGTACTTTGCTGACAAACCCGTCAGTCTTGTTGGGTCGGATGTGTGTTATCGGGGATCGTCCTCCAGACCGCAGTGTAAAACAAGCCCCTGGCCCCTCTAACTCTCACAACCGCCTGGTGCACCGTACTGCCATCGGTGTGACGAACGACCAGTACCGCATGCCCCACCACTAGATTTATGCACATGCAAGTTTATCGTATCAGAACCGAGCCAAAGCTCCCCGGACCATCCCGTTCGTCACAAGTATCAACCGAGCCAAAGCTCGCCGGACCGAAACGTCCGTCTCTTATTCCAAATCTCATCCCTTTGAACACCGCGGGATGACGCCCCTTTGAACACCTCGGGACGACTTAACCATTTCCAACACTTGTCCAACTAGTGAGTGCAGTGTGAAACCATATTTACTAAATTACTCTTTTGATTTATTCTTTAAGGTTTACGTTAACCTAGGACTGCCCCCGGTATTCCCTGTGAAGGGCTCTCAAGGGGCACTAGGAACTGTGTTGGGATTACGCCCAGCGTTCCCTTTCGCAAGGTACTTATTAATATTATTGGTTGATTTCCTTTACCCATTACCTTCTCATATTCCGATAGGCTAATCATAAGGTAGTTTAGACCTTTCACTCTCACGGGCACGACGATCTTTCGTTGAACTCGCTTACCTTCTAACACACATCCACGCGATTCCCACCACTCCTTAGAACTTTCTAGGCGACTCATCCACTTTTATTCAAACAATTCAACACGACTAACTCCACCATATTCCAACCCTTATCCTAATACAACTTTTCCCCAAATTACTATTTGTAGACCGACCTATACTAAGTTATGTTCATGATAGGATGTCCTTCGAGTTTTCATCCGAATGACCTCGGATTATTACTGGGGTCCTATCATGACATAAATGATTTAATTCCCGAATATTGTATTTTCCTCAATTAATCTTCTATTTAAATAGTTTATTACAAGGGCCAATTATAGTCGAGTTGATCATGAAGTATACATTTTAGACATCATTAATGTTCCATAAATTCATGATAAAATTCCATATATCCAAAAGTGACAATTTCCAAATTTGACATTTTACACAAACATTTATGGGGCCTAAAATTATTTTTGCAGTAAATTCTCATATTCCAAGATTTGTAAATCAACTACTTGAAATTATCATCCAAATAATTTGAGATAAATATATTGCACTACTAAAATCCTAAAATTAGCATTGGCCAAACTTTCATGATTTTTCACAGAATATTTAATTCTAAATAAATTCAATACACAAATCTACAAGGGCATAATTGTGAATCAAGTACTATGAATATACTTCAAAAATTCCTAATTAAATTCCTAACAGTAGATATCATCCTAAAATCATCAATGGCCAAAATTCACATTTTTACAAGTTGAATTACTTTTTAAATGATTTATTTACCAAGTATGGCCTTTACAAAATTTATGAAGGAAGCAATATATAAAGTCCTTTAAAAATTATAATAAAATTCAGAGACCTCCATTTATGTCAAACACCTCTACTGGCCAAGTTCTACTAGATTCCAATTAAACTAAATGATCAAATTAAATCAAATACTGAATTGGATACTTTGATAATTAACAAAGGAAGTACCATGAATATAATCCATAAAATTCCAATAAAATTATCTAGGGGTTCAATTCACCCTACTATTCATTTTACCCCATTTTCACAGTTTTTAGATGAGGTTAAGTTACCATTTTGGCCTATTAGTGCTTCTACCCTAAAACTAGGGTTTGACTTTGGAGTTACTTAACTACTTCAAAATTCCCTAATATTTCAAACAGAGTCTTAAATATATCTAAACTAACTCTCTACTGATTTACAAGGCCATACAAGGGCATTTGCCCCTATGTCCTTCACAACCCCCTAAAGGTCCATCCTTAGGGTGTGAACTTGGGTCCAAGGGTAAGTCAACCATAATTCATCTATTTTCCCCAAAGAGGGGAGGGTACTTAAAGTAATACTAAGTCAGTGATCTAAAAGAGGGTTGTGCCTTCAATATTTTATTTTTTTCTTCATTTGGCTATAAGCACACCAAGTCCTTTACAAGCCTTCGCATGCAAGGTGTTTCCCTAACTTGCTGTGATCCATAAGGGATAAAACTTTAACCATGCCATAATAATGTCCTCATGGACATGCAACCAAAAATTGGGGGCTTTTGGAGTTGAACTACTCCAAGAATCACCTAAACAAGCCTAGGGGTAATTTGGTAATTCCACCCTAATTTTAATTCCAATTAATCCCATATTTTGGCAGGACCTCAATATGACCTAAACCAGTTACTCCCCAAAATCTCAGGTCATTTGGGCCTCTGGATGGGCTTGGGCATCACTTTCAAATTTCTGCATTTTGCTATTTGCAGACCAAGGCCATTTAATTTTTAGATCTTGCATGTGAGATATCTCAACATGCAGAGGGTTAAAATGTCTAATATTTCTACCATATGTCTAATATACTACTAAGGGCAGGCCACCAAAATATGGGGCATTTTGGAGTTGATATGCTCCAAATATCAACAAAATTTAATTTATCATATTTGGACTAAACCTATATACTTATTTTCCCCAAAAACTCCCATTTTTGGGTAGGGCCTAGATATACCTAATTCGGCCACATGCCCAAAATTTCCGCCCATTTGGACTTAGGGTTTGGGAAGGGCACCCATTTTAGTTTCTGCCCTACTCTAGGACCAGCCCTAGGAAAATGGCTCTATAGGGCAGTAGCCTTAACCAAACATTATGTGTAACATATCCAATTAAAGGTGACTCCAAGACCTACAAATTTCATGTTGCGAACGTGTTATGAAAATGGCTGTACGGGCCCTAAATAGTGACATGCAAAAATCGGATTTTAGGGGACAGAAATTACACTATTCATTTACTTAAATAATTCCTGGATTTATATATATGCATGGCACGGATCTTGACGCAGATCGGACGGCAGCTCCTCATCTTCTCCAATCCGATTGGTTTCTAGCCAAATTTTCACGGGGCTTTTCCCGGCCGCCTCCGGCGGCGCCTCCACCGGCCAACTTCTCCTCTCCCCTCACGGTGGTGGGGGCGAGCTTTTCCGGCGGCTATGGCGGCCGGAGGTGGCGGCGCCACCTCACCCGAAGCTTGCAAAACGCCATTAATGGCTGAAATGAAGAAACTGGGTTCGGGCTCATTCAAGCCCGAACCCTACTCTAATCATTCCTAAGATCTATGCATGAAGAGAGAGGTGAGGGAGGACCTTCCCGGCGGCCTTGCGACGTGAGGAGCGGCGGGGAACCATGGCGGCGGTGGCGGCGCTTCTCCCTTGGTTTTCACGGCCAAATCTCGGTTTCTCTCTCTCTCTGCTGCTGCTCTCCTTGTTCTGAGAGTGGTGAGACTGAAAGGGGAGAGGGAGAGAGTGAGAAGATGAAGTATAGAGGTGGGTGGGTGATAATTCCTATGTGAGAGGTGGAGGGTTTGCCTTGTTTTTGTCACCAAGCATGCATGGGTGGGCCCCACTCCATTCTAGCTCCTTCTCATGACTTCCAAGGGTCGGCCAGCCCATGTGGGGGCTGATGGCATGGGTCCAAGTGGCTTATTCCACTAAATACCCTTAAATATACCCCTTTCTCTCTCCTAAATTATTCTTTAATTTTGAGATTCTCTCTCTCTCTCTCTCCTAGTCACTAAGTTTGCTGGTAAATCTCATATTGGCAGCCCACATATTTATTTCATCCACCAAAATATTGTTAGCCCAAGTGAGTTGGGCTTGAGCTTGAGTTAGCCCATTTGGGTTAGCTTGACCCAAACCTAGGCTAGGGTTGACTTTGGTCAATTTGGTCTTTGAGGTTGGCCCAAATGGGTCCTTGGTGACCCATTGGCCTCCCTTGAGGCCTAGGTAGGGTTGTATTGGCCCTTTAGAGGTCACTTGACCCTTAAGTAGGGTACCTTGACTACTTTAGGGCTAGAGTTGACTTTGGTCAACTTAGCCTTTTTGGTTGGCCCCAATGGATCCTTGGTGACCCGTTGGTCTCTCACTATGGTTATGAAGGTATGTGTGGGGTCCACTTGGCTAAGGGAACTTCAATTGGCCCTTGTGTAGGCCAGTTTGACCCAATGTAGGTTAGGTTGACCCATTTAGGGTTAGAGTTGACTTTGGTCAACTTAGCCTCTTGGGTGGACCCCAATGGGTCCTAGGTGACCCATTGACCTCACTCTAGGGTTAGGTGGGCTTGGGTAGGGTCCACTTGGCTTGGGGATGGTCAATTGACCCTAAGTAGGTTGGTTTGACCCATTTAGGGTTAGGGTTGACTTGGGTCAACTTAACCCTTTTGACTACCATCCATGGGTCCTTATTGATCTAATGGCTCTTACCATGGTTTGATGAGAACATGGTGGGGTCTTGAAGTCTTGGTGAAGCCCCATGGTTATCTTAAACAAAGGTTCAGGAATTTACTATTTGCAGACTATAGTGGTCTCACCCACATTGTTAGGTTTCCTTGGTCTTCTTGGGCTTCCTAGGGTTTGGTCATGACCTAGTCATGGCCAATAACCACACTTAGGGGTCTAGTTGGAAATGGGATATTACAAATCCCAATAAACAAAACAAAGATTTCGTCCCCGAAATCCAGGTTAGGCCTACGGGGATTTCTACCGAAGCAAAGAAACTTGTAACATCCCATAAGAAGTGGAAGATTACATTTCGACGCCATGTTTGCTAAGTGGGGTTTAAAGGAAAAACCTAGATGTATGACCAATTCGCCCAATTGGCAAAGCCAAGACCCCAATAAACAAAAGATTAGCATCTACACTTCCTAGAGTAGCCTTACTAGTTTAAAAAAAAAGTAAGTAAAATGAACATGTTGAGAGGTTGTGAGGTATACCTGACTAAATAGCTCTGGATACCTTTCCTACATCAGGTCCTGTGGCTCCCAAGTATGCTCCTCTCGTCCGTGGTTCCTCCACAGGACCTTGACTAGCGGGATCTTCTTGCGGTGCAAGACTCGTATCCCCTGGTCGTCGATCCGTATCGGCTCCAAATGTATAGATCGATCCGAAGCTACCGGCCCATCAGTGGCCGTAATCTGCAACTCCGGGCATAGTAGAGCCCTCCTGAGTGAAGACACGTGAAAGACGTCATGCAAGCCGACAAGCTCCGGTGACAGCTCCAGCCGGTAAGCTAATGGACCAATCCGCTCCAGGATCTTGAACGGCCCCATGTACCTCGGGCTAAGCTTCTTCCACCGACCACGTACTCGTGAAACCCCCATGCATCGGCTGGATCTTCAAGAACACCTGATCCCCTGCCTGAAATTCCACTAGACGATGACGAGCGTCATAATACTTCGCCTGCCTGCTCTGCGCCTCCAGCATTATATCCCGTATCAGTCGTACCTGCACCTCAGTATCCTCGATAAAGTCCGTGCCCACAATCCTTGGACCCTCATCTTGTATCCAAGACAACGGAGTCCTACATTTCCGCCCATACAATGCCTCATATGGAGCCATCTGTATACTAGACTGATGACTGTTATTGTACGAAAACTCCACTAGGGGCAACATCCTCTCCCAGGGCTCTCCACGGTCCACAATACACAGTCTCAGCAGGTCCTCCAGTGTCCGGTTTGTGCGCTCTGTTTGCCCATCTGTCTGGGCTTGGAGGCAGCAACAGAATTGTCGCTGGAGCTTCGAAGGGTTTTCCACCTATCCATGCCTCCAGGTTGCAATGGGATGATGCGAACAGCTCCGACTCGTCAGGTAGCCGTATCCGAAACATCTGGGCGGTGATCCTCTCCACGCCTCCTAACCCTTGGATAGAGGTCTCCGACACAAACGAGTGCGAAGCACCCGTGTCGAAGAGAGTGTGTGCGGGCTTGCCGCAAATGAAGACGATGCCTGAGATTGAATATTTGCTTAGAGTTCTATTTTCTGGTTTTACTGCCTAGTCTTTAATAATTCAAGTTCATGAAACTACTTTTCTAGGAAGAAAAGTAGTTAAGTAAAAAAAAGGAAAACTTTTGGTCGTAACTGTAATAACTTGCTCCGGGTTCCTGGGTTGAGCCAGGTCCAGTACATAAATCTGTTGTCCTCCCGGCCTGCGATCTCCACCCTGATATTCGCATCCTTGGCCACGTCCTCGGCCTCCAAAATGTTGATTCGGTGGGGCAATCTGTGGTGCTGGTGGAGGCATCCCTCTCACGGGACAGTTTCTCTTGATGTGCCCCACCTGATGGCAGTGGTAACATTCCGGCGGAGTGTAAGCCCCACCTCCCCGTCTCTGCACATCTCCCATCTGAATAGGCTGAGGGGCCATCGTCACCTGCCCCCTCGGCTCCTGCTTCACCTCCTGTCGAGGCTGATCCTCCACATTTTGTACCTCTGGCGCACGACCTCGTCGCTGATCGTTTCGGTCTCCCCGGCTCTGATCCTCTATTGGCCGTTTTCGGCCTCTGGTGGTGAGCCAATCTGCCTCTAACTTTTTTTTGCCATCTTCAGAATAGGAGTGATAGGCCTGTCCGAAACGAAAAGAAGTGCATCCCTCATGTCTTCCCGTAAACCTTTGTAGAACCTCTTGGTGTACGCTGCCTCATCTAGCCGGTAGGAGTCTGCAAAACGGGCCAGATGGTTGAATTCTCGATGGTATTCCACCACCGTCCTGGAACCTTGCTTCAACTGCAAGAAGCGGTCCTCCAGCTCATCTCGGGCCGACTGCGGAACAAAGTGCTCCAACAGCATGAGCCTGAACTCCTCCCACGTCACCTCGGCAGCCTCCCTATCAGCAAAGGTAGTCTACAGAACTGTCTTCCACCACCGCTTGGCATGAGACTCCAAGCAGGAAACAACCAGTGGCACCGTCTCCTCCCAAGGGCTCTGTATCCCTGTCAGCATCTCCTCCATGATGTCTAGCCATTCCTCTATCCGAACTACCCCCTCTGTCCCCAAGTAGGATGGGGGAGAGAGTCCTCAAAAGATGCTGAGCCAGTTGGCTCCCAGAATAGGCTGCGGAGCCGGGGCCTGTTGGTTCCTGAAGGCTTCCAGGATAGCCGTCAGAGTCTGTCCCATGTCAGACTGTAGGAATTGAGTGGGAACCGGCGGTGGTGGTGCAACTTCTGGAATCTGTGTAGGCAGTACTGGAGGTTGCGTCACAAAATTTATCGTCAGAACTTTTTCAACCTTAACTAAAATGGACAATTATATATGTGATCCCCACATGGGCATACCACTGCTTCCGCTGCTTAGTTTGTCCCGAAACTAAACTCGCGCGGGGGTGTCCCAGGGGTTGTGGACTGTTACTTTTGGATCGAGGTTTGCGCTCTGATACCACTTGTAAGACCCCCTCTTTTTTTTCCTTTAAAACTCTGGGATCTTAGGCCCAGAACCGCCGCCTTGCGGTGACACCTTCGCACCCGGGAAGGTGGACACTACAAGACACCGATCCTGCCGGCCAAATCGATCGCAGCTGATGCAAAAGTAGCAGTACAAGAGAAGACAAGTCCACAGCATATCACATATATATAAAAATCTCCACGAAGGGAGTGTCCATAGAATAGTAAAGTGTACAAAAATAAAAAGGGCTGAAGCCCGATACATCAATATCCTCACTACAGATCTCTCATGCGGAAGCAAAACAAAACAACTACTAGAAGTCAAAACTCACGGTCTCAGCTGGCTGTACTCCTGAGCTAGACTGCCCTATCTCCAATTGCACCGGTCTCCTGGGCTGCTCCTCCATACTCGGCTCCACGATCCCCTAATATAATGTGGTTCGAAAACCATTAGTCTAAAAGACTTAGCCCTATCGTCCCCCACCCCTTCCCCCATGCTCTTAGGCACCGAGCGGGGAGGAAGAAAGGAAAGGACGTGAAAGAGGAGAGAAATCAAAAACAGGTGACAGGGGGACCTAGCTAGCAATTTATAATCAGGTTATAATGAGTAAAGTAAGAAAGGAATATAACCTTCACTTATGTGAATACACATAAGCCAAGGGATCTTCTACAAGACTCCCATCGTATAAAATGTCTCATACCACTTTATACGTTGGGGTGTCGGTTATCACAAGCAGTATATAAATATTTAAATAACCTTAATTTATAAACTTGTCCACACAAGCTTATAGATCAAGGGGTCGTTTTGCAGGGTTTAATGTATAAGCGTCCCATACCACTTATACTTTAGGTGTCAGGGTTAAATGAATCGATTATGCTATGACATACAAGTGGGTATGATGGACATGCAAGTGCAACACACACACAATGACTCTGTGATCACAGACCTTTAGTTCCCACTTTTTGAGAGCTAGCATCACTCTCGGGTACCACCGCTGTGGCTACGGCAGCAGCGGAGCGGGCGTCTCCACTTCTAGATCGGTATGCACACTACCAAGCCTTAGACCCCTCTCATACGCCTCTGTACACGTCCAAGGTGCACTCTAGAGTCTCGCGTACGTACTTTGCTGACAAACCCGTCAGTCTTGTTGGGTCGGATGTGTGTTATCGGGGATCGTCCTCCAGACCGCAGTGTAAAACAACTCACTGGCCCCTCTAACTCTCACAACCGCCTGGTGCACCGTACTGCCATCGGTGTGAAGAACGGCCAGTACCGCATGCCCCGCCACTAGATTTATGCACATGCAAGTTTATCGTATCAGAACCGAGCCAAAGCTCCCCGGACCATCCCGTCCGTCACAAGTATCAACCGAGCCAAAGCTCGCCGGACCGAAACGTCCGTCTCTTATTCCAAATCTCATCCCTTTGAACAACGCGGGATGCCACCCCTTTGAACACCTCGGGACGACTTAACCATTTCCAACACTTGTCCAACTAGTGAGTGTAGTGTGAAACCATATTTACTAAATTACTCTTTTGATTTGTTCTTTAAGGTTTACGTTAACCCAGGACTGCCCCCGGTATTCCCTGTGAAGGGCTCTCAAGGGGCACTAGGAACTGTGTTGGGATTACGCCCAGTGTTCCCTTTCGCAAGGTACTTATTAATATTATTGGTTGATTTCCTTTACCCATTACCTTCTCATATTCCGATAGGCTAATCCTAAGGTAGTTTAGACCTTTCACTCTCACGGGCACGACGATCTTTCGTCGAACTCGCTTACCTTCTAACACACATCCACGCGATTCCCACCACTCCTTAGAACTTTCTAGGCGACTCATCCACTTTTATTCAAACAATTCAACACGACTAACTCCACCATATTCCAACCCTTATCCTAATACAACTTTTCCCCAAATTACTATTTGCAGACCGACCTATACTAAGTGATGTTCATGATAGGATGTCCTTCGAGTTTTCATCCGAATGACCTAGGATTATTACTGGGGTCCTATCATGACATAAATGATTTAATTCCCGAATATTGTATTTTCCTCAATTAATCTTCTATTTAAATAGTTTATTACAAGGGCCAATTATAGTCGAGTTGATCATGAAGTATACATTTTAGACATCATTAATGTTCCATAAATTCATGATAAAATTCCATATATCCAAAAGTGACAATTTCCAAATTTGACATTTTACACAAACATTTATGGGGCCTAAAATTATTTTTGCAGTAAATTCCCATATTCCAAGATTTGTAATTTGTAAATCAACTACTTGAAATTATCATCCAAATAATTTGAGATAAATATATTACACTACTAAAATCCTAAAATTAGCATTGGCCAAACTTTCATGATTTTTCACAGAATATTTAATTCTAAATAAATTCAATACACAAATCTACAAGGGCATAATTGTGAATCAAGTACTATGAATATACTTCAAAAATTCCTAATTAAATTCCTAACAGTAGATATCATCCTAAAATCATCAATGGCCAAAATTCACATTTTTAAAAGTTGAATTACTTTTTAAATGATTTATTTACCAAGTATGGCCTTTACAAAATTTATGAAGGAAGCAATATATAAAGTCCTTTAAAAATTATAATAAAATTCAGAGACCTCCATTTATGTCAAAAACCTCTACTGGCCAAGTTCTACTAGATTCCAATTAAACTAAATGATCAAATTAAATCAAATACTGAATTGGATACTTTGATAATTAACAAAGGAACTACCATGAATATAATCCATAAAATTCCAATACAATTATCTAGGGGTTCAATTCACCCTACTATTCATTCTACCCCATTTTCACAGTTTTTAGATGAGGTTAAGTTACCATTTTGGCCTATTAGTGCTCCTACCCTAAAACTAGGGTTTGACTTTGGAGTTACTTAAATACTTCAAAATTCCCTAATATTTCAACCAAAGTCTTAAATATATCTAAACTAACTCTCTACTGATTTACAAGGCCATATAAGGGCATTTGCACCTATGTCCTTCACAACCCCCTAAAGGTCCATCCTTAGGGTGTGAACTTGGGTCCAAGGGTAAGTCAACCATAATTCATCTATTTTCCCCAAAGAGGGGAGGGTACTTAAAGTAATACTAAGTCAGTGGTCTAAAAGAGGGCTGTGCCTTCAATATTTTATTTTTTTCTTCATTTGGCTATAAGCACACCAAGTCCTTTACAAGCCATCGCATGCAAGGTGTTTCCCTAACTTGATGTGATCCATAAGGGATAAAACTTTAACCATGCCATAATAATGTCCTCATGGACATGCAACCAAAAATTGGGGCCTTTTGGAGTTGAACTACTCCAAGAATCACCTAAACAAGCCTAGGGGTAATTTGGTAATTCCACCCTAATTTTAATTCCAATTAATCCCATTTTTTGGCAGGACCTCACTATGCCCTAAACCAGTTACTCCCCAAACGCTCAGGTCATTTGGCCCTCTGGATGGGCTTGGGCATCACTTTCAAATTTCTGCATTTTGCTATTTGCAGACCAAGGCCATTTAATTTTTAGATCTTGCATGTGAGATATCTCAACATGCAGAGGGTTAAAATGTCTAATATTTCTACCATATGTCTAATATACTACTAAGGGTAGGCCACCAAAATATGGGGCATTTTGGAGTTTATATGCTCCAAATATCAACAAAATTTAATTTATCATATTTGGACTAAAACTATATAGTTATATTCCCCAAAAACTCCCATTTTTGGGTAAGGCCTAGATATACCTAATTCGGCCACATGCCCAATATTTCAGCCCATTTGGACTTAGGGTTTGGGAAGGGCACCCATTTTAGTTTCTGCCCTACTCTAGGACCAGCCCTAGGAAAATGGCTCTATAGGGAAGTAGCCTTAACCAAACATTATGTGTAACATATCCAATTAAAGGTGACTTCAAGCCCTACAAATTTCATGTTGAGAACGTTTTATGAAAATTGCTGTACGGGCCCTAAATATTGACATGCAAAAATCGGATTTTAGGGGACAGAAATTACACTATTCATTTACTTAAATAATTCCTGGATTTATATATATGCATGGCACGGATCTTGACGCAGATCGGACGGCAGCTGCTCATCTTCTCCAATCTGATTGGTTTCTAGCCAAATTTTCACGGGGCTTTTCTCGGCTGCCTCCGGCGGTGCCTCCACCGGCCAACTTCTCCTCTCCCCTCACGGTGGTGGGGGCGAGCTTTTCCGTCGGCTAGGGCGGCCGGAGGTGGCGACGCCACCTCACCCGAAGCTTGCAAAACGCCATTAATGGCTGAAATGAAGAAACTGGGTTCGGGCTCATTCAAGCCCAAACCCTACCCTAATCATTCCTAAGATCTATGCATGAAGAGAGAGGTGAGGGAGGACCTTCCCGGCGGCCTTGCGACGTGAGGAGCGGCGGGGAACCATGGCGGCGGTGGCGGCGCTTCTCCCTTGGTTTTCACGGCCAAATCTCGGTTTGTCTCTCTCTCTGCTGCTGCTCTCCTTGTTCTGAGAGTGGTGAGACTGAAAGGGGAGAGGGAGAGAGTGAGAAGATGAAGTATAGAGGTGGGTGGGTGATAATTCCTATGTGAGAGGTGGAGGGTTTGCCTTGTTTTTGTCACCAAGCATGCATGGGTGGGCCCCACGCCATTCCAGCTCCTTCTCATGACTTCGAAGGGTCGGCCAGCCCATGTGGGGGCTGATGGCATGGGTCCAAGTGGCTTATTCCACTAAATACCCTTAAATATACCTCTTTCTCTCTCCTAAATTATTCTTTAATTTTGAGATTCTCTTTCTCTCTCTCCTAGTCACTAAGTTGGCTGGTAAATCTCATATTGGCAGCCCACATGTTTATTTCATCCACCAAAATATTGTTAGCCCAAGTGAGTTGGGCTTGAGCTTGAGTTAGCCCATTTGGGTTAGCTTGACCCAAACCTAGGCTAGGGTTGACTTAGGTCAATTTGGTCTTTGAGGTTGGCCCAAATGGGTCCTTGGTGACCCATTGGCCTCCCTTGAGGTCTAGGTAGGGTTGTATTGGCCCTTTAGAGGTCACTTGACCCTTAAGTAGGGTATCTTGACTACTTTAGGGCTAGAGTTGACTTTGGTCAACTTAGCCTTTTTGGTTGGCCCCAATGGGTCCTTGGTGACCCGTTGGTCTCTCACTATGGTTATGAAGGTATGTGTGGGGTCCACTTGGCTAAGGGAACTTCAATTGGCCCTTGTGTAGGCCAGTTTTACCCAATGTAGGCTAGGTTGACCCATTTAGGGTTAGAGTTGACTTTGGTCAACTTAGCCTCTTGGGTGGACCCCAATGGGTCCTAGGTGACCCATTGACCTCACTCTAGGGTTAGGTGGACTTGGGTAGGGTCCACTTGGCTTGGGGATGGTCAATTGACCCTAAGTAGGTTGGTTTGACCCATTTAGGGTTAGGGTTGACTTGGGTCAACTTAACCCTTTTGACTGCCATCCATGGGTCCTTATTGATCTAATGGCTCTTACCATGGTTTGATGAGAACATGGTGGGGTCTTGAAGTCTTGGTGAAGCCCCATGGTTATCTTAAACAAAGGTTCAGGAATTTACTATTTGCAGACCATAGTGGTCTCACCCACATTGTTAGGTTTCCTTGGTCTTCTTTGGCTTCCTAGGGTTTGGTCATGACCTAGTCATGGCCAATAACCACACTTAGGGGTCTAGTTGGAAATGGGATGTTACACGGCACTTGAATCCGTCTGACATCTGACGGATGGAGACTACGTCCTCGAACCATTGGACATGCTGGACCGAGTCTCCCTTCCCAGTGTAATAGGACATCTCGGGCTCCCTGAACCCATCTGGAACTGGAGCTGAAGAGACCAGCTCGCTGAAAGGGCTCTCTCGCCCCACTGGTCGAGCTGGCGAGTCTCGTGTAAAAACCGAACAAAAACAAACCGAAATGGTTTTAAACTGAACTTTATTATCCGAAAAAGATGTCTATTACAAAGGTATGCCCTCCCTTATATAGAATGGAGGAGAGATGAGAGAATACAAATAAGAGATGTGGGACTAAAAATTTACAAGTTAAGCGGACTATACAAAACAAACCGCACAAGCCGCGCGGTTAGATAGAAAGGCTAACCGCACGGCTACCACAAGAGAAGAAGAGAGGTGGCCTGTGAAGACCGCTAGACCGCCCGGTCTACAAGCCGACGAGACAAACCGCTAGACCGCGCGGTCTTCAACCCGCCACGACAGACCGCCTGGTCACTAACTTCAACACTCCCCCTCAAGCTGGAGCATATATATCAATCATGCCCAGCTTGTCGCAAACATGCAGAAACGAGGCGGAAACTGGCTTGGTGAAGATGTCAGCCAGCTCTTTATCAGAAGTGACAAAAGGAGTGCAAATTTGTTCTTTTAAGATCTCTTCATGAATGAAATGGCAGTCGACCTCAATGTGCTTTGTTCTTTCATGGAATACCGGATTTTTGGAGATGTATATGGCGGCCTTGTTATTCAAGAACATAGGTAGAGGATGGTTGTACACCTCTCCTAAATCTAGCATAAGAGACCGCAGCCATTTTAACTCACAAGTGGTTGACGCCATACTGCGATATTCAGCTTCTGCACTGGACCTGGAGACAACAGACTGCTTCTTGCTCTTCCAGCTCACCAAATTTCCCCCAACAAAGGTGCAAAAACCTGAGGTTGACTTGCGATCCCCTTTATCATCAGCATAACTTGCATCTGAGTAGGCTTCAATCCTCAGATGACCATTCTTCTGAAAAGGTAATCCTTTCCCAGGCGCTGCTTTGACATACTCCAAGATCCGCAAGGCGGACTGTAGATGGCACTCCCTAGGTGCTTGCATGAATTGACTCACCTTGCCCACAACATAGGAAATGTCGGGTCTGGTCACTGTGAGATATATGAGCTTACCAACCAGACGCCTGTACCGCGAACTATATGAAAGAGGAGGCGAATCATCTGTCCAGGTTTTGTCCTCCCCAGTTGCCATGGGGCATCGGGCAGGTTTTGCTCCAGTCAATCCTGCCTCTTTTAAAAGATCAAGGGCATACTTATGCTGAGAGAGAACTAAGGAGTCGGGCTTCCGAGAGATTTCGATCCCCAGAAAGTACTTTGGAGAGCCCATATCTTTAGTGATCAGATGTTGGCGAAGATGTCGCTTTGTCAGGGCTACCCCTTCCTGGTCATCGCCAGTGAGAAGAATATCATCGACATACACAGCAAGAATAACCAGCCCAGAAGGAGTTTTGCGAATAAAGAGAGAGTGATCAGCAGAGATTCGCACAAAACCAATAGCCGCCACAATGCCGCTGAACTTGTCAAACCAAGCTCGAGGACTTTGTTTGAGGCCATAAATTGTCTTCTACAGCCGGCATACTCGTGTCTCCTCCTGAGCAACATACCCAGGAGGTTGCTCCATGTAAACGGCCTCGTGAAGATCACCATAAAGGAAGGTATTCTTGACGTCCAGCTGAGAAATCGGCCAATCCCGATTGACAACCACAGAGAGAAGGACCCGAATAGTGCTGAGACGAGCCACGGGGGATAAGGTATCAAAGTAATCAACCCCATAGGTCTGAGTAAAGCCCTTAGCAACAAGGCGAGCCTTATACCGATCCACAGTGCCATCGGGGCCAAATTTGACCACAAAGACACAGCGACAGCCAACAACATCAGTACCGAAGGGAGGAGGAACAAGAGTCCATGTACCCCGCTCCGTGAGGGTCGCCATTTCCTCATCCATGGCCAGCTTCCAGTGGGGAATAGCAAGAGCCTCCTGATAGGAACGAGCCGTGGCAGTGGCAGAGATAGCCAGCGCAAAGGCCCTGCGAGAAGGTGTAAGGCGATCATACGAAACAACAGCAGCAAGGGGGTGTATGGTACAGGTCCGCACCCCTTTGCGAAGAGCCATAGGGAGATCCAGGTCGGCAGCCCCCTCGGGATCCGGAGCGTCCGTGGCAGAGATAGCTGGCCCGGGAGAAGAGAGCGACGGCGGCGGGGAGGGTGGAGATGGAGGTGGAGAAGTGGGAGAGAGAGGTGGAGCGAGAGGAGGGGACAGAGAGGGTAGAGGGGTGGGTATCTCGGTAGGAGACGAGGGAACGAAGGGAACAGCAGGAGAGTCAGGAGGCGGGGAAGGAAGAGAGGAGGAGTCAGCCGAGAAGTAGGAGGCATTCTCGAAGAAGGTAACGTCAGCAGAGACGAACTGCTGATGAAGAACAGGGTTAAAGCAACAATAGCCTTTCTGAGTGGTGGAGTACCCCAGAAAGACACATTTAGTGGAGCGAGGGGAGAGCTTGTCACGGGTGGCAGATGGGGTATGGACAAAAGCAGTGCATCCAAAGATGCAGAGAGGGAGAGGAAAAGGCTCCTTGCCCGGATACAGAATGGAGAAGGGTGTTTGCCCGTGGAGAATGGTGGATGGAATACGATTGATGAGGTAGCAGGCAAGGAGAACGGCATAACCCCAATACGAGCGAGGGACATGCATCTGGGTCATCAATGTGCGAGCTACATCGAGGAGGTGACGGTTTTTGCGTTCCGCCACGCCATTTTGTTGGGAGGTGTAAACACAGCTAGTCTGATGAATAATGCCATGTTGCACACAAAAAGAAGTAAAAGCATGACTCAGATACTCTTTAGCATTGTCGGAACGAAAGGTTTTAATACAAATATTGAACTGAGTTTTAATCAACTGATAAAAGGAAATCCATACATCTAAAAGTTCAGAGCGATCTCGGAGGAGATACACCCAAGTACATCGAGAAAAATCATCTATAAAGGTTACAAAATAAGAACTACCCCGACCAATGGTGAGGGTAGGAGCAGGTCCCCAGATATCAGAGTGGACGAGATCAAAAGGACTAGTAGAGCCCCGTCCGTGCTTCGGCGGGAAGGAGGAACGGTGATGCTTGTCGAGTTGACAGGCGTCGCATTGGAGAGGAGTACTGGACGGAGGGAGGTGCGGCAGAAGCTGATGTAGAAGACGTGGTGGAGGATGACCGAGGCAGAGATGGCACTGGAGAAGATCCGTACAGGAAGACGAGAAGGCGGACAAGGCGGAAACATTGTCGAGGAAGTAGAGGCCGCCGCTCTCAGTCCCAGTAGCAATCGTCCGGTGGGAGCTCGGATCCTGAAAAGAATAAGAAGTTGGTGTAAATGTCACAGAACACTGAAGCTATTTGCATAAAGAGGTAACAGACAACAGATTGCACGGAAACTTGGGCACATAGAGAGTGTCTGCTAGGCGTAGTGACGGAGTAACATGAACCACTCTCGTCTCATGAACCGGGGAGGGAGAACCATCCGTAACTAGGACCGGGGGCAACCGATCATGTTGTTCGAGCAAAGAGAAGCACTGAGGATTGCCCGTCATGTGATTAGTGGCACCAGAGTCGATGAGCCATTTACCTTGAGGCACCATGTGGGCACTACCTGAAGAAGTTACAACAGAGGCAGACGGCTTGGAAGAGTCACCGGAGGGGCGAAGATGAGGATGCTTCGTCCAGCAGCGTTCGAAAGTATGGCCGGTTCGGCCACAATGAGAACAGAGGTAGCGGGAAGAAGCACGGCCGCCGGACTGGTGACTGCGACTACCAGAGCCACTCCGCTGAGTGTGATGAGAATAGTTGTCCGGTGGTGGAGAAGGAGCGGGCAAAAGAGGGCGCTGAAGGAGGGAGGTGACAGCAGCGATGCGGGCAGCGGTGGCATCTAAAGTAGGAGATTCGGCCTCACCCAGAATTTGCTGGCGGATCATGTCATAAGTATCAGGAAGCCGGAGCAGATAACACACAACCAGAAGCTCCTGGAAGTGCTTGTGTTGTTGAGCCAAATCCGCAGAAAAGGGGCGATTCTGAAGAATCTCAGCCCCAAGAGCCTGAACCTGTTGGTAGGCAGCAGCAGGAGACAAGGTAGGACGGGTAAAGAGGTCCGCATACAACGTATAGATGCGGGAAGTCTGAGCCCCTTTGGAGTACAAAGCGGCAAGATGAAGCCAAGCGGCCTTGACCGTCTCATCATGACATATGACGGGAAGGCACTCATCAGAAAGACTATTCGCTAGCCAAGTACGCACAAGCGCGTCACTAGCATCCCAGTCATCAAAGAGAGGTGAAGTGATAGGAGGTGGGTCATCAACGAGATGGTGGCGTTTGCGTTGTGAGCGAAGAAGAAAGGTGAAAGAGACGCTCCAATCCGGGTAGTTGGAGCCAACAAGCTTGGAAACGGTCCCAAGGTTCCCGGAAGGAGTAGGAGGAAGAGGCGGAGCCGGATTGGTGACAGGGGTGGTGGCAGTAGAGGCATCAGAAAAAGCCATAGGAGCTGGAAACAAAGGAAGCCGGGCGGTTAGGCAACAAACCGCGCGGATAGGAGAAAGAAGGGCGGCAACGGTCACAAGGGGAGAAAACCAGCGGCCAGAAGAGCCACGACCCAGCTGCAGACACAAACAGAGGGGAAGAAGTCGAACGGCTAGAGGACAGGCCGCGCGAACAGAAGCAGGACAAAACAAGTCGCTGTAATGATAGGAGAACGAAGGGATGCAGCGGTAAAGGGGAGAAAACCAGCGGCCAGAAAAGCCACGACCAAGCTGCAGACACCAGTAGAGGGGAAGAAGAGGCCGCGCGGACAGGGAGCAAACCGGCGCAACAAGCCGCGCGGACAGCAAGACACAAAATCAGGAGGAGTAGATCGAGTCCTCTGATACCATGTAAAAACCGAGCAAAAACAAACTGAAATGGTTTTAAACTGAACTTTATTATCCGAAAAAGATGTCTATTACAAAGGTATACCCTCCCTTATATAGAATGGAGGAGAGATGAAAGAATACAAATAAGAGATGTGGGACTAAAAATTTACAAGTTAAGCGGACTATACAAAACAAACCGCACAAGCCGCGTGGTTAGACAGAAGGGCTAACCGCACGGCTACCACAAGAGAAGAAGAGAGGCCGCCTGTGAAGACCGCTAGAGCGCCCGGTCTACAAGCCGACGAGACAAACCGCCAGACCGCGCGGTCTTCAACCCGCCACGACAGACCGCCCGGTCACCAACTTCAACATCTCGCAAGCCCAGCACGTCGAAGCGACCTCGGCCTGCCGAGCCGGGGAATCACGCCCGGGGAGCTCGTACCCTCGGCCTTCCTCGGCCATTTACTTCCCAGCTCGCCTGCCGGGAGCGTCCTCGCCCAAGTAGGGGGCAGCCGCGATCTGGCTCGCCGGAGTCGAGCACTCGGCCCGCGTGCCGAGTGCGAACTTGACCAGGGTGAGCACCTCGTTTCTGAAATCTTCAAACATTCCCACCATTGCGAGAGGCGGGGGGAGGCGAGCTCGGCCTGTCGGATCCTTGTCCCGTCATTGAGCTCGCGGGCGCTTTTCTGCACTGACCACCTTCCACGCTCACCGCACCAAAATGTTGAAATCGAAATTCGGTCTCCTGTGGAGCTTGCCCTTGGGGAAAGGGGTGGTCTCGCGCCTACTTCGCTCCTGCAAGAAAAACAACAAAACAAGGAGAAACAGACCCAAGGGCTCGGCAGGGAGGTCCCACCACAAACCCGGAAGATCTCAGAGCGCTTCCCCTCCTTAGCCTGAGGCCAAGCTAAGGTACCCTCAGAAAGCACTTGGAGATTTTGGGGAGAAGTGCACAGGAAGAACCTGCTTTCTGGGGTACCCCTTGGGTCATATTTATAGCTTTTGAAATCCGGACTGCCTATAACCAAAATAACTGACCTGAAATTACCAGAAAACCCTCGGCTGGGTCTGCCAGCAGCCAAACTACACTGTTTTGAAGGGCTATGGGCAGTTCAGCAGGGGTAAAACAGTAAAAAGTACCTCTGACACCCAGGCGAGCTGGGAGCTCTGGCCACCTCGGCATGTACTGCTCGCCTACCGCTGCCGAGCTCCACTGTGAGGACGCGAGTTGTGGCTCGCCTGGCGAACGCCGAGCTCTGGGGTCACCGATCGTCGATCTCTTGTCGACATTTGCCGAGCTCAGCCTCGCCCCTGCCACTGCCGAGCTCGCCTGTCGCTCTTAGCCTGATCTGCTTGCCCCCTGGTGGTCTTGCTCGCCGGATACGGGGTTGTACATGTGGGTGCGGTGAGTCCATGTTATATATATATTTTTGGACTTATCCGGGCTAGTTTTCTCGTTGATGCACTACACTTTGGAGCTTTATTTGTTCATATTTGTTATTATGTCTGTTTCATGAGTAAGTGCACTTTAGGCCCATTTTTGGTGTGCTTTAGTTGTTTCTGTATTTCCGTTTGTTTTACTTGTTCTTTAACCATGTCTTGGGAATGTAGTGTGCACTTTTTGTGGCCTATCTGCCTCTTTTGATGGTGCATGGGTCATGTGCGTGCTCCGGAACCGCTCGGGAGACCCCGACGATATAGGAACACTGCGCACGATCACTAGATTCACTGCACACGACCACTGATCATGCCCCACGGATCGTGCGCATTACATTCTCCTCTTGCCTAATTCTGCCCGGGTAATCGCACGAGCACTGGCCATAGTGCGCACGACCACTAGTCATGCGCCACCACTCGTGCGCATTTACCTCTTGCTTTCTGTAGTTCTGTCTTAACCAATCGCACGATCAGTGGATTCAGAGCGCACGACCACCGGTCGTGCGCCACTGATCGTGTGCATATCTGCTAATATTTATTTCCAAGTTGCAGGTTTAATTGGAAAATGCCCACGATCATCGACCGACAGTGCGCACGACCACTGTTTGTGCGTCACTGACCGTGCGCTCTGCTTTTCCTGCCTTCGTATTTAAGGGAGTGCTCTGCGATTTAGGTCAAGACGGGTCATTTTTGCGATCGGGGAGTGCGTGGGAAGTGCCATTCTACTTCTCTCGCTGCTCCATCACCTCCACCTTCATCGAGAGTCCGTAGCCTGCGATTCCGAAGCTTTCCAAACCCTCCGGCGAAGCTCCCGGCCATTGATGACCTCAACTCCAAGCTTTCCACCAGAGTTGGAGAAGAAGACAACCTAGAGAACGGACTCAAAGGCCTTCGAGGTGACAGCTCGTTGGTACCGGAAGCCTCCTCGGACTGAGCCCGGAAGCGGATTGACAACTCACTATTCCGGCCACGACCTGCGGTGGATCTTCACCCTCTATTGGTTTACTCCTTTTCCCTTTCCTCTGTTGTATGGAACGATTTAATGTTGTAATGAACTACACTTGCTATTCTATATCTAAGTAGATGTTGTAGTTTCTATTTGTTTTTGGGTTGTGTGTTGTGAATGCGGATCGCCCACTCCACATCCACTTCATACCCTTGTTTCACCCGATTGCACACCGCACAAGAACACTTCTACCCATTAGCTTTCCGTCCACTCGCCCAATGGAAGTTCGGCATCACGGCCGATATACTCACCTCACCTTGCGAAGCGGTGCCTTCGACCCGCATAGCTTTAATTAGTTTATTAGATCAAACAACCACAATCTCTCAAGCCCCCCTTTTTAATCTTTTTTTAGTATAACTCTCATAACGATATTTTCTGAACTGTTGCCGCTCTATACTAATTGCATTTCTCAAGAGACCGACACTCGGAGATTTATTCTCAAACTTTATTACTTGTGCGACCGGTGCGCTTGCTGATATCCACGCATCAAGAGACCGACACTTGGGGATTTATTCCCAAACTTTATTACTTGTGCGACCGGTGCGCTTGCCGACTGTAGATGGATTTTGCCAGAGAAGAGAACGAGACGGGAGGAGGTTTTCGCGACCGGCTTGCGAGCACTTTGAGAGCGATCAAGGAGAAAGATGAGTACCGATTACAAAAAGCATTTGCGATTAACCGGCGGACGGTTGTGCACCACGTAGGAGCTCTCCATCATGATATCCTTGCCGGAGATCGAGAAGTCTTGGTCCACGTACGCCATGGCAGACGTTAGTGCTCCGCAGTATGGGTATTCTTTCGGTACGGCACAGGATGAGATGCGAGCGGTGAAGGAAAACCTAGGGTTGAATGTCGAGGGAGGGATATCGCGTGCCGAGTTCGGTACTGCGGGGGAAGAGGAGAAAACCGTCGGGTACAGTGTGATCGCGAGAAGACGAGCCGCGATTTTTGATTAGGCGGGAGGGTATAATGGGAACAGTGTTTTTTCAATCCCTTTCAGTCGGACCGGAGTGAGGCCCGACCGGGGGGGGGGGGGGGGGTGGACTCAGTCCTGCAACCTGATAATTATTTACAACGATCCAAACAATTTCAAACTATATTAATTACTAAAATAATTGATATACTAAAATATATAATTTTAATTTTTCATAACTTTCAAAATATTTTTATTATTTTTAAAAGTATACAACTTAAATTTTTTATATAGTTATAAATTTTTTTATATATTTTAATTATTTATATTAATTTCATTATAAAAAAAATTTAAAACAGCCATGAGCGACTGAAACCCACCACCGCTATCCGGTTACTATCGTGCGGGGCATGGTGGACACCCGTGCATTGTAACTCGTGTGTGTCCATATATATATATATATATATACACACACACACACACACACACAAAGGTACGGGCGTACGACAAGGGAATTAAGGGGTCAAGATGGTCTCAAAATGAAAAGTGATCATCATAAAAGTTGTAGATATCGGCGATATGAATAACTTTCATGTTGATCACTCATTGATTTGGAGCCGTCTTGGACCTTGATATGGGCCCTGAAATTGTGGGCGGCGGAACTGCTACAGTAAACTGTTCTGCCGCCCCCATTTTCGGGGCCCAAATCGAGGTCTAAGACGGATCCAAATCAAACCGTGATCAACATTAAAGTTGTTCGTCTCGCCGTGGTCTACAACTTTCATGTTAATCACTTTTTGTTTTGAGATAATCTTGACCCCCAAATTCCCTTGTCCGTACGGTCCGCACCTTAGGATTGCCCGCATATTATATATATTCATACATATATAAATATACGAGTGCCCGACACGGGGCTCCGCCCCTACGGCCAAGCACGGCAGTACCAGCCCGGCGACGGCGGGCTTCGCCAGCCCCGGACGGCCGTGCCCGCAACATATACATATGAGTACTCAAAATGACCGTAAAAAATATCGATCGTGATTACAATTTTTATTTTATAAAAACATGCATGTTTTGACTTACAATAATTAATTTCTCTTCCTCTCTCTTCTCTTTTTTTCCCTCTCTTTCTCTTTCCAATCTAATAGTTATATTATTGACCTGCTGCCGTCACCCCTCTCTCCCTCTTTTTCTCTCTCTCTCCTGCCACCACTGCCAAGTATTAAATTTTTTTCTCTCCCATCCGCTTTCTTAAATTTTTCATAATTCATAATTCATCCTCCCTCTCTCTCTCCGCCTGACACCTACCACGCTGCCGCTCTCTCTCCTCTCTTTCTCTCTCTCCCCTCTCACTCCCTCTCTCCCATCTCATCCCTCAATCGTCTGTAGCTTGAGGAAGTCTAGTCAATTTTAATATTTTAATAGTAAAAGATTGGACGGGTTATGAAATATGAAGACAGATCCGATGGTCACAATCGTTTCAATGAGTTTTTAATTCATGAATTTGATATATCTTTATATATGGTATATACAAGCAGTCGTGCACGGGGGACCCCGTGCGGGCAACATTCGTCCTGGGTGCGACATTTGTCGAGGGGGCGACATTCATCGTGGGTGCGACATTTGTCGAGAGGGCGACATTTGTCATGCAGGCGACATCTGTCGTGGCGGCGACATCTGTTATGGTGGCGACATGCGTCGTGGTGGCGACATGCGTCGTGGTGGCGACATTCATCGTGGGGGCGACATTCGGCATGGGGGCTACATTCGGCGGGGGCGACATTTGTCGTGGGGGAAACATTCGTCTGAAAAGTTAAATCCCAACCAAAAGTACCTTGTGCGGGGAACATTCGTCGTGGGGGCGAAATTTGTCATGAGAGAGACACTTGTTGTGGTCGCATCACTTGTCGTGGTGGTGACATTGGTCGTGGACGACAACATTGGTCGTGAGAGCGACATTGGTCGGGGGTCACGACATTGATCGGGGGTGGTGACTTGGGTCAAAGGCGGCGACATTGGTCAGGGGCGGCGACATTGGTCAGGGGCGGCGACATTGGTCAGGGGCGGCAACATTGGTCAGGGGAGGTGACATTAGTCCGGAGCGACGACATTAGTCGGGGAGGCGACATTGGTAATGGGCGGCGACATTGGTGGAGGGTGGATGCATCGTCGGGAGGGTGGCATTGGTCGTAGGGGAACATTAAGTGTGTAAGGGGATATTGGTCGTGGACGATGACATTCATCGTGGAGGCGACACTTGTTGTCTGTGCGACATTTGTCATGGGAGCGACATTTATCGTAGGAGTGACATTTGTCGTCGGAGGCTTCATTTGTCATGGGCGGAGACATCAGTCGTGGGGGGCGACATTGGTCATGGGGGGGGGGGGGGCGACATTGGTCGTGTGGGCGACATTGGTCGTGGGGGGCGACATTGGTCGTGCAGGGCGAAATTGGACATGGGGGCAACATTAGTCGTGGGCGGGTTTTTTGGTTAGAGGTGGAAACATTGGTTGGCGGCGGCGACATTAGTCGTGGGCGGGTTTTTTGGTTAGAGGTGGAAACATTGGTTGGCGGCGGCGACATTTGTCGAGGGCGACAAAATTCATCAGGAGCGGGAAATTCTTCGGGGGCGGAAACATTAGTTGGGGGCGGCGTCATTGGTCGGGGATGGCAACATCCAGCAGGGAAGGTGACATCCGGAGGGGATGGCGACATCCGGCGCGGATGGCGACATTATGAAAACTCTAACCTTCTTCGCCCTTATCTCAAAGTGTAACATAATTGGGCTCAACCTTTACGCCTAAGATCAAGTCTCAGTCCTTATAACTAATACTGACATGCTAAGATCTAATCGTCAACACACAAATATGGACATTTTATTTTGAAATTTGTTGATCATGATGAGGCTTTGGCCCCTTTATTGGAGTTTTTAGATAATTATATACAATAATTTTAAAATAACCATTGTATATATCAAACACATATATCTCTAAATCAACAAATGAAACTACTAAGTTAGAGCTTGCTTTCCAGAGTAAGATACATTTATATTGTTATCATAAAACGTAACAATATTAATTGAGAGTTGGAAATTGTAAACAAATAAAAATATTAACAACCAGCTAACCTCTTTTTATAGGCATTAAATATTATGTCACCATTATCGCTTGGAGAGCTCCTGCAAACAAATTCAAAAATGTATGAGTAAAGAAATAAAATCATTACCCATAAATAATAATAGAGAACAATACTCTAAGCTTCTCCCTGAAATCTCTGCTCTCTTAATTATATAACGATTTAATAACATTTTTAGCTTCTTCAAATTTTCCTGATTCACATAGAGAAGAAACAAAAATGTTAACCACCTTTCAATTGCTTCTTCAATCTTTCGACCTTTTTTTGCATAGAAACACAAATAGATACTTTGACGTACTGCCAATTGGTCGACAATCTTCAGATTTCATCTTCTCGAATGTGTACAAAATAGTCTCTGTGAGATATAATTAGGCAAAAATCTCCACGACAATGTGCTTAGCCCGCACTGCAATCTGATAAAACTTTGATTGTTGTCAAATCACAGCTCCATGTTTGATAACCAATAAGTAATTCATAGTAAAAAAACATCATTCATTCCTAGAGATTTCCAAAACCTGTGAATGTGGTACCACATTGATAAGAAATATGTATTCGTGGAGCTATGTTAGGATCTAATAAAAAAATAATAAAGCTCAAATGCAGTATATGATCAATAAAATAAAATCTGTACAAAATTGTAGCATATGTCTAATAATTGTTGAGCACAATCATGAAAATCTTGTAATTGGACATATTCTGCATTTGCACAATCATGTTTCTTTCATGTTTCTTTTATGCCACAAATATTCAAATGCAGTATATGAATGTCCTTGATATCTAAGTACCTTGGTTGTGAGTATTCGCATTAGAAATAAAAATCTGACCATTCACACAAAATTGATATTATTCACATACAGTAGCCAAATCTCTAACCTCAAAATTGACACAACACTTGAACCTTGCCCTTGATCTTGAGCATGTCATAGAACAACTAAGCCCAATATCATCGTAGTCACAACTATGATGCCTGCCATCCACAATAGAGATGGTATAACTTGCAGTAGGATAAAATGGAATGAAAAACAGAGCTCAAACTACAAAAAAATTAAACCCGGATATAATGAAATCAAAACAATGAGCACTTGGTCTGAAATTATTCACTTCAACCTCGCTACTATAATTTGTTGGAGAAGCCCTTGAATGGTTGTGGATTGATCAAAAAATGGCATTGACGCTTCAGCTACTCTTGTACTTTTTTTTCTCTTTCTTTTCTTCTTCCTCTCATTTCTCCTTCCTCCGTCCTTTGGTTTCATGGTTTATTACTCCAGAGTAAAAACATTATAAATTTAAAACTTTAAAAGAGGTAAAAAAAAAACTTAGTAGGATAAAATCTTGAACAGCTGTACAACACCTTGCTAACTATTTTCTCTTCATAGACCCACTGTGCCAGCGTCAGAGGAGAACCTGGAACGAAGAAAAAGATCAGGCCATGATATTTATTTTTTTGGTGAGAGAAGAAGATGGATTCAAACCCGGGGATTCGGAAGAAGCGAGCAGAGGTGGCACGACGCCATGCTTTCAAGTGTAGAACTTGCGAGTAACAGAGGGGAAGCGAGAAGAGCGGAGATAGTAGAGGAAGCGAGCAGAGCTGGCTAAGCAGAGGAGTAAGTAGCGGTGGCACCGGTGTCTGACTCAGGGACAAAGGAGGCGAAATCTCCGCCGGCGAATGATTGTTGCGGGCGTTCCGGAAGAATCCGATTGTGGAGGAATCGTGGAATGAACTCGCGCGGGGCTTCTCTTGGAGCAGCTCCATGGTCGGGGAAGGTGCGGCTGAGTGTAGCCCTAACTTGCGGAAGATGCACTGGATCGGGTTGCTGGGAGGCGACGCTGGGTCGTGGGGCGAGGCGAGGCGGGTGAATGGATCGATCGGCCAATGGATGAAAGCGGGGCGAGGCTAGGTCGTGGAAGCAGAAAGAGGAGGAGATAACGATGTAGGCGCTGCCCTACCTGCGCAGAAGAAGGAACGAAGAAGTCGTGTATCGGGAATTTGAGGGGATGAATAGTGTCGGTTTCTATTAATTAAGTCTTGATTCCGCCAAATGAACCCAATACCCTCCTAATTAACTCATCAAAACATTTTTATGAGGGCATTTTCGTATTAAAATGTTACACCATGCTATGTTTAGCTCCTTGCTTATAGTATAAAGATATATATATATATATATTGTACGGGCAAATATAATATATGGACTGTACGGGTAAGTCATTTTGGGGGTCAAGATGGTCCAAAATCGAAAAGTGATCAACATTAAACTTGTAGATCTCGACGAGACGAACAACTTTCCTGTTGACCACGTTTTGATTTGAAGCCATCTTGGATCTCGATTTGGGCCCCAAAGTCGGGTGCGGCGGAACGGTTTACTGTAGCAGTTCCGCCGCCCCCGATTTCGGGGCCCAAATCGAGGTCCAAATCGGCTCCAAATCAAAAGTGATCAACATAAAGGTTGTTCGTCACGCCGAGATCTACAACTTTCATGTTGATCACTTTTCGTTTTGAAACCATCTTGACTCTCAAAATCACTTGCCCGTACGTCCGCACCTAATGTTTACCCGCACAGTATATGCCCTCATATAGGGTATATATCTTTACCATATATAAAGAAATACTCTGGTCTGCGAATATCATGAGTTCAAAATTACACAAGCCGTCAGATCATGAGTTCATAATTTAACAACCGTCTGATCGAGTACAACAAAACCATTTCATGTCTCCACATTTTAGTAGGTCTCCTAAACATACTACTAGGGTGTCCTAAACCTATGTGAAAATACGATTTTGCCCCGATAACTCTTAAAAAATTGTGCGATTGGCTCTTAAAATTTAATTTTAATTAAAACACAGCTATCTGGTTTTGAACCCATGACCTCAAGGATAGGAGAAACAACTCAATCCAATAAGACAATGAGGCAATTATGATAGCAATTCAAATAATTTGTACTTATATTGTTATATTTCATGTATTTTTATAAAAATATATATATATAAATATAGGTATAATATAATTCATTATTACATATAAATATACTATATATAATAATAATTATATATATTATTCATTACATATGTACATTTATAATTATAATTTTAAATTTTGTTATTTATAAAATTATATTTATATCTTTTTCTTAAATTATCGTCGTGGGCGGGCGAAATCCGTCGGGGCCGGGCCGGGTACAGTTGCGCGACGTCGTAGTGGCGGGCCGAGTACAGTCGCGCGGGGCTGTAGGGGCGGGTCGGGTACAGTTGTGCGAGGTCGTAGTGGCGGGCCGAGTACATTCACACAGGGCCGTAGGGGTGGGCTGGGTACTATCGCGATTGGCAGTAGGGGCGGAGCCCCGTGTCGGGCACTTATATATATATATATATATATATATATATATATATATATATATATATATATATATATATATATATATATATATATTACTACTCTGAAGGAAATATAAATTGATGAGTTCGAAATTGCAATAGCCATTTGATTATGGTATGATAATATTGCTGCCGCCCGATCAAACTCAATCATACTTCATCATCTCTCCACCTTTTCATAGGTCTCCTAAACCTACTAACTAGATTATGTAACATTACATTTTTGCCCCTATGAATTTTTAAAAATAAGGGAAAGCAGCAAGCCCCCCCAGCCCGCCAACCCGATGACCAGCCAACCCGCCAGCGCGCCAACCCGCTGACCCGCTGACACGCCAACCCGCCAACCCGCATGCCCGCCAACCCGCATGCCCGCCACTCCAGTGGTTTCAAACACCATTTCTCACAACCTATATTTAAACCCGTAAAGTTTATTATTATAGGCAGTGTGTGACTAATAGTCGGGTGCGGGTGCGGGACTAATAGACGATAGGAGTCATGCCCGGTGTCACGGGAGTGACCATGGGCATGACCATAGGCGTGTTCTCCGTTCGACGATTTTAGTTGAGTTCGACGAGTTTCGGTCGACGATAGGAGTCACGCCCGGTGTCACGGGCGTGACCATGGGCGTGATTGGGGCGTGTTCTCCGTTCGACGATTGTAGTTGAGTTCGACGAATTCCGGTCGACGATAGGCGTCACGCCCGGTGTCACGGGCGTGACCGGGGCGTATTCTCCGCTCGACGATTTTAATTGAGTTCGACGATTTTAAAAACGTAAAATATAAAAATGTTAATTTAAATTAATATAAAATTTTAAATTGGGCGGGCGGAGCCCGCCAGGGGGTGCGGGCGGAGCCTGCTGGGGGTGGTGGGCCGGGCGAAGCCCGCCGTCGGTGGCCAGGTACTGTGACGCGTATCCATCGGGCCGGAGGCCCGTGAGTGCGACTCGTGTATATATATATATATATATATATATATATATATATATATATATATATATATATATATATATATATATATATATATATATATATATATATATATACTAGCATCTTCGAACGGGCTCCGCCCGTTCTCGATGCGTCCCTGCGGGCTTCGCCCGCAATCAAGCGGGCTTCGCCCGCTTGACCCCCGGCGGGCTTCGCCCGCCCCCCGCATCTTTGAACGGGCTCCGCCCGTTCTCGATGCGTCGCTGCGGGGTTCGCCCGCTTGACCCCCCGGTGGGCTACGCCCGTACCGGGCAAAATTTAAATAATTAAATAAGTTAATAAATAATTATTATTTTTAAATAATTATAAAAAAAATGAAAAAATACCCAAAATCCACCCCCCCCCCCCTCCGCTTCGCCCGTTCTCGATGCATCGCTGCGGCTTCGCCCGCAACCAAACGGGCTTCGTCCGCCTGACAACCAAGGGAGATTTGCCCAAAACCAAGTGACATTGTTCAGAGACGGTGATAATATTCGGGGGCGGCGACATTGTTCGGGGGTGGCGACATTTGTTGGGAGTGCCCGTTCGAAGATTTTTTTGATGTTGTCACAACCGCTGCCACAGGGGCAAGAAACTATAGACATGTATATTTTTTTTCAAATTGGGGAAAAAGGCTGCACAAAGTAAGCCAAAAAACACCCTACATATTCTGGAAATGAAAAATAAGCAATGTGACTACATAATGTAAGATAGAGTGATTTCGAGTAAGTATTATTATTTTGCATGCTGTTTTTCACACGCATTTTTTATAAGTATAAACTCCGGCCAGATCACACACTTTGTTCATAAAAACAGAACATTTAGGCTCCGTTTAGGAGGACATATTTTCACCGGTCAAGCGGTCATGACCGCATGAATCGGGACTTAAATATGTCCCGGTCCATGCGGTCATGACCGCTGAACCGGTGAAAATAAGTCCCCCCAAACGAAGCATTAATGAAGTAATTGGTAGGAGAAAATCAAATCAGTGTTCTAGAAGAATAAGTGATATTAATAATGTTTTTTTATTAGAAGGGAGAACGAATATCATTTTTACCAATAAAAAACTATAGAAAATAATCTTCACAAGATTAAAAACCCAAAACATACATTCCAGTAATTTTGAAACCCAAAAGTTCAAACATGAAGATGCTCAAATTCAATATTTTACTCACAAAACAAACATTATGAAGGAAATTTGATAACTGAAATGATAGTCTCCTAACCCGTGGTGGTCCTCCTCATGCACAAATTTAATCTCTTGTCTCATGGGCATTACAACAAACAGATAATAAGCATATAAAAAGTTTATTGTATTGCAACCTATGTTTTTCTCAACCAAAACAACCATCTAAATAGATCTGTGGTTTAACAAAATATATATATATATATATATATAACGAAAATATGATTACAAATATCTCATCTCCTACAAACACTATTCCCAGGCACACACATCAAGAAAAATAGCATAAAATATTTCCATCTCAAATTCAGCCACACTTTCATCTACCTACACAAAAAAAATTTGGCAGAGAAATGTATGACGAAGAATATTAGAGACCTCAATAGGAGGTTGCAATTTGCAGGTAGTTCAAAATTTACATTACAGGAACTGCACAGGTATAATCTGATGATAGTTTATAATCTAAAGGGGGAATCAAGGGCACTTCATCAAAAGAGGGAACCAAAAAAATTTTTTATAACCAAGATATGATCTACACAAAGGGGCAAAGTTGATTTGGAATAAAGAGTATAAAAATATTATCATTCTCATTCCAGCTGTAGACGATTGCAGCACTTAGTTTACTCTCTTCATACAACTAAGAAAAACAGGGACAAATGCTCCGCTACCAGTGTGGAGATTTGAAATTCACCTCCATCGCCGGTGTGAAAAGTAGAAAATTACAACTAAGAAAAACAATTTAAAATCAGGGACAAATGTTTCACCGCCGGTGTGGAGATTTGAAATTCTCCTCTACCACCGGTGTGAAAAGCATAAAATTTTATGTAAAATTAAAAGTGAAAAACCTGGAAGATCTCAACCGACATGACCGAATCACAAACAAAAATCGAAATGAGGTCTGAAATGCAAGGTGAAAATGAAGAACTGAGGAACTGAGATGAAATTAAAGAGAATAACTGGAAGAGACTTATTATCAGAACTTACAACAATTGAAGAAGGAGCCGCTGAGGAGGCTCGGTGGAGGAGGAGCTTTGGATGGGATACACTCGGTCGAGGTGAAAGCAATAGATATTTTATGTGAGGAGATCGTGACAGAAGGCAGACAACAGTGGCGTTGGCGTGCTGCAGATGTTTAGCAGCAAATTAAATCCAGGCTGGCGTGTGCAGTAAATTTTGGAAATGCTATCAAATTTAATGCAGGTTGGCGTGAAGCAGTAGATTTTGGGAATGCTAAATATCAGTGGCTTTGGCATGTAGCATGGTTGGAGGATTCCAAATAAAAATATTGGACGGTAAAGATTAAAACCAGTTGTTTGATCCGGCGGTGAAAATTAAAAGTTTGGTGTGATTTTGAAATATGCATATTGCTTTATATAATAAATATATATATATATATATATATATATATATATATATATATATATATATATATATATATTTCTATTATAATGGAAAAATTGTGTTTGGTGAAACATTCAAAAATATCAATTATGTTCTCATTTTTATATTTTAATGACTTGACATATATTATAATTTATTTCAAAAAATTAAAATACAATTTTCATTCAAGTAATTACACTATTAAAAAATTAGAAATAATGATGAGAATTCATTTAAATTCAAAAACTTTTTAGTAGAGCTCATACACCTTCTATTGTAGGTTGTCATTAGGCATGTCACGGTCTATTCAATGAAGGTTGTCATTAGACATATCAGTGGTATTTTCAAGATGATAACAATAAATCAATCAACTTTATTAAAGTCAAAATTAATATTTTTACGTCAAAATGTATATTGCTTTACAAAATAAAAATTGTAATATTTATGTATATTTTTTACGGTCATTTTTAGTACTCATATGTATATGTTGCAGGCGAAACCCGCCTTGATGGGCAGGGCGAAACCCGTCGTCGCTGGTCGGGTACTGTCGCCCATGACTATAGGGGTGGAGCCCCATGTCGGACACTCGTGTGCATGGGCGGAACTAGCCCTGGGCACGGTAGGGCACATGCCCGATCATTTTTTGGGATTTTTATCGCTAAATTACCACTCCCTGCTCCTCCTGCTCCCGATCTGCGACGCCGCTCCCTGCTCCGGCTCCGGCTCCCGTCGGTACTACTACTTCTTCTTCTTCTTCTTCTTCTTCTTTGCCTTCTTCTTCTTCGTCTTCTTCTTCTTATTCTTTGTCTTCTTCTTCTTCTTCTTCTTTGCAATTCCTGTTTTTTTTATTTTTATTTCCCGTTGTTGATTTCAGAACCAGATTTCAATTTTTTTTAATTCATATTTTTTTCAATTTCCGTTGCTCGTTTCAGAAACATATTCTAGATATTTTCAATTCCTAATTTAGATTTTTTTAGATTCATGTTTTTTGTTCCTGATTTTAGAAACAGATTCTAATTTTTTCCAATTCCTTTTTCCATTTCCTGATTTCAGTAACATATTGGAGGGGATGCATGGACAAATACTTTATGCAATTATGTTTGATCTTTCATTTTTTTTGAGAACTTTTATCCTTTCAGTCATAACAAGCTTTGCCTTTATTTAAGTGTCAAAAAATTTTTAAACCAAGTGAAAGCTATAATAATCTGTCATTTATCAAATGTATTTGCATAATTTCACTTTTTAGCGATGAAATTGAGCCCATTATGATAATGAAACTGGTTTTGATATGCCCCACAAAATTTAGAAAATATACCACTGAGGTGAGTAGATATAATTAATTTAGAAGTATGATATATGTGAAGGAGTAGACCTAAGGTAATGTGGATAGAAGTTGTTCAAATTAATTTGTGTAATTTAGATTTAACACCTCTATCATTTAATGTGATTGAATGGAAAATGAGAATTCATAAAATTAACTTCAAATAGTTGGGACGAGATGATTGTTTATAACGATGATCAGTCCATGTGTATACACCCTTCTGTTTTTCTTTTTTTAGCTGTTTATTACTGCTTTCTACATTAAAGCATTATAGATACCTGTAACGCTCTTATTATTGTAGTATTTTTTTTTATTTATCGTGTTCTTTTTAGACAAAGATGTTCTTGCAATAGCTAGGACTGAAACTGACAAAACAATAGCTTTCTTGATAGCTTTTCTCCTCATTTTCTTTTGATATTTTATTACTATTAATTACCCAAACCTCCCTTAGGAGTTAGCATAATTACATGTTGCATCCCTCTATCTTTAGAAATTACAACAGACCATATCTTGGTCGATACTATTACAACAAAAACTATTATTTCACGTTTTTAGAGCATGAAAAAAAATCGGCGCGCTGCCCCCGAACCCCCTGAATTGACAGTACTTAAATTGTGCCCGTGCGACTTCAAAATCCTATTTCCGACACTGCTCGTGTGTGTGTGTGTGTGTGTGTGTGTGTGTGGGCGTGCGTGAGCGTGCGTGGGCGCGCGCGTGCGAGCGCGTGCGCGCGCGTGCGCGTGCGTGCGCGTGCGTGTGTGTGTGCGTGTGTATATTCAAGGACTGTATCCAAACTTCACACATTTATTACAATTCACGTATTAGTAGTTCAAAGGTAAGGGAATAAATCAGTTGCGGTTAGCTAACTCATCTCTATGCGTGTATTCTTATTTCTTCCAGATCTGAACTATTAGGGGGACATTTGTTTCCATCTCATTGTTGTTTCCCTAACAAAATATTTTAATTTCTTATATAGATTGTGTTTGGAAAAATTTATGATAATCGATAAACTGTTTATTAAAAATTGATGTTTCGAAAGAGATTTTATAAAAACAATAATTAATAAGCTTTACATTGTTTGGATAGTTTGTTTATAATTGTTTATCTAAAATTTCATTCATTCATAAAAGTCCGTTTATTTGAACACGTTTTTTTCTTCAGGATTCGATTTTCACTCAGACACATCTTTTTTTGCATGACTGCGAATTTTTCACACTGACGAAATTTTTTATTTCGTCCGCGATTTTTTCGTCTGAATGCAAATATTTCGCTCGGACGTGGCTTTTTTTCCGGAAGAGGTATTTTCACCCGGGAGCGATTTTTTGCACCGATATGATTTTTTCCCCCGAGAGCGAATTTGTCGCCCGAGATCAAATTTGTCGCTCGGGCGAGGTTATTTTGCCCGGAAGCGTTTTTTTCGCACGAACGCGTATTTTTCGTCCTGCCCCGAATTTTACGCCCGGGGGAGAAATTTCCGCCCGGGCGTGAATTTTCCGCCCGGGCTCAAATTTTCCACCCCGGCGTGAATTTTCCTGCCGGGCGCGAATTTTCGCCAGCGCGCGAATTTTCGCCCGGCCGCGAATTATCGCCCGAGAGCGAAATTTCGACCGGGCGCGAATTTTTTGCCAGAGCGCAAATTTTTCAAACGTGCGCGCCGCCCAAGCGCCAATTTTTCAGCCTGAAGAAATATTTTTGCTCGCACACAATATTTCGGAGCGAATGTTTCGACCACGCGTGAATGTTTCGCCCCGACATGAATTTTCCGTCCAAGCACAAATGTTTCGGTTGGGCGCAATTTTTTTGCCCGAGAGCGAATTTCTTGCCGGGCGCGATTTTTTGCCCGGACGCGATATTTTTGCCCGGACGCGATATTTTTGCCCGCACGCGATATTTTTGAACAGAAACGAAAAAAGTCATTTTGCGGAAAAAATCGCGTCTGACCGAAAAAAATGCTTGCGCGCGAAATATTCGTGCTCGGGTGAAAAAAATCGTTGTCGGCGAAAAAATCACTGTCAAGCGAAAAATCGCGTCAGGGCGAAAAAACAGCTCCCGTGCGAAAAAAATCGCGCCCGGGCGAAAAAATCGAGTACGTGCTGAAAAGTTCTTACCCCGACAAAAAATTCGTGTCCGGGCGTAAAATTCTCGCTCGGGCGAAAAATAACGCTTGTGCAAAAATATCCACGTCCGAGTGAATTATTCGCGCCCGGGCGAAAAAATCGCGTACGGGCGAAAAATTCGCGTCGGGTCGGAAAATTCGCACACGGGCGGAAAATTCGCGTCCCGGTGGAAACTTCGCGCACGGATGAAAAAATCGCGCATAGGCGAAAAATACGCCCCCGGGTGAAAAATGCTAGCTCTGACAAAAAAAACACACTTGCGAAAAAATCACGTGCGGGTGAAAAAATCAACTTTGAGTTTTTTTAAGGGATTAGCGGTTATGAGAAGTCATAAGCTGTAGCAGAATAACTTATAAAAAATTAGTTTATCATCATTTTTAAAATAAGTAATTTTCTATAAGCTGCATAAATAAACAGCTGAAAAACTGAGTTTGTATTTTGTGTAGAGATTATTCAACAGCTGAAAAACAAAGCCATAATGAATCAAAGTTGTCAAATTTCTTTTTTTGTTTATCAATGCCTTGTAGGCATGGTAATTTCTTCCGCCATTTACCTCTTGTCAGAAATCACTCCAACATTTGAATTCGCAAAAAGAAACCTATGAATTAGAGAGAGCATGGAGGGGGTCTCTCCTCTATGTGAAATTTTGGAATCAAAATCCAGATGGAATTTTTTTCAATCCAGGGGATCTCTTAAGAAATCCGTTCGATCTCTTAGGATGCTGACTTCCCTAGTTTCTGGCTCCACATGCAAAAAGTCTATTTCACATATCCCCTCAATGGTCTCAGACACGAATTTGAAAACGGAATGTGGTTGAAAAATTCCTCCTCCCTTACAGAGTTTTATTTGATGCAAAATTTGTTAAAATTTCAGAAGTCAATCAACTGATAGTTCTGATATCAAGCAACCACTTCCAAAACTATCAAGCTGATCCTTGACCAAATGGAAGACGAGAAGTAGGCGCAGGAACACTCCAACCATAAACTGAGTTATGTATCAGAGACAATGAAGAGCACACACAGATCTTGCATTAATCCACTATCAAGTTTACAAAGCAAGGTATACATGACGAGACATGATTTCGCCAAGTACAATGAGAAGAAAACAAACAAAAGCAAATTTCAAGCCGGGCGGACTGCCTCCAACACCGCTGAGTCCGTCAAGCTGCTGCTGCTACTCTGAAAATACGGAGTTCGAACAAACCGCGCAGACAACCCGTTATTCTGCTGATGACCGCTCTACAAGCCGCCGCCGAACTGAATGAACAGACCGCCAAGCCCGCCTAGACCGGCAACCTGGTTATGGAACTTAGACCAATTGAAAGAGAGAAATTGGTTGGCCGCCACCTGCGACCTGCTGCAACTGCTGATTGTAAACCGCAAGCTTCACTGCTTCCTGACCTTGATCAGAATCAGACGCTCGGCTTCACAGTGCTAGCCGCAAAACCTTCAAACAACATCCAATTAAATCTCAAACCGCACGACCTGGAAAACTGAGTGCACAACAATTGATCTGTGCTCAACTTACTGTTCACTCTATTACTGTAGACATGTCAGGGGGTCTATTTATAGGTTGGGTGAGAAATGTGGTCACCGGCCTAGTGAATAGAGTCATCACCCCATCTCGCAGCAAGCAAAACCCAGTATGCTGAGTCCGCAAGGACTTGGCCAGGCTTCAAACAACTCGCCGGGCGCTAAGTCAAGGTCATTCCACCACCTGGCGAACACCGCGCCAGTCCGCACACATCCAACACGCGGAAACAGAAACATCCCATCCATTGTGTTAGTCTGCATGCTACATGCGAACAAGACAACAGCCCGCACAGCCCGCAAGCACAGCACCAGTCCGCCACACTGCACCGCACACGGACACAGCCACAACCCATACAGCATCAGTCCGCACGCCATACGCGGACATGGCGACAGTCCGCATAGTTTGAGAACAACGCCTCAGCCCGCCACATGAGTCCACTACTAACAGGCAGACCGCCCGGTCAACAGCGGACTCTACGGACAATACAACAACCCTCCGCACTAGTCCACGACCAACAGGCAGATCGCCCGGTCAATAGCAGACTCTACGGACACTGCGAACACCCTATACTTGTCACAGCGTGTGACCAAGTCCAGCAACCCACCAATCAACTGGTGCGAGCTTGGTGAACACAAAACCCAGACCGCCAACTCCATATACAGTCGGCCACCATGAATGCGGCTATCACCCACTGCATCACCGGAGAACTCGACATGGACCAAAGCCGATCTCCAAAACTAGTCCGCAATAGCGGACTCCGCGGACTCTAACCAAGTCTTCCACAACTCCGCGAATATAATCTCCAATCCATCCGGTTACTCCAAGAACAATATCTGCAGAACTGCAGGCCGAGCTGAGCACCGACACCAGACCGCCAAAGATAGACCGCCCAGGCCACTCCACTAGATGCCCAAGCCGCCAAGTCTACCCTGATCACTGACCACACAGGCCGCAACATCAGTCCACCCAGGTCGCAACATCAGTCTGCCGAGGCCGCAATATCAGTCCGCCCAGGCCGCGGACTCCGACCGCCCAGACCGTGCAGTCTGCTCCATCACCCACTTACACTTCCTAATTTTCAACACTTCCCCTTGATGTGAGAAGTGGTGATTAAGCCCAACAATCCTCGTAACCGTGTAAACGGCACCTTCGGCAACAAATTCGTGAAAATGTTCGCGATATTATCATCACTTCGCACATGCTGCACCATCAAAGATCCCTCCAACACCTTCTCCCTTATGAAGTGGTGCTCAATCTCGATATGCTTATTCCGAGAGTGACAAACTGGATTATTCACCAGTTTCAGGGCACTCTCATTGTCTCTGCTCGGCAGAGTCGGACCGCACACTTCTTCATAGACGTCCTCTACTAGTCTCCTGAGCCAGATCGCTTCCCGAGCTTCCAAGGCTGAGGCCTTGTATTCCGCTTCGGTAGAAGAGACAGACACTGAGTCTATCTTCTTACTGCATCAAGAAATACACTCTGATCCACAAGTGAAGACGTAACCGAATGTTGATTTCCGGTCGTCTGAATCTCCCCCGTAATCAGCATCCGAGTACCCTTGAAGAACAAACTCCGTGCCTCTCCTATACAGGAGACCCATGTCAGAAGTGGCCGTCACGTTCTTTAAGATATTCCTAGCCGCCATCAGATGAGGCATCCTGGGTTCCGCCATATACCGACTTACTTGGCCAACCGCATAAGCAATGTCTGGCCTTGTAATCGTCAGGTAAATCAAACTCGCAACTAGGGCCCAAAACACTAAAGGGTCCAGAAGAATCCTCCTCTCATCCCGCCGAAGTTTGATGTCAGAATAAAATGCAGTAGAGCTAATCTTCCCCTCCTGCATGCTGATTCGTTGAACGATCCGTTCCGCATAGCCATTCTGGAACACGAGTATGCCACTCTCCTTCCTCTCCACCTCAAGTGCAAGGAAATGGTGGAGTTCACCCATATCATTCATCTCTAACCTGATAGCTAGCTCTACCCTAAGCCTAGCTACTTCCTCCTTGGAGTTCCCCGTGATGATCATGTCATCCACGTACAACAACACCAGTACTAGAAGCTCCCCCTTCTTTTTGACGAAGAGGCTCGAATCTGAGTTTGAAGCCACATAAACGCAAAACTGGAAGTATTCTGTAATCTTCCCATACTAGGCTCGAGGAGCCTGCTTCAACCCATAAAGCGCTTTCTGGATCTTGCAGACATAGTCCGGATGTTCTTCAGATATGTACCAGAGCGGTTGATCCATGAAGATGTCATTGTCAATCTTCCCGTAAAGGAAAGCGTTCTTTACTTCCAGCTGCCACATCTTCCAATCCGGGCAAGCCGAGAAAGAGATCACTGTTAAATTTTCTCAACGTGGTCAGCAAGATAGCCCAAACACCAAATTAATATCTTCGGAACTATCCAGTTCGCACGCTGAACCTGCGGAAAACCCAAGGACTAGAGGTTTCACCCAACAACACAATGGAAGCACAAGAAGGTCTTATTATGCATTCACTTCTTTACAATCCGAGGCATACATAGCGAGACATGATTTCGCTAGTATTACAGCTGAAAACAGGAAGAACCAAAAAACAAGCCGGGCGGACAGCACTTCAGTCCGCCGAGACCGCGAGGTCGCCGAGACCGCCGAGACCGCTGAGCTCGCCCAAGCTATGCTGCAATCCGCCGAATACCACGGAGTCCACCGAGACCGCGAGGCCGCGCGGACACACCGTTATTCGCCTCCTGCTGAACCCGAACAGAGGAACTCCCCTACCCGCCTGAAGCCGGCGGACAGGTTATTGATGCTGGGAAAGTTGAAACAGAACTGACAAGCCGCAGAGCGACCTCCTGCTGAGTCCGCAGAGACCGCACACTTCCAAGCACTGACCAAAGTCAAAGCCAAGCTCCTGGCTCCTTGAAGTTATCCGCGCGACCTGCACACAGCAAACCGTCAGCCTGAAACAATCCGCGCGGACTGGAAAACACAGACTGCAGCACTCGCCCAACCCAATTTACTGTTCACTCACGTTACTCAGGTTACTGTAGATGTGCCAGGGGGGTCCTATTTATAGGCCAGGTGAGGAGTGTGGTCACCGCCCAAGAGATAGCGACACCGCCCCAGTCCGCGCGAACACAAAACACCGTCCGCTCAGTCTGCGAGGACTTAGCCGGTTACCAAGGAAAACCGCCAGGAGCAAGGCAACCGTTGAAGAACCCTCTCCAGTCCGCCTGTGCTAAGCGGACAAGGCATCAGCCCGCAAAGCACCAACCACTGCAGGACAGCAACCCCCTTCAATGGCTGTCCGCACCAACCCGAGGCAGTCCGCAAGACCCACACCTCAATCCGCCACACGTCCACAACCAAAGGCAGCTAGCAACAGACCGCCCGGTCACAGCGGACTCGGCGGATACGGCGGACACCATGAACTTGGCACAAGGTGTGACCAAGCCCAAAACCATCAAGGAATAATGCGAGCATGGCGGACACAATTTCTCATCCGCCAAACACCCTAGCACAGACCGCAACCAGTCCGCGAGCACCTCGCACTTGTCCAAACGCAGAAGCTTCCTGCCGGACTCCAAACACCAGTCCGCCAACCGGTCTCCACAGCAAGACCTGCTGTAACACCAGAACTTGACAAGGCCTCAGCCAAGCTCTAGGCCCAGTCCGCAACAGCCAAAACCGCGGACACATGCAACAACCCGCTCAACACAGCCGGCTTCCACCAGACTTTTCACCAGGCCGCCAACCGCAGTCCGCCCAGTCCGCCCAGTCCGCCAAAGCTGTCCGCCACAGGCCGCGCGGCCTGACCCGTCACCCACTTCCACTTCACAAATTTCAACACTCCCCCTTGAAGTGAGAAGTGGTGACCAAGCCCAGCAAGCTGCGCAAGCGTTCAAAGGGCCCCTTCGACAGCGGCTTCGTGAATATGTCAGCAAGATTATCTTCACTCCGAACATGCCCGACCAGCAGAGATCCTTCCAACACCTTCTCCCTGATGAAATGGTGATCAATCTCTATATGCTTGGTCCTAGCGTGACATACTGGATTGTTAACTAGTTTGAGAGCACTCTCATTGTCACCCCGGAGTAAAGTAGGCCCTTGCACTTCTTCATGGACATCCTCTATAAGTCTCCTCAACCAAACGGCTTCCCGAGCAGCCAAGGCCAAAGCCTTATACTCCGCCTCCGTGGTTGAAACCGACACCGAGTCCTGCTTCTTGCTACACCACGAGATGCTAGCTGAACTGCAAGTGAACACATAACCTGAAGTAGACCTCCGATCATCCGAATCACCGCCATAGTCAGCATCCGTGTACCCGAGCAACGCAAACTCCGCATCCCTTCCATAGAGGAGTCCCATCTCAGAAGTAACCTTGACATACTTTAGAATTCCCTTCACCGCCACCAGATGAGATTTCCTTGGTTCAGCCATATATCGACTTACTCGGCCAACAACATAAGCTATATCCGGCCTTGTAATCGTCAGATAGATCAAGCTCCCAACAAGAGCCCTGAACACCAAGGGATCATTAAGCACCCTTCCCTCATCTTGTCGAAGCTTCAGCCCTGATTCCAGTGGAGTAGAGCACTTCTTCCCTTCGCCCATGCCGAACCGCTTCACAATACGATCAGCATATCCCTTCTGGCTAATGAGAATCCCGCACTCCTTCCTCTCCACTTCCAGACCGAGAAAGTAATGCAACTCTCCCAAGTCCTTCATCTCGAAGCGTATAGCAAGCTCAGCCCTGAGCCTTGCTACTTCCTCCTCCGAATTCCCTGTGATGATCATGTCATCCACATACAGTAGGACCAAGACTCTTAGCTCTCCCTTCTTCTTGACGAACAAGCTAGAATCCGAGTTAGAAGCAAAGTATCCACAGAATTGCAGGTACTCTGCAATCTTCCCATACCACGCTCTTGGAGCTTGCTTCAACCCGTAGAGAGCCTTCCTGAGTTTGCAGACATAGTCCGGATGCTTTTCAGAGACAAAACCAAGCGGCTGATCCATGAAGATGTCCTTGTCAATCTCTCCGTAAAGAAAAGCATTCTTCACATCGAGTTGCCACAACCTCCATCCCTTGCTAGCAGCCAAGGCGATCACCACTCTTACAGATGTCATCTTCGCAACTGGACTGAATGTCTCCTCATAGTCTTCTCCATACTGCTGTGAGAATCCTCTAGCGACCAGACGAGCCTTGAACCGATCAATGCTCCCATCAGCCTTCTTCTTCAACTTATACACCCACTTGCAAGTAACCGGAGTAATGCCATCAACCTTGGGCACAAGGTCCCAGGTTTCATTTTTCTTCAGAGCATCAATCTCTTCCTTCATGGCACCTTCCCACTCCTTCACTCCAGTGGCCTCGTTGAAGTTTGCAGGCTCTCGCTCATCCAGAGGACCTGCAAAGAAGCAGGAGACAAAGCTCACTGCATTCCCTTCACAGTACCGAGCCGGTGGCTTAACCACCCTCTTCGATCTCCGAAGACATGGCTCCTTGCTCATGGCTTCCGTTGCTTCTTCAGGCTCCACTCCTACCCAGGGCAAGCATTGAGCAGTGCTCCCCCTGCTTCCTGAGCCAGAAGGCTCAGCCTCGGAGTTCGAAGCAACAGGAGCTGCTGGTGAAACAGCAAGCTCCTCTTCCAAGCCTTCAGCAGCCACCACCGGTGCTTCCTTAACCTTGCTACTTCCAGTTAGCTCCACCGAGCCACCTCCATATGACGTCAGCTCGTCAAAGACAACGTCTCTTGACACCACGAACTTCTTCGTCAAAGGATCCATGCATTTCCATCCCTTCTTCCGCTCATCGTAGCCAACAAAGACAAGTTTCCTTGCCTTCGCATCCAGCTTTGTCCGTGAGGCATCCGGGACATGCACATAGCAAGTTGAACCGAACACCCGAAGGTGTCCAACACTCGGCTTCTCCTTCAGCAACAGCTCAACAGGAGTCTTCATGTTGATAGGGCTGAGTGGCATCCGGTTGATAACATAAGCAGCACAAGACATTCCCTCCGCCCAAAAGGACCTTGGGATATCTTTCGCATGCAGCCAGCATTTGCAGGTTTCCGTCAAATGACGGATCTTCCGCTCCGCTACCCCATTTTGTTGTGGAGTGTGAGAACAAGTAAGCTCCCGTTGGATCCCGTGCTTCCTGCAGAAGTTAGAAAACTCGGAGGAAACAAATTCTCCCCCGTTATCAGTTCTAAACTTCTTAATCCGCAAGCCAAGCCGGCCTTCTACCAACTCCTTGAACTCCACGAACAAATGGAAGGCTTCCGACTTCTCCTTTAAGAAGTACACCCAAGTATACCTTGAGTAGTCATCAACCAAGACAAGCATGTATCTGCTTCCGCCAAGGCTGGCAGTAACCGTCGGTCCCATCAGGTCGCCATGAATACACTCCAATGGTTTCTTGCTCCTTGTTTGTGATTTATCAAATGGAAGGCGATGTGCCTTACCATATTGACAGCCCGCACAAACATGCCCATCACCAAAGGAGGACAACATCGGCAACCCCCTCACCAGACTTCTACTAGCCATCGCCTTCAGCTTGTCCATGCCAACATGCCCCAGCCTTTCATGCCAGATAGCAGCACTATCATTGGCCCTCATCCTATCAACATAGGCACTGGTGGAAAGAACAAACAAGTTCTTCACCCTCCTCCCAACATGAGCAACATCAGCCTTCACCGCTGATACGTTGCGAAGGAACCTCACGTCTGTTGGCCCAAACAGAACGTGATACCCAGCGTCCACCGCGTTGGTCACCGAGAAGAGGTTCTTCTTCATGCCCGGTACGTGATACACACTCCTTAACGTGAGTGGCCCCTGATCACTACCCAAAGACACGACCCCCTCCTTCTTTACTGCATAAACAGTATTATCAGCAGTGATAATAGCTTCATTACCTGAGTAAGCCTGCATGGAGGTGAACTTCGACTTGTCTCCGGTGAGGTGATGACCACACCCGGAGTCGACGATCCACTCGCTGTTGAAGTCCTCAGCAGATAAGGCCCGGACACAAGTGCCCGTCATGAAGGCTCCTCCCCATTCTGCTTCTTCACTTCGCGAGCAAGCTTCCTCCTTTCCCGCAGCATGCCCAGGCTGCAGTTTGACCTTGCAGTCCCGCTTGAAGTGCCCTCGCTGATGACACCGGTAGCACTTCAGATTCTTCTTCCAGTCCTTAGGAGCATTGCTCCTCTCCGGCGGATACGAAGTTGAAGTCTCCTTCTCACCAGCGGCCTGCACCTTCTTCTTCTTCTTCCCTTCCCATCCCTTCTTCTTGCCTGAGAAGAGAGCCTCGCTGCCTTCCTGATTCAGGTTCACTCCAGCCATCTGCCTTGCTAAGCTCTCCTGCGAGGCAAGCAGATTCTCCAGCTCTAGCAGAGACGGCTGAGTAGCCCATCCCTGAACAGATGTGACAAAGGCCACATACTCCTTCCGCAAACCGCGGATAATGTGCCTCTTCATCTTTGCCTCAGAGATAGGCTCATCAGGATCCAGTGCCGACAGCTCAGCACACAGGCTCTTCATCTTTAAGAAGTATTTGGAGATGGAAAGGTCTCCCTGAGTTGCCCTGGCCAACTCATTCTCCAGGAACTGCAGCCGCGCCACATTCTTCCTATTGAACAACTCATCAATGGTTGTCCAAATATCAGCAGCCGACTCACATCCAATGATGTGATCAAACAGTTCCTGAGAGATAGCTCTCTTCAGAATTAACTCCGCCTTAGCATTAGTTCTTCTCCAGAGCCTCACCTGCTCAGCAGTACCGAAAGCAGCAGTAACTTCCTGTCTATCGTCTCCACCGACGACTTCCCACAGCTCCTCACCTAAAAGATAACTCTTCATGCACGACTTCCACTTCTTGTAGTTAGTCGGCGTTAAGAGTTCAATGCCAAGACCTCTTGCTAAGCTTCCTTCCATTGCAACCACCTGTTGGTACCCTTCAGCAGCTTCCGAGCAACAACACAGGTTGAGCACCACTCAATCACTGAGTAACAACACTGGTTGACTTCCGCTCACGCAACTGAACCTCCGAAACCTCAGCAACCTGGCTCTGATACCATGTTAAATTTTCTCAATGTGGTCAGCAAGATAGCCCAAACACCAAATTAATATCTTCGGAACTATCCAGTTCGCACGCTGAACCTGCGGAAAACCCAAGGACTAGAGGTTTCACCCAACAACACAATGGAAGCACAAGAAGGTCTTATTATGCATTCACTTCTTTACAATCCGAGGCATACATAGCGAGACATGATTTCGCTAGTATTACAGCTGAAAACAGGAAGAACCAAAAAACAAGCCGGGCGGACAGCACTTCAGTCCGCCGAGACCGCGAGGTCGCCGAGACCGCCGAGACCGCTGAGCTCGCCCAAGCTATGCTGCAATCCGCCGAATACCACGGAGTCCGCCGAGACCGCGAGGCCGCGCGGACACACCGTTATTCGCCTCCTGCTGAACCCGAACAGAGGAACTCCCCTACCCGCCTGAAGCCGGCGGACAGGTTATTGATGCTGGGAAAGTTGAAACAGAACTGACAAGCCGCAGAGCGACCTCCTGCTGAGTCCGCAGAGACCGCACACTTCCAAGCACTGACCAAAGTCAAAGCCAAGCTCCTGGCTCCTTGAAGTTATCCGCGCGATCTGCACACAGCAAACCGTCAGCCTGAAACAATCCGCGCGGACTGGAAAACACAGACTGCAGCACTCGCCCAACCCAATTTACTGTTCACTCACGTTACTCAGGTTACTGTAGATGTGCCAGGGGGGTCCTATTTATAGGCCAGGTGAGGAGTGTGGTCACCGCCCAAGAGATAGCGACACCGCCCCAGTCCGCGCGAACACAAAACACCGTCCGCTCAGTCCGCGAGGACTTAGCCGGTTACCAAGGAAAACCGCCAGGAGCAAGGTAACCGTTGACGAACCCTCTCCAGTCCGCCTGTGCTAAGCGGACAAGGCATCAGCCCGCAAAGCACCAACCACTGCAGGACAGCAACCCCCTTCAATGGCTGTCCGCACCAACCCGAGGCAGTCCGCAAGACCCACACCTCAATCCGCCACACGTCCACAACCAAAGTCAGCTAGCAACAGACCGCCCGGTCACAGCGGACTCGGCGGATACGGCGGACACCATGAACTTGGCACAAGGTGTGACCAAGCTCAAAACCATCAAGGAATAATGCGAGCATGGCGGACACAATTTCTCGTCCGCCAAACACCCTAGCACAGACCGCAACCAGTCCGCGAGCACCTCGCACTTGTCCAAACGCAGAAGCTTCCTGCCGGACTCCAAACACCAGTCCGCCAACCGGTCTCCACAGCAAGACCTGCTGTAACACCAGAACTTGACAAGGCCTCAGCCAAGCTCTAGGCCCAGTCCGCAACAGCCAAAACCGCGGACACATGCAACAACCCGCTCAACACAGCCGGCTTCCACCAGACTTTTCACCAGGCCGTCAACCGCAGTCCGCCCAGTCCGCCCAGTCCGCCAAAGCTGTCCGCCACAGGCCGCGCGGCCTGACCCGTCACCCACTTCCACTTCACAAATTTCAACAATCACCACCCGTACTGAAGTCATCTTCACCACCGAACTAAACGTCTCCTCATAGTTCTCGCCGTACTGTTGGGAAAACCCCCGAGCTACAAGGCAAGCCTTGTACCGCTCGATGCTACCATCCGCCTTCTTCTTTAGCTTGTAGACTCACTTGCAAGTAACAGGAGTAACGCCATCCACCCGGGGCACCAAGTCCTAATTTTCATTCTTCCTGAGGGCATCCATCTCCTCATCCATGACATCAACCCACTCCTTTTATAACGGTCTTGGCCCATCAACATGGGACCCAGCTGGCACCGCCGGCCTACCACGGTCCAGATCCGGGCCCACCACTGGTAGTCAGCCTTTCACATTCAAGCTTTCAGGCCATGCACCCCAACCCCTCTCCGCGCATGTTTATCAGCAGCGGTAGGTTGTTGCCACTGAGTCTCGAACCCAGGACCATGATAAGAGAGCTTTCCGTCACTCCCTCATCACCAATTGAGCTGCAGCTCAGTTGGTGATGAGGGAGTGATGGAAAGCTCTCTTATCAAGGTCTTGGGTTCGAGACCCAGTGACAACAACCTACCGATGTTGATAAACAGGCGAGGAGAGGGGTTGAGCTGCATGGCCTGCAGGCTTGAATGTGAAAGGCTGACTACCAGTGATGGGCCCGGGTGTGGACCCTGGTAGGCCGGCGGTGCCAGCTATGTCCCATGTTGATGGGCCTGGACCGTTATAAAACGTGCACTTTTTATAACGGTCCAGGCCCATCCCATGGGAACCTGCTGGACTGCCGGCCTACCAGAGTCCAAACCCGGGCCCACTCCTGATAGTCAGCTATCACATTTAAGCCTGCAGGCCATGCACCCCAACCCCTCTCCGGCCTGTTTATCAGCACGGCGGGTTGTTGTCACTGGGGATCGAACCCAGGACCTTGATAAGAGAGCTTTACGCCACTCCCTCATCACCAAATGAGCTGCAGCTCAGCTTGTGATGAGGGAGTGGCGTAAAGCTCTCTTATCAAGGTCCTGAGTTCGATCCCCAGTGGCAACAACCCGCCGTGCTGATAAACAGGCTGGAGAGGGGTTGGGGTGCATGACCTGCAGGCTTGAATATGATAGACTGACAACCAGGAGTGGGCCCGGGTCTGGACTCTGGTAGGCCGGCGGTCCAGCAGGTTCCCATGGGATAGGCCTGGACCGTTATAAAAAGTGCACGTTTTGTAACGGTCCAGGCCCATCAACATGGGACCCTGCAAGCACCGCCGGCCTACCAGGGTCCAGACCCGGTCCCACCACTAGTAGTTAGCCTTTCACATTCAAGCCTACAGGCCATGCACCCCAACCCCTCTCCACACCTGTTTATCAGCAGCGGTAGGTTGTTGCCACTGGGTCTCGAACCCAGGGCCTTGATAAGAGAGCTTTTCGCCACTCCCTCATCACCAACTGAGCTGCAGCTCAGTTGGTGATGAGGGAGTGGCGGAAAGCTCTCTTATCAAGGTCCTGGGTTCGAGACCCAGTGACAAGAACCTACCTGAAAGATATTGTACCTAATCACCTAGCGGGGGGGGGGGGGGGGGTGAATAGGTAACTTAAATCTTTTTAACTTTTTAGGCAGAATTTAGATTAATTATCAGAGTTATAACTATATTTACCAAGCAAACAAACAACAATCACAGCAAACCACAAGCACACAGTAGACACACAGTTTTATAGTGGTTCCCCAAGCTTTGGGTACATCCACTTTCCCCCTTTGCCTATCTAGCAGTGTACTAGATTCGGCCAAACTCCTCCACTATCTCAGATCCACAGATCTTACACTCAGAACCCCAAAATAGGTTCCTACAACTCAGGCCCAAGGCCCTACAACTCAGCTTCTTCTCAAAGCCTACACTCAGCCATCAAGGCCTACACTCAGCCACCAAGGCCTACACTCAGCCACCAAGGCCTACACTCAGAGATTCAACTCTCCTACACTCAGGCATACAGACCCTACACTCAGCCTTTATAATTACAGGCTTACAAACTCAGATCTCTAAGGATCCTAAAAGATATTATGAATACAAAAATGTATACTCAACAACTCAGAGAAAAGAGAGATGAGTTGTGAGTTTCTTGATGAGTTCTTGGAAGAACTCAGCTGAAATCAACCTGACTTGGCTTTATTCAAAGCTTCTTGAATGTAGAACACAATAAGATTGATTCCTCTGCAGTTGATCCTTGATCTCTGCTACTTAAGATTCAGACCAAATCTGAACCCTTCTTCTCAGCCTGGTTCCAATGGCTGACTTCTTGGATGGAGCTCTCTCTCTCCAACTTCTTAGATCTTCACTAGATTCTTCAATGAATAGCTAGATCTTCTTTGTATATTGATCACTTGAACAACCTTGTTATCCGTTAATCACTTATCTTCTATAGACAGTATAAGCCTATTTATAGGCCTTCTTCATGGTAACCGGCTGGTCCGGTTCATAACTGATTTCTGACAACTCTGACAGGTGCAGTAGACTGGCTGAAATGACAGCTGTCAAGTCATCCAGTCAGTTCTTGAAAATTCTGTAACTGTCTGAAAGTGTCGAGACTATGTGTCTTTAAGTGTTGACACTTATAGACCAAGTGTCGACACAAGTTGACTAAGTGTCGACACTAGCCTACAAGGTGTCAACACAACTCCTTGTGTTGTAGACTTTATATCTCGACACTGATAATATGTGTCGACACAAGTCCTTGTACTTCAGTATTTTGCTAATTTCTTGTAAGTGTCGACACATCTCCTTGTGTCGACACATCTTCATGTGTTGAACTTGTTTTAGTGTCGACACATCTTCTTGGTGTCGACACTTGCCTTCAATGTTGATACTTGCTGAATGTCGACACAGCTCCTTGTGTCGACACATTCTTCCTTATGTTGAGACTCTGGCTGAGTGTCGACACATCTTCTTAGTGTCGACACTTGTACTTAGAATATTTTGTTGAACTTTGCTGAGTGTCGACACAGCTCCTTGTGTCGACACATTCTTCCTTGTGTTGAGACTCTGGCTGAGTGTCGACACATCTTCTTAGTGTCGACACTTGTACTTAGAATATTTTGTTGAACTTTGCTGAGTGTCGACACAGCTCCTTGTGTCTACACTTTCTTCAAATGTTGAGTCTTCAGCTGAGTGTCGACACATTCTTTCTTGTGTCGACACTTTCTTCAAGTGTTGATTCTTCTGCTGAGTGTCGACACATTGCTCTAGGTGTCGACACTTATACTTGGGATTTTGCTGACTTTTGCTGAGTGTCGACACAACCTTCAAGTGTCGACACTTTCTGATGTAGATACAGTTTCACTGGGTGTCGACACAACTGCTAAGTGTCGACACTGCTTCACTGGACTTTTCTTCATTGAGTGTCGACACAGCTCCTTGTGTCGACATTTTCTGCCTGGTGTCGACTCAGCATTCCTGGTGTCGACACAATCACTCCAAGTGTCGACACTGCTTGTCTGGGTGTCGACACAAGTCTTCTTAAGTGTTTACACTTTCCCTCTGGGTGTCGACACATGGACTTAGAAACTTTTTCATCTTTCCTGCAAATACTTAACCTGCACAAGTAAACTCATAAATACATCAAATACATTTTGATGTATATCATTGAGTTGGGTGAGGCTTTTCAAATCAGGTACATTAGAACCAATGTACCCAACAATCTCCCCCTATTTGGAGAAGTCATAACCCTTAGTCAATAATATACACCATACAGAATAAAATCATAACATGATGTATAGCAGGAATTGTTGGGTATTATATCCACAATTACCTGGATTTGAGGAAGCCACCTGTCAAGCTAAGATGAATTCACAATGTATTTGATGAAACCTCTTAAGTTGTGCTTGCAGTTATTCCACGCTAAGTGCACACCAATGTCAGGGTGCAGTAGGTCAATATACACGAGTCTGCACGACGTAATCCCTCGTTGAGCAGATCAGTGTGTTGGCCTACGTGTACTCTCTCTATTGGAGTGCACTTACTTTCAAGTACAGGGCCGTGTTTATATAAGAGCAGACAAGGAGCAAGGATGGGTAAAGGAGCAGCTCTTGGGTGGAAAGACGAAAATTCGTCTAAGTATAATTCGACGAGAATCACCAAGTGATTCTCGCCGATTCGGCGAGAATCACTAGTGTTTCTCGCCGAATCATCGAGAATCATTAGTGATTCTCACCGACTCTATCCGGCTACCTCAAAACGGTGCCAAGTAAGATTCGGCGAGAATCACTAGTGATTCTCGCCGAACCCATCGTTGAGCAGATTATGAATAGCAAGTACTATTCGTTGAGAATCAACAAGTGATTCGGCGAGAATCACCAGTGATTCTCGACGAATCGTCGAGAATCACTAACTGATTCTCGCCGATTCGTCGAGAATCACCTGCGATTCTCGCCGATTTTTACTTAGCGATTTCTCTGGAAGCTGCTGGACCGGATTCTGCTGCTGGACTATGTTGAACCAGAACTAGGGTTTCCTTCAGGTGGGACCGACAACGGTCATTTAGGAGTATACGTGTGTATAAATACACAGGTATTTTTGAACAGTAGAAGTAGCGAAGAAGAAAAGAAAAAAATGCGAGCCGCGACGTGACCTAGATCGCCGTTTCCGCTCCGCCGCCGCCTCCGCCGCTCGCGCCAAGTTGTTCGCCGGTTGATCGTGGTTTCGCCCAGATCCTCCTGCGATAGAAGCCTAGCTAAGCTCAGCGTCTCACGTGTCTAACTGGAGATCTCTTGTCTCTTGATTTGTTGATCGGGAAAATCTTCTCCATCCGAATCGATCGAGACGATTGATCCTAGTGTGACCGTTGGTAGACCTAGCTAGCTTCGCTACGAAGTTTGGATCTCCAAAGAACAGCCGCCGCACATCGTTGTTGCCGCCGATCCCGTGAACCTAGCCGCCGCCCATCTTGCCGCCGCCGGTTCCGGGGAGATTCACTCCAAGAGAGATCTAGGGTTGTAGACTCTTTGTTGACTTCAAGAACACGTCGTCGAGCGAAGAGGAACTCCTTAGTCTCCAAACGTAGTTTGTATCTCTTGTACATTCTAGTTTTACTTTTGTTGTAAAGGAACGTTGGTTCCTAGTTGTAAGGGTTGAGTGCAACCCGTTTTGTGGGAGTGTTGACTCCTACGTGTGGAAGGGTTCCTTCCGATAGTGCAGGGATTGGATTTCAATCCTGTTGGAGAAGAGACCGAGTTGTCCCTTGGTGGGAGATAGGTCGAAGGGGGAAAGTGGATGTACCCAAGTCGGGGAACCACTATAAATTGCTTGTGTACTTTCTTTGCTGTGCCGTTTTATTTTCTTGTGCAGGTACAATATTAAATTCCGCAAAAACGCTGCACGTCACCTATTCCCCCCCATAGGTGAACATAGTTGACACTAGGTGGACTTTCAAGTGGTATCAGAGCCAGGTTGCTCATCAAAATGGTTTACACCTTGAGTAGTATCCTGCCACCAATGTTAGAAGCATTGAGCTGGATCATGAGATATCGCTACTAAGACTCCCCGCATGTACAAAGGAGTATTATCCCGTCTGGAGGATGAGGGTGTCATATCACTTGGAGGCCATCGATCCTCGAGCATCTTTCATCCTGGAAGAGGGTCCTTTTATTCCTATGAAGACCTCCTGCTCTGGAAAGAATATCGAAGTGCCCAAGTTCATAGCAGAGATGTCAGAGACGGAACTATCACTATTTAACTTGGACAAGAGGATTCGTCAAATTATCATGGATATCTGGTCTGGACCTTCTCGCTCTAGATTGGAAAAATGTGGGACGGCTAAATCTATGTGGGTGATGATCTCAGAGCTGATGGGGGGTTAGAGAAAGCTGGAATCTACTGTCCACCAGAGGATGAAGCCTATGTGGGGGTCCTCGCCTCTGAAGATGAAGACAAGGATCTATCGGACAGCATCAGAGCTCCAGTGTCCATGTCAGAGACTGAAGAGGCCAGTGAGGAAAGCAGCTCTGATGAGGATGACACAACGGACACTGGCTCTAATGACAATAACACTGAAGAGCAGGTAACTTCGTCATCCTGCCCCGTCTCTCTTGAAGTTTCTGAAGACAGGAACTGCTTTCCTTCAGAAAATCCTGATTCCCTACAGAGAGCCCTTCAGACAAGCAACCTACTTGCTGAGGACCAAGCTCAAGAGATTGCTCGACTGAAGATCTTGTTGGTTCTCCAATTGGCATCCAACAAGGACAAGGACTCTAAAATCTCAGCTCTAGAAAGTAGTCTAGAGAATGAGAAAAGAATAGTATCAAACTTTTCCAAGGTTGATGCTATAAAGAGAAAGCAAGAAAATGGGTGGATCTCCCGGATTATCAATTCGTGGAGAAATGGGGAAACGGTATTCCGACCCCCCACTCCAAGCAGGAAGGCAACTCATCATGCCTTCAGGTATGACCACAGGAACAATCGTGGTCACTGCAAGGGTGATCTGTCCTCATGTGGAGACACCCGTAGTGCAAGGGCCGTCGTGGCCACCCATGAGAGAATACCTAAGGCTCATTCTGAGCCCTTTGTATTCATTGTCACTGCCTCAACTCGGTGTGAATCTGCATGTCCCAGCTCACAGAACACTTCTCACCACCCGAGGACACAGGAAAGGGAGGTTAGAAGTCATGGTGTAAGTTTTCATGGGGCCTCAGGAAGGGGGATGCCTGAAAGGAAGGCACCACCTCCCCGGCCTCATGACGCTCGCAACATGCATTCCTTACACCCTTCCACGTGTCACGGTGGAAGAGGAAATTTTGTGAGGAGATCATGCCCTATCCCGTTTAGACCTAGGACCGTGACTACCTCAGTCACTAGATCAGGTCAGAAACGGCGATACAACATTCACCCATGTTGGTGCTGTGGCAAAGTGGGACACTTTGCCATCGACTGTTGGCACAACCCCTCTGTGTCTAGGGCAAGGGCCGATCCATATTTTCTGGGCAGAGGTAGTCTTCCTGACAGGTTTTCTAAAGGAAGGCAGTCGAGTGCTTATGCTAACAGGAACCTAGGACCCAATATGATTTGGGTTCCTAAGGTAAAGTAACTCTTTCTTGCAGGGTAGTCTAGGTTCCCGTAAATATGAGGGGAACTAGACAGTAGATGGCTCAAGACTAAATTGGAACAAGCGTCTGGAATAACAGATGTGAGATCCACATGGGCATACTCACATTGAGCTCCTAATATGTTTTACCTGAGGGACTAAATGACCACTCTCATAATCCCAGGTACTTTTGATCAGTTCAAGGACTTGAGTCATATTGTATTCACATTTACATATATATATATATATACTTATACTTACACTTATTTGTGCGTACATCTAAGGGTATGTTAACACGGTAAACATAAACCATAGATACAACAATGACGACTTATCAGAAATTCCACTGGTAGACTCGAGATCTAACATCTACAGGCTTATTTTAGTTCACTAAAAACTAGCGAAGATTGTCATCAATAAATGTATGGAAAAGTCGGTTCAAACCCCAAATAGTGGCTTTAAGAAGTATTCACATATTTAGAAGATTTTTAAATAAACTTATATGGAAAAGCCGGAAACCCGTTAAAATTGGTATCAGAGGGGAAATTTTGATACATTTTTAAATCCACTGGTAGACCCGTTAAAATCCCATTTAACTCGTCGAGCTTGGGTTTAAGGAGAATCACATTTAAGGAGAATCCCATTCCCGCCGACTCTTCACATTCCATAGGAATCCCGCCGAAGGACGCTCTCCGCAGGAAAACTCGCCGACTCTCTCCGCAGGGGAAACTCGCCGCAAGGGAAGCTCGCCGAATCGACTCCTTCTCCGCAGGAAACTCGCCGACTACCGCAAGACTCTCGCCGAATCGGTCTCCATCGAAGGTCTCCCGCCGAATCCCTCCGGAAACTCGCCGAATCCCGCAAGATTAACCGAAGGTTTCCCGCAAGTTTCTCTCCGATGATCTCTCCCGGTTTCGATTCTTCCTTCCAGGAATTTCTCCGCGTGCACTCATCGGGTGTCCCTCGTCTTCATCGAACTAACTCACCGTCTACACCTTTAGGTAACCACCCCCTCACCCTTACTTGGACCTGATCACTAGTGTCGCTTCCTTTTTGATTTTTGATTAAGCGTAGAGTAGGGCTTCTCTCCCTAGATCTGCAATGGCTCCAAGGACAACCGCTGGGCTGGTCACTAGATGCGAGCTGGTTCGCACAGGGTTCTCTCATGCCTCTGACGAATTCAGAAACATCATTCTTATGCTGGAAGAGGCTGGGCTCTCATTCGTACTGGAGCACCCGTGTAAAATCTTGGACAAAGAGGTGCTGGAGTTCTTCGCTACCGCCAAACTCCGAAATGAAGACTCTCTTATCAAGAGCAAGGTGGCTGGGGCAAAGATCAAGATGTCTGCCAGCAAGCTGACCCGCTTCCTGCAGCTCTCCAGCTCGGAGCACGAGGACTATCTTGAGGAAGAAGACAAAATCAGGACTCTCTTATTTTGTGGTCTCCCACGAGGAACTCGGTCGATAAAGCGCAAGGATATGAATGAAGAAGGGAAGCTTCTGTCAGACATAATTGGAAAGGTACTCATCTGCAAGCCGGGCTCTCATGACCATATCTCTGCGGATATGTTCAAGATCCTGGTGGCAATTTTCTGCCGAAAAAGATTCAACTGGGGGGCATTGCTGTTTGAGAAGATAAAGGACACCCTGAGATCTCTGAGCTTTGGCCGAATCATTAGTCTGTATCTCAATCAGCTGAATGGAGATAAATATGACATGAGTAAAGGCGAACCTATACATTACTTAAAGAAAATGGACTCGAGTGTATTTGACAGATGGGAGAGGCGAATTGGGCAGGCTGCCATAGAAGAACAACAGGAAGTATCTCCAGCAGTAATCCCCAGTGAAATTCCTGATGCTTTGACTGCAGGAATTGAGGGGGAGCCTCTACCCACTCATGCTGATATAGTATCTGACATCTCCCAGATGGCCAGGGATGCTGTGGCAGATATACAAGAAGAAAGTGAAACTGTGCTGGAGCATGAGGAGGCCCTGAACCGGAACGATCAAGGAGCCGAAGCTGCTGTACAGGAGACTGCTGACAAAGAGTTGGAAGAGGATGCTGATGAAGATGATTTCATGGATGATGAAGGAGAGGAAGACGGCAATGAGGGACAAGAAGCATTGGAGACTCAGGATCTCATTGAACCTCCATCTGACAAGCACGCACCTGAAATCATTCCTGAAAACATTGGTGCACGAGTGGAGGGGGAGTCCAAGAAATCTACAGATGCTGCCAGTATTCCACCCTTAGAGGTTGTGCTCCTGTCCAGCTCTACAGGTGCATCTGCTGAAGCGCAAGGCCAAGGCTTGCCTCAGGATCTTCCCCTACGAGATGATATAGCCACTCACACCGTGAATATCATTCAGGGCATAGTGGATGAGCTTAAGGCCTCTTTTGAAAAAGCTCAAAATAAAATGCTGAAAAGGATTAAGAAATCTGAAAATCTCATGCTCAAGAATATGGTGGAGATCAATCATAAACTTGACATGATGGAAAAGAAATTTGAAGATACGTATTCAGTGGCCGGCCAAGCTGTCACTCTTCTCATGGCCGGATTGAAAAAGAACACCGATACTCTTGCCGTAGTGAATCAGAATGCTCATGTTGTAGCAAACAACATTCAAAAGTTTGACGGTAATATGGTAACTCTCAATGCCAATCAGCAGGCCTTGGTCACTGAATTCTCTAGGACTACCAAGCATATTGATGACTCACTGCACTCCTATGCAAACTCCATCGTAGTCGAAGCCAAAATGGGGGAGAACGAATACATAGCTAAGATGGCTGAGCTTCGGGAAGTCATGATCAACAACTTCGAACAGTCAAACAAATATGTCTATGACAGCTGCTGGTGGATGCTCCAACAGGCGTTAGGCGTCGATTTGAATCCTGCGGGTATTCATGCTCCTGAGACTACTACGGTTGCTGAGGGAGTAAGTGCTGCTGAGGGAGTAAGTGCTGCAGATGTTCCCATGAGTGAAGCTGATGCTAGGGCTATTTCCAAAGCAAAACGTATGGCCATGTTTGACCAAGAGGCCCTAGCAAAAGCCAGGGACAAGAGAAAGTCTCAAGAAGGGACATCAAAGGAAACACAAGCTGCAAAGAGAATCAGACTGAAGGAGGAGGAAGTAAGAAACAAAATGTGGAGCCCAGTATCCAAGAGTATCATTTTGGACACATTCTGACTACAGGAACAAGGGGAAATCAATCGAAATGATGTATACAGCCAGTATGAGTGAGAGATGCATAAGACGTATGAAGCCAAACGGAACATCTTTTTCAGGACCAATACTGCGGCAAATAAAGCTCCTCCTCCCAGATATTATCCGAAGCCCAAAGAGTATATGGAGAGGCAAAGAAAGAAGTATTTGGCGCAAAAACTCAAAGATGACTTAGCGAAAGAAAAATAGTCAAAAATTTATAGCTTGTCATTCTCTCTTAAGAACAATTAATGGTTATTGTTATTATATGAACAATCTTGAGATTATGTATATATGCATATATATATATGCATTTGAATTTATGAATGACTCAAGTCTTGATTTGTCTGCCTATATTCTCTTGTGCTGCATATTTAAATTCTGAATGTTGTTTATATTATCTGGTTGGTGTTATTCATCTTAGCTACTAGGGTTTTGGCTTCGTCAAATAGGGGGAGATTGTTGGGTATTGTATCCACAATTACCTGGATTTGAGGAAGCTACCTATCAAGCTAAGATGAATTCACAATGTATTTGATGAAACCTCTTAAGTTGTGCGTGCAGTTATTCCACGCTAAGTGCATACCAATGTCAGGGTGCAGTAGGTCAATATACACGGGTCTGCACGACGTAATCCCTCGTTGAGCAGATCAGTGTGTTGGCCTACGTGTACTCTCTCTATTGGAGTACACTTACTTTCAAGTACAGGGTCATGTTTATACAAGAGCAGACAAGGAGCAAGGATGGGTCAAGGAGCAGCTCTTGGGTGGAAAAACGAAAATGCGTCTAAGTATAATTCGACGAGAATCACCAAGTGGTTCGCGCCGATTCGGCGAGAATCACTAGTGATTCTCGCAGAATCGTCGAGAATCATTAGTGATTCTCGCCGACTCTATCCGGCTACCTCAAAACGGTGCCAAGTAAGATTCGGCGAGAATCACTAGTGATTCTCGCCGAACCCATCGTTGAGCAGATCATGAATACCAAGTAATATTCGTTGAGAATCAACAAGTGATTCGGCGAGAATCACTAGTGATTCTCGACGAATCGTCGAGAATCACTAACTGATTCTCGCCGATTCGTCGAGAATCACCTGCGATTCTCGCCGATTTTTACTTAGCGATTTCTCTGGAAGCTGCTGGACCGGATTCTACCGCTGGACTATGTTGAACCGAAACTAGGGTTTCATTCAGGTGGGACCCACAACGGTCATTTTGGAGTATACGTGTGTATAAATATACGGGTATTTTTGAACAGTAGAAGTAGCGAAGAAGAAAAGAAAAAAACGCGAGGCGCGACGTGACCTAGATCGCCGTTTCCGCTCTGCCGCCGCCGCCGCCGCTCGCGCCAAGTTGTTCGCCGGTTGATCGTGGTTTCGCCCAGATCCTCCTGCGACAGAAGCCTAGCTAAGCTCAGCGTCTCACATGTCTAACCGGAGATCTCTTGTCTCTTGATTTTTTGATCGGGAAAATCTTCCCCATCCGAATCGATCGAGATGATTGATCCTAGTGTGACCGTTGGTAGACCTAGCTAGCTTCGCTACGAAGTTTGGATCTCCAAAGAACAGCCGCCGCACATCGTTGTTGCCGCCGATCCCGTGAACCTAGCCGCCGCCCATCTTGCCGCCGTCGGTTCCGGGGAGATTCACTCCAAGAGAGATCTAGGGTTGTAGACTCTTCGTTGACTTCAAGAACACGTCGTCGAGCGAAGAGGAATGCGTTAGCCTCCAAATGTAGTTTGTATCTCTTGTACATTCTAGTTTTACTTTTGTTGTAAAGGAACGTTGGTTCCTAGTTGTAAGGGTTGAGTGCAACCCATTTTGTGGGAGTGTTGAATCCTACGTGTGGAAGGGTTCCTTCTGATAGTGCAGGGATTGGATTTCAATCCTATTGGAGAAGAGACTGAGTCGTCCCTTGGTGGGAGATAGGTCGAAGGGGGAAAGTGGATGTACCCAAGTCGGGGAACCACTATAAATTGCCTGTGTACTTTCTTTGCTGTGCCGTTTTATTTTCTTGTGCAGGTACAATATTAAATTCCGCAAAAACGCTGCACGTCACCTATTCCCCCCCTATAGGTGAACATAGTTGACACTAGGTGGACTTTCAGGAATATATAACAGGGCAAACATAAACATGTATCAATCAAACATGTATACAAAGACATAATCTCAGAACAACTATGAAATAAATTTATCACACAACACATTGTTCTAATACTTTGTCATATTCATATTTCAAACGTTTACAGAATGTTTATCATCAAAAGATTACATAGTAAACTTAAGAAAATTTTTATGCTATTCTTGATCAACATCTTTAATCACTATCCCTTTTCCATATTTTATCTTTGCTTGCACAGGGGCTTCAGTGTCTTCAGCAGCAGCAGGCTTTTTCCCTTTAAGCTCCTTCTTCTTTAGCTCTTCAGCTTTGATCTTTTGTCTCTCAAAATAATGATATGGCTTGGGAAAGTATTTGCTAGGCTCTTGGGCAGTAGGAGGTAGCTTTCCCATCTTGGCCTTTCTTCTATATTGGACTATGGCCTCCTGCCTTGTCTCATGCTTCCTCCATTCTGATTCAAAAAACCACTTGTTCCTGTCTTGCACATTATCTTTTGCAGCCTTCCATGCAGTTAGAATAATGTTCCTATAGGTGGGGCTCCACTGCTCAAAGTCCGGTCTTTGTTCAGCTTGCTCCCTGAACCTCTTCTTAGACAATCTGGCTTCTTGTTCAGCTTGCTCTTTCAAAATAGCTTCTTGTAAGGCCTCAGATACTGGCTGAACTACTTTGTCAAGAATATCCTTCTAATTTCCATCAGGTGGACTATATATGGATTGTATGTCAGCTTGAACCATATCAAAATCTGGTGGAGGATAGATCACTTGAGCTACTTCAGGTTGCTCACCTCCAAGATATGTAGGGTTAACTCCAGATTCTGCTACATCATTATCATCATATAGAGGAGGATAACCAAGAGTGGCTCTGATGGTTTAGAAACCAATTTTGCATGGTCAGAGCCAGCTTTAACTAATACCCTCTCCCCCTTTATGACTTCTCTTTCCATGTGATCCCTTAAATCATCTTTTTGAAATCGGATCTGGGCATTAAGATAATTGACTCCATCCCTGTAGAAAGGTTTTAACCTTTGGAGTTTGTCAGTTATCAACTTCTGAGAGTCTAGAATTACAGTCTTAACAGCAGTTATTTCCTCTTGGAATGCTTTGTCAAAATCTGCCTTAGTAGTAGCAGTAGAAGTTGTCAGGCCAGCAACAATGTTCTTCATCTCTGTGACTATAACATTGTGAGATTATGTCAAATTGTCAATCATCCTGATCTGATTCTCAAGAACATAACCTTGTTTCAGTACAATGTCTTCTACTTGAGCTTTTATGTTCTCTTAATGAGTTGCTAAATAGACTACTGCATTCCCTCCCTTGTGGAAGCAGTCAGTCATCTCCTTTTTATTAAGATTCATTTCAAATCTTATAGATTTTATATCTTGGGCTAAATCAATTTGCAGAGATTTATTCCCCTCATCCACATATGTCTCTATAGCTTTTTGTGCTCATCAAGCTTGATTTGCATGACAACCATCAGTGCACTGTAATCAACAGATGGGGCTGGCTGTAGTGCAGGCTGTGGAGCTATGGTTTGCAATGCCTTCTTATAACTCCGGCTCCTTCTTTTGAAGACTTGAAACTTCTTTTTCTTAGCTCTTGCTGCCTCCTCATCTTCAGAAGCTGTGGTGCTAGCTATATCTACCCTTTCCTTAGGTAGTTCCTCAACAGCTTGGGGCTTCTCAGTCTTTTGCCTTGCAGGCTCTTCAACAAGTACTACTTGCTCCCACTCAACTAGAGCATTCTCCCCCTCAGCAGCAGTTTCCTTGTCAAAATCTGTTTGATCCAGGTTAAGGAATAGATCTTCCATTGGATATTCTGGTGGAGAATGGGCTGGTGTAACTCTTGGCTCATCAACCACTGGATCAGAGACTATTTGAACTGTAACAGATATGTCCTCCATGACAACATCTGGGACTTGACTATCAATCTGTGGTTGCTGATAAATATCAGACAAATCAGTATCCTCTATAGGAAAATCTATAGCATTAAGATCAGTGATTACCTCTAGAATTGTGGTTGTAGCTTGCTCACTTTCTAGTGGAGTTGACTCTGCCACTACTAGTGGCTCCCCCTGGATTTCAGCAACATCTTGAGGAGCTGGAGACTTCTCAACAGTTCCAGTGTCTTCTTCATCAGGTGTGAAGACAACTTGCTCTTCACTACTAGAGCTACTAGTGGAAATCTGAGCCACTGGGGCAGTTTTCTGCTTCTTCTTTTGAGGAGTTACTTTCTCAGGAGTTATCTTCTCAGGGGTTGGCATCTCTTTAGACAAAACCCTGTCCCATCTAGAGAAGATTCTCATGTCCATTCTTCTCATGCGGTTGATTTTACTTCTAGCAGCTTGACTCATAACTTCTGGTATAATACCAGCAAGGTATAGACTTAAGATCCTGCCCAAGTTGGGCTTATTCAGACTCTCCTCGATCTTCTCAAAGATCACTACAGACCAGTCAGTTTTCAGGCTGAAGATTATCCGGGTCATAATGCTGAACATATGGGCTGATACCCTATCTTGCCCTCTAGGTTTGCTTAAAATCACTTTGCCAACAATTTCTGACAGGAATTTCCCCTTGCTGTTCATTCCTTTTCTATTAAACACAGATCCAATTTTTAGTTTTGAATCCAGACCACACCATGTCAATGCTTCTCTGGTCTTAGAAGCAGTTACTTCATCCTCTTCTTTTGTCCTTGGCAAGTTTAAGACCTTTCTCAAACTTTTTGGTGAGACTTTAACCTTTTCACCATGGACCCTGGACTTGATCTTGAATCCAGTGTCGTCTATTTTAGCTCCATTTAGGAATTCCAGTACTTCCTTCTTCCGGATCTTTGTCGGCTCAGAAACAAGAAATTCTAACCCTGAGTTTGCAACTAGGGTTACCACAGTCTTGATCTCTGGGTCTGCTTCATCAAACGCATTCCGCACCAGTTCATAGCCTTCGTTGACGTTCTCCTCGAGCTTTGGAGCCATTAGGGTTTGAAGAATTTGACTGGAGAGAAGAGAGGTGTCGACACACAAGTTTGGTCTCAAAACTTTAGTGAGCGTGTCGACAGACTAAGGCAAAATCCTATTTATACCTTTCTAAGTTTGAAGATGAAAGGGCGGGTCAGCTAACTTAAATTGTGTCGACACTGTTGAAAAGTATCGACACTGACTTATATTATCTCGACACCTATGTGTCGACACAAGTTTAGTCAACAGAATATATGTGTCGACACTTGTTTATGTGTCGACACCACACAACTCGACATTTAGTCGAGACTTTACTTAGATTATTCTAAGTAAGCTCTATGTGTCGACACCACCTTGGATGTGTCGACACCTACTTGTCATGTGTCGACACTAATTTTCTGAAGTGTCGACACCAACTTCCTAGATGTGTCGACACTGTTTCCCTGAAGTGTCGACACCACTATTCTGTGTCGACACAGATATCTCTGTGTGTCGACACCTTTTCACTTAGCTAATCGTATAAACTTATTCTAAGTTTATCATACCTAGTTCAATTTTAAACCTATTGAACTTAGTTTCTTCTAAGGGCTTAGTATACATATCAGCTAGTTGATTATCTGTTCTAACATACTCCAGTAAAATATCTTCTTTTTCTACATGTTCTCTAAGAGAATGATATTTTATTTCAATATGTTTGGTTCTACTATGAGATATAGGATTATTAGCAATTGATATAGCACTAGTAGAATCACAATATAGTGGAGTTCTACTTACCTGAAATTCATAGTCCTCAAGCTGATGTTGTATCCATAGAAGTTGAGCACAACAACTTCCAGCAGCCACATATTCTGACTCTGTAGTGGAGATAGCCATACTTGTTTGCTTTTTGCTACTCCATGAAATTAGTCTTCCACCTAGGAATTGACAGGTACCAGTTGTACTTTTCCTATCTTCCTTGCAGCCTGCAAAATCTGCATCTGAATAACCTGTTAGTTCAAAGTCTCTATTCCTAGGGTACCAAAGGCCTATATAAGGAGTGCCCTTAAGATATCTCAGAATTCTTTTGACTGCTGTCAAGTGAGATTCTTTAGGACATGCTTGGTACCTAGCACAGACACATGTAGTATACATGATATCTGGTCTACTTGCAGTCAAATATAGTAAGGAGCCAACTATCCCTCTATACAAAGTCTCATCTACAGGTTTCCCTGCATCATCTTTGCTAAGAGACATACTTGACCCCATAGGAGTTTTCATGGTACTGGATGATTCCATACCATACTTCCTTATGAGTTGTAGGGTGAACTTAGACTGGCATATGGATAGACCATTCTCAGTCTGTCTAACTTGGAGACCCAAGAAAAACTTAAGTTCCCCCATACTACTCATCTCAAATTGACCTTGCATTAGTTTTGCAAACTTTTTGCAAAGACTACTTTCAGTAGACCCAAATATTATGTCATCTACATATATTTGGACTAGTATTACTTTGCCTCTGGATTCCCTAAGGAATAGAGTGTTGGGTACTGTATCCACAATTACCTGGATTTGAGGAAGCCACCTGTCAAGCTAAGATGAATTCACAATGTATTTGATGAATCCTCTTAAGTTGTGCTTGCAGTTCCTTCACGCTAAGTGCACACCAATGTCAGGGTGCAGTAGGTCAATATACACGGGTCTGCACGACGTAATCCCTCGTTGAGCAGATCAGTGTGTTGGCCTATGTGTACTCTCTCTATTGGAGTGCACTTACTTTCAAGTACAGGGCCGTTCATATGCAAGAGAAGACAAGGAGCGTGGATGGGTCAAGGAGCAGCTCCTGGGTGGAAAGACGAAAATTCATCCAAGGAAAATTCGACGAGAATCACCAAGTGATTCTCGCCGATTCGGCGAGAATCACTAGTGATTCTCGCCGAATTGACGAGAATCATTAGTGATTCTCGCCGACTCCTTCAGGCTACCTCAAAACGGTGCCAAGTAAGATTCGGCGAGAATCACTAGTGATTCTCGCCGAACCAGTGGTTAAGCAGATCATGAATACCAAGTGAAAATCGTTGAGAATCAATAAGTGATTCTGCGAGAATCACTAGCGATTCTCGACGATTGGTGATTCTCGCCGATTCGTCGAGAATCACCTGCGATTCTCGCCGATTTTCACTTAGCGATTTCTCGGGATGCTACTGGACCGGATTCTGCCGCTGGACTAGTTTGAACCAGATTTCGGGGTTATACCTGTGGGACCCACAACGGTCATATTGTATAGGTCTACGGTGTATAAATACATGGGTATTTTGAACAGTAAAAGGCAGAGAATCAAAAACCGAGCCGCGACGTAACCCTAAAATCGCGATTCCTCTCCTCCGCCGCCGTCGCGCTCGGGCAAGTTGGTCGCCGCTGCTGATCGATTTTCTTCCCGATCTCCGGCGACAGAAGTTTAGCAAAGCTCGAGTCTCACGCGTCTATCCAGAGATCCCTTGTCTCTCGATTTGTTGATCGTGAAAAACTTCCCATCCGAATCGATCGAGACGACCGATCCTCGTGTGACCGTTGGTAGACCTAGCTTGCTTCGCTACGAAGATTGGATCTCTATTTTCAGCAGCCGCTCATCATCATAGCCGCCGATCCCGAAGCTAGCCGCCGCTCGTGTTGCCACCGCCAGTTCCGGGGAGATCCTCTCCAAGAGAGACCAAGGTTGTAGAATCTTCGTTGACTTCACGAACACGTCGTCGAACGAAGAGGAACACCGTAGTCTCCAAACGAAGTTTTTATCTCGTGTACATTCTATATTTACTTTTGTTGTAAAGGAACGTTTGTTCCGTGTTGTAAGGGTTGGGTGCAACCCGTTTTGTGGGAGTGTTGACTCTCACGTGTGGAAGGGTTCCTTCCGATAGTGCAGGGATTGGATTTCAATCCTGTTGGAGAAGAGACCGAGTCGTCCCTTGTTGGGAGATAGGTCGAAGGGGGAAAGTGGATGTACCCAAGTCGGGGAACCACTATAAATTGCCTGTGTATTCTGTGTGCTGTGCTTTTTATTTTTATTGCGCAGGTACATTCGTAAATTCCGCAAAAGCGCTACACGTCACCTATTCCCCCCCATAGGTGCACATAGTTGACACTAGGTGGACTTTCAAGTGGTATCAAAGCGAGGTTCCTCATCAAAAAGGTTAACATCTTGAGTAGAATCCTGCCACCAGTGTCAGAAGCATGGAGCTGGATTATGAGATACCGCCACTCAAACTCCCCGCATGCACAAAGGATTATTATCCCATCTGGAGAATGAGAGTGTCATTTCACCTTGATGCTATCGATCCTCGAGCATCCTTCATCCTGGAAGAGGGTCCGTTTATTCCCATGAAGACCTCCGACTCTGGGATCCAAGTGCCCATGGGCATTGCTGAGATGTCAGAGACGGAACTATCACTATTTCACTTGGACGAGAGGATTCGTCAAATTATCATGGATATCTGGTCTGGAGGCTCTCGCTCTAGATTGGAAAAATGTAGAACGGCTAAATCTCTGTGGATGATGATCTCAAAGCTGATGGGGGGGTCAGAGAAAGCTGGAATATGCTGTCAATCAGAGGATGAAGCGTATGTGGGGGTCCTCACTTCTGAAGATGAAGGCAAGGATCCCTCGGATTGTATCAGAGCTCAAGTGTCCGTGTTAGAGACTGAAGAGGACAGTGAGGAAAGCAGCTCTGATGTGGATGAAACAATGGTCACTGGATCTAATGACAATAACACAGAAGAGCAGGTAACTTCTTCATCCTGCCCCGTATCTCTTGAAATTTCTGAAGACAGGAACTGCCCTCCTTCAGAAAATGCTGATTCCCTGAAGAGAGCCCTTCAGTCCAGCAACCTACTTGCTGAGGAGCAAGCTCAAGAGATTGCTCGACTGAAGATCTTGTTGGTTCTCCAATTGGCGTCCAACAAGGCCAAGGACTCTAAGATCTCAGCTCTAGAGAGTAGTCTAGAGAATGAGAAAAGAATAGTATCAAACTTCTCCAAGGTTGATGCCATTAAGAGAAAGCAAGAAAATGGGTGGATCTCCCGGATTATCAATTCGTGGAGAAATGGGGAAACGGTATTCCGTCCCCCCACTCCAAGCAGGAAGGCAACTCATCATGCCTTCAGGTATGACCACAGGCATAGTCGTGGTCACTGCAAGGGTGATCTGTCCCCATGTGGAGACACCCGGAGTGCAAGGGCCGGCGTGGCCACCCACGAGAGAATACCTAAGGCTCATTCTGAGCCCTTTGTTTTCACTGCCTCTGCCTCAACACAGTGTGGATCTGCATGTCCCAGCTCACAGAAGACTTCTCACCACTCGAGGACACGGGATAGAGAGGATAGAAGTCATGATGTCAGGCTCCATGGGGCCTCAGTAAGGGAGATGCCTGAAAGAATGGCACCACCTTCCCGGCCTCATAACGCTCACAACATGCATTCTTTCCACCCTTCCACGTGTCACGATGGAAGAGGAATATTTGTGACAAGATCATGCCCTATCCCGTTTAGACCTAGGACCGTGACTACATCAGTCACTAGATCAGGTCGGAAACGGCGATACAACATTCACCCATGTTGGTGCTGCGGCAAAGTGGGGCACTTTGCCATCAACTATTGACACAACCCCTCTGTGCCCACGGCAAGGGCTTATCCACATTCTCGGGACAGAGGTAGTCTTCCAGACAGGTTTTCTGAAGGAAGGCAGTTGCGTGCCTATGCTAACAGGAACTTAGGACCCAATATGATTTGTGTTCCTAAGGTAAAGTAATTCTTTCTTGCAGGGTAGTCTAGGTTCCCGTGAATATGATGGGAACTAGACAGTAGGTGGCTCAAGACTAAATTGGAACAAGCATTTGCAATAACAGATGTGATATCTACTTGGGCATACTCACATTGAGCTTCTAATATGTTCTACCTGTGGGACTTAAACGATGACTCTCAAAATCGCAGGTACTCATGATCAGTTCCAAGACTTGAGTCGTTTTCAATTGACAATTACCTATATATATATATCCTTATATACAGATACATCTTTGTATATTAGTGTATGTATGCACATCTAAGGATAGGTTAACTCGATACATGCAAACCTTTATACATCAATAAAAAGTTAACGAAGATATGTCATTGTGAATCTCGACAACTCACAATTAACATCAAGAAGTGTTTGGAGAAGCCTCGCTCAAATCCAAATAGATTGTTTTTACAATAAATATGTATTTATCGTTCTTATATTGACTTGACATCAGAAGAATTCGAAAATGTTGCAATGCTTCCTAACGTGAAAATTCCCAGTAGAGAAACCTTTCAATTTCGGATTAGACAAATCCCGCCGACCCATTATATACTCGGAATCTTGGTATCATTTTTATACTTAGTAAAGAAAACCGCCGAAAACCCTTCAATTTCGGAACCTCGGAACCTTTCAATTCCTAGTAAATAAAACCCTTCAATTTCATTTTTATACTTAAGAATCCCGCTGAAAGGGCTCGCCGACCCTTCGTCTTCCTCAAGAATCCCGCCGAAGGAGCAAGCTACACGAGTCCCGCCGACTTTCGCAGAATCCATGCCAGGATCCGCAACATCAATGTTCCCGCAAGGAAGCTCTTCGCAGAATCACAAGGTTTCTTCCGTCGGATCCCGCAGGAAGCTCGTCGCACCGCCTTCGCAAACTCCCGTTGATTCCCGCCGAACCCTGCAGGAAGCTCATCGCTACACGAATCCTGCTCTCCATCTTCTTCCCGTAAGCTCTCGCAAGGTCCATCGTCAAATCGAGAAGGTTCTCGCAAGGTTCTAGCAAGGCCGAACCCCGCAGGAAACTCTCCTATCCACCGAAGGTATTCCCAAAGGACGCTCGAGGAAGAGTTCTCGCAGAAAGCTCACCAACTCACTTCCGTATACGCCCTTAGGTAACCTCTTCCTCACCCGTACTTGGACGCTCTCACTAGTGACGCTTTCTTTTTGAATGTTCATTAATGCTTAGAGTAGGGCTTCTCTCTCTAGATCTGCAATGGCTCCAAGGACAACTGCTGGGTTGGTCACCGGTTGCGAGCTTGTTCGGACTGGGTTTTCTCACGCCTCGGACGAATTCCGCAACATCATTCTGATGCTGGAAGAGGCTGGGCTAACCTTCGTCCTGGAGCACCCTTGCAAAATCCTGGACAAAGAGGTGCTGGAGTTCTTCGCTACCGCAAGACTCCGAAATGGCGACTCCCTAATCAAAAGCAAGGTGGCTGGAGCAAAGGTTAAGATGTCTGCTAGCAAGCTGACCCGCTATCTGCAGCTTTCTAGCTCGGAGCATGAGGACTATCTAGAGGACGATGACAAAAACAGAACTCTCTTATTCTGCGGTCTCCCACGAGGAATTCGGTCAATAAAGAGGAAGGATATGAATGAAGAAGGGAAGCTCCTGTCTGACATTATTGGAAAAGTGCTCATCTGCAAGCCGGGCTCTCACGACCATATCTACGCGGATATGTTCAAGATCCTGATATCTGTTGTCTGCCGTAAACGGTTCAACTGGGGGAAGTTGCTGTTCGAGAAGATCAAGGACACCTTGGGCTCTCCGAGTTTTGGCCGCATCATAAGTCTATATCTAAACCAGCTAAATAGAGACAAGTTTGACATGAGTAAAGGTGTCCCGCTCCACTACTTGAAGAAGATGGACTCAAGTGTGTTTGACCGATGGGAGAGACGTATTGGGCAGACTGCAGTGGAAGAGCAACAGGGAGTTTCTTCAGTAGTCACCCCCAATGAAGTTCCTGATACCTTGACTGCAGGAATCGAGGGGGAGCCTCTACCCCCTCATACTGAGGTAGTATCTGACATCTCCCAGGTGGCCAGGGATGCGGTGGCCGAAATTCAAGAAGAAAGTGACACTGTATTGGAGACTGCTGACAAAGAATTGGAAGAGGCTGCTGATGAAGATGAGTTCATGGATGATGATGAAGAGGATGAAGGGCATGAGGGACATGAAGTATTTGAGACTCCGGATCCTGTTGAACCTCCATCTGACAAGCATGCACCAGTGGAGGGGGAGTCAGATAAATATCCAGAGGCCGCCAGCATTCCTCCATTAGAGACTGTGTTTGTATCCAGCTCTACAGATGCGTCTGCTGAAGGGCAAGGCCCACAAGTGCCTCCGGCTATTCCGTTATGAGATGAACTAGCCACTCACACTGTCAATGTCATTCAGGGCATTGTGAATGAACTTAAAGCCTCCTTTGATGAAGCTCAAAATAAAATGCTGAAAAGGATTAAGACATCTGAAAAGCTCATGCTCAAGAATATGGTGGAGATCAACCATAAACTGGACGTGATGGAGAAGAAATTTTAAGAAAAGTACACCGAGGCCGGTCAAGCTGTCACACTTCTAATGGCCGGATTGAAAAAGAATACTGATACTCTTGCTGTAGTAAATCAGAATGCACATGTTGTAACTAACAACATTCAAAAGTTTGACGGTAATATGGTCACTCTAAACGCCAATCAGCAGACCTTGGTCACTGAGTTCTCCCGGACCACCAAGCATATTGATGACTCCCTGCACTCCTATGAAAACTGCATTGCTGTCGAAGCCAAAAAGGGGGAGAAAGAGTATATAGCTAAGATAGCCGAGCTTCAAGAAAGCATGAGCACAAACTTCGAACAATCAAACAAATATGTCTATGAGAGCTGCTGGTGGATGCTCCAACAGGCGTTAGGTACGTTAGGCGTCGTTTTGCCTGACAATCCTGCAGGTATTCATCCTCCTGAGACATCTACGGCCGCTGAGGGAGTAGGTGCTGCTGAAGGAATAAGTGCAAGTGCTGCAGATGTTCCCACAAATGAAGCTGATGCTAGGGCTCTCTCCAAAGCTAAACTGAGGAGCATGTTTGACCAAGAGGCTTTAGCAAAAGCCAGGGGAAAGAGAAAAACTCAAGAAGGGACCTCCAAGGAGACACAGGCTGAAAAGAGAACTCGAATGAGTGAGGAGGATGTACGAAACAAAAAGTGGAGTCCAGTTTCAAGGAACATCATCTTAGACACCTTCTGGCTGCAAGAAAGAGGAGAGATCAATCAGAACGAAGTATATAGCCAGTATGAGTGGGAAATGCACAAAACGTTTAAAGCGAAACACAACATCTTTTTCAGAAACAACACAGATGCAGATAAAGTTCCTCCTCCTAGGTATTACCCGAAGCCCAAAGAATACATGGAGAGGCAAAGCAAGAAGTACTTGGCTCAAAATCTTAAGGGTGACTTAGCTAAGGAAAAATAGTCAATAATTTATAGCTTGTCACTTTGTCTTAAGAACATTTAATGATTATTGTTATCATATGAACAATTCTGAGATTATATGTGTATATATTTATATTGGTATATATATTTGAATTTGCGAATGACTCAAGTCCTGATCTGTTTGCTCATACTCTCTTGTGCTGTGTGTTTAGATTCTGAATGCTATGTTTGTTATTTAATTGGTGTTATTCATCTTAGCTAGTAGGGTTTTGGCTTCGTCAAATAGGGGGAGATTGTTGGGTACTGTATCCATAATTACCTGGATTTGAGGAAGCCACCTGTCAAGCTAAGATGAATTCACAATGTATTTGATGAATCCTCTTAAGTTGTGCTTGCAGTTCCTCCACGCTAAGTGCACACCAATGTCAGGGTGCAGTAGGTCAATATACACGGGTCTGCACGACGTAATCCCTCGTTGAGCAGATCAGTGTGTTGGCCTACGTGTACTCTCTCTATTGGAGTGCATTTACTTTCAAGTACAGGGCCGTTCATATGCAAGAGAAGACAAGGAGCGTGGATGGGTCAAGGAGCAGCTCCTGGGTGGAAAGACGAAAATTTGTCCAAGGAAAATTCGACGAGAATCACCAAGTGATTCTCGTCGATTCGTTCAGGCTACCTCAAAACGGTGCCAAGTAAGATTCGGCGAGAATCACTAGTGATTCTCGCCGAACCAGTGGTTAAGCAGATCATGAATACCAAGTGAAAATCGTTGAGAATCAATAAGTGATTCGGCGAGAATCACTAGCAATTCTCGACGAATCGTCTAGAATCACTTGGTGATTCTCGCCGATTCGTCGAGAATCACCTGCGATTCTTGCCGATTTTCACTTAGCGATTTCTCGGGATGCTGCTGGACCGGATTCTGCCGCTGGACTAGTTTGAACCGGATTTCGGGGTTATACCTGTGGGACCCACAACGGTCATATTGTATGGGTCTACGGTGTATAAATACATGGGTATTTTGAACAGTAAAAGGCAGAGAATCAAAAACCGAGCCGCGATGTAACCCTAAAATCGCAATTCCTCTCCTCCGCCGCCGTCGCGCTCGGGCAAGTTGGTCGCCGTTGCTGATCGATTTTCTTCCCGATCTCCGGCGACAGAAGTTTAGCAAAGCTCGAGTCTCACGCGTCTATCCAGAGATCCCTTGTCTCTCGATTTGTTGATCGGGAAAAACTTCCCATCCGAATCGATCGAGACGACCGATCCTCGTGTGACCGTTGGTAGACCTAGCTTGCTTCGCTATGAAGATTGGATCTCTATTTTCAGCAGCCGCTCATCATCATAGCCACCGATCCCGAAGCTAGCTGCCGCTCGTGTTGCCGCCGCCGGTTCCGGGGAGATCCTCTCCAAGAGAGACCAAGGTTGTAGACTCTTCGTTGACTTCACGAACACGTCGTCGAACGAAGAGGAACACCGTAGTCTCCAAACGAAGTTTGTATCTCGTGTACATTCTATATTTACTTTTATTGTAAAGGAACATTTGTTCCGTGTTGTAAGGGTTGGGTGCAACCCATTTTGTGGGAGTGTTGACTCTCACGTGTGGAAGGGTTCCTTCCGATAGTGCAGGGATTAGATTTCAATCCTGTTGGAGAAGAGACTGAGTCGTCCCTTGTTGGGAGATAGGTCGAAGGGGGAAAGTGGATGTACCCAAGTCAGGGAACAACTATAAATTGCCTGTGTATTCTGTGTGCTGTGCTTTTTATTTTTATTGTGCAGGTACATTCGTAAATTCCGCAAAAGCGCTACACGTCACCTATTCCCCCCCCCCCCATAGGTGCACATAGTTGACACTAGGTGGACTTTCATAGAGTCTTATCTATTTTCCCCCTTGTGAACTTATTCTCAAAGAGGAAACTAGACAGGGTTTCATACCAAACCCTAGGGGCTTGCTTTAACCCATACAAAGCTTTCCTAAGTCTATAGACATGATTTGGTTGAGTTGAATCAACAAAACCTGATGGCTGTTCCACATAGACTTCCTCTTTTAGATTACCATTCAGAAATGCTGACTTTACATCCATTTGGTAAACTTTAAATCCTTGAAAAGTTGCATAGGCCAGGAACATCCTTATGGCTTCCAGTCTGGCTACTGGAGCAAAGGTTTGATCAAAGTCAATACCTTCTTCCTGCCTATATCCTTTAGCAACCAATCTTTCTTTGTTCTTAATGATGACTCCATGTTCATCCATCTTGTTCCTAAAGATCCACTTGGTTTCAATTATGTTGTGGTCTTTTGGTTTAGGAACAAGATCCCAGACCTTGCATCTCTTGAACTGATTCAGCTCTTCTTGCATTGCTTCAATCCAATGTGGGTCTAAGATGGCTTCTTCAAACTTCTTTGGCTCAACTTGGGATAGAAAACTGGAGTAGAGTTCTGCATTCAGATTTCTGCTCCTTATTTGTACCCCTTGTCTTGGATCACCAATGATTTGTTCTACTGGATGATCTCTAAGATGCCTATTGGCTGGAGGCATCCTTACTTCAGGTTGAACTTCTTCAGTTTCTTCATTTTGCTGTACTCCTTGAACTTCTTCTCCATTAGGTACATGTAGTACTCCCCCTAGACAGCAGCCACTATCTTCTACTTGCTGTCTTGTAGTAGGTTCTTCTTCTATAGTGAGCTTGTCCATCTTCTTAGTAATACCCATGGAGCTGCAAATACTACTAGACAACTCATTATTAATAAGTCTAGTTTTATCAAAGACTATATGTACAGTCTCTTCTACAACCTGAGTAGACAAGTTGTAGACTCTATAAGGCTTACTATTGTTGCTGTACCCAACAAAGATTCCCTCTTGGTACTTGGCAGCAAACTTAGTCAAGTAAGACTTTCCATTGTTAAGTATAAAGCACTTACAACCAAAGATCCTGAAATAGGATAGATTTGGTTTTCTACCTTTCACAACCTCATAGGGGGTCTTGTTGTGGCTTTTAGTAATGGTAGCCCTATTAATAACATGACATGCAGTATTAACTGCTTCAGCCCAAAAATATTCTGGTAGTGATGTATCACTTAATAGGGTCCTACCAGCCTCAATCAAAGTTCTATTCTTCCTCTCAGCAATGCCATTTTGCTGAGGTGTTCTTGGTGAAGAAAACTCTTGAAATATCCCAAAGTCTTCACATAGTTTTGTCATACTATCAGACTGAAATTCAGTACCATGGTCACTTCTTATCTTGACCACTGTACTGTCTAGTTCATTCTGAATATGTTTGACAAAGCTATAGAAGATACTAGGTGTTTCAGATTTCTGTCTAAGAAAGAACACCCAGGAAAAGCTTGAGTAGTCATCTACAACCACAAAGGTATATACCTTCCTACCTAGGCTGTGAACTGGCATAGGACCAAAGAGATCCATATGCAAGAGATATAAACATCTCACAGCATCTTTGTTTTCAATGCTACTAAAGGTGGATCTAGTCTGCTTGCCCTTTTGACAAGCTGAGCATATTCCATCTTTAATACACTTAACATGAGGACCATTCCTCACTAACTCTTTGCTAAAGAGTTTGCCAATTGTCTTGTAATTTAGATGGGCTAGCCTCTTGTGCCATTTGACATAATGAGAGACTTTCTCATCAGCTACAAGACATACTTGAGAACCATTGGTCTCACACATAATGTCTAGGCAGTAGACATTCCTCTTTCTATAATCTATCAAAATGATCTCTTGATCATTTGACCTCTTGATATGACAACCATCCTTAACAAACGAGATGTCATATCCTACATAACTTAATTGACTTATACTAATTAGGTTGTGTTTCAAACCTTTAACATAAGCCACTTGAGTAATGGTAACTAAGTTACTAGAAATGTTACCAAACCCTTTGATGATTCCTTTTTCAGAACCACCAAAGGTGACCTTTGGACCATCCTTGATAGGTGTGTAGTCCTTTAGTAATCCCCTTGTTCCAGTCATATGCCTGGAACATCCACTGTCCAAGTACCATATTGGGGCATGGCCACTTGGACTCACCTGCAAAACAGATTAGTGAACCTTAGAACCCAAAGAATTCTTGGGTCCTTGGTACTGGTTAGTTTGCTTCCTAACAAAGCTACCTGGAGGTTTTCCAACAGGCAGTTTGCTACTCACTTTGGCACTAGCATTGTGCTAACAGTCCATGGCAAAGTGGCATACCTTGCCATAACACCAACACTCAAACCTATTGTACCTTTGCTTAGGTACAGTCTTAGCTGTTTTATCTACATCAGACTTGTTGAGAGTTGGGGCTTTGCCCTTGGACTTGGACTTGACAGTCCTAGCTGGTTTAGAAAACCCCAGTCCATCTTTACCTTTTTGATGAACAAATTCATCAATTAAGGGTAGAACAGACTTTGGTTTTGAAAACCTAGCAACCAAATCTCTCTCCTTCTGAAGACTAATCTCCAGACTCTTGATTTGATCACTCTTAAATGATATAGTCCCCATCTGAATCACAGTTATGTGCTTCAGTCTGGCTATCTCATTAAGTTTTTGATCAAACAACTTCTCATAATCAGTTGCAGCCACTTTGAGACTTGCAATCTCCGTAGCTTGACTCTTGGCCAAGGATTTGCATTTCTTAAATGCTTGCAACAGAACTTTATATTCATCTATCAATTGATGAATATCCTCTTCAGACTCAGATGCACTCTCATCACTTGATGAGGATGAATCTGATCCTGAACTAGCACAAGAAATTGAACTGAAAGAACAACTTTGTACCTTACTAGGTCCTGGCTGCTCCAGGATTTTGTCACTTTCTGTCAATGCCATCAGTCCTTGGCACTAACTGTTTTCTTGATCATATATGGAGTTCATGATCTGTATGAACTCTTCTTCTTCTTCCTCAGCAAACAGTCCTATATATGCTTCAGCATCTGACTCAGTTTCTGATGAAGAAATATCTGACAGGCTCTTATCCTTTTTGGCAACAAAAAACTTTTCCTTCTTGTCTTTGAAATGAGTCGTTTTCTTATCATTAGACTCCTTCCTTTTCTCAGGACAATCTGCAATCACATGTCCTTGTCTATTACAGTAATAACAAACTATTTTTGAAAGAGTTGCTTTGCTAGACTTGGTCTTCTTCCTGTCTTTCTTTGAAGACTTTTTATTCTGATAGTAGTCTTCTTTACCATGTGAAGTAGATGGCTTTGTCCTCCACTATTTCTTCTTTAAGAACTTCTGAAAATGTCTTGTGAAGGCAGCAAAGTCCTCATCACTTTCACTACTTTCAGACTTTCTGCTTGCTGAATTATCTGACTCAGGTTCAGCATCCTTTGGAGGTGAAGATGGTGACTTACTTCTGTACTTTCTGGGGGCTTCTGTTTTAAATGCCATTGTCCTTTCTTTATGTTCACTTCTTGTAGATTTCTCCTCTTCTTTCCTCACTGTCAACTGTATTTCATAGGACAACAGTTTGCCAAACAGTGTTGGTGGAGGAATTTCTGCTAACTTTGCCATTTCCCTAATGACACAGATCTTGGTGTCCCAATATTTTGTAAGGGACCTTAAGAACTTATCATTGAGCTCATAGTTACTGAACTCTCTTACATAGGACATTAGCTCATTCACAATCCTATAAAACTTCTTATAGCATTCAGTTATGCTATCAGATCTACCTTGTCTAAAACTTTCATATTCTTGGTTGAGCAAAGATTTTCTGTCTTGCCTCACTTCTTCAGAACCCTCCATATACACAATTAAGGTATCCCACATCTCCTTAGATGTCTTGCAGTGTATCAAATTCTAAAATGTAGCATCATCAATAACACTCACAATGATGTTCTGAGCCCTCTTGTCCATTGTGGCTAGAACTATTTCATCATTTGTCATTTCAGAGAAATCCTTAGGTGTTCTCTGATTGGCATCTAAGACTGAAACCTTCATGGGCACATATGGCCCTTCTTTTACTGTGATATAAATCCTAGGGTCTGAGACTTCCATAAAAAGTCTCACCCTTTCCTTCCATATACCAAATATCTCTTTTCTGCATATGGGTAGCTTCATGGATCCCAATTCCTTATGATTCTCAGTGGAACCCATGGTTCTTGATTTTCTTAATTCTGTAATTTTACTTAGACTGAATCTGCCAACAGGATATACTCAGACTGTTAAGTCCCTTTTTGAGTAACCTGGTTCTGATACCACTTGAAAGATATTGTACCTAATCACCTAGAGGGGGGGGGGGGTGAATAGGTGACTTAATTCTTTTTAACTTTTTAGGCAGAATTTAGATTAATTCTCAGAGTTATAACTATATTTACCAAGCAAACAAACAGCAATCACAACAAACCACAAGCACACAGTAAACACACAGTTTTATAGTGGTTCCTCAAGCTTTGGGTACATCCACTTTCCCCCTTTGTCTATCTAGCACTGTACTAGATTCGTCCAAACTCCTCCACTATCTCAGATCCACAGATCTTACACTCAGAACCCAAAAAAAGGTTCCTACAAACCAGGCCCAAGGCCCTACAACTCAGCTTCTTCTCAAAGCCTACACTCAGCCACCAAGGCCTATACTCAGCCACCAAGGCCTACACTCAGCCACCAAGGCCTACACTCAGAGATTCAACTCTCCTACACTCAGGCATACATGCCCTACACTCAGCCTTTATAATTACAGACCTACAAACTCAGATCCCTAAAGATCCTACAAGATATTATGAATACAAAAATGTATACTCAACAACTCAGAGAAAAGAGAGATGAGATGTGAGTTTCTTGATGAGTTCTTGGAAGAACTCAGCTGAAATGAACCTGACTTGGCTTTCTTCAAAGCTTCTTGAATGTAGAACACAATAAGATTGATTCCTCTGCAGTTGATCCTTGATCTCTGCTACTTAAGATTCAGACCAAATCTGAACCCTTCTTCTCAGCCTTGTTCCAATGGCTGACTTCTTGGATGGAGCTCTCTCTCTCCAACTTCTTAGATCTTCACTAGATTCTTCAATGAATAGCTAGATCTTCTTTGTATATTGATCACTTGAACAACCTTCTTATCCGTTAATCACTTATCTTCTGTAGACAGTATAAGCCTATTTATAGGCCTTCTTCATGGTAACCGGCTGGTCCGGTTCATAACTAATTTTTGACAACTCTTATAGGTGCAGTAGACCGGCTGGAATGGCAGCTGTCAAGTCATCCAGTCAATTCTTGAAAATTCTGTAACTGTCTGAAAGTGTCGAGACTATCTGTCTTTAAGTGTCGACACTTATAGACCAAGTGTCAACACAAGTTGACTAAGTGTCGACACTAGCCTACAAGGTGTCAACACAACTCCTTGTGTTGTAGACTTTATATCTCGACACTGCTTCTTCTTTATGTGTCGACACTGATAATGTGTGTCGACACAAGTCCTTGTACTTCAGTATTTTGCTGATTTCTTGTAAGTGTCGACACATCTCCTTGTGTCGACACATCTTCATGTGTTGAACTTGTTTTAGTGTCGACACATCTTCTTGGTGTCGACACTTGCCTTCAGTGTTAATACTTGCTGAGTGTCGACACAGCTCCTTGTGTCGACACATTCTTCCTTGTGTTGAGACTCTGGCTGAGTGTCGACACATCTTCTTAGTGTCGACACTTGTACTTAGAATATTTTGTTGAACTTTGCTGAGTGTCGACACAGCTCCTTGTGTCGACACTTTCTTCAAATGTTGAGTCTTCAGCTGAGTGTCGACACATTTTTTCTTGTGTTGACACTTTCTTCAAGTGTTGATTCTTCTGCTGAGTGTCGACACATTACTCTAGGTGTCGACACTTATACTTGGGATTTTGCTGACTTTTGCTGAGTGTCGACACAGCCTTCAAGTGTCGACACTTTCTGATGTAGACACAGTTTCACTGGGTGTCGACACAACTGCTAAGTGTCGACACTGCTTCACTGGACTTTTCTTCATTGAGTGTCGACACAGCTCCTTGTGTCGACACTTTCTGCCTGGTGTCGACTCAGCATTCCTGGTGTCGACACAATCACTCCAAGAGTCGACACTGCTTGTCTGGGTGTCGACACAAGTCTTCTTAAGTGTCGACACTTTCCCTCTGGGTGTCGACACATGGACTTAGAAACTTTTTCATATTTCCTGCAAATACTTAACCTGCACAAGTAAACTCACAAATACATCAAATACATTTTGATGTATATCATTGAGTTGGGTGAGGCTTCTTTAAATCAGGTACATTAGAACCAATGTACCCAACACTACCGCTGTAGATAAACATGTGCGGAGAGGAGTTGGGGTGCATGTCCTGCAGGCTTGAATGTGAAAGGTTGACTACCAGTGGTGGGCCCGGGTCTGGACCCTGGTAGGCCGACGGTGCTAGCTGTGTCCCATGTTGATGGGACTGGACCGTTATAAAAATTATTTAGCAAGTTCCCAAATATTTGAGGTTGCGCAGTAGGTACCCTATTTATGTATCCAAAAATTCCATTAAAATTCACACACGATTAATATGGTCTGCCAAATTTTCATGATTGTTTTAAGAGTCTTGCTAACCTATTCTAGCCCAACAATATTTTTGCCCTAGGCTAGGGTTAGGGTTTTGTGGGCCCTAACCTTTCCAAAATCACTTAAGATTTTTACCAGAGGGATTAATCTATCCTAGCACCCTCCCTACAAAGTTACAAGATCATTAAAGGTGTTTTGGCCTCATACCCTTCACAAGATACAAAAGCCCTTCCTTAGGGTATGTCCTTAGATCTTTGGGCAAACCAATTCCAATCTATCCCATCTTTCAATATAAGGTGAAAGAAGCCATGCCAAACCAGTGGCCCCAATCCCAACCTCTGTTGAGGTGATTTGGCCACTCAAAACTCAAAATACACCTTTTGTCCAAAATACCCCTTTTAGGGCAAAGCTAGGGTTTGCATGATTTCTATTCAAACCACCTCCAAATGTGATGCAATTTTAACCAGAGATTTATATTTTCCCTAAACACCTCTCACCAAAATTTGGGTGAGTTTGGAGGTGATTTGACCCTTAAATTAATTAACCATAGATAAATTAAATATTTTCCAAAACTATAGAAACATTATCCCCAAAATTCCCATCTTTGGGCAGCACTAGATATGGTCTAGGGGGACTCCCTGCCAAAATTTCAATTAATATGGACTAAGGATGAAGTGTGGGCACTCAGTTTAATGTCTGCCTATCCCTAGTTGTAGGTCCCACCAAAATGGGTGCCTTAGTCAAATCAAGCACCCAAATTGATTCAAATTAATTTTAAAATAAAGTAGACCTAACGGGCTACAAATCATGTGTTGACCATTTTCTTATACAGAGCCTCTAACTATTTTTAATAATTTAAAACATTAAATGTTTCTAATGTTACAGAAATCATGAAAATTAATATATAAACCTGTAGTTTAATAAATCAACTTTTACACGAATCTTGGCGCAAATTTGACGGCATCCCTTCATCTTCCCCGTTCAGCCAACGGTCCCGATTGGATCTTCCTGGAGATTATTCCAGCGGCTGCCGCAGGCGATCCAGCCACCTCTCCGGCCGGCCACTGCCACCACCACCTCCGTTGAGGTGGTGGCTGTCACTAGACGGTGGCACAGCCGCCAGAGAGACAAATTCTGGCGAACCCGAGAGTTGAATTTTTGCGGAAAATTCCAGAAATTTTGAACTTTGATCAGGCTCAATTGAGCCCGAACCTTGGACCTAAGCACTTCTATGATCTAACCATGAGACAAGGAGAGGAGGAGGACCTTGCTGGGCGGCTGTAGCCTTGCCGATTGCCGGGAAGCCATGGTGGTGGTGGTGGTCGGATTTCTGCAACAGCACTGTGAACTCCTTTGGCTCCTTCAGGTAAAGGGTGGAACTGACTCCTTGGAGTCCAGTGAAGCTTTTAAGAACAAGAAATGGGGTGTTAGGTGGGGAAATCTTGCATTGCCATTATTGGCTCTTGGTCATGGTTGGCGCCCATGGTAGATAGGGGGAGAAAGCTGGCTCCAACCAGTCAAGGAGTAGCTGGTTGAATTGGGTCTGCCTTCCTGGTCTTAATGAACTGAATGGGAGGTTGGGGAAGGGGAAGGAATGAGCCCAAAGTCTCCTCCATTACTTCTCTTCTCTTTGTCTCTCTTTCCTTGAAGTTTATCTCTCTCTCCTACTCACCAAGCTGAACTTTGGCTCCTACCTAACCCATTGGCCGCCCACATGTTTATTTCATCCACCAAAATATGGTTAGCCCAAGTGAGTTGGGTTTGAGCTTGAGTTAGCCCATTTAGGCTAGCTTGACCTAAACCTTGACTAGGGTTGACCTTGGTCAATTTGGTCTTTTAGGTTGCCCGTAATAGGTCCTTGGTGACCCATTGGCCTCCCCTAAGGCCTAGGTAGGGTTGTCTTGGCCCTTTGGAGGTCACTTGACCCTTAGGCAACACACTTTGACCACTTTAGGGATAGCATTGACTTTTGTCAACTTAGAATTTTGGTTGGACCCAATGGGTCCTTGGTGACCCATTGGCCTCTGACTAGGGTTATGAAGGTATGTGTGTGGTCCTCTTGGCTAAGGGAACTTCAATTGGCCCTTGTGCAGGTTAGTTTGACCCATTTAGGGTAAGAGTTGACTTTGGTCAACCTAACCCTTTGGACTGCACTCCATGGGTCCTTAGTGACCCATTGATCCCACTTTAGGTCTAGAAAGTCCTTGGTAGGGTTAGTTGGGTTACTAGGGCACAATGACCTTAGTTAGGGCACCTTGCCCAATTTAGGCCTATAGTGGTTCTAGGTCAACTTGGGCACCCTGGGTTGACTTCAATAGACCCTTAGGGCTCTAATGGACCCTACAATGGTTGATAAGACCATGGTGGGTTCTTCGAGTCTTGGTGAAGCCCCATGATCATCTTAAACAAGAGTTCAGAAATTTACTATGTGCAGACCATAGTGGTCTCACCCACATTCTTAGGTTTACTTGGTCTTCTTGGGCTTCCTAGGATTTTGTCATGACCTAGTCATGACCAAAACCACTCTTAGGGGTCTAGTTGAAAATGGGATGTTACAAATCCCAATAAATAAAACAATGATTTCATCCCCGAAATCCAGGTTAAGCCTACGAGAATTTCTATCGAAGAAAAGGAAACTTGTAACATCCCATAAGAAGTGAAAGATTACATCTTGACGCCATGTTTGCCAGGTGGGGTTTAAATGGAAACCTAAATCTATGACCAATTCTCCCAATTGGCAAAGCCAAGATCCCAATAAACAAAAAAATTAGCCTCTACTCTTCCTAGAGTAGCCCTACTAGTTTAAAATAGGAAAGTAAATTGAACATCTTGAGAGGTTGTGAGGTATACCTGACGGAACAGCTCTGGATACTTTTGTCGCATCATGTCCTGCGATTCCCTGGAATGCTCCTCCTGGCCATGGTTTCTCCACAGAACCTTGACTAATGGAACCTTCTTGGGACGCAAGATCCGTACTCCTTTGTCATCTATCCGAACTGGCTCCAACTGAACTGACCGGTCTGAAGCTACCGGTCCATCTGTGGTCGAAATCTGCTGCTCCGGGCGTAGTAGAGCCCTCCTAAGCGAAGATATATGGAACACGTCGTGTAAACCTGCCAGTTTCGGTGGCAACTCCAGCCTGTAAGCTAGGGGTCCGATCCGCTCAAGAATCCTGTAAGGGCCTATATACCTAGGGCTGAGCTTCTTCTTCCGACCGCGCACCCTTAAAACTCCGTGCATGGGCTGGATCTTCAAGAAAACAAAGTCTCCCACCTGAAACTCTACCTGACGGTGTCGGGTGTCGTAAAACTTAGCATGTCGGCTCTGCGCTTCCAGCACTCTGTCCCGTATCAGTCTCTCCTAAGCCTCGGTGTCTTCGACAAAATCCGATCCCAACGCCTTCGGATCCCCGTCATGAATCCATGAAAGCGGAGTCCTACATCTCCTTCCGTACAAGGCTTCATAAGGAGCCATCCCTATGCTGGAATGGTAGCTGTTGTTATAGGAGAACTCGACCAGTGGTAAAAGCTTCTCCCAAGGTTCGTTTCGATCCAGAATGCATAGCCTTAGGAGGTCCTCCAATGTCCGGTTGGTGCATTCCGTCCGCCCATCCGTCTGGGGATGAAATGTTGTGCTGAAGGTCAGCCACGTGCCTAAGTAAGCCTGCACGGATCTCCACTCCCTAGATGTGAACCGACCATCCCGATCTGACACGATCGTCCTAGGCACCCCGTGGTAACGAATGAACTGCTCTACGAATCTCCACACTAGTTCCCCAACCGAGTCATCTTTTCTGATCGGAATGAATCTGGCCACCTTCGTCAGCCGATCGACGATGACCCAAATCGAATCATTTCCCGTTCGTGATCGGGGAAGGACATGAATGAAATCCATCGCGATGTCCTCAAATTTCCACTTCGGCACCGTTAGTGGCTGTAGCAATCCTGCGGGGTTTTTGCACTCCGCCTTCACCAGCTGGCATGCCTTACAATGAGTCACGAAGTATGTAATGTCCTTCTTCATCCCCGGCCAGAACATCGTCTTCTTCAAGTCTGCCATCATCTTGGTGATCCCCGGGTGTATAGAATACCGACTGCAGTGGGACTCCGTCATAATATCCTCCCGGACCTGGCCTCCCTATGGTATGTACACTCATCCTCTGAAACATACTAGACCACCCCTTAACGTGTAATCCCAAGCATTACCTGCTTCTAAGGCCTGGAATACCGGTTCTAGCTGGGCATCCTGCCTCTGCCCATCTCTGACTCGGTCTCTAATGTCATCTAGGGCAATCAACGACGCTAGGTACTCCCGGTACAGCTCTGGGTGATCCTCGGACACAAAGGATGTTTGCATCTTTTCTAATGTCTGGATCAACTCCAAAGTCATCAGTAAGTAATTGACACAACCCTAAAAAGTGGACGATTTACATGTGATCCCCCCATATGGGCACACCATGTAACGCCCCGAATTTTGTGTGCGAGTCGGTCGCGGAAAAAGAGTTTTTGGTGCCTGTAGGGGTACACGGCCTAGGACACGGGCGTGTCCAAGGCCGTGTCTGGCTGGTGATTTTTGGCCGTTTCCAACCCGAGAAGGACACGGCCAGGAACACGGCCGGATGACACGGGCGTGTCATCCGACACGGGCGTGTGCCAACCCGTGTCCCTACCCGTGTCCTGATGGGTCGTGTCCGTTGCCGTGGCGGTTATGCGTGACACGCCCACGAACACGGGCGTGTCGAGGAACCCGACACGGGCGTGTCAGTTCAGACACGGGCGTGTCTTGGCCCGTGTGCATTTCTCAGTTAGACGATCGTGCCTGGATCGAGGCACACGGCCTTGGACACGGCCGTGTGCCAAGCCGTGTGCGGCCCAGGTCTGGGAAATTTTGTGCAGATCCGAGCCGTTCATTTTCTTTAATTAGGATCCAATGGCCCAGATTAAATCCTGCTCTGTTAAGGCCGGGAATAGGGAGTTATTCCCTCATTTTCTCTCCAAAGTTCTCCCCTTCCAAAGTGAGAGAGGAGAGGAAGAAGAAGGAGGTTTCCGGCCGCCGGCGGAGCATCGGAGCACCGTTTCGAAATCGGAGAGCGGATCCGTGGAGGGAAGGTCATTGCGAAGAGTTCTAACCGCGCAGTTTTTCCATGACGCCAAAACGGACTACAAGGGTAACGATTCTCAACTCGAGCGCTTGAATCTCTTTCTTTCTGCATAGGGAATCCCGCCCCCGCGAGTATGCGGTGAGTGCGTGGTGTTCCTTGGGGTTGACGGGAATAGTCCCCCTTGGGTTGCATGTAGAGCCCGGAATCGTAAGTACGGGCATAGGCATTGTGTGTGAAGCCTACCCGGACGTGTTTTGTCTGGATCGATGATGTTGCATTTGATGTGGTTTTGCCGGAGAAGACTCCGTGCTTTGGATTTTTCGGGTTTCCACGCGGTAGATTGCAGCAGGGATCCTTGAAGGTTAGCTTCAAGGCGCACCCGAAAAATTGAGCGGAAACGTGTTCTGCTAACTTGGCGGTCTGGGAACCGGCCTTGATCATAACTGGGTTATGAGACTGTTTTGGAAAATTTGGGATCCGAGAGAAGCTTGGCCCGCGCAAAGTTCCTTAAATTGGACATGCGGCGTGAGCAACGGGCAAGTGGAATTGGACCTAGGCTATGTGGTTCGGTGCGAGAGACCCGAAGACGGGGACTGGCCGTTGGCATAGTCGGAGCCTTAGACGGTGGTCAGAAAGGCTAAATGCTCACATGTTGTTGCCATCCTGGGGATGGTGGTGAATGCACTGATTTGTCAGGGTTCACCATGAATGTGCCCTGAGTGCACGGGGTGTTTGGCCGTGCGAGCCTACGCCTGTGGCGAATTATAATTGCGATATATATATATTGTTGGGCTAATGTTTTGCAGGGAAAGAGCACCGCCGTCCCGAGTAAGGGGCGGGGTCGTTATAATTTGGTCGGCTTTTAGCTGACCGTTGCTTTATTTGCCACCGTGCGGTGGTATGTGCTTGCAGGTGCTGCGGAGCCGAGTGCCAAATAGCGGGCTGGAGCCCATGTTGCTGTGCTGGCCCTAGAAGGCCGTAGAATAGTTGTTTTTATATATTTCATGTGTGGCCGGCCTGCGAGCCGATGTATGTAAAACACTATTTATGAAGTGAACATTTGTAAGGCCATAAGGCCATGTACCCATTTCTATGTATTTGAGTTTTCATTCCTATTGTTGTAACTGTGGACATTCATTTTGATGGATTTATTTTTGGGTTCTTTCAACTTTAAAATCTTCCGCTAGAATGCTTTGTGTTTAGGACGTGTAGTATTAATTGGTTGGTTTGATTTATTCATTTAGTAACCCTTCCGACTGTCTGTGGTATATGGCGTCGGGTTCCAGCTGGACCTTCTGTTATATACCATGTGACGGATGGGGATGTTACAATTTGGTATCAGACTTCTGGTTACGGTCAAGCTTAAATGAATTCGTGGGCGAATTCTTTTAAGGGGTGGTGAGCACATGTGTGCGTCATCGTTATAACATTAAAAAGAACCCATGAATGTCCACTTAGGAATGAAAATACACTTGTTTTGAGGAACCTGCGTGTTCCTATAATTGCTTTTTGCAATTTTATATAGTCACTTATTGGGGTTTTGTGTGACTATAGGTGACCGGGAGTGGCCTAGAGCCGACAGAACACCGGGTTTCTAAGGATTATAGCGCACCCAGTGGCGTACTTGAGACACCTCCATCGTTTGAAACCATAAGAAGGATTGTTGAAGTGGTGCTCGCTATGATTAGGACACAGCAAGGAAGCAATGGGCAACCTTTTGTCCCCGAGATGACTTCAATGTCGGGTGGTGTGTTGGATCAAGTGCCAGTTAGAAGGACATCAGGTCAGCCGTTGAACATGTGCTTGATGCAGGGTACGCACTCGGTTGATGAGTATTTGCAGGCATTTCTTGTGATAAGCCGCTACCCATGCTTTGAGTTGGAGAATGAGCGGTCTATAGTTGATAGATTCTATAGTGGTCTGCGTGACAAACTGCGAATTCTGCTTCTAGGACCAAAACTATTGGGATTCCGAGCCTTGGTGGAGTCAGCTAGATCTTTGGAAGTGGATATGAGACAAATTCACCAGATACCAGTAAGTAGGGTATCGAACTCTACAAGTCCTATGAGGGGTGCATCTCGTAGAACGCTGAAGCAGAAGGGTAGATCATCGACTAGCAAGGTTACTTTCAATTGTCATACTTGTGGCAAGAAAGGGAACTTTTCCCAAGCTTGTCGTGATGGTGCTCTGAAGACTAAGGAATCTATGTCAGGAGCGGTTGAGGACTCTAGTGCCAAGAAAACAGAGTTCAAAATGTCGGCTACCTCAAAGTCTGGATATCGTAGGTGTTATAAGAAGGCTAGGACTTCGGGTTCAGCCCCCACTTTTGGTGCTTCAAGGGAAACTACAGATCAAACCTCAGGTGCTTGTTATAATTGCGGGAAGACGGGGCATTTTGCCCGTGAGTGTTGGAGCGGACGTGCAAAGTCCGAGAGGAAGTCCGATGTGTACAGCCGGGGCCAATAGGAGGCCAAGAAGCTCGCTATCGTGGTGGAAGGTACGGTTTTAAGTTATAGCAGTTAATTGTTGAAACATGTCGTCCTTGTGCATGTTAGCTTAGATCTATTTGTGTTGAGATTTGTCCTGACTTTCGTTTAATTTGGCGAGAGCACCGTTCATTTGAGGGGCTTCGCGTCCCTGTTTACCCAAAGGAATTGTATTGCGTGTCGGAGTACATCTTCCGATGGCGAAAGACTTAATGGATGTGTTGTTGACAAGTAGTGCTCAGTGCGCGCTGATAGAATATGTTGCAGTTAGTTTTGGGTTGGATGCAGCCTTTGGTGTGGACTGGCTCTTGGAGCAGCAAGTACGCATTGGCTGAAATTGCTTGTAGGTTAAGTGGGAGCTATTCGTGAGATGACGTTTGGATGCGTGTAAGGGGTTGAACAAGACGTAGACGTCTACCCCTCTGGGATCAAGGCAGTTCAGTCTGGTGTAGAATTGTTTGTCACTCTAGTGCAAATTTCGACACCTAAGACTAGTTTGGACAACATCCCAGTTATGTCCGAGTATCCTGATGTGTTTCCAGATGATCTCCCAGGAGCCCCTCCTCAGTGGGAGATAGACTTTACTATAGAGCTGGTACCGGGTGCCAAACCGGTGTCACGCTCCCCCTATCGGATAGCCCCAAGAGAAATGGCAGAGTTGAAGGTGCAACTGCAGGAGTTGCTAGAGCAAGGTTATGTGCGTCCAAGTTCGTCGCCTTGGAGCGCACCAGTTCTCTTTGTTAAGAAGAAATATGGGAGCTTGCGGCTTTGTATTGACTATCGGGAGTTGAACAAGCTTACAGAGAAGAACAAATATCCTATTCCCAGGATTGACAATCTGTTTGATCAGTTGGTTGGGTCAACTGTATATTCGAAGTTAGATTTGAAGTCTGGTTACTAACAGTTGAGGATAAGGGAGAGCGACATTCCAAAGACAACATTCAGTACGCGGTTTGGGCATTTTGAGTTCACAGTCATGCCGTTTGGGTTGACGAATGCTCCGTCCGTGTTTATGGATCTGATGAATAGGACGTTCAGAGAATACTTGGATCAGTTCGTGATAGTATTTATTGATGATATCCTAGTATATTCGCGGTGCGGGGAGGATCACTACAAGCATTTACACATGGTGTTGGAAACACTGAGGAAAAGTCAGTTATATGCAAAGTTCTCCAAGTGTGAATTCTGGTTATCCTCGATAGCGTTCCTTGGTCATGTTGTCAGTGGAGAAGGAATAGCCGTAGATCCGGCGAAGATAGTGGCGATACGGGAGTGGCCTACTTTGACTACAGTGGCAGAGGTCCGGAGTTTTCTGGGACTTGCTGGCTACTACAGGCGCTTCGTAGAGAACTTCTCGCGGATAGCACTACCACTCACGACGTTGACAAGAAAAGATCAGAAGTTTGTGTGGTCTTCGGAGTGTGAACAGGCGTTTGTAGAGTTGAAGAGGCGGTTAACCACGACACCTATTTTATGTTCGCCAAGTGGTACCGAAGGGTTCGAGATTTATAGTGATGCTTCAGGCAGTGGTTTGGGCTGTGTTCTGTTACAGCATGGGAGAGTGATAGCTTATGGTTCACGACAGTTGAAGGTTCATGAGAGGAATTATCCGGTCCATGACTTAGAGTTAGCGGCCGTGATTTTTGCTCTAAAGCTTTGGGGGCACTATCTGTACGGTGTGAAGGTAGATATTTACACCGATCATAAGAGTTTGAAGTACCTATTGGACCAAAAGGATCTGAACATGAGGCAGAGGAGGTGGATGGAGTTCTTAGGGGACTACACCTTCAAGATACACTATGTGCCTGGGAAGGGAAATGTAGTGGCGGATGCGTTGAGTCGTAAGATTCCCGCACAAGCCAACTGGTTATCAGTGCATGATAAGAGATTGGTCCAAGAGTTGGAGGCTTTGGAGATATCTTGCGTTGACAAGCAGTCTAGTGCCGAGGCGAAACTGTTTTGGACAGAGGTGCAGTGTGACCTAGCGGATAGAGTTCGGCGGGCTTTGGTTCAGGATAGCAGCATGAAGCAAATCCTAGATGGATCTTTGGATGGGTCAAATTCCCAGTTTGTGGTTGAAGATGGGTTGCTAAGGAAGGGCGGTCGTCTATGCGTTCCTAGTGCGGATAATATTCGGGAGGAGTTGATGTATGAGGCTCATCATACCAAATACTCAATCCACCCGGGAAGCACGAAGATGTATAGAGACATGAAGAAATTATTTTGGTGGCCAGGTTTGAAGAAGGATGTGGCGCTTTATGTGGCCAAGTGCCGTACTTGTGCATTGGTGAAGGCGGAATGCCAGAAGCCCGGAGGTTTCTTGAAATCACTTCCTATCCCAGAATGGAAGTTTGATGATATATCTATGGATTTTGTGCACGGTTTGCCCAAGTCGCAGAAAGGAAATGACGCCATTTGGGTGGTCGTAGATAGATTGACCAAGGTGTCGCACTTTATCCCAATGAGAAAGGAAGATCCAGTAGAAAGGTTAGCCAAACTCCACGTGGATAATATTGTACGACTGCATGGTGTGCCTCGCAGTATTGTTAGTGATCGTGATGGACGCTTCACGTCAAATGACTGGAGGTTGGTGCATGGTCTGTTGGGTACTAAGCTAAAGTTCAGCACAGCCTTTCACCCGCAGACAGATGGCCAAACCGAGAGAGTCAACAGAACTATGGAGGACATGCTTCGCATGTGCGTCCTAGATTTCGGGAAGCATTGGGAGGATCACCTGTACATGGTGGAGTTTGCGTACAACAATAGCTTTCAGGCAAGCATTGGAATGGCGCCTTTCAAAGCTTTGTATGGGAGGAAGTGCCGTACGCCGTTGTCTTGGTTGGAGGCAGGCGAATCAAAGTTATATAAACGTCAAGCGGTGGAAGATGCCACTTCAATGATACGGACAATTCAAGAAAGGCTGAAGATTGCTCAGGATAGACAGTCAAAGTACTACAATGCCAAACATAGAAATGTGGAGTTCAACGTTGGCGACATGGTATATTTAAAAATCAAGCCGTTCAAGGGTGTATCGCGGGTTCGACGCTTGAAGAAGCTAAGTCCGAGATACCTTGGACCATTTGAAATCCTGGAGCGTGTTGGCGAGGCGGCATATAAATTAAAGCTGTCGACGGAGTTGAGTGGGCTGCATGACGTATTCCACGTATCGATGTTGCGTAAGGCAGTTCAAGAGGCTTCGCAGATCATTGCAGACGATCAGGTACCGGTTGATTATGAGTTGACAACAAGGGTCAGACCAGTACGAATTGAAGATGTTGCAGTCAAACGACTCCGCAACAAGGAGGTCAGAATGGTTAAAGTCCGTTGGGATAATTGCGGACGTGAGGAGCTTTCTTGGGAGCGAGAGCAAGCTATGTTGGAGGAATACCCCGAGTTATTCCACTCAGGTATCATTTAGCTTTTGTGTACCTTTTCTTAATTTCGGGACGAAATTCCTTAAGTGGGGGAGATTTGTAACGCCCCGAATTTTGTGTGCGAGTCGGTCGCGGAAAAAGAGTTTTTGGTGCCTGTAGGGGTACACGGCCTAGGACACGGGCGTGTCCAAGGCCGTGTCTGGCTGGTGATTTTTGGCCGTTTCCAACCCGAGAAGGACACGGCCAGGAACACGGCCGGATGACACGGGTGTGTCATCCGACACGGGCGTGTGCCAACCCGTGTCCCTACCCGTGTCCTGATGGGTCGTGTCCGTTGCCGTGGCGGTTATGCGTGACACGCCCACGAACACGGGCGTGTCGAGGAACCCGACACGGGCGTGTCAGTTCAGACACAGGCGTGTCTTGGCCCGTGTGCATTTCTCAGTTCGACGATCGTGCCTGGATCGAGGCACACGGCCTTGGACACGGCCGTGTGCCAAGCCGTGTGCGGACCAGGTCTGGGAAATTTTGTGCAGATCCGAGCCGTTCATTTTCTTTAATTAGGATCCAATGGCCCAGATTAAATCCTGCTCTGTTAAGGCCGGGAATAGGGAGTTATTCCCTCATTTTCTCTCCAAAGTTCTCCCCTTCCAAAGTGAGAGAGGAGAGGAAGAAGAAGGAGGTTTCCGGCCGCCGGCGGAGCATCGGAGCACCGTTTCGAAATCGGAGAGCGGATCCGTGGAGGGAAGGTCATTGCGAAGAGTTCTAACCGCGCAGTTTTTCCATGGCGCCAAAACGGACTACAAGGGTAACGATTCTCAACTCGAGCGCTTGAATCTCTTTCTTTCTGCATAGGGAATCCCGCCCCCGCGAGTATGCGGTGAGTGCGTGGTGTTCCTTGGGGTTGACGGGAATAGTCCCCCTTGGGTTGCATGTAGAGCCCGGAATCGTAAGTACGGGCATAGGCATTGTGTGTGAAGCCTACCCGGACGTGTTTTGTCTGGATCGGTGATGTTGCATTTGATGTGGTTTTGCCGGAGAAGACTCCGTGCTTTGGATTTTTCGGGTTTCCACGCGGTAGATTGCAGCAGGGATCCTTGAAGGTTAGCTTCAAGGCGCACCCGGAAAATTGAGCGGAAACGTGTTCTGCTAACTTGGCGGTCTGGGAACCGGCCTTGATCATAACTGGGTTATGAGACTGTTTTGGAAAATTTGGGATCCGAGAGAAGCTTGGCCCGCGCAAAGTTCCTTAAATTGGACATGCGGCGTGAGCAACGGGCAAGTGGAATTGGACCTAGGCTATGTGGTTCGGTGCGAGAGACCCGAAGACGGGGACTGGCCGTTGGCATAGTCGGAGCCTTAGACGGTGGTCAGAAAGGCTAAATGCTCACATGTTGTTGCCATCCTGGGGATGGTGGTGAATGCACTGATTTGTCAGGGTTCACCATGAATGTGCCCTGAGTGCACGGGGTGTTTGGCCGTGCGAGCCTACGCCTGTGGAGAATTATAATTGCGATATATATATATATTGTTGGGCTAATGTTTTGCAGGGAAAGAGCACCGCCGTCCCGAGTAAGGGGCGGGGTCGTTATAATTTGGTCGGCTTTTAACTGACCGTTGCTTTATTTGCCACCGTGCGGTGGTATGTGCTTGCAGGTGCTGCGGAGCCGAGCGCCAAATAGCGGGCTGGAGCCCATGTTGCTGTGCTGGCCCTAGAAGGCCGTAGAATAGTTGTTTTTATATATTTCATGTGTGGCCGGCCTGCGAGCCGATGTATGTAAAACACTATTTATGAAGTGAACATTTGTAAGGCCATAAGGCCATGTACCCGTTTCTATGTATTTGAGTTTTCATTCCTATTGTTGTAATTGTGGACATTCATTTTGATGGATTTATTTTTGGGTTCTTTCAACTTTAAAATCTTCCGCTAGAATGCTCTGTGTTTAGGACGTGTAGTATTAATTGGTTGGTTTGATTTATTCATTTAGTAACCCTTCCGACTGTCTGTGGTATATGGCGTCGGGTTCCAGCTGGACCTTCTGTTATATACAATGTGACGGATGGGGGTGTTACACACCATTGCTTCCGGTGCTTAGTTTGTCCCCAAACTAAACTCGTGCGGGGGTGACCCAGGGGTTGTGGGCTGCTACTTTTCGATCGAGGTTTCGCTTTGATACCACTTGTAAGACCCCTTTTTTTTCTTTTTAACACCGGGGTCTTAGGCCCAAAACCATTGCTTTGCAGTGACACCTTTGCACTCGGGAAGGTCATCACTACAAAATGCCGATCCTGTCAGCCAAATCGATCACAACTGTAGCAAAATAGTAAACATGTCCACAAAAATCACATATATATGTAAATAATCTCCACGAAGGGAGTGTCCACAGATACACAAAAATATAAGATCTTGGGCTCATGCCCAGTACATCATGTGCTCACTACAAATCTCTCAACACTGAAGCAAATACTATAACTAATAATGATCAGGACTCACAGTCCCTGCCATCTGAACTCCGGTACTAGACTGGCCCATTTCTATGCGTGCCGATCTCCGTGGCTGCTCCTCCATGTCGGGCTCCACGGTCCCCTAAAATGATGTGGTTCGAAAACCGTTAGTCTAAAAGACTAGGTCTTATCATCCCCCGCCCCTTCCCCCATGGCCCCTAGGGACCGAGCGGGGAGAAGGAAAGGAGAGGACATGATGGTGGAGAGTAGCAAATAAGCAGGTGGCAGCGGATCTAATCTAGCAGCTCTATAGTATGTATAGTAGCAAAATAGGTATGAAAAACTGAATGAGAATGTAACCTTAACTTATATGAAAATACATAATCTAAGGGATCTTTTGGAGGGCTCCTATCGTATAAAAAGTCCCATACTGATTTATACAATAGGGTGTCGGTTTTCTAGCAAGCATAAATATGTAATATCAAATAAAACCTTTAACTTATAAGCACGCTCGCACGAACTTATAAACTAAGGGGTCGTTTTGCAGGGCCTATTGTATACAATGTCCCATACCACTTATACAATAAGTGTCAGGTTATATGCAATCATTATGCTATGTAATACAATTATACCAGGATGTGAACATGCAAGTGCAACTCACCCACTCGACTCTGTGTACACATACCTTTAGTTCCCCCTTTTTGGAGCCGAACCTCCCAGGATACCTCTGTAGTGGCAAATAGAAGTGGTGGGTGTGGCCTCGCCCACCTCTAAACCGGTAATTGCACTACCAGTCAGACCTATCGTATGCCTCAATGCTGGTGCACAGAGCGGAGCGCCTCCGTACCCTTGCCGACTGGCGTACCATACTTTATTTGGCCAAGTGCTAAACCACACTCGCCGAGTCAACGTGTTGGCGTCAGTGCATCGACCCTCCAATACTGAAGACCCACCACCTTTTCCTTTATGCAGATGCAACCTTATCTATCAGCTATCGAGCCAAAGCTCCCCGGACCATCCCGTCCATCATAAACAACAACTGAGCCAAAGCTCGCCGGGCCAACCCGCTCATCACAAACCATTACCGAGCCAAAGCTCGTCGGGCCAACCTGCCCATTTACCGAACCACTGGGCTTACTGCTAGAGTGACCCAACCTATCTCCCCGAGTCATCGAGGTGTGAGAAAGTGAAACCCTAGACTTACTACCTACCCTTAAATGTTATGTTAGAATAACCCTAGTGCAATTGACACTTCCTCCCTACAGGAAAGACGATCTTTCGTCGATCCCGGGCACCGCCTAACTCTAGTCAATCCATCCCTGATGGTGCGGCCCCTCCTCCACCAGTTGAAGATGATGCTGATGATGCTGTTGATGATCCGGTTGCTAAGGCCATACGACTCAAGGACGTGAGGCGGCACGATGACGCTAACGGACGGCTACGCTACAACCTCCGCCCGCGCTGTGCTACCGCCACGGCAACGCCTTAGTTTTATTTATTTCCTTTTCATACACTCTATTTTATAATTGGAATATAAAATTATCCTATGCTTATGTGATAATTTTATATTCATTGCATGTGTTGTTGTATTTTCAATTTGAACTATTTTAGTTTTGGTGTGCAATTAGCCATTCGGATGGATGAGATTAAATCTCCATCATGAAGGGCTAAGGCTTATTTGTAACTCCTATTAGCCATTCGGATGGATGAGATTAAATCTCCATCATGAAGGGCTAAGGATTATTTGTAACTCCTATTTAAAGGAGGCTATCATGAAGAGTTAAGGCAATTGGAAAAGAAACCTAAAAAAACCCCCCTTGTGGAAATTTCGGCCACCATGGAGAAGTCCATAGCCGCCCCCTCCCCTTTGGTGTGAAGCCAAGCCTTGCCTCCTCCATCCCCGTTCGGTGCGACTCCGGCGTGGCTTCCTTCAGTGCGACTCCTTGGAAGAAGGTTGCAAACCATTCGGTGCGACGCCGGTGGATCCGTGGAGAGAGTGATTCTCCCACAGTTATCTCGTGTGAAAGTTTTCCGGTTGGGTGATCTCTTTCCCCTCCCTTGTGTGATTTCTTATCTTTAGTTGTGGTGGATTTCGCTCATCGTTTTCTCCGAATCTTTAATTTAATCGCTGCAAGTTTTGAATCGAAATCTCCGTTGCAAGACTTTTATTTCCGGATCGGGTGGATCCTATTTGCTTGAGCGGATCTTGGCCTATAGCCTTGGTCTTGCTCTCAAAAATGAGTGGCAACCTTTGTGTTTTCTTGGGGAATAATCCGACTCAAATTTCCGATCGTTGTTTTCGAGTCAACCATTCCTCCTTTGTTGTTTGTGCTACGTTTTGTGACGAGGAAATATTGTGGGCGATAGGTGCTGTGTAGGTGCGGTAGATCTACGACGTGTTGTGCGTAGGGAGAGCGTTAGCTTCGCGGAGATCTCCGTTTCCGGGTAACCCTACATCAATTTGGTATCAGAGGCGGTCGTTTCAACTCCCACGTTGAAAACATCCTCTCTGCATTCCTTGTTGGTCGATCGGATCTAAAAAAAAATCAAAAAAATTATTTTCTGTGGTCTGCCAATAGCGGGCTGAAATCTTTATTTTTCAGCAAAATTTCAAAAACCTTTTTTTTAACGATCTACATGTTATTCACTTTGGGAATATATAAAAATATCTTATTTTCAATATAGCTACAGCCCTAGGAAAATTCATCTTGCCCGGGGCCTCCCAAACCTGAATGCGCACTAGGCTAGGAACGGAGTACGCAACCCCGTCTACGTCTAGTATGGCTGCGAACGAGCATGGTGATCCCAACACCGCGGCTATAGAGGGTCTTCGTGCCGAAATGGCTGAGCTTAGGGACGTCTTAGCCCAGATCCTACAAAACCAAGCTAGGCCACCCCCGCCACCCGTTAATGTTGACCGGCCCAACCGGCACCAACATAACTCTGATTCAGATTCTAATGGGGACTCCCCACGGGTGCCCCCTAGGGGACACCGCCCCGAGCGAGACTTTGACATTACTAGGGCCATTAAGATAAATTCCCCCACGTATGATGGCATGGGAGACCCCCAAATCTTCCTTAACTGGACTGTGGATATGGAGTGTTACTTCGAGTGGCACAACCTGACGGATCCCCAAAAGGTCCAAGTTGCCCGGATGAAGTTAACAGGTCGTGCAAAGACGTTCTGGCTGAATGAGGAGCGAAGATTAGGAACCGGACACGGAGCCCCCCTTATAGGTTGGCCAGTAATGAAGAACCTGTTGACCGATCAGTACGTTCCTGCGTACCATCGGACACAGATGTTCGATGAGCTTGCCACTCTGCGGCAGGGCTCAAGCTCGGTAGCTGAATATATGGGTGAACTTAAGGACCGAATGGTGCGATGTGACCTTAGGGAGATTCCCGAAGTCACTTTATCTAGATTTCGAAAGGGCCTTAACCCCGATATCCAAAGGAAGCTTTTGCGATATGGGCATACGGACTTGAACACGACTTTCAATGCCGCCTTGGACATTGAAAAACACCTAGCCTCTAAGGCTCACTCCCGTTACGCTCATGCGAAGCACAAGTCCACCACTGGGGCATCTTCTTCCACATATCCTGATAAGGGAAAGTTTAAATCTACCGAGTCGAAGTCAATCGTGATCACCGCTAGGAACTCCAAGAACCCTTCGAGTGAGCGTGTCCCTATCGGGAAGGTGAGCAAGGCTAACACCACTTGTTACTCTTGCGGCATTCAAGGCCACTATGCCTACGAATGCCCAACAAAGACAAAAACACTAGCCTTATTAGAGCCAACTACCGACCCTGACGATTATGTATACGAGGCCGCAGAAGAGAGTGACCCCGAAGGAGTCCCTAGTGACTTAGAGGACGATCACCCCCTTATGGTGATGCGTTGTATTTTGACCACTCCTCGTCCATTAGATGATTGGAAGAGGACGAACATATTTTCTCTGATTTTTAAGAGTGGCGAGAAGCTTTGCAAGCTGATTATTGATAGTGGTAGCTGCGTGAACGTTATATCTGAGAACGCCGTAGCACGTATGTCCTTGGTCACGGAACCACACCCGACCCCATACCAGGTCGCTTGGATCAACAAGCTCTCTGTACCCGTTAGAAAGTGATGCCTGTTCCCACTCTCATTCAAATGCTACATTGATGAGGTGTGGTGTGATGTCCTTCCGATGGACGCTTGTCATGTGTTGTTAGGCCGCCCTTGGCTATACGACCGTGATGTTACCCATTTTGGTAGAGCCAACACTTATGAGTTCAAATTCAATGGCAAAACCATCACTTTGAAGCCGACTGTCCCGAAGGAGCCCGTAGTCTTGGCTAAGGACACCACTATCCCGGTAGAATGGAAAACGTTGAATCTCGTTGGTAGGAAAGAGTTTGAGAGAGATCCGTTCTTTGATGGAATTATGTATGCGCTAGTCCTCTTAAGTGCGAAGCACGATTCTAGCATTTTGGATGAGCTACCTAGTGAGTTACGGGTACTGTTGGAAGAGTATATGGACGTGTACCCGGATGAGTTGCCGCCCACGTTACCCCCGCTTAGGAATATCCAGCATGCGGTAGATCTCATCCCGGGGTCTTCCTTGCCAAACCAGCCCCATTATCGACTCCACCCCGCGGCTCACCTAGAGTTACAGTCTCAGATCGAGGGCTTGCTAGCGAAAGGTTTTATTAGGACTAGTATGAGTCCATGTGCTGTACCAGCCCTACTTGCCCCCAAGAAGGATGGTACATGGAGGATGTGCGTTGATAGCCGGGCTATCAACAAAATCACCATCAAGTATAGGTTCCCCATTCCCCACCTAGATGATTTGTTGGATGTCTTGTCTGGAGCCACCGTATTCTCCAAATTAGATCTTCGGAGTGGCTATCACCAGATTAGGATACGAGAGGGCGATGAGTGGAAGACAGCATTTAAGTCGAAGGATGGTCTGTACGAATGGCTTGTTATGCCCTTTGGGTTGTCCAATGCCCCTAGTACCTTCTCCCGGATGATGACACACGTCATTCAGCCATTTATGGGAAAGTTCGTTGTCGTCTACTTTGACGGTATTCTGATTTATAGCACCTCTACTACCGAGCACATCTCCCACATGAGAGTGATCCTTTCCACCCTGCGGAAGGAGACGTTATTTCTTAACCTTAAGAAATGCACTTTTTATGTCTCGGAGGTAGAGTTCCTAGGCTATATAGTCGGCTCTGAGGGTATTCGAGTTGATCCGGGCAAGGTTCAGGTCATTAAGGACTAGCCCGTGCCAACCACCCTATGTGAGGTGCGTAGTTTCCATGGGTTAGCCACGTTTTATCGTCGTTTCATATGAGACTTCAGTAGTATTATGGCGCCTATCACGGACTGTATGAAGAAGGGAGAGTTTACGTGGACGAAGTCCCCCACCCATGCTTTTGAACGAATCAAAAAGCTTATGACGGAGGCACCTGTCTTACGTCTACCTGACTTTGCTAAAGTCTTTGAGCTCACATGCGATGCATCTGGGGTCGGGATTGGAGGTGTCTTGAGCCAAGAGGGCCATCCCGTTAGTTATTTTAGCGAGAAGTTGTCCGCCCCTAAACTGAACTATTCCAATTACGATAGGGAATTTTATGCTGTAGTCCGATGTCTACACCATTGGAGGCACTATCTCCTCTCCAAGGAGTTTGTGATCCTCTTCGATCATGAGGCTCTACGTTTCATCAATGGCCTGCATAAGATCAGCCCACGACACGCTAAGTGGGTATCTTTCTTACAGGGCTACATGTTTAATCTCAAGCACCTTAAGGGAGCCGATAACCTAGTCGCGGATGCCCTTAGTCGTCTTACGCTTTTACTCACCTCTATGGAAGTACATGTTATAGGCTTTGAGCGGATTAAGGATGAGTACGCCACGTGTCCTGACTTCCAGGACTTCTATTTATCTGCCCAGGATAGCTCCCCCACGACAATATCTGCATACGTCATCAAGGATGTTTACCTGTTTAGGAACGGAAAGCTATGTATTCCGCAGTCATCATTACGACTACATATTTTATGGGAGTTGCACAGCGGAGGGTTGAGTGGCCACTTCGGTAGAGATAAGACCATTACGTTAGTCGAAGACAAATTCTATTGGACAAAACTGAAGGTTATGGTGGGACAGGTAGTGAGTAGCTGCCGCACATGCCAGGTATCTAAGGGTAGTAAAACCAACGTAGGATTATATACACCCTTGCCTATTCCTTCCATGCCTTGGGTCGACGTTAGTATGGATTTTGTATTAGGCCTCCCCATTACCCTACGCCGTCACGACTCAATTTTTGTAGTTGTGGATAGGTTTTCAAAGATGTCTTATTTCATCCCGTGCAGTAGGACAAATGATGCGTCTCACGTCGCTAAGCTTTATTTTAAAGAAGTCGTTAGTCACCGTGGAGTGCGCAAGACCATAGTGTCGGATAGGGACGTAAAATTCACTAGTTATTTTTGGAAGACTCTTTGTATATTAATGGGAACGAAATTATTGTTTTCCTCTGCCTATCATCCCCAAACTGATGGGCAGACGGAAGTGGTTAATCGGAGCTTAGGAAATTTGTTACGATGCCTCGTGAGTGATCACAAGAGCACTTGGGATCTTCTCCTTTCCCATGCCCAATTAGCCTACAATAATTCCAAGAATCGGTCTACGGGTCTGTCCCCAAATGAGATTGTCCACGGGTATAAGGCTCCTGTGCCGCTTGACTTGGTGCCGTTACCCCCAACGTACAAGGCAAGTCAGTTTGCACAATCCTTCGCCCAGCACATCCATGATTTACACGCACGTATACGGGACACCTTGACTACGCAATACGACTCTTATCAAGCGCACGCTAATTTACATAGGAGAGTATCAGACTTCAAAATTGGTGATCTAGTTTTAGTCCGTTTGGTTCCCGAACGCTTGCCAACTAGCACCGTTAAAAAGTTAGCACCAAAGCGCGCCGGCCCTTTTTGGATTATTAAAAACCTAGGTGACAACGCTTTCATTTTGGACTTGCCTGCTGATTGGGGTATCTCCCCTATTTTTAATGTTTCGGATTTAACGATGTTTGTGTCACCACCACAAGAGTTGATTTCTTTGTCGTCTTCTTCTCCCACTAAATATTCTCATGGGTTGGGGAGTGGTAGTACGGATGATCTCTCTCTTTCGGTCCCCACAGGCATATCATCGGATGGTAAGTTGCCTTCTTTCCTGCCTACTGCTAATATGTTCCCCAGGTTTCCACGGACGTTCTCCACTCCAGAGATGATACTTGATGCTGAGCCTGTTACCACTGCTGATGGCGACACCCACCGCTTTCTCATCCGTTGGCATGATCGGCCCCCTTCGGATGACTCTTGGGTACTCGAGATGGAGCTGCAGAGTTTGGATGCCGCTCTCCTTCACCGCTATCGCTTGGACAACACAACGGAGATGCGTGCATTTGAGCGGGTGAGGATTGATGGCGCGGCCCCTCCTCCACCAGTTGAAGACGATGCTGATGATGCTGTTGATGATCCGGTTGCTAAGGCCATACGACACAAGGACGTGAGGCGGCACGATGACGCTAACGGACGGCTACGCTACAACCTCCGCCCGCGCTGTGCTACCGCCACGGCAACGCCTTAGTTTTATTTATTTCCTTTTCGTACACTCTATTTTATAATTGGAATATAAAATTATCCTATGCTTATGTGATAATTTTATATTCATTGCATGTGTTGTTGTATTTTCAATTTGAACTATTTTAGTTTTGGTGTGTAATTAGCCATTCGGATGGATGAGATTAAATCTCCATCATGAAGGGCTAAGGCTTATTTGTAACTCCTATTAGCCATTCAGATGGATGAGATTAAGTCTCCATCATGAAGGGCTAAGGCTTATTTGTAACTCCTATTTAAAGGAGGCTATCATGAAGAGTTAAGGCAATTGGAAAAGAAACCTAAAAAAACCCCCCTTGTGGAAATTTCGGCCACCATGGAGAAGTCCATAGCCGCCCCCTCCCCTTTGGTGTGAAGCCAAGCCTTGCCTCCTCCATCCCCGTTCGGTGCGACTCCGGCATGGCTTCCTTCGGTGCGACTCCTTGGAAGAAGGTTGCAAACCATTCGGTGCGATGCCGGTGGATCTGTGGAGAGAGTGATTCTCCCACAGTTATCTCGTGTGAAAGTTTTCCGGTTGGGTAATCTCTTTCCCCTCCCTTGTGTGATTTCTTCTCTTTAGTTGTGGTGGATTTTGCTCATCGTTTTCTCCGGATCTTTAATTTAATCGCTGCAAGTTTTGAATCGAAATCGCCGTTGTAAGGCTTTTATTTCCAGATCGGGTGGATCCTATTTGCTTGAGCGGATCTTGGCCTATCGCCTTGGTCTTGCTCTCAAAAAGGAGTGACAACCTTTGTGTTTTCTTGGGGAATAATCCGACTCAAATTTCCGATCGTTGTTTTCGAGTCGACCATTCCTCCTTTGTTGTTTGTACTGCATTTTGTGACGAGGAAATATTGTGGGCGATAGGTGCTGTGTAGGTGTGGTAGATCTACGACGTGTTGTGCGTAGGGAGAGCGTTAGCTTCGCGGAGATCTCCGTTTCCGGATAACCCTACATCAATCCCTCTACTCATCCTACTACCAATAATGAACTTATTATTATCTATCCAAACTAGTAGACCACTAATCCCAAGACATGCATCAAATTATACTCCAACATAATTTCTGCAATATTTATTATATGCAGACCACTTAAGCTATATGACCCGTAAAATGAGAGGTACAACAAATAATCATCCAATACTCCTATAATAATTATTGGAGGTCCATTATGAGCTTTGTGGACTAAATCCAGAATTTCACAATTTTTCTATTTATCTGATAATTTATTTAATTAATATAGTAGCCAAAAATCCCAAGTTCGAACATGAAATACCAATTTCAGATAAGATAATATTCCATCAATTTTGTTTTAAATACAATATGAATATATAACTCAAAAGCCAAAGCCTCAAAATTTTTCAGTAAGGTTTAATACCTTAATTTTAATTTCAAATATATCCCATAATATTTCACTTTAAGAGAATTTACAGCATTAATAGTTCCAAAAATTTAGAGAAAATTCATGGATGATTGAAAGGACATATAAGTTCTCTAGATCAAGTTTCACAATTTTTCTTTGAAAAATAAAGTATATATTTGATTTTCTCATATTATTCCAAGTTAATGGGTTAATGAACAAAGTATAACAATTATCCATCTATAAATTCCAAATAAATTCCCATATGAACATACTGAACAAGGAGCACTAATTCGCAAATCTCATAATTTTTCATCAAGTATTGAGCTCTGTAAGAATTATTTATCAAGCTCCCAAATATTTGAGGTTGTGCAGTAGGTATCCTAATTATGTATCCAAAAATTTCATTAAAATTCACATATGATTAATATGGTCTAAAACTCCCTCTGCCAAATTTTCATGATTGTTTCAAGAGTCTTACTAACCAATTCTAGCCCCAAAATATTTGTGCCCTAGGCTATGGTTAGGGTTTTGTGGGCCCTAACCTTTCCAAAATCCCTTAAGATTTTTACCAAAGGGATTAATCTATCCTAGTACCCTCCCTACAAAGTTACAAGATCATTCAAGGTGTTTTGACCTCATACCCTTCACAAGGCACAAAAGCCCTTCCTTAGGGTATGACCTTAGATCTTATGGAAAACCAATTCCAATCTATCCCATCTTTCATTATAAGGTGAAAGAAGCCATTCCAAACCAGTGGCCCCAATCCCAACCTCTGTTGAGGTGATTTAGCCACTCAAAACCCAAAATACACCTTTTGTCCAAAATACCCCTTTTAGGGCAAAGCTAGTGTTTGCATGATTTTTGTTCAAACCACCTCCAAATGTGATGCAATTTTAACCAGAGATTTATATTATCCCTAAACACCTCTCACCAAAATTTGGGTGAGTTTGGAAGTCATTTGGCCCTTAAATTAATTAACCCTAGATAAATTAAATATTTTCCGAAACTATAGAAAACTTGTCTTCAAAAATTCCCATCTTTGGGCAACACCTAGATATGGTCTAGGGGGACTACTTGCAAAAGTTTCAATTAATATGGACCAAGGATGAAGTGTGGGCACTCAGTTTAATGTATGCCTAGCCCTAGGTGTAGATCCCACCAAAATGGGTGCCCTGGTCAAACCAGACACCCAAATTGGTTCAAATCAATTTTAAAATAAAGTAGACCCTAAGGTCTACAAATCATGTGTTGACCATGTTCTCATACAGAGCATCTAACTATTTTGAATAATTTAACACATTAAATGTTAATAATGTGACAGAAATCATGAAAATGAATATATAAACCTATAGTTTAATAAATCAACTTTTGCACGAATCTTGGCGCAAATTTGACGACATCCCTTCATCTTCCCCGATCAGCCAACAGTCCCGATTGGATCTTCCTGGAGCTTATTCCAGCGGCTGCCGACGGCAATCCAGCCACCTCCCCGGCCGGCCACCGCCACCACCACCTCCGTTGAGGTGGTGGCTGTCGCTAGGCGGCGGCACAGCCGCTATGAAAGATATAGTACCTAAACACCTAGAGGGGGGGGGGGTGAATAAGTGACCAAATTCTTTTTAACTATTTATGACAGCAATCAGTTTTTCACACAGCATTTACTTTACTATTGCACAGCAATCACACATCATTCACAACAAATCAGAATCACAGCAGACACAGAGTTTTATAGTGGTTCCCCAAGCTTTGGGTACATCCACTTTCCCCCTTCGCCTATCTAGCAGTGTACTAGATTCGGCCAAACTTCTCCACTATCTCAGAACCCAAACTGGTTCCTACACCTCAGGCCCAAGGCCCTATAACTCAGCTTTTCCACAAAGCCTACACTCAGCCACAAAGGCCTACACTCAGCCACCAAGGCCTACACTTAGCCACAAAAGGCCTACACTCAGAGATCTCAATCTCCTACACTCAGGCTCCCTAGCCCTACACTCAGCCTTTATAATTACAGGCTTACAAAAACTCAGATCTAAAGGATCCTACAAGATAAAAATGATTATACAATTGATAACTCAGCAACTCAGAAACAAGAGAGGGGAGTTGTGAGTTTCTTGATGAGTTCTTGGAAGAACTCAGCTGAAATCAATCTGACTTAGCTTTCTTCATAGCTTCTTGAAAGTAGAACTGAATTAGATTGACTCCTTCTGCAGTTGATCCTTGATCTCTGCTTCTTTAAGATCCATAATAAATCTGAACCCTTCTTCTCAGTCTGGTTCTAACAACTGATTTCTTGGATGGAGCCCTCTATCTCCAACTTCTTAGATCTGCACTTGGACAGCTAGATCTTCTTGTCTTGATACTTGAACAATAATTTGAACAACTATGTGAACCACTGTTTCTGTAGACTGTATAAGCCTATTTATAGGCCTTCATCATGGTAACCGGCTGGTCCGGTCCATAACTGAATTCTAACATCTCTGACAGGTGCTGTAGACCGGCTGGAACGGCAGCTGTCAAGTCATCCAGTTAGTTCTTGAAAGTTCTCTAATTGTCTGAAAGTGTCGAGACTTTCTATCTTTAAGTGTCGACACTTATAGACCAAGTGTCGACACAAGTTGTGTAAGTGTCGACACAAGTCTATAAGGTTTCGACACAACTCCTTGTGTTGTAGATACTATGTCTCGACACAGTTTCTTCTTCATGTGTCGACACTGAAATTGAGTGTCGACACAAGTACTTGATCTTCTGTATTTTGCTGAAATCTTCTAAGTGTCGACACATCTCCTTTGTGTCGACACATCTTCATGTGTTGAATCTCTCAAGTGTCGACACTGCTTCTTGGTGTCGACACATGTCTTCAATGTTGATACTTGCTGAGTGTCGACACAGCTCCTTGTGTCGACACTTGATTCTTCTGTTGAGACTTCAGCTGAGTGTCGACACATCCCCTTAGTGTCGACACTTGTACTTAGAATATTTTGTTGATCTTGCTGTTCTTTGTTAAGTGTCGACACAACTCCATGTGTCGACACTTTCTTCAAGTGTTGAGTCTTCTGTTGAGTGTCGACACATTGTTCTTAGTGTCGGCACTTACTTCAAGTGCTGACTCTTCTGTTAAGTGTTGACACATTGTTCTTGGTGTCGACACTTACTTCAAGTGCTGACTCTTCTGTTGAGTGTCGACACATTGTTCTTGGTGTCGACACTTACTTCAAGTGCTAACACTTCTATTGAGTGTCGACACATTGTTCTGGGTGTCGACACTTATACTTAGTCTTTGCTGACTTTTACTGAGTGTCGACACAGCTCCAAGTGTCGATACTTTCTGGTGTAGACACAGTTCTTCTAGGTGTCGACACTGCTGTTAAGTGTCGACACTGCTTTACTGTACTTTCTTCATTGAGTGTCGACACAGCTCCTTGTGCCGACACTTTCTGTCTGGTGTCGACTCTGCATCCCAGGTGTCGACACAATGACTCCAAGTGTCGACACTGCTTGCCTTGGTGTCGACACAAGTCTTCTTAAGTGTCGACACTTTCCCTCTGGGTGTCGACACATGTACTTAGAAACTTTTTGCTTCAGTCCTCCAAATACTTAACCTGCACAAGTAAATTCAACAACACATCAAATACATTTTGATGTATATCATTGAGTTGGTTGAGGCTTCTTCCAATCAGGTACATTTAAACCAATGTACCCAACAATCTCCCCCTATTTGGAGAAGTCATAACCCTTAGTCAATGATATACACCATTCATAATTAAAATTACAAGATGATGTAAAGCAGGATTATATACAGCAGGGTAAACATAAACATGTATCAATTTCACATGTATACAAATTCATCATCACAGAACAAATATGAAATAGACATAGACATCATCACAGAACAAATATGAAATAGTTTTAACATTATAACACATTGTTCTAATATCTGTCATATTTATTTTCAGAAGTTCACAAAATGGTTTACATCAAAAAGATTACAAAGTAAACTTCAAGAAAATTCTAAATCTATTTCTGTTCTGGCTCCTTAATAACTATTCCTTTGCCAGCTTGAACTTTAGCTTGGACAGGAGCACCAGCAACTTCAGCATCAGCAAGCTTCTTTCCTTTCAGATATTTCTTCTTAAGCTCTTCTGCTTTGATCTTCTGCCTTTCAAAATAATAGTATGGCTTAGGAAAGTACTTGCTAGGCTCCTGAGCAGTAGGAGGTAGCTTTCCCATCTTGGCCTTCCTTCTGTATTGAACTATTGCCTCTTGTCTAGTTTCATGTTTTCTCCATTCATCCTCAGAGAATCATTTGTTCCTGTCATGAATATTGTCTTTGGCAGCTTTCCAGGCAGTTAATATAATGTTTCTAGAGGCAGGGCTCCACTGCTCAAAATCTGGTCTCTGTTCAGCTTGTTCCCTAAACCTCTTCTTAGACAATCTAGTCTCTTCTTCTTTCTGAAGTGCCTCTTGCATGGCTTCTGAAATAGGCTGAACAACTTTCTCAATAACAACATTGTCCTTGCCCCCAGATGGGCTATACATGGACTGTACATCAGCATGAATCATATCAAAATCTGGAGGAGGATAAATGACTTGAGCCACTTCAGGTTGCTCTCCTCCTAGATATGCAGGTTGAATGCCAGATTCTGCCACATTATCATCATCACAAAGAGGAGGATAACCCAGTGTAGCTCTGATAGAATTGGATATCCATTTGGCATGATCAGAGCTCGCCTTGACTAAAACCCTCTTCCCCTTTATGACTTCTCTTTCAATATGATCTCTCACATCATCCTTTTGAAATCTCACCTGATTATCTAAGTAATTAACTCCATCTTTAAAGAAAGGTTTTAACCTTTGGAGTTTTCAGTTATAAGTTTTTGAGATTCTTGAATGGCAGTCTTAATAGCAGAGAGTTCTTCTTGGAATACTTTATCAAATTCAGCTTTAACAGTAGCAGTGGAAGTAGAAGGTCCAGCAGCTTGGTTCTTTAATTCTGTGACAATAGCATTATGGGAAGCAGTAAGATTGTCATTCATCCTTATCTGATTTTCAAGAACATACCCTTGCTTCAATGCTATGTCATCCACTTGTGCTTTTATCTTCTCCTGGTGTGTAGCTAAGTACACCACTGCATTCCCCCCTTTGTGGAAGCAGTCTGTCATCTCCTTCTTGTTTTGGTTCATTTCAAACCTTATAGACTTGATATCTTGGGCCAGATCAAATTGCAATGATTTTTGCCCTATATCCACATAAGTTTCTAGTGCTTTTCTATGCTCATCCAACTTGAGCTGCATGGCAACCATCAGATCAATATAGTCTATTGATGGTGCTTGCTGAACTATAGGTTGAGGAGCAACAGTTTGGAGAGCCTTCTTATAACTTTGGCTTCTTCTTCTGAACACTTGAAACTTCTTCTTCTTTGCCCTAGCAATCTCCTCATCTTCAGAGGCAGATGTGCTGGCTATTTCCACCCTCTCCTTAGGGCTTGGAGGCTTCTCAGTTTGCACATCTGGTGCTGTCTCAGGTACTTTCCTGGTAGGGTCTTCATGAGTTTGCACTTGCTCCCCCTCAGCAGCAGCATTCTCTTCTTCAGTAGCAGCATGGTCCTTGTTAAAATCTTGTTGGTCTAGATTTAAAAATAAATCTTCCATAGTGTACTCTTGTGGTGAAGGAGCTGGAGTAATTCTAGGCTCTTCAACCACTGGATCAGATACCACTTGAACAGTAACATCTTGAACAACAGCAGATGTGTCTTCTAAGACAGCATCTGGGACTTGGTTATCCAGCTGAATTTGCTGATGAACATCAGACAAATCAGTATCTTCTATAGGAAAATCCAAAGTATTTAGTTCAGTGAGTACCTCTAGTATTGTGTTGGTGGCTTGTTCACTTTCCAGTGTAGTGGGTTCATCTACAACTAGAAGCTCCCCTGGATTTCAGCATCATCTTGAGGAGCAGGAGACTTCACTGCAGGCTCTTCCTCATTCTCATCTGGAGTGAAGACAACTTGTTCTTCACTGTCTGAGCTGCTAGTGGACACTTGTGCCACTGGAGCAGTTTTCCTCTTCTTCTTTGGTGGAATCTCCTTCTCAGAAACTATCTTCTCAGGGGTTGGCATCTCCTTAGTCAACACCCTGTCCCATCTAGAGAACAACCTCATGTCCATTTTTCTCATGTGATTTATTTTGCTTCCAGCAGCTGTACTCATAACTTCAGGTATTACACCAGCAAGGTAAAGACTTAAAATCCTGCCCAGGTTGGGCTTCTTCATGATTTCTTTAATCTTCTCATAAATTACCATAGACCAGTCAGTTTTTAGAGTGAAGATTATCCTTGTCATTATACTAAACATATGGGCAGACACTCTGTCATGCCCTCCTGGCTTGCTGAGAATTACTTTTCCAACAATCTCAGACATGAATTTGCCTTGGATGTTCATGCCCTTTCTGTTGAAAACTGAACCAATCTTCATTTTATAATCAAGTCCACACCAGGTTAGAGCTTCCCTAGTCTTTGAAGCAGTAACCTCATCTTCCTCTTGAGTTCTTGGTAGCTGTGGAATCTTCCTCAAGCTCTTAGGGGATACCTTAACCTTTGCTCCATGAACTCTGGATTTGATTTTGTATCCAGATTCGTCCACCTTGGCTCCATTGAGGAATTCGAGTACCTCTTTCTTCCAGATTTTAGTAGGTTCAGAAACAAGATATTCTAATCCTGAATCGGCTACTAGGGTTACGACATCCTGGATTTCTTGATCAGCATCCTCAAAAGCACCGCGCACCAGCTCGTATCCTTTGTTGACATTCTCCTCAAGCTTAGGCGCCATTAGGGTTTGTAGAATTTGTCTTGAGAGAAGAGAGGTGTCGACACAGAAGTTTGGTCTCGAAACTTTGAAAGTGTGTCGACAAACTAAGACAAAACCCTATTTATACCTTTCTAATTTTGAAGATGAACATGCAGGACATCTAACTTAAAATGTGTCGACACCGGCAATAAGTGTCGATACTGACTTATAATGTCTCGACACATATGTGTCGACACAAGTTTAGTCAACAGATATTATGTGTCGACACTTGTTTATGTGTCAACACCATATAACTCGACACATAGTCGAGACTTTACTTAGAAAATTCTGAGTAAAACTTAAGTGTCGACACCACTTTGGATGTGTCGACACCTACTTGACATGTGTCGACACTAATATTCTGAAGTGTCGACACCAACTTCCTAGATGTGTCGACACCTATTTCCTGAAGTGTCGACACCACTATTCTGTGTCGACACAGAAATCTCTATATGTCGACACCTTTTTACTTAGCCATTTTCAATACTGTAAACTTACTCTAAGTTTATCATTCCTAGTTCAATTTTAAATCTATTGAACTTAGCTTCTTCTAGGGGCTTAGTATACACATCAGCTATTTGATTATCAGTTTTAACATATTCAAGTAAATATCTTCTCTTTCTACATGCTATCTAAGAAAATGATATTTAATTTCAATATGTTTTGTTCTACTATGGGATACAGGATTATTAGCTATTGAAATAGCACTTGTAGAGTCACAGAAGAGTGGATTTCTACTTACCTGAAATCCATAGTCCTCAAGCTGATGTTGTATCCACAGAAGTTGAGCACAGCAACTTCCTGCAGCCACATACTCTGACTCTGCAGTGGAGATAGCCACACTTGTTTGCTTTTTGCTACACCATGAAATTAGTCTCCCACCTAGGAATTGACAGGTTCCAGTAGTGCTTTTTCTATCTTCTTTGTATCATGCAAAGTCTGCATCTGAATAACCTGTTAGTTCAAAATCTCCATTCCTAGGGTACCATAGGCCTAGATAGGGAGTGCCCTTTAGATATCTCAATATTCTTTTGACTGCTGTCAAATGAGACTCTTTAGGGCAGGCTTGATACCTTGCACACACATATGTAGCATACATGATATCTGGTCTACTTGCAGTCAAGTATAATAGGGAGCCAACTATCCCTCTATACAAGGTTTCATCTACAGGTTTCCCTGCATCATCCTTGCTAAGAGACATACTTGACCCCATAGGAGTCTTCATGGTGCTGGATGAATCCATACCATACTTCCTTATGAGTTCTCGGGTGAACTTAGACTGACATATGGATAAACCATTCTCAGTCTGTTTAACTTGGAGACCCAAGAAAAACTTCAGCTCTCCCATACTACTCATCTCAAATTGATCTTGCATAAGTTTTGCAAACTTTTTGCAAAGGCTGCTTTCAGTAGACCCAAATATAATGTCATCTACATATATTTGGACTAGTATAACTTTGCCTCTAGATTTCCTAAGGAATAGAGTCTTATCTATTTTCCCCCTTGAGAACTTGTTCTCAATAAGGAAACTAGATAGGGTTTCATACCAAGCCCTAGGGGCTTGCTTTAACCCATATAAAGCTTTCCTAAGTCTATAGACATGATGAGGTAGAGTTGAATCAACAAAACCTGATGGCTGTTCCACATAGACTTCCTCTTTAAGATTACCATTCAAAAATGCTGACTTGACATCCATTTGGTAAACTTTGAATCCTTGATAGGTTGTATAGGCCAAGAACATCCCTATGGCTTCCAGTCTGGCTACTGGAGGAAAGGTTTGACCAAAGTCAATACCTTCTTCTTGCCTATATCCTTTAGCAACCAATCTTGCTTTATTCTTAATGATAACCCCTTGTTCATCCATCTTATTCCTGTAGATCCACTTGGTTCCTATTATATTGTGGTCTTTAGGTTTAGGAACAAGTTCCCAGACCTTGCACCTCTTGAACTGATTAAGCTCTTCTTGCATTGCTTCAGTCCATTGTGGATCTAGTATGGCTTCTTCAAACTTCTTAGGTTCAACTTGAGATAGAAAACTAGAGTAGATTGCTGCATTCAGGTTTCTGCTCCTTGTTTGTACTCCTTGTCTTGGATCTCCAATAATCTGCTCTACTGGATGATCTCTAAGATGCATGTTGGCTGGAGGCATCCTAACTTCTGGTTGAACCTCTTCAGCATCTCCATCATGCTGTACTCCTTGAACTTCATCAGCAATTGGTACATGTAGTTCTCCCCCTGGACAACAGCCACTGTCTTCTACTTGCTGTCTTGCAGTAGGTACTTCTTCTATAGTAAGCTTGTCCATCTTCTGTGTTAAACCTGTGGGGCTGCATACACTACTAGACAACTCATTGTTAATAAGTTTAGTCTCATCAAAACTACATGTACAGATTCTTCTATAACTTGTGTAGACAAATTGTAGACTCTATAAGCCTTACTGTTGTTGCTGTACCCAACACAAATTCCCTCTTGGGACTTGGCAGCAAACTTAGTCAAGTAAGACTTCCCATTATTAAGTATGATGCATTTGCAACCAAAGATCCTGAAGTAGGATAGGTTTGGTTTCCTGCCTTTCACAACTTCATAGGGGGTCTTGTTTAGGCTTTTAGTGATGGTAGCCCTATTTATAACATGGCATGCAGTGTTAACTGCTTCAGCCCAGAAATATTCTGGTAGTGATGTATCACTTAATAGGGTACTACCAGCGTCAATCAAAGTCCTATTCTTCCTCTCAGCAATGCCATTTTGCTGAGGTGTTCTAGGTGAAGAAAATTCTTGAAATATCCCAAACTCTTCACATAATTTTGTCATGCTATCAGACTGAAATTCAGTACCATGGTCACTTCTAATCTTGACCACTGTACTGTCTAGTTCATTCTGAATTTGCTTGACAAAGCTATGGAAGACACTAAGTGTTTCAGATTTCTGTCTTAAGAAGAACACCCAGGAAAACCTTGAGTAGTCATCTACAACTACAAAGGTATAGACCTTCCTACCTAAGCTGTGAACTGGCATTGGACCAAAGAGATCCATATGCAAGAGGTATAAACACCTCACATCATCTTTGTTTTCTATGCTTCTAAAGATGGATCTAGTCTGCTTGCCCTTTTGACAAGCTGAGCAAATACCATCTTTAACACACTTAACTTGAGGACCATTCCTCACTAACTCTTTGCTAAAGAGCTTGCTAATAGTCTTGTAGTTAAGATGGGCTAGCCTCTTGTGCCATTTGACACAATGAGAGACTGTCTCATCAGCTACAAGTCACACTGGAGAACCATTATTCTCAACCATAATGTCTAAGCAATAGACATTCATTTTCCTATAACCAGTCAAAATGATCTCTTGATCAGTTGACCTCTTGATATGACAAATATTTTTAACAAATGAGATGTCATACCCTACATCACTTAATTGACTTATACTTATTAGGTTGTGTTTCAACCCTTTAACATAAGCTACTTGAGTAATGGTAACCAAGTTGCTAGAAATGTTACCAAATCCTTTGATGATTCCTTTTTCAGAACCACCAAAGGTGACTTTTGGACCATCTTTTATTGGAATATAGTCCCTTAGTAATCCTCTAGTTCCAGTCATATGTCTGGAACATCCACTGTCCAAGTACCATGTTGGGGTATGACCACTTGGACTCACCTGCAAAACAGATTAATGAACCTTAGAACCCAAAGAATTCTTGGGTCCTTGGTACTTGTTAGTTTGCAACTTGACAAAAATACCTACTGGTTTTCCAATAGGCAGTTTGCTACTCACTTTGGCACTAGCATTGTGCCAACAATCCATTGCAAAATGGCCAACTTTGCCACAACACCAACATTCAAACTTATTGTACCTTTGCTTAGGTACTGTCGTTGCTGTCTTATCTACAGCTGACTTGTTGAGTGTTGGGGCTTTGCCCTTGAACATGGACTTGGACTGCTCAGTCCTTGCAGGTCTAGTAAAACCCAGTCCAGCTTTACCCTTATGATGAACAAATTCATCAATTATGGGTAACACTGACTTAGGTTTAGAAAACCTAGCAACAAGCTCTCTCTCCTTCTGAAGATTAATCTCCAGACTCTTGATTTGATCATTTTTAAATGATATAGTTCCCATCTGAATCACTGTTATGTGCTTCAGTCTGGCTATCTCATTAAGCTTTTAATCAAATAACTTCTCAGAATTTGTTGCAGCAGCTTTGAGATCAGCAATTTCCTTTGCCTGACTTTTGGCTAAGAACTTGCTCTTCTTGTAAGCTTGCAACAGTACTTTATATTCATTTATCAGCTGATGAATATCTTCCTCAGACTCAGATACACTCTCATCACTAGATGATGATGAATCTGATTCTGTACTGGCACAAGAAACTGAACTTAAAGTTGAACTTTGTACCTTACTGGGTCCTGGCTGCTCCAGTAATTTGTCACTCTCTGTCAAAGCCATTAGCCCTTGGCATTGACTGTCTTCTTGTTCATATATAGACTCCATAATCTGCATGAATTCTTCTTCTTCTTCTTCTTCTTCTTCAGCAAACAGCCCTATGTATGCCTCAGCATCTGACTCAGTTTCTGAAGAAGAAATATCTGATAGAGTCTTCTCCTTTTTGGCAACAAATGACTTTTCTTTCTTTCCTTTAAAATGAGTCTTCTTCCTGTCACTAGACTCCTTTCTCTTTTCTGGACAATCTGCAACAACATGGCCTTGTCTATTGCAGCAATAGCACACTATTTTTGAACCAATTACCTTGCTAGATTTTGTCCTCTTCCTGTCTTTCTTTGAAAACTTTTTGTTCTGATAGAAGTCTTCTTTTCCCTGTGAAGTAGAAGGCCTTGACCTCCACTGTTTCTTCTTCAAGAACTTCTGAAAATGTCTAGTGAAGGCAGCAAAGTCTTCATCACTTTCACTGCTTTTAGACTTTGTGCTGACTGACTCATCTGACTCTGATTCAGCAACCTTTGGAGGTGGAGTAGGTGACTTACCTCTGTACTTTCTGGGGACTTCTGTCTTGAAAGCTACAGTTCTTTCCTTATGTTCATTTCTTGTTGATTTCTCCTCCTCTTTCCTCACTGTCAACTGCATTTCATATGACAACAATTTGCCAAACAGTGTAGGTGGAGGAATTTCTCCCAACTTAGCCATTTCTCTAATGGCACAAATCTTTGTGTCCCAATCTTTAGTTAGGGACCTTAGAAACTTGTCATTTAGTTCATAATTACTGAACTCTCTTCCATAAGACATGAGTTCATTCACTATCCTATAGAACTTCTTATAGCACTCAGTTATGCTATCACCCTTTCCTTGTCTAAAACTTTCATACTCTTGATTTAGCAAGGATTTTCAATCTTGCCTTACTTCTTCAGAACCCTCCATATACACAATAAGAGTATCCCATATCTCTTTGGATGTCTTACAGTGTATAAGATTCTGAAAATTTGCATCATCTATGACACTCACTATAATGTTTTGAGCCCTTTTGTCCACGGTGGCTAGGACAATATCATCCTTAGTCATTTCAGAGAAATCCTTTGGTGTTCTCTGATTTGCATCTAGAACTGATATCTTCATGGGCACATATGGCCCCTCTTTGACTGTGATGTAAATCCTAGGGTCTGAGGCCTCCATAAACAACCTTATCCTTTCCTTCCAGATCCCAAATATCTCTTTCCTACATATAAGTAATTTCATGGATCCCAATTCCTTGTGATTCTCAGAGGAACCCATGGTTCTTGATTTTCGTGAATCTGTAATTTGACTTAGACTGAATCTGGCAATCAGGATCTCCTCAGACTGTTAGTCCTTTTTGAGGAACCTCGCTCTGATACCACTTGAAAGATATAGTACCTAAACACCTAGAGGGGGGGGGGGGTGAATAGGTGACCAAATTCTTTTTAACTATTTATGACAGCAATCAGTTTTTCACATAGCATTTACTTTACTATTGCACAGCAATCATACAGCATTCACAGCAAATCACAATCACAGCAGACACAGAGTTTTATAGTGGTTCCCCAAGCTTTGGGTACATCCACTTTCCCCCTTCGCCTATCTAGCAGTGTACTAGATTCGGCCAAACTTCTCCACTATCTCAGAACCCAAACTGGTTCCTACACCTCAGGCCCAAGGCCCTACAACTCAGCTTTTCTACAAAGCCTACACTCAGCCACAAAGGCCTACACTCAGCCACCAAGGCCTAGACTCAGCCACAAAAGGCCTACACTCAGAGATCCCAATCTCCTACACTCAGGCTCCCTAGCCCTACACTCAGCCTTTATAATTACAGGCTTACAAAAACTCAGATCCAAAGGATCCTACAAGATAAAAATGATTATACAATTGATAACTCAGCAACTCAGAAACAAGAGAGGGGAGTTGTGAGTTTCTTGATGTGTTCTTGGAAGAACTCAGCTGAAATCAATCTGACTTAGCTTTCTTCAAAGCTTCTTGAAAGTAGAACTCAATTAGATTGACTCCTTCTGCAGTTGATCCATGATCTCTGCTTCTTTAAGATCCAGAATAAATCTGAACCCTTCTTCTCAGTCTGGTTCCAACAACTGATTTCTTGGATGGAGCCCTCTCTCTCCAACTTCTTAGATCTGCACTTGGACAGCTAGATCTTCTTGTCTTGATACTTGAACAATAATTTGAACAACTATGTGAACCACCGTTTCTGTAGACTGTATAAGCCTATTTATAGGCCTTCTTCATGGTAACCGGTTGGTTCGGTCCATAACTGAATTCTGACATCTCTGACAGGTGCTGTAGACCGGCTGGAACGGCAGCTGTCAAGTCATCCAGTCAGTTCTTGAAAGTTCTCTAACTGTCTGAAAGTGTCGAGACTTTCTGTCTTTAAGTGTCGACACTTATAGACAAAGTGTCGACACAAGTTGTGTAAGTGTCGACACAAGTCTACAAGGTGTCGACACAACTCCTTGTGTTGTAAATACTATGTCTCGACACAGTTTCTTCTTCATGTGTCGACACTGAAATTGAGTGTCGACACAAGTACTTGATCTTCTGTATTTTGCTGAAATCTTCTAAGTGTCGACACATCTCCTTTGTGTCGACACATCTTCATGTATTGAATCTCTCAAGTGTCGACACTGCTTCTTGGTGTCGACACATGTCTTCAGTGTTGATACTTGCTGAGTGTCGACACAGCTCCTTGTGTCGACACTTGATTTTTCTGTTGAGACTTCTGCTGAGTGTCGACACATCCCCTTAGTGTCGATACTTGTACTTAGAATATTTTGTTGATCTTGCTGTTCTTTGTTAAGTGTCGACACAACTCCATGTGTCGACACTTTCTTCAAGTGTTGAATCTTCTGTTGAGTGTCGACATATTGTTCTTGGTGTCGACACTTACTTCAAGTGCCGACTCTTCTGTTGAGTGTCGACACATTGTTCTTGGTGTCGACACTTACTTCAAGTGCTGACTCTTCTGTTGAGTGTCGACACATTATTCTTGGTGTCGACACTTACTTCAAGTGCTGACACTTCTATTGAGTGTCGACACATTGTTCTGGGTGTCGACACTTATACTTAGTCTCTACTGACTTTTGCTGAGTGTCGACACAGCTCCAAGTGTCGACACTTTCTGATGTAGACACAGTTCTTCTAGGTGTCGACACTGCTGTTAAATGTCGACACTGCTTTACTGTACTTTCTTCATTGAGTGTCGACACAGCTCCTTGTGCCGACACTTTCTGTCTGGTGTCGACTCTGCATCCCAAGTGTCGACACAATGACTCCAAGTGCCGACACTGCTTGCCTGGGTGTCGACACAAGTCTTCTTAAGTGTCGACACTTTCTCTCTGGGTGTCGACACATGTACTTAGAAACTTTTTGCTTCAGTCCTGCAAATACTTAATCTGCATAAGTAAACTCAACAACACATCAAATACATTTTGATGTATATCATTGAGTTGGTTGAGGCTTCTTCAAATCAGGTACATTTAAACCAATGTACCCAACACGCTGGAGAGCCATATTCCGGCGAACCTGAGAGTTGGATTTTTGCGGAAAATTCCAGAAATTTTGAACTTTGATCAGGCTCAATTGAGCCCAAACCTTGGACCTAAGCACTTCTACGATCTAACCATGAGACAAGGAGAGGAGAAGGACCTTGCTGGGCGGCTGTAGCCTTGCCGATTGTCGGGAAGCCATGGTGGTGGTGGTGGTCGGATTTCTGCAACAACACTGTGAACTACCTTGGCTCCTTCAGGTAAAGGGTGGAACTGACTCCTTGGAGTCCAGTGAAGCTTTTAAGAACTAGAAATGGCGTGTTAGGTGGGGAAATCTTGCATTGCCATTATTGGCTCTTGGTCAAGGTTGGGGGCCATGGTAGGTAGGGGGGGGGAAGCTGGCTCCAGCCAGTCAAGGAGTAGCTGGTTGAATTGAGGCTGCCTTCCAGGTCTTAATTAACTGAATGGGAGGTTGGGGAAGGGGAAGGAATGAGCCCAAACTCTCCTCCATTACTTCTCTTCTCTTTCTCTCTCTTTCCTTGAATTTTCTCTCTCTCTCTCCTACTCAACAAGCTGAACTTTGGCTCCTACCTAATCCAATGGCAGCCCACATGTTTATTTCATCCACCAAAACATGGTTAGCCCAAGTGAGTTGGGTTTTAGCTTGAGTTAGCCCATTTGGGCTAGCTTGACCTAAACCTTGACTAGGGTTGACCTTGGTCAATTTGTTCTTTAAGGTTGCCCCTAATAGGTCCTTGGTGACCCATTGGCCTCCCCTAAGGCCTAGGTAGGATTGTCTTGGCCATTTGGAGGTCACTTGACCCTTAGGCAGGGCACTTTGACCACTTTAGGGCTAGAGTGGACTTTGGTCAACTTAGCCTTTTTGGTTGTCCCCAATGGGTCCTTGGTGACCCATTGGCCTCTCACTAGGGTTATGAAGGTATGTGTGGGGTCCTCTTGGATAAGGGAACTTCAATTGGCCCTTGTTCAGGTTAGTTTGATCCATTTAGGGTAAGAGTTGACTTTGGTCAACTTAACCCTTTGGACTGCCCTCCATGAGTCCTTAGTGACCCATTGGTCCCACTTTAGGTCTAGAAAGTCCTTGGTAGGGTTAGTTGGGTTTATGAGGGCACACTAACCTTAGTTAGGGCACCTTGCCCAATTTAGGCCTATAGTGGTTCTAGGTCAACTGGGGCACCCTGAGTTGACTTCAATGGATCCTTAGGGCTTTAATGAACCCTACAATGGGTAGATGAGACCATGGTGGGGTCTTGGAGTCTTGGTGAAGCCCCATGATCATCTTAAACAAGAGTTCAGAAATTTACTATGCGCAGACCATAGTGGTCTCACCCACATTCTTAGGTTTACTTGGTCTTCTTGGGCTTCCTATGGTTTTGTCATGACCAAGTCATGATCAAAACCACTATTAGGGGTCTACTTGGAAATGGGATGTTACACCTTTACTCTAGTGGCTTCTTTAAATTTTGAAGGCTCCCTCTCATCCAAGGGGCTTGCAAAGAAATTAGTAACGAAACTCACCGTGTTTCCTTCGCAATACCGAGCTGGTGGCTTAATGATCCTCTTTGATCTTTGAAGAGGCTGCTCCCTGCTCACCTCCTCCACTGCTTCTTCATCACCAACTCTGTTCTCGGACACACTTGGAGCATCGCTCCCCCTACTTCCCGAACCAGAAGCTTCAGCCCTAGAGTTTGACATACCTGGAGCCCTGGTGATACAGAGAGCTCCAACTGAAGATATTCAAGAGCTTCCTCCTACCCTTCATCAACACTGCACTCCTGCAGTTCAACAGTGTCACCTCCATACAATGTCAGCTCATCAAAGACAACATCTCTTGAAATAAATAACTTCCTTGTCAAAGGATCCTTGCACTTCCACCCATTCTTCCGCTCATCATAGCCCATAAAGACAAGCTTCCTTGCCTTTGTATCAAGCTTGGTCCTCTGAGCATCCGAGATATGAACATAGCAGGTTGATTCGAACACCCAAAGGTGTTCCACACTCGGCTTCTCCTGGAACATCATTTCTACTGGAGACTTCATGTTGATCGAACTTGGAGGCATCCGATTGATGACATACATTATGCAGGCCATTCCTTCCGACTAGAAGGACCTGTGAATGCCATTTGCATGAAGCCAGCATTTGCAAGTTTCCGTCAAGTGGCGGATCTTACTCTCCGCTACTCCATTTTGTTGTGGAGTATGAGCACAAGTAAGCTCCCTCTGGATTCCGTGCTTCCTCCAGAAACTAGTGAAGATGAGACAAACTTACCACCATTATCTGATCTGAACTTCTTGATATGCAAGCCAAGCCAGTCCTCCACCAGCTCCTTGTACTCCACAAATAATTGAAAAGCTACCGACTTCTCCTTCATGAAATATACCAAAGTGTTACTTGAGTAATCATCAATCAATACAAGCATATATCTGCTGCCTCCAAGACTAGCGGTTGCTGTTGGCCCCATCAAGTCACCATGAATACATTCCAATGGTGCATTGCTTCTCGTTTGAGACTTATCAAACAGAAGGAGATGAGCCTTACCGTACTGACATCCTGCACAAATGTGGTCATCTCCATACGAGGACAACTTCGACAAGACTTTCACCAGGCTCCTCATTGACATAACATTGAGCTTGTCCATCCCCACGTGCCCTGGTCTCTCATGCTAAATAGCCGCGCTATCATAGGCCCTCATCAGATCAACATTAGAGCTTGTTGATAAAACAAACAAGTCTCTTACTCTTCTCCCTACATGAGCAACAACAGCCTTGACCACTGTTACGTTGCGGAGAAACCTTACATCTGTTGAGCCAAACAGAACATAAAAGCCCGTGTCGACTACAGTGGTCATCGAGAAGAGGCTCTTCTTCATGCCTGGTACGTGATACACACTCCTTAGAGTAAGCGGACCCTGAGCACTCTCCAAAGAAACAACGCCATCCTCTATATAATGAATAGAATCATCAGATGTAATAATTGCTTCATTGCCTATAAAGGGTTGCAGAGATGAGAACTTCGACTCGTCTCCAGTGAGGTGATGACCACATCCCGAGTCGACTATCCAAACATCTTGGTAGTCAATGGTGGCAAGAGCACGAATACACGTGCTTGTCAAGAAAGCTCCTCCCCACCCAGCTTCCTCAGAACTGGAATAAGCTCCCTCCTTGTTTGCAACATGCCCAGGTTGCAACTTGAACTTGCATTCGCGCTTGAAATGGCCTGCCTGATTACACCTGTAACACTTCAACTGTTTCTTCCAGTTCTTCTTAGGAGCAGAGATCCTCTCTTGCTGATAAGAGGTTGAAGGCCCTTCTTCAGCAACAGGCAATCATAAAACAGACATTTACAATTGGTATCAAAGCCAGGTTCACTGAAAAGGCATAACAGCCTAGTGAGAATCCAAAGGATTGCAGTGAGAGATAAATCATGGCTCAGAGGGAAAATAATTCCATCAAGCTCCCAGTCTGCTCCAAAGAGAATTTTGGAATTTGGAAGGAGAGAGTCAGATTATTCATGGAGGCATCAGATCTAAGAATATACATCATAGTGATTGAAGGACCTTTCATTTCCATGAATGTGTCAGTTCTTGATGCAAACATCAAGACACAAAAGACCTACATGGAGATGGATAAGGATGAAATCATTCTGTCCTCTATGGACAAGAGGGATCAGAATATTATAGTCAGTGCAATAGATGATTCCACTTTTCAAAACCCGATTCATTGTAAAACATCAAAAGAAATGTGGGAGTCACTGATTATCTATATGGAAGGAACTGAAGAGGTCAAAGATGATAGAAAATCTCTGCTAAACCAACATTATGAAGCCTTCAGACAGGATAAGAATGACTCAGTGGCTGAATGTTTTGAAAAGTTCTTCAGAATTATGAACAACCTGAGGACTTATGACAGGAGCTTCACTAACTATGAACTCAATGACAAGTTCTTGAGGTTCCTGAATAAGGAATAGGACATCAAGATCTGTGCAATAAGAGAAATGGGTAATTTAGCCAACATAGACCCCATGCTCTATTTGGCAAGCTGCTGTCCCATGAGTTACAGCTCAATCCTAGGAAGTTTGAAGAAGATTCAGCTAGAGCACATAACAGAGAAAAGTATTTGGCCTTAATGGCTGAGACTTCCAGGAAGGTCAAAGAAAAGTCAACACTCTCAGGGAAACAATACACAACATCTGAGTGTACAAAATCATCCTCATCAGGAGGAGACCTAACTGAGAAGGAACTATCTCTCTTCTCTAGACAGTTCAAGAAGTTGTTTAGGAGAAGAAAGCAGGGCAGCTGGAAGGGTGCAGCTGGAAACTCTTCACTCAAGAACACCAATCATCCAGAGAAACCCATGAAGAAGAAATATGGGGATAGGTATGGATCTTAATAGAACAAATATATTAAGACTAATATTGTGTTATTGTTGCAACATGCAAGGGCATATCATAGCTGATTGCCCAATAAAAAGAAAGGAGAAAAAGGCAGAGAACTGGAAGACTGAACAACATAAGAAGGCTGACAAAACCATTTTGGCAAAGAAACAGTCTACACTATTAGATAGTCAGTCTGATTCATTAGAATCAGAATATGAGGAGGCTCTCATGGGCTTAATGGTTATTGAGGAGACCTAATCAGGTGAAGAAGATCAGGACTGTTCAAGTCCTGGTAAGGTAAAACCAACATCTCCTACGTTTGCCTCAGATTCATTTTCTGCATCAGAAAATGAATCAAGTTCATACTCCTCTAATAATAGAGAACATGATGCAGACACTGAAGCTGATTTCAACACCCTTATCAACGAATATGGGAAGATATTAAAGTCTTTGATTGAAAGCAAAGAGCATGCTTAGGAACAGGCCAGTGAATTAGAATCTCTGAGGGGAGTATTTTTTCAGTTGGAAAGGGCCAAAATAAAGTTGGACCAACAAAAAGTGAAGCTTATAGATCTAATGAACAAGATAGATTGCCAGGTAGAACTAATTGCAGAACAATTCAAGACTATCAAGGACCTGGAAGCAAAGCTTACCCAGGAAAGACAACTCCTGACTCGGTTCTCAATACGCAAGTCAGTGCTACCTATCATAAATTCCTTTTTCTGCACCATTTAGAAGTGGTATAGGGTATGGAAAAAAAACAAAAAGATTATTAAGAAGTCTGAACCTTAGGGTAAAGCCCCAATGGGTCCAGTTAAGCTACCTCCCAAGCATCTGACTTTTATTAGATGCAATGGATCATGTTTTCCTGGACACAAATTCTGAGTGCACTACCAGCAATGTTAATAAAGAGCCTTGCTAGGAGGGACAAACATCCAAAGGCAAAACATGCCAAAAAAACACCACAAAGGGTGATCAATTCAAGAAGCTAAGGAATTCTTGGAGCTGGAACCAGTGAACCACACCAAAACCTGAAAGGTAAGGGTGTAAATTTTGCACCATTACCTTGGAAGCTGGATGTCAAGTCTATGCTGCACAAAGGAACAACTTAAAATGTAGAACCAAAGAAAAGATACAACTGATTTGAGTATTGGTACGGTTTGAAGGTTGGGCATTTTGCCCTAGATTATTGGTATAATCCAACAACACCTTCATATAAGACTCAACCATTGTTGTTTAGAAAGCCTGCTGTATTTCACACAGTAAAGCCTAACAGGAACAAAGGCCCCAAAACTATTTGGGTGCCTAAGGTGAATCAATTCTGTGTTTACAGGTGGAACCATATACCACAGTAAGGCCAATATGGTACTTGGATAGTGGCTGTTCCTGACACATGACTGGAACAAGGAGTTTGCTAAGGGATTACACTCCAGCTAGGAATGGAACAAAAGTCATCTTTGGAGGGTCAGAGAAAGGACTCACCAAGGGATATGGAAACATTTCTATTGGGGTAGTTTCCATCACAAAAGTGGCTTATGTGGAAGGATTGAACCACAATCTGATAAGCATAAGTCAGCTTTGTGATATAGGTTATGAAATTATTTTCCACAATGACAAGTGTCTGATATGGAATCCTAGTGATCAAGAGATCATCTTGTCAGGCACTAGGAGTGAGAACATTTATTTTCTAAATTTCTTAAGTGTAAATGAGAAATCTTCTGTATGCCTACTAGCTAGTGAGAAAGACTCATTGTGTGTGCATTGGCACAAGAGGCTGGCTCACTTAAACTATAAAGCTATGAGCAAGCTATTCTCTATGGACTTTGTTAGAAACAGTCCACAACTCAAATGCTCCAAAGAAGGCTTATGTCCAACATGTCAAAAATACAAACAGACGAAAGTCTCCTTTAAGAGCATTCAGTCCAAAGACACTTAGAGGTGTCTGTACTTACTTCATATAGATCTATTTAGCCCTATGCAAGTTGTTAGTTTGGGTAGGGAGTCCTATACCTATGTGATTATGGATGATCAATCTAGGTTTGCTTGGGTATTCTTCCTAAGGAGAAAGTCTGAAACAGTAGACATCCTTGTTGATTTTGTAAGACAAGTTTAGAATGAGATGGGATGTTCTATAGTCAAGCTTAGAAGTGACCGTGGTACAGAATTTCAATTTGAGAAGATGACAATTTTCTATAAGGAACTATGGATCTTTTAGGAGTTCTCCTCTCCAAGAACACCACAATAAAATATAGTTGCTGAGAGGAAGAATAGAACTCTCATTGAGCCAGCTTGAACAATACTGAGTGATACATCTCTCCCAGAATTTTTCTAGGCCGAGGCTGTAAACACAACATGCTATGTTCAGAATAGAGCCTTGATCAATAATAATCACATCAAGACTCCCTATGAACTAGTGAAAGGCAGAAAACCAAATCTATCCATTTCAAAAATATTGGTAGTAAGTGCTATGTATTAGACAATGGGAAAACTTATCTAACTAAGTTTTCAAAGAAATCCTATGAAGGGATCATTGTAGGGTATAGTGTACATAGCAAAACATATAGGATCTACAACTTTAAACATCAAGTTGTAGAGGAATATATAAATGTAGTTTTTGATGAAACCTTTGTACTATATAATGAGATTTATAACAAATCTAGTCTAGGTGATGTAGACTCTAGAATGGAAAAGTTAAATACAGTTGATTCACCTGATCAAGAGTTACTCACTAGAAACAATATATAAATTCCTATAAAAGATACAGTAACTACCCAGGGGGAGGAAGAGAATCATTATAATCCTCCTACAGAACTAGGTGATGGTAGGCACCTACCAGTAGCAGTTAGACACCTTAGAGATCATCCTATTGATAAAAAAATAGGTGATGTCAGGCTAGGAGTGACTACTAGGAGTAGACATCACAATGAGATTCTATACTCTAGCTTTCTCTCTCAAATAGATTTACTTAGCTGCACATATAAGTCAACATGAAACTAATATATCAAGATCAATAGTTAACCTTATATCGACTTAAGTCGACACATCTTGACGTAGTAGGTTTTCCATGTCGACATTGTACATTTCTAAAATATTTAGAAAATTACTAAATGCAGCACACCTTCTCGCCTTCACCAGACAGTTACTACAAATAGGAGGTGTAAGGAGTTGTCGACTACGCTTACCAGAGAACTTGAGAGACTGTTCACTGAGTGTCGAGAACTAGAAATCCTTAGTTGACACCTCTCATTCTCAAGCTCTCTCAACTCAAATGGAACCCAAGATGGATGACAACATCAAGGAGGGTTACGAACTGGTGCGAAACACATTCATCTCCAAGAACACCACAACAAAATGGAGTTGCTGAGGGGAAGAATAGAACTCTCATTGAGGCAGCTTGAACAATGCCAAGTGATACATCTCTCCCAGAATATTTCTAGGCTGAGGCTGTAAACACAATATGTTATGTTCAGAATAGGGCCTTGATCAACAAGAATCACAACAAGACTCCCTATGAACTAGTGAAAGGCAGAAAACCAAATTTGTCCTACTTCAAAATTGTTGGTAGTAAGTGCTATGTATTGGGCAATAAGAAAACTTATCTAACTAAGTTTTTAGTGAAATCCTATGAAGGGATCTTTGTAGGGTATAGTGTACATAACAAAACATATAGGATCTACAACTTGAAACATAAAGTTGTAGAGGAATCAATTAATGTAGTTTTTGATGAAACTTTTGTACTATATAATGAGATTTATAACAACTCTAGTCTAGGTGATGTAGACTATAGGATGGAAAAGTTAAATATAGTTGATTCTCCTGATCAAGAGTTACTCACTAGAGACAATATAGAAATTCCTATAAAATATACATTAACTACCTAGGGGGAGGAATAGAATCATTCTAATCCTCCTGCAGAACTAGGTGATGGTAGGGAGCTACCAGTAGCAGTTAGACACCTTAGAGATCATCCTATTTATAAAATAATAGGTGATGTCAGGCTAGGAGTGACTACTAGGAGTAGACATCAAAATGAGATTCTATACTCTAGCTTTCTCTCTCAAATAGAACCTAAAAAGTTTGAGGAAGCCAATTCAAACCCCAACTAGATTATAGCTATGTAAGAAAAGCTCAATCAATTTAAGAGATGCAAAATCTGGAGTCTGGTTCCTAGACATAGTGATCACAATATCATAGGCACTAAGTGGATTTATAGGAATAAACTAGATGAGTATGGGGTTATAGTTAAGAACAAAGCTAGATTAGTGGCTAAAGGATATAGACAAGAGGAAGGGATAAACTTTTACCAAACCTTTGTACCTGTAGCTAGGCTAGAAGCCATAAGGTTATTTTTATCTCATGCAACATATAAAGGATAAAAGGTCTACCAGATAGATGTAAAGTCAACATTCCTCAATGGTACACCGAATGAGGAAGTCCATGTAGAGCAACCACCAGGTTTGGTAAACCATAAACACAACTCATATGTCTTAAGATTGCATAAGGATTTGTATGGGTTAAAATAAGCACCTAAAGCCTGATATGAGACCTTGTCTACCTTTCTTATAGAGAACAAGTTCTCTAGAAGAAAGATAGACAAGACAAAATTCCTTAGGGACATCAAAGAATCAAGCATCCTTGTCAAAATATATGTAGATGACATGATTTTTGGGTCTACTAATGGGAAGTTGAATAGAAAATTTGTCAAGCTTATGCAAGGCAAGTTTGAAATGAGTAGCATGAGTAAGCTAAAGTTCTTCTTGGGATTCCAAGTTAGACAATCTAAGTATGGTATATCCATCTCACAGTCTAAGTTCACAAAGGAGTTAATTAAGAGGTATGGTATGAAGAATTCTTCTACAATGAGAACTCCAATGGGTTCTTCTGCGTCACTACACAAGGATGAATCAGGGAAATCAGTTGTGAAATCTTATATAGAGGCATCATTGGATCACTCATGTATTTGACTGCTACTAGGCTAGATATAATGTTCTTAATATGTGTCTGTGCAAGGTAGCACACATGCCCCAAAGAGTCTCATTACACTATTGTGAAGAGAATATTGAGATATCTTAAGGGCACACACAATCTTGGGTTTTGGTATCCTAAGGATTGTGATTTTGAACTCATAGGGTACACAGATGCAGATTTTTCAGGGTATAAAGAAGAAAGAAAGAGTACTTCTGAAACTTGTCAGTCTCTAGGGAAAAGACTCATAAGTTGGAGCAGCAAGAAGCAAACAAGTGTTGCAATTTCTACAACAGAATCTGAGTACATATCGGTTGGAAGCTGTAGTGCACTGTTGCTGTAGATTCAACATCAACTATTGGACTACAGTGTACAACTATGTAAATCTTTTATGTTTTGTGATTCTACTTGTGCAATTTCTATTGCTAATAATATAGTTTCACAAAGTAAAACTAAACATATAGAAATTAGATATCACTTTCTCATAAAGAATGTTGAAAACAAAATATTAGTTTACATTATACTCCAATAGAAAGACAAGTTGCTGATATTTTTACAAAACTCCTAGATGAAAGCAAGTTCAATTACTTTAAATTTGAACTAGGTATGTTGAACATTGAGTAAACATTTTCAACTAGAAACAACAAAGTTTGTACAACTTACAAAAAAGTGAATAACCAAGTCAACAAATCTAAATAAATAAGAAAGACTTGATATAAGTCAAGAAATTATATTCAGAACACAAATTTTGTCTAAGTCAAAGAATTGTGGCGTGACAACACAGTGTGTGTCGACGCTATAGGCAGTATTGTGTCAAGACACCAGAATGTGTGTCGACACAATAAGTAGTCATGTGTCGAGACACCAGACAGTGTGTCGACACTGATTACATGCAGTATGCTGAGATATTAAAATTTAGTGTCGAGACATATGGGTGTCGAGACCCTGAGGTCTATGTCAAGAGACATGAAACTTGTGTCGACTTAAGTCGACACATCTTGACGGAGTAGGTTTTCCATGTCGACACTGTACCTTTCTAGAATATTTAGAAAATTACTAAATGCAGCACGCCTTATCGCCTTCAACAGATAGTTATTATAAATAGGAGGTGTATGAAGTTGTCGACTATGCTTACCAGAGAACTTGAGAGACTGTTTACTGAGTGTCGAGACCTAGAAATCCTTAGTCGACACCTCTCAAACTCAAGCTCTCTCAACTCAAATGGAACCCAAGATGGACGACAACATCAAAGATGGTTACAAACTGGTGCAAAACGCATTTGTCTCAGCACAAGAAGAGATCAAGAATGTGATAGACCTTGTCAATGAGGCAGGTCTGGAGTATATACTTTCTGAACCAACCAAGATATGGAAGAGAGAAGTATCTGAGTTCTATTCCAATGCTTCACTAAACCCAAAGATAACCAATATTAATTCAAGTGTAAATGGAGCAAGAGTTAAGGTCACAATCGAAAGGCTGACTAAAGTCTTTCAGATTCCAAGAACTACACAGGAAGATGAATTAGATTCCAGCAAGATTGCAGAGGCCTTAGAGTGGTGTGGACTGGCTCCAACAACTAGGTTTGGCAGTTAACTAAACAGAAAGGGAATGAATTCCCCGGACAAATTTCTATCTGAAGTAGTAGAAAAGGTGCTCCTATGCAAGGCCTGAGCACATGACAGGATTTCAACCTACATGTTTAGCCTGATGACCAGAATTATTTTCAGAATAAAGACTGATTGGAACAGGGTTGTGTTTAATAAGATTGCAAATGGGATTTAATATGGGCAGAATTGTTAGTCTGTATCTGGTTAAGACAATTCTAGATAATATCAATTAAAAAGTTGGAACAAAGATCAACCACATAAGGAAAATGGACCTAAGGATTTTTTCAAGATGGGAAAGGGTCTGGTGTATGGAGACTCCAAAACCCAAGAAGATAAAGGATGAAAGAGGCAAGAAAGTAGTGGTAGCGGAAGTTGAGACCTCAAGTGATTCTGAGGAACAAGTAGTGTTTAGTTCAGATAAAGATGCCGAGGAAGAACAAAGAAGATCTCCAAGACTCTCACATGAAACAAGTGATTAGGTACATGGGGAGAACATTCCAAAAAAAGGACAATTTGAGGGGGAGAACCTCACTGAATTTACAGTGGATAAAACCACCACTATAATAATGGATGTTATACAAGAACTGGAAAAATAAAAGATTCCTGAACAAGAAATGTCTAAGAAGCAGATGGAGAATGAATTCCCTAAAACGACTGATGAAAAAATACTTAAGAATACAGTTAGGGGGGGGGAGCTGAGACACTTGCACAAGATGTGCAGATTCTTAAGAAAGGGAATGAAGATCCTACCTCTAGAGAGGCAATGGAAGAAATTCTTCTGTTTACAAAAACTAACATCCAGGGGGAGATAACTGAAATTCCCCAGATTGAAATTCCTGCTGCAGAAATTCAGCATACAGATGTTAACTTAGAAAGTATCAACATTAATGAGAAAGGTACAAGAGTTGAGGGGGAGTTGGACTTAGATTCTGACAAAACCAAGGAGACAGCGATAGTTGAAGAGATAAATTCATCTGAATCTGAAGAATAAAAAGAGTCTCAACTGAAGAAAAGGAAGTTATCTGAAATGAAAAAGAGAAGTAGGAGTTATAAAAAGCTTATTCAGTCTGAACCAACTTCAGCTCCTCCAGTGGACTCAAACTCACTCATTGTACAATTACAAATTATGTTTGATCAATATATACAACAACTTTAAAAGTATGTCGATGAAAGAAATAAAGAGCTGTAGTTTAAACTGTCTCATGATATAAAGTCAATCAGATTTGAAGTAAATCTCCTGAAAATAGACATGACTAATTTCTTTGAGAAAGGAGCTAATGTTGTAGTTTATATTGCTAAACAACAGTAGGAAGCCAAGAACACTGAGGATTAAATGATTGTCAAACAAGGCTATGTCATTGAAAATCAAAGAATATTGGATGCAAACATGACTGCCATGCATACAGAAGCAATGGTAAAGTTGACCGAGCAAACTACTGAGTTAGAAAAATAAAATAGCTGCTGCTACTCAAAACATGGACACTCAGCTAACAACCCGTTCAACCTCATTAATTTAAGATATAAAAGACTCTGACAAAATGTTAGATAAACATCTAATTAAAATCAATAACTCTCCAATATCAGGCAATAATTATCTAGATGAACACTTAAGGTTTAATAAGAATTATTTGAGAGATCATGTTGCGAGATAAGTCATAAAGGGGGAGAGGGTAATGATAAGGGCCAGGTTTGAACATGCTACCTGGATATCAAACAATATCAGAGACACTTTAGGCTATCCTCACCTATGGTATGAGGAGATCAAACTGCTAAGCCTGGTTGTCAACCAACTCAACTTGAAGCTCCTCATGCTACTGAAACTCATGCTCCTGGACAGTCTATATACAATCCTACAACACAAGTTCCATTTGAGACTATCCAAGCTATTGTCCAACAAATGTACAGTCCTCCGCCATCAGTTCAAAATGTTATATGTGAAGAGGTGGAGATGTCTGAATCTGCCTTGATTAAAGAAAAAGAAGCTCAGCTATCAAAGAAAAGGTTTAGAGAACAAGCTGAGGCCAGACCTAATTTTAAGCAGTGGAGTCCAACCTCCAGATCAATAATCCTCACTGGATGGAATACAGTGAATGCAAATATGACAGACAGAGGTAAATGAAATTCAGAACAGGAATGAGCCAAACATTTGAAGCAGCAAGACGTTATCTAGAAGTTTAGACATGATCTAAAGATAGGAAAGATTTCTGCTAAGTCAATTGAGCCCAATAAATATTTCCCAAAGAGTTACCATTGTTTTGAAAGACAAAGGCTGAAAGAGGATGGAATTGCAAAAGCTAACAATGATAAAATGAAAAAGACAGCTGATGACAAGGTGCCTGAGGTTAAAGCCACAGTACAATTTGGAAAGGGAATTGTAATTAGAGAACCAGGGTTGCCATAGGATGTTCTTAGTGTTGAATCACATGTTAAATATGTTCTGTAAATTTTGAATAACCAAATTTTATCGTTGTAAACCTGTTGACAAAATATTAGTGAAAATTTTGGTTTGAATAACATTTCTTGTGCTATTAATTAAGATTGCAATTGTTTGATTTACTTTCTATTCAGTATTATTGTTATTATTGTCTAATGAAATATTTGTTTTTATCTATGTAATTTCACATATTATACCGCACTGTAATCTTAATGTATTAATCGTAATATTTTGGGTATCAAGTTGTATACCATTGAATTGGGGTTATGAATTCTCCAAATAGGGGGAGATTGTTGGGTATATTGGTCATAATGTAATTGATTTAAAGAAGTCCTTTAAGCTCTTAGATATACACATAGTTGTATTTGATGAATGTTAAGTTCTTGTGTGCAGGAAAATAAAGTTAAGTACAAAAGTGTCGAGACACTAGGCAAGTGTCGACACCTTTTGTCAAAGATGTGCTGAGGCAAGAAGTAGATGTGTCGACACTTAGGACTAGTGTTGACAAACTTAAACAAGAAGTGCTGAGCCAAGGAGAAAGTTATGTCGACACCCTAGACTTCGGTCGACACTATGATACAAGAAAGTAACTATGTCGACACTCAGGACTAGTGCTGATACACAATACATAGGTTGTGTCGAGACAAAGAACAACTGTGTCGACACTAAGGACAAGTGTCGACACACTCTATATAAGAAATTTCGAGACTGAAGACAACTGTGTCGACACTCAGGACTCGTGTCGACACATTCTACATCAGCTGTGTCGAGACAAGGTGAAGGTTGTGTCGACACATTCAGAAGTATGTCGACATCACTACAAGAGTAGTGTCGACACCCATGAATGGTGTCGACACACCTAGCAGTCAAGTTTCAAAAGTTCAAGCAGAATTGTTTCCTAAGTGCATAAATCAAGCCAGAGGTTCAGACAACTGTCAGAACTGTCAGATGTCATTTATTAACTGGATCAGCAAGTTACCTTTGACAGAGCTTATATAAAGGGATCAACTCTACGGAAATAGTGGGTGAGCAAAGTGGAAAAGTGAGCAGATCAAAAAAATAGAAGATCAAGGAGCCATCAATTCAATATCTCTTCCCTGATCTGATAAGTAATCTGCTAGAATTCAAAAGATAGAGAGAAGCCTAATCAAGAATCGACTTCAACATTCTCCAGCCTAGATCCACACTAATTTTATCTTCAAGAAGCTTTGAAAAGCCAAGAAGGGCTGGATTAAATCCATTACAACAAGGATCAAGAGAAGCTAATATATCAAGATCAGATCAAGAAGCAATCACCCGTTTCTCTTGCTAGGTGACTAATTCAAAATTCATTTCTTTTACCATTATTAATCTTGTAAGATCTACTTGTAGATCTAAGTGTAGCAAAATCAATTTCTCTTAGTTGTAAGCCTATGATATAAAGGCTGAGGTAGGGCAGGAATTACTAGAGATAGGAGAAGTGGGTATTTCTCTGAAGTATAGGAACTGTATGTTCTGAGGTGCAGGGCAAGATTTGCTTGAGGAGTAGGAGTGTGGATACATTCTGAGGTAGAGATTTTGGAAAGAACTTAAGGTGTAGGATCATTATGATCTGTGTGGTAAGACTTGTATAGTTTGAGTTGTAGGATCCAGTTGGGCTCTGAGTTGTAAGGTCTGAGTATCTGAGTAAAGGAAGAAGAAAGATTTTGGCCCAATCTAGTTCATTACTAGATAGGCAATGAGTGAAAGTGGATGAAATATAGGGGTTAGATCTGATTACTCTGGGGGGGGGGGGGTGAATAGAGTATGTTAAAACTTTTAGCTATTTTTGACTTTTATCAGAGTAAATAAAATAGGTGATATCAGCAGTAGTAAAAGAAAGAAAAGATAATCTAATCTACCACAACACAGCAAACTAGTCTATCACATCCACAACAAGATCAATAAGAAAAGGGCAACCAGACAACACAAAATTTTATAGTGGTTCCCCAACCTGGGTACATCCACTCTTCTACCACCCTGGTAGGAATCCACTAGCAGGTTTTGATGAGGTGACTGCCACCTTTGAGCTTTTGATTAGGTGCCCAAAAACCAAAATAAACTTTTGAAGGTAGTTAATAAACCCTCTATACAGGAGGGGGGAGAGAGATTGATGGTGTCTTCTCTTTCTCAAACAACTGAGAAGACAAGTGGATTGATGTTGTCAAGGATTCTCCAGAAATCACTTGAAGCCTTGCACAGGGTGTAGTAGGTCTTCAGCCTTGACTTGAGATGATCCAGGAACTTTTGACTGATTCAGAGATTGTTATTCTTGAAAGCTCCTAGAGGTGAAGTTGAAGAAACTCTAGATAGTGATTGTTCTTCTTCTTCTTCTTCAGTAAGGTCAAGGAGAAAATAAAGTGTTTTCTGCACAGAGAATTTTTTGAATGTGTTTCTCTGTATTCTTTGGTTATCTCTATTACTTCCTTATTAACTGAAAAGAGAAAAATCTCTTTTATATTCTTTATCGAAATTACTCCTTTGAAATTTTGAATTGTCTACATTAATTGCTGACTGCTTGGAGAATATTTGTTTTAATGAGTTTCCCCAACTGTCCCAATTAATTAAGCAAGTAATTAACCTGATGAAGAGCATAATTAATGCTTCCAGTAACGGCTATATTCAGATAATATAAGCATTAATTACTTCAGGAAATCACTGCTAAATAATATGGAATAAAGGACAAAAAATAATGAAAATTCTAAGTCTGGAATTGCAAAAAAAAAATCGACCATAGAACAGATTTCGTCGACCTGAGATCCAAGTTCGTCGAGCTGAGAAATCCTATTCGTCGACCTGAGAAAACTTGTTCATCGACCTGAGATCCAAGTTCATCGACCTGAGCTCAGCAAACTGCATTCTATGAATAAGTTGCCAATTCTGTGGTCCAAGTTTGTCGAGCACAGATTCTGTCTTCGTCGAGCTGAGTTCAGAGAAGATATTCTGGAAAGAATGTGTTGAAGTTGAAATCCAGACTTCGTCGACCTGAGCTCGAATATCATCGATCTCAACTCAGAGAATTAACTCTGAGTTCGTCGATCAGCGATCGACAATCTTTGAGCTGAGTTCGACGAATGTCGAACTTATACACTGAACTTGATTTCTTCTAAGTCTTGAGTCAATCTGAGGTCTTCTGCTGGCTGGTCCATGTAAGGTTGAACCTAATGACTTAACCTAAACTCTAGGACTCAAAGACATGACCCTGGCTATACATCGTGGGTCAGACATCCTAGTTAGTGAACCTAGCCCAAATCCAACGAGGGATCCAACAATCTCCTCTTATTTGGGTGAGGTCACTAATACAATTGAAAGAAAAACATTCACAAAGCAGGATAAATATATCTGGCAGAAAATTGAAATCATTCAGCAGATATGTACATAGATAGTAGCTTTGTGACAAAATAAATAAAGTTCAGGAAATCAAAACTAAGCAAGATGTTCATTTCTTCTTCTGTTGCTTTTCCTTGGCAGCTTTATCTTTCTCAAAAGGCTGTGTAAACTTGATTTATATATTAGGATTGGCTGCTTCCCTTTTGGACATGGTCATGTCAGCAGCACCAATTATGTTAAGAGAGATGGCTCTGGGTACAACAACCTCTGGATGCAAGTTCATGTAGGCATCTACATTGAAAAATTTGTTAGCCTTTTTATACCTTTTCAATTCTTCCTTTCTGTATGATGATATGGTTGAGTACTGAGAAGGATCTCTCCCTTCAGCTTTAGCTTTGTTGATAATTGATAATCCAACAAGCTCCTAGAATCTGGCCATTCTTGAAGTTGTTTCTATTTTAGGATCCACAAATGGAATATGTGGTGATGTAGGGCTTTTTGGACTTTCTGCTTTTTCAATTTCAGAAGCTTGTTGTTGAATGTCTTGTTGTTGTTGCTGTTGCTACTGTCTGCTGCTGCTAGAATACCTTTTCTGGTTGCTTACTTGAAATTTGGAAGATCTACCTTGATGTCTTTGGTAAATTTGAGCATAGGAGGTAGACCTCTGAGATATGTTACCTAAAGCACCAGCAGGATGAGGAGGAGGAGGGCCTCTCTAGTTACTTTGAGGTGGAGGAGGAGAGTATCTCCTACTTTACTTTATTTCATTTTGCTCATTCTTAGAAAGCCATATTCATGCTGACATCCCTAGATATGGGGTGATATTCTGTAGAATATAATAGGGAGTGTCATGTGTTGAATTTGGTTTGGGAGCAGCTTTGGGAACAACTTTTTTTTTTACAATATTCTTCTTAGCTTTAGTATTATCTAAATCATCAAAGTCATTATCATTATCTTCCTCATCAGAAGATCCCTGAGGATTATCATACAAGTCATCAATTGCTTTCAGAATGTCTTTGGAAATTTGTTTTTCTGTTGGAGGAGCCACTAAAGGTTCTGGAAGAGCTGGTTGAGCAACAATGGTTTCAGAAATACTTTCAGCAATTAACTTATTTTCTTCTTCAATGTCTGCCATAATGATTTCATCTAAATCTAACAGGGGACTGTCATCCATCTTATATGTGGGAGGTGGGATATCCTTTAGAGAAGAGCTAGCCTTTGGAGGGGATGAGATTTTTGGAATCTCTGCTACTACAAAACTAGCCTTAAGTTGCTTGGCAACTGTAGGGCTTATTGGAGTAGTATATGGAACTAAAGCCATAAAAGGCTTTGGGCAGACAAATGGAAGATAATTCAAATGAATTGTATCAAAAGAATTTAGTAAACTGAATAAATCAACTGTGGGATTAATAATGCAATCACCAATAGTTATTATTTCTGTCAAAATCTATCATCCATATCTATATCAGAATCTGTATATAACTCAATTATTTCAGCAGGCGGGACTGTTTCTTCTGAATCATCTGACATCACAGAATCTGCTGTTGTTGTTTCTACTACTATACATCGGGAAATTGGAGCTTCTTCATAGAGCATCTCCCCCTGGCTGGTTTCAGGGGGTCCTGAAGCCAGTCCTCCAGAAGAAGTGACAGAGGACAAAGCAACAATTCTGGAGGTTAAAGAAGTGATGAAAGCAGAAAGAGGAGCTATAGCAGTGGCTAGGAGTTTTTCAAGAGTGGGAGAGATAAATTCTAGAAGGTCTTTAGCTATATCGGAAAAATTGAGATATAGGGATTCTGGAGTAGTGGAGGAGTAAGGAGTGTGATGTCCATAATTGGAACATACAGAGAAGGAACTGGACATATTTGTATGTGTATAGTCTGGTACAGTAGAGGGAATGTCAGTGGGGATGAATGAAGGGATAACAGTTGAAGGAGTTTCAGTGGTAGAAGGTTGGACTGTGGTTGTGGGGGAGGAAATTGGTTCATGAAGTGGAGAACGATGTGGAGATGGTCGAGGAAATAGCAGATTGAAGGTGTGGGATGAGAAAAATGTGTCAGGGTGTTTGTCATTTAAATGAGGTGGAAGTGGAGATGGAGGTGGAGTGATGTGCTCAGGAGATGGAACTGGTGTTGATGCTGGTGTGGGTTGATGTTGTTGTTGAGTAGGTAGAGTATGAACTGGAGAAGAAGATGGTTGTTGGTGAGGATGAGGTGAAGGAATGTAGGTGGAAGGGAGGACATCTTCTGGAGGTGGAGGAGTGGCTAGCATAGCCCTGGTGCTTTCAGACGTCCTGGAGGAGGATGAAGACTTGGATGGCTTTGTGATTTTCCTCTGCCATCTGCCAAAACGTGCAGATGTAAGCCTTTTTTAGTCATTTATGAACACTGTCGTGGAGATCAGTAGTTGAGGAGCCTTTTCTTGAAGGACTATTCCCAGAATCCTTCCAAAGAAAACTTCCTTCTTATTATTCTTTTTCTTTATCAAATCAAACAATAATGTTTCCCAGTTTATCTTTTTCATGTTAACCAGAGCACACATCACAATGAACTGATGCCCGGTGATGTAATCATGTGCGGTATGTTTTCCCAATAAAACCTTACCGACCACATCAGCCAAAAATTTATACTCAGCAGATAAATTTTTCTTTAACAATTTGTTTGGGTATTCTATATCATTATTTCCATTCAACAGATCAAAAATATCAGATAAAACGGTGGGGGGGTGGGGAGATGTAATGACCCTAGCCGATACAACGTGATTACGTTACGACTCCGCTCTAGGCGATGCTACTGGGCTGCAGCCCAAGCACCCCAACCCTTCTCTAACCCACTGGCGGGTTGTTTGTGGCCACAACCTCCCTTTGATGAGCGAACTCGAAAGTTAAGCTGGGCCGTACGTGGACTTCCTAGGAGGTCACCCATCCCAGTACTACTCTCGCCCAAGCACGCTTAACTATGAAGTTCCTTCAACTCTCATCACCAATTGAGCTGTATACAATACATGGTGTCTTCTCCGGTTCAAATGATAAACATCACCAATCCAGACTACCCGTCTGGATGGGTGATGAGAGTTGAAGAAACTCCATAGTTAAGCGTGCTTGGGCGAGCGTAGTACTGGGATGGGTGACCTCCTGGGAAGTCCCCGTGGTGCACGCTTGACTATCGAGTTTGCCTCATTAAAGGGAGGCTGTGACCACCAACAACCTGCCAGTGGCTGGAGAGGGGTTGGGGTGCTTGGGCTGCAGCCCGGCAGAATCGCCTATAGCAGAGTCGTGACACCATCACGTTGTATCGGCTAGGGCGTTACAAAAGAGAGACTGCATTATCGGATATCGTCCCTGTCATTGTATCTTCCTCTGGTGTTGTAGGGGTGAACACCCATTCCTTAATCTCAGTCATTGCTATCTTGATGTGGCAAGTCATGATTTTCTTCAGGTTTTGGTCCTCAAGCAGATTCAGAATGTCCACAAATATCTGGTCAGAGTGCTGGAATGAATCAAAATCAATATCAAAGCCCATGTCAAATTTCATTGCAGCAAGGGAGGTCGTCGGAATCGCCATTAGTTCGCCTACAAAAGGGAAACAGAGATCAAGTGCAAGGGAACAGAAAGCGCGAGTTGGAGCTCGAAGAAAATCAGACATATGGTTTTCAGAATATGAAGCGGCAGACTCCGCCCGACGAAAAGTAAAAATTCTTCGATATAGGTTCGACAAAATATTTTATAGTCAAAAGAGTTTGTCGATCTCAGTCAGAAGAAATGAAAACATTTTGTCGATCTCAGTTCGACGAAAAGTTTCTTAAGCAATATCGTCGATCTCCGGTCGACGAAAACATCTTCACACACAGAGAGTTCATCGATCTTCGTTCGACGAATTGAGGCAAATTCTTCGACCGCAGACAAAAATTTAAATTAAGGCTTCTCCATTGATCATACCAAGCTGATTTATGAAGAACATATGGTTTCTCTCATCCAAGGGCTTGGTAAAGATATCTGTTCTTTGCAAATCAGTGTATATGTAGACAAGCTTAATTTTATTTTTGTCCGCACACTCTCTAATGAAATGGTGTCGAATGTCTATATGCTTAGTTTTTCTGTGATGCACTGGATTTTGTGCAATAGAAATTGCACTTGTATAGTCACATAGTAAAGTTGAATTATTTACGTTGAAGCCATAGTGCAGGAGTTGGTGCTGAATCCACAGCAACTGGGGACAACAACTGCCAGAAGCTATATATTCTGCTTCACTAGTTGAAGTAGACACAAATGACTGCTTTTTGCAAAACCAAGACACTAATCTCATACCAAGGAATTGGCATGTCCCTGAGGTACTTTTTGTAACACCTCCATTCATCATATGGAATATAACGGTGGGTCCGGCCGTGGCCCCACGCTATATTTCACAGACAAACAACGGAATTACGTATGAATATCAAAATCACGGTCTACTCGCATCCTAACTCAGAGCATTCTAGCTAAAGAATTTTAAGTTGTAAGAACTCAACCGCATAAATGTCCACTAAATATGTAAACCACACATTTATATATGTCATCAAGAATGTATACACATACACAACGCTCATGGCCTTAAGACCTTACAAGTTACTTTTTGCAAATATATAGGTTCATACATCGGCACGCAGGCCGACCACACATGAAATCCAAGAATTCTTCGCATGACCTTCAAGGGCCTTTAAGCAGTAAGGGCTACATTCCACTCAATTCAATTCAACCCGTCAGCACCTGCAGTTAGATATCCACCACAAGAGCGGTAACCAAAGCAACGGTCCGCATTAGCTGACCAATTATAACAACCCTACCCCTTACCCGGTGCAGTGGTTCCTTCCCTGTATGCATTGCAATCATAACATATGTCTATCATAATAAGTATCATAACAGTATCACAAATGCCGGCCTCCGCCAGTTGCTGGCGACATTCCGCCCATCCCACTCAGAGTTGCTAACCTCACAACAGACTTGAGCATTCAGATCGAACAACCATTATAGTATAGTAAGCCGGGTCGGGGCCGCATCTGCCCAAGCCTTGCCACCAATCGATCTCCCACAATACAGGTACAAGTCAGCCATTTCCCGTTGCTCAATTTGTCAATAGCGCAGATCTTGACGCGAGCCAGCCTTCCCTTTCCTGCTCTGCACACAACTCTCATAGAGCTGCTTTCCAATCCATTCCAAGTCAACACGCACACTACACGGGATCTTACCAAGCTTTCCAAGTATTCACAATTCACAAGCATCCATATAATACACAAAGTCTTCTCCTGTTCACACGAAAAACATCACCAATTTGGACTACCCATCCGGACGGGCTTCACACAGCATGCATATGCCGTACTACCTATTTCCGGCTCTAGATGCAGACTCAACCTGGAATCACTTACGCTTTCCACCGCTTGGTGGATGATTCCATGCTTATGCATAAAGAAAGGAATTCACTTGTCCAAGAAGGAGATCATTACCCTCTACGATCTCTTTGGAGCCATGAACGAGCCAGATGGAAATCACCACCACGGCCTTGCCTCCACGAATCTGAACTCGGATCTTGCTTCAGACTCCTGAAGCTCCTCCGGCAGCCGGCTTCCTTCCCTCCCTTCTTTTCTTCCTCTCCTCCCTCTTGATCTCTTTAGAGATAGAAAGGCTAAGAATGAATGAGAGTTCATTCTTCCTTCCACGGTTATATAATAGTAGGGGAGGGACTGGACCCTTGGATCCAAGATGAGGAAATGAACGACCATGATTTGACCAATACCCATTTTTGGGCTGACATGCCCTGTGACACGCCCGTATCACAGGCCATGTACCTTAAGCGGCGCACGAACCACCTTAACCCCGAACAGGATACAGCCATGTGACGCGCCATGTCACATGGCTGACACGCCCGTATCACATAGTACACGCCCGTGTAGCATGGTGTTTCCCTAAGGCAGTACACCACTAACTCAACCCGAGCGGGACACGGCCATGGTACACGCCCGTGTCCCAGGTAGTGTACCCCAAGACACACTCGTGTCCACCAGCACACATCCCTGGCTGATCCAAAGAAGGACACGACCCTGTGACACGCCCGTCTCACAGGCCATGTACTCAACTTGACTTGCCGCTCGACGATTGTTGAGTGTAGTTTGTCAACCAGAGGAGGACACACCCTCGGACACGCATGTGTCTCCGGGCGTGTTCCCTCTCGAGAACCTTTTGAGTGCATTTCTTCGAGCACTCGACAAGTTGCTCAACCCGAGCAGGACATGCCCTGGGACCCGCCCGTTTCTCAGGCAGTGTCGCCCAACCTGAACCCAAATTGTGATTTGGGGTGTTACAACCCTCCCCTCCTTCAAAAAATTTCGTCTCGAAATTTAACTCAAGTGGAAACAACAACATAGCTTAACCTTTATTTCATCTTAACGAAACGTTCACCTTGATCAAACCATAACATATCATCATACAACATACAATATAGAGTTTATTACATCTCACAAGTAGCACAGTTCACTCTTCCATTTACTTCCGCTCATCCGTATCTTTCATAATTCATTTGGTGGTCTCGTGTACATCCAAACTAAACACTCGAGGCTGTTGTACTTCACCGATTGAGCTTTATGGCTCATGCGAAATGAGATTGTACACTCGAGGTTGTGTCAGGGATGCATATGACTCGGCCACTGTGTTACCCTTTTCTCCGGTTCACAATTCACAAGCATCCATGCAATACATGGAGTCTTCTCCGGTTCACAAGATAAATATCACCAATCCAGACTACCCATCCGGATGGGCTTCACACAACATGCCTATCTCGTACTACCTATTTCCGGCTCTAGATGCAGACTCAACCTGGAATCACTTACGCTTTCCACCACTTGGTGGAGGATTGCATGTTTATGCATAAAGAAAGGACTTCGCTTGTCGAAGAAAGAGATCATTACCCTTAACTTTTGCTTTGGATCCATGAACGAGCCAGATGGAAATCACCGCCACATACTTGCCTCCATGAATCTAAACTCGGATCTTGCTTCGGACTCCTAAAGCTCCTCCGGCATCCAGCTTCCTTCCCTCCCTTCCTTCCCTCCTCTCCTCCCTCTTAATCTCTTTAGAGAGAGAAAGGCTAAGAATGAATGAGAGTTCATTCTTCCTTCCACGGTTATATAACAGCAGGGAGGGACTGGACCCTTGGATCCAAGATGAGGAAATGAACGACCATGATTTGACCAATACCCATTTTTGGGCTGACACGCCCTGTGACACGCCCGTATCACAGGCCATGTCCCTTAAGCGGCGCACGAACCACCTTAACCCTGAATAGGACACAGCCATGTGATGCGCCCATGTCACATGGCTGACACGCCCGTATCACATAGTACACGCCCGTGTAGCATGGTGTTTCCCTAAGGCAGTACACCACTAACTCAACCCGAGCGGCACACGGCCATGGTATATGCCCGTGTCCCAGGCCGTGTACCCCAAGACACACTCGTGTCCACCAGCACACATCCCTGGCTGATCCAAAGAAGGACACGACCCTGTGACACGCCCGTCTCACAGGCCATGTACTCAACTTGACTTGCCGCTCGACGATCGTTGAGCGTAGTTTTTCAACCAGAGGAGGACACACCCTCGGACACGAACGTGTCTCCGGGCGTGTTCCCTCTCGAGAACCTTTTGAGTGCATTTCTTCGAGCACTCGACAAGTTGCTCAACCCGAGCAGGACATGCCCTGGGACCCGCCCGTTTCCCAGGCAGTGTCGCCCAACCTGAACCCAAATTGTGATTTGGGGTGTTACAACCCTCCCCTACTTCAAAAACTTTCGTCTCGAAATTTAACTCAAGTGCAAACAACAACATAGCTTAACCTTTATTTCATCTTAACCAAATGTTCACCTTGATCAAACCATAATATATCATCATACAACATACAATATAGAGTTTATTACATCACACAAGTAGCACAGTTCACTCTTCCATTTACTTTCGCTCATCCACATCTTTCATAATTCATTTGGTGGTCTCGTGTACATCCAAACTAAACACTCGAGGTTGTTGTACTTCACCGATTGAGCTTTGTGGCTCATGCGAAATGGAATTGTACACTCAAGGTTGTGTCAGGGATGCATATGACTCGGCCACTGTGTTACCCTTTTATCCGGTTCACAATTCACAAGCATCCATGCAATACACGGAGTCTTCTCTGGTTCACATGATAAATATCACCAATCCAGACTACCCATCCGGATGGGCTTCACACAACATGCCTATCTCGTACTACCTATTTCTGGCTCTAGATGCAGACTCAACCTGGAATCACTTACGCTTTCCACCACTTGGTGGAGGATTGCATGTTTATGCATAAAGAAAGGACTTCACTTGTCGAAGAAATAGATCATTACCCTTACCGATTTCTTTGGATCCATGAACGAGCCAGATGGAAATCACCGCCACGTCCTTGCCTCCATGAATCTGAACTCGGATCTTGCTTCGGACTCCTAAAGCTCCTCCGACAGCTGGCTTACTTCCCTTCCTTCCCTCCTCTCCTCCCTCTTAATCTATGTAGAGATAGAAAAGCTAAGAATGAATGAGAGTTCATTCTTCCTTCCACGGTTATATAACAGTAGGGGAGGGCCTGGACCCTTGGATCCAAGATGAGGAAATGAACGACCACGATTAGCCCAATACCCATTTTGGGCTGACACTCCCTATGACACGCCCGTGTCACTGGCCGTGTCCCTTAAGCGGCGCACGAACCTCCTTAACCCTAAACAGGACAGGGCCATGTGACACGCCTGTGTCACATGGCTGACACGCCTATATCACATAGTACACGCTCATTTGGCATGGCGTGTGCCTCAGGCAGTGCACCACTAACTCAACCCGAGCGGGACACGGCCATGGGACACACCCGTGTTCCAGGTCGTGTACCCCAAGACACACCCATGTCCAACAGCACACATCCCTGGCTAATCCAGAGAAGGACATGGCCCTATGACACACCCGTGTACTCAACTTAACTTGTCGCTCGACGATCGTCGAGAGCAGTTCATCGACCAGAGGAGGACACGCCCTCAGAAACGCCCATGTCACCGGGCATGTTCCCTCTCGATAACTTTTCGAGTGCATTTCGTCGAGCACTCGACAAGCTGCTCAACCCGAGCAGGACACACCCTGGGACCCGCTAGTGTCCCAGGCCGTGTCGCCCAACCTGAACCCAAATTGGGATTTGGGGTGTTACACTTTTTCTATCTACTCTAAATCCAGCAAAGTCATCATCTGAGTATCCAGTTAACTCAAACTCTGACTCAGTTGGATACCAGAGTCCTATACAAGGACAATTATTTATATATCTTAAAATTCTTTTTAAGAAAATAAAGTGAGATTCTTTAGTGTTCACTTGGATCCTAGCACAAAGTCATGTAAAAAACATTATGTCTAGTCTACTTGCTGTAAGATATAACAGGGACCCAACAATGGCCCTATATAGTTTCTGATCAACAGGTTTCCCATGTTCATCAGAGTCAATTACAACATTTGTAGTCATAGGTGTTTTCTTGGCTGAGGCATCTGACATCCTGAACTTTTTGATTAGCTCCTTAGCATACTTAGATTGTGATATAAAGATGCTATCAGGTAGCTGCTTCACTTGGAGACCAAGGAAGTAGGATAGCTCACCCATGCTACATATTTCAAACTTTGAATGCATGAGGCCAGAGAACCTCTTGCATAGTTTGGAATATGTAGACCCAAAAATAATGTCATCTACATAGATTTGTACTAACAAGATTTGATCCTTATGGTGTCTTGTGAATAATGTCCTATCTACAATGCCCCTAAAAAACTTATGCTCTAGAAGAAAGCTAGCTAAGGGTTCATACCAAGCTCTTGGAGCTTGATTTAAACCATATAGGGCTTTATGCAATTTAAAGACATAAAAGGGATGAGTTGGAGAGATAAAACCTGGTGGTTGCTCCATATAAACCTCTTCTTTAAGTTCACAATTCAAGAATGTACTCTTGACATCCATTTGATATACTTTGAACTTTTTGTAGGCATCATATGTAAGGAAGATCCTGATTGCTTCTAACCTTGCAATAGGTACAAATGTCTAGTCATAATCAATCCCTTCCTCTTGCCTATATCCTTGAGCAACCAGCCTTGCCTTGTTCCTTATAATATTCCCTTGGGCATCTAGTTTGTTCCTAAATACCCATTTAGTTCTAATGACTGGGTAGTATTTTGGTATTGGAACTAAATCCCAAACTTTGCATATCTCAAACTGGTTGAGCTCCTCTTGCATTGCAACAATCCAGTGGGGATCTTGCTCTGCATCTTTAATGGATTGGGGCTCAATTTGAGATATGAAGTAGGGATGCATCAAGTCTTGGTTGAGTTGATGCCTGGTCTGCACGCCAACTGAAATGTCTCCAATCACTTGAGATACATAGGTGTCTTTAAGTGTAACAAATTCAGTAGGAGGAGTTGGTTGAACAACAACTTGGGGAATAAATTTCTCTTGTGGAATTATATTAGCTGTTGGAGGTTATTCACTGATTTCACTATTTTCCTCTTCACTGACTTCATCTTCATTGTCTTCAGCAATTTATGGAGAAGGATGACTAACAACCTCATTGGTGAGGGTTAAATTATTCAGCTTCTCACACAAATATGGTTCATACATAGAGTTACTGGTAGAAATTTCTTTCTCCTTGTAAAACATGTTAGTTTCATCAAATGAAATATGTACAGATTCTTCAATTTTCATGGTAGATGTATTTAAGACCCTATAAGCCTTGCTTACTTGGGAATATCCAAGAAAAATTCCCATTTCAGCCTTGGCTTCAAATTTTCTAATTTATTTCTTATTATTATTGTGAATGTAACATAAGAAACCAAAAAATTTAAAATAGTCTACTTTAGGTTTCTTCCCTTTAAGTAGCTCATAAGGAGTCTTATTCTTAAGCTTGTGTATAAGACTTCTATTTAGTACATAATTTGCTGTGCTCACAGTCTCTGCCCAAAAGGATAGGGACAAATGAGCATCTGCAAGTAATGTGCCTGCAAATTCAATTAAGGATCTATTCTTCCTTTCAGCAACCCCATTTTGTTGAGGTGTTCTAGGAGCTGAGAAGCAGTGCCTGATACCTTCCTTCTTACAAAAATCTTGCATAAGAAGAGACTCAAACTCAGTACCATGATCACTTCTGATAAATGCAACTGGAGTAGAGTACTCAATCTGTACCTTTTGAGAAAATCTGTAAGAACCTTGAAGTTATCAGACTTCGATCTCAGAAAGAATACCCAAGTGAATCTAGAGAAGTCATCTATAATCACTAAAGTATAAGATTTCCCTCCTAGACTTTGTACTGCATTAGGGCCAAAAAGGTACATATGTAGCAAATACAATATTCTAGGGGAGTCACTTTTATTTACTGATTTAAAACTATTTTTAGTTTGCTTGCCTAATTGACAAGCCCTGCAAAAGCTTTTCCTTCTTGTAGGGGCAAGAAGACAATCCTCTAACAAGGTTGTCACTAGAGAGTTTCGCAATATTTTTCAAGTTAACATAACCTAATCTCCTATGCCAAAGGTCATTATTGTTGTTAGTTAAATTAAACAGGCAGATTTCAGTTTTGACAGATTTAAAATTGACTACATAAACATTTTCTAATCTAGTGCCAGTTAAAACTACATGGTTATCTATAGAAGTAATAATACAGGAAGTTTTAGTAAATGATACATGATACCTTTCATCACATAATTGACTTATGAAGATAAGGTTATGCTTCAATCCATTTACAAATGCAACCTTCCTAAAGGTGACAGCTCTAATCATGACCTTTCCATAGCCTTTTGTCTGGCCAAAATTGGAGTCACCAAATATTACTTTTGCTCCTGACTTTGACTTGAAGTTGATTATATTGTCCTTCTTTCCAATCATGTGTTTAGAACAACCACTATCCAGATACCACTGTTGCTTTGTGGTAGGATAGTCTTTCACCTGCAAGAGAACAGATTATCTATTCTTGACCCAGGTTACCTTGGGTCCTTCTTTCTTTACATAAATGAAACTGGAAATGTAAGAGTATTCAGGTTGGCATTTATAACCTAAGGGGTGATATCTTCTAGGTAGTATAATCTATTGATTAAATTGATTATAGGAATATCTTGGTTGGTTATAAGTTTTAGCAAAATTGAAGTTTCTGTTAACTTGAACTGGGTTCGACGAATTCAAGTGAGTTCGGCGATCTCGGTTCGATGAACCATTCTCGTTTCGTCGATTATAGTTCAACGAATTATTATAATAGAAATCTGCGTTCGGAGTTTGTCGACTTGAGTTCGACGAACTGTATACATTTCATCGATCGGAGTTCGACGAAATCTGTTGAGCATTGTTGCAATTAGGATTTTTCTTATTTTGTTTCCTTTTCTGATTCTTTGGTTTTAATTTTGTTGGTTTATTATTATTATTTTTATCATTTTCTATCTTCTCTTTTCCCTTTTTTGAGACAAATTTAATTGGAGTTGATTATATATTTTTCTGGATTAGTGGGGGTTGGCTTGATGAAGCACCTAAGCCCTGCTTGCCACTTAACCTGGCATTAACTGTGCTTGTAATGTCCATCAACTTGATGCTTCTCCCATTTAGGGATTCTTCAAGTTGCCTAGCCTCAGCTAATTCAGATTTTAATGATATTATTTGCTCTTGTGCTAAAGTTAATTCATATTTTAATTTACTGTTTTCAAAAACAAGGTTGTCATGTTCAGATAATTTTTCCTTAAGTAATTTAATTTCTTTTTCAGAGTTTATTAAATATATGCACAAAGACTAAAATTCAATTTTGAAGATATCTGAATTATAATCAAAGGATGATAATACCTGATCTACCTCTGATTCAGATTCTTCATTATCTGATTCTTCTATTTGTTCCTCAGCATCTGATGGGCTGCAAGAGGCATTGATAGCCACAAGGCAAACTTCCCTTGCCTTTGCTTCTTCCTCATCTTCACTGGAGCTGGAAGGTGAAAATTTCTCTTCAGTATCACTTCAGGTCTCAGCCACAAAGCCCTTTTCTTTTCTTTTGTGCTTGCTAGATGAAGGCTTACTGTAGTGGTGCTTCCTGGAGTCCTTTTCTCTCATTTTCACCTTCTTTTGATTTTCAGGACATTCAGAAATGAAGAGTCCTGGTTTCCTGCACCCAAAGCGTACAATTTCCTTAGTGGGTGTTTTATCATACCTAGGTTTGTCATCATGCCTGGATGACTTTCTCCTGAAGTCCTTCCTTGCTATTTTGTAGAATCTCTTGGCTAAGAGACTCAGTAGTTCTTCATTTGATGTTGGAGCTTCAGTTTCTTCTGCAGCTTTAAAAGCTATGTTCTGCTCCTTCCTTGATGATGTTGGAGTCTTCTGTTCCCGTGGCCGTGTCATTCTCGGGATAGATGAACTTGTGCTGTGTGTAGTACACGACTAATGGTCACGGACGTGTCGTGAATGACAAGGGCGTGTAGGGTGTGACACGGGCGTATCACACGGCCGTGTACTGGTTGGATCTGAGTCGGTTGTCTGCCACTTAAGTGACACGTCCTGTGACACGGGCATGTCACATGGCATGTCAGGCCGTGTTCAGCTTATTCTTTGGCAAATTTGAGCCATTCATTTCCCTTATCCTGGATCCAAGGGCCAGGCTTCTTCCATGTGGATTTAAGGCCGAGAATGAGGTGTCCATCCCTCATTTTCATCTTCTTCTTCTTCTCCTCATTTCCAAGAGAGAGAAAGAGAGAGAGAGGCCAAGGGAAGGAAAGGAGGAAGGAAAACAGCTACTAAAGGAGCTGCAGAGTGCGGATTGAAGGTCCGAGAGTGGATTCGTGAAGGCAAAGCCGAGGCGGTGACTTCCATCCAGCTACTTCATGGAGCTGAAGCGATCTTCAAGGGTAACGATCTCCTTCTTGGACATTGAAGTCCTCTCTTTATGCATGTGCATGGGATCCTCCACCAAGAGGTGGATATCACAAGAAATTCCTTGGTTGGGTCTGCATCTAGAGTCGGAAGTGTGAACTACGACATAGGCATGCTGTGTGAAGCCCATATGGATCATTAGTCTAGATTGGTGATGAATATGGGTAAACAGGAGAAGTCACCGTGGCTTTGATGATATGAAAGGTTTATGCTTTATGGTGTGGATGTGTGATTGTATGGATATTGTTGAATGATTGTATGGAGGCTTTGAATAAGCTCCTGGTTGCGGTGAGAGATCAATTGGTAGCACGCCGGGGAAGTGCGAGATAGCCCTGGATTGTTATACCACATGTTGTGGGTTGATCTGTATTAGTGGGGATCGATGGGTGGCATTGTTTGGGAGGAAGTGTGGTGGACCCTACATACTGCACCACATAGTGTGGGTCGATCGGAAATAGGTGAGGGGTCGATGGGTAATAATGCCGGGGGAGCCTCGATAGACCTGGATGCTACACCACATGGTGTGGGTCGATCTGCTCTGGTTGTTTGTGGATGCCGTGAGGTAGTACCTCTGAGTGGTGTGGACGGAATGTCGCCAATAAGGAGATTGCTGGTTTAGGATGGAACCGGCCAACCAACAAGTGAATAGCCTCGAATCGGCGGTGTACGACTGGTATGTTCGATACACCAATAAGGCGCCCTGAGTGCATGAAGCGTATGGTGAATACCGGCTTTTGTGATATTTGTGTGATTGGTAGATTTGCTAGATTGATAGCTATGATGATGGCAATGCATATTATGATGATAACCATGCATACAGTGAAGGAACCACTGCCCCGGTTAAGGGGTAGTGTAGTTATAAGTGGTCAACTAAAGCTGACCGTTACTTTGTTTACCGCTCTTGGGTGGATGGATAATTGCAGGTGTTGATGCTTGATTGGAATTGAGCGGAATGGCGGCTTGCTGCTAAAGGCCCTTGAAGGCCGTGCAAAGAAGCGTGTTTGGATTTCATATGTAGCCGACCTGCGTGCCGATGTATGAAAATGTATTTGTGTAAAGAGAAACCTGTAAGGCCTTAAGGCCATGTGTGGGTGTGTTGTATACATTCCTGTTATGATATATAAATGTGAAGTTTGTATATTTGTGGACATTCACTGAGCCGAGTTCATCGAACATAAAATGCTGCACTAGAGTGTTTTGAGTTAGGGTACGAATAGATTTTGATTTGCATATGTAATTCCGCCGCTTATCTGTGGGATTTCACGTGGGGCCCCGGCCGGACCCACTGTTATATTCTATGTGACGAGTGGAGGCGTTACAAAGTGGTATCAGAGCCAGGTTGAGATTATTTGGGAGGGAGAATATAAGTGAACTCATAAATGTCCACTAGTAATGTGCATCAATGTATATTTGCCATTATGACATGGATGATTAATGGTGTTTTGTACATTACTAGGTGGCGAGGAGTGGTGCTGGGCAGTCTGAGCCTCAGTGCTCCGATGAGAGTGCAACACCCATTGAAGCGCCTATGCCTCCCTCGGCGGAGACCATACAGATGGTGACGGAGACGGTGCTTGTAGTGTTACAGGCACAACCTCCTACTGGGCAGGGAAGGCCTGCAGGGGTTCCAGTACGGGCTGGTGCAAGGCAAGAGCATGCTGAAGTTGTGGTGGATGAGCAAGCAACAGATGAGTCATTGAAGTACTTTATGGAGTTTCGTTCACCTATGTTTGGTGGAGCGACTTCCCCAACGAAGACGGAAGATTGTCTTGTTAGAGTGAAGAGAATCCTGACGACAATCAGGACTGCGGAGGAGCAGAAAGTGACCTTAGCCACTTTTCTATTGGAAGGTGATGTGAGATTGTGGTGGGATGATATGGAAGTACATCACTTGGTAGGTCGAGGATTAGAGGAGGTCTCATTTGATGAATTCTCCAGATTATTTCTCGCCAAGTATTTGCTAGTGTCGCAGCGGATTGCGATGGAGAACGGGTTTCAACGTCTGGTGTAGGGTGAGAGTGATATTGAAACGTACCTGCATGAGTTTACCAGACTAGGGCGTTATGTGGGGTTAGGCTTCACGGAGGAAGTGCGAAAGACGAATCGATTTTATGAGGGACTCCGAGATGAATTGAGGTTAGTACTCCCGAGTTCAGTGAACCAAGGATTCCAAGCATTGGTCGATACAGCCCGGGCGTTGGAAAAGGATTTGAAGCGGGTTCAAGAGAAGAAGAGACTGGCCGTGGAGAAGCCAGAATTCAAAGTGCCACAGTCAGAGCAATCGGAGTTGCGAAGAAGAGATAAGAAAAGGTTCAGGCCTGTTGAATCGACTCTGTCGAATGTTTCTTCGGGGGCAATTTATGGGCAGGGATGTGTTGATACACATACATGTTATAATTGTGGGAAGAAAGGACACATCTAAATTTTGTTGGAATGCCCCTTCAGGGAGTGACAAGAATACATGTGCGTCTTATGAAGAAAAGGGCAAAGCAGTGGCCAAGTCATCTACATCCAGGACGCAACCTCGATTGCATAATTTGGAGGTTCAAGAGCCGCAAAGTTCAATTGGTGAAGTTCAGCCGCGAGTGTTTCAGTTGACGCCTCGAGTGTTTAATCAGGAGGCTGAGCTAAAGGAACCATAGAAAGGTGCATTGTATCATTTTGAATGTGAATACTGTATCTATATGAGGACTCAAAAATGATGTGCATACTGATAATGATACTATTGTATATATATGTGATATGTTGAATAATGAAATGTTGGTGCACACTTGTGAAATCTCATGTTCGGTTGCTTATGGTGTGATGTAATGAAGCGTGTTATGGTGCATGTATGGAGGGGAGCCAAATTTTGGGGACAAAATTGTATGAAGGAGGGGGGGATTGTAACACCCCAAAGCCCAGTTTAGGTAAAGCTTGGGTGACACGGCCTGGGACACGAGCGTGTCCCAGGGCGTGTCGTGCTTGGGTTGAGTAGTTCGTCGAGTGGTCGACGAAATTCGGTCGACGAAGTTTTTGGAGTGAACACGCCCGACGACATGGGCGTGTTAGAAGGCATTTCACACCCCTGGTCGACGAAATGCACTCGACGATAGTCGAGTGTCGGGCAAATAGAGTACACGGCATGTGACACGGGCATGTCATAGGGCGTGTGATGCGGGACACGGGTGTGTCCTAGGATACACGACATTGGACATGTGCGTGTCCCGTGGCCATGTCCTTCTCGGGATAGATGAACTTGTGTTGTGTGAAGTACACGGCTAATGGTCATGGGCGTGTCGGGAATGACACGGGCGTGTATGGTATGACACGGGCGTGTCACACGACCTTGTACTGGTTGGATCTGAGTCGGTTGCCTGCCAATTAAGTGACACGGCCTGTGACACGGGCGTGTCATAGGGCGTGTCAGGCCATGTTCAGCCAATTCTTGGGCAAATCTGAGCCGTTCATTTCCCTTATCCTGGATCCAAGGGCCATGCTTCTTCCCTGTGGATTTAAGGCCGAGAATGAGGTATCCATCCCTCATTTTCATCATCTTCTTCTTCTCCTCATTTCCAAGAGTGAGAAAGAGATAGAGAGGCCAAGGGAAGGAAAGGAGTAAGGAAACCAACTGCTGAAGGAGTTGCGGAGTGCGGATTGAAGGTCTAAGAGCGGATTCATGAAGGCAAAGCCGAGGCGGTGACTTCCATCCAGCACTTCATGGCGCCGAAGCAATCTTCAAGGGTAACGATCTCCTTCTTAGACATCGAAGTCCTTTCTTTATGCATGTGCATGGGATCCTACACTAAGAGGTGGATATCACAAGAGATTCCTTGGTTGGGTCTACATCTAGAGCCGAAAGTGTGAAGTATGGCATAGACATGCTATGTGAAGCCCATTTGGATTGTTAGTCTGGATTGGTGATGAATATGGATAAACCGAAGAACACTCTGTGGCTTTGATGATATGAAAGGTTTATGCTTTATGGTTTGGATGTGTGATTGTATGGATATTGATGAATGAATGTATGGAGGCTTTTAATAAGCTCCTGGTTGTGGTGAGAGATCAATTGGTAGCACGCCGGGAAAGTGCAAGATAGCCCTGAATTATTACACCACATGGTGTGGGTTGATCTGTATTAGTGGGGATCAATGGGTGGCAATGTTTGGGAGGAAGTGAGGTGGACCCTACTTGCTGCACCACATAGTGTGGGTCGATCGGAAATAGGTGAGGGGTCGATGGGTAGTAATACCGGGGGAGCCTCGATAGACCTGGATGCTACACCACATGGTGTGGGTCGATCTGCTTTGGTTGTTTATGGATGCTGTGAGGTAGTACCTCTGAGTGGTATGGACCGAATGTCGCCAACAGGGAGATTGGTGGACTAGGATGGAACCGACCAACCAACCAGTGAAGAGCCTCGAATCGGCGGTGTACATCTGGTATATCCGGTACACCAATAAGGTGCCCTGAGTGCACAAAACGTATGGTGAATACCGACGTTTGTGATATGTGTGTGATTGGTAGATTTTCTAGATTGATAGCTATGATGATGGCAATGCATACTATGATGATAGCAATGCATACAGGGAAGGAACCACTGCCCCGGGTAACGGGTAGGGTCGTTATAAGTGGTCAGCTAAAGCTGACCGTTACTTTGTTTACCGCTCTTGTGTAGATGGCTAATTGCAGGTGTTGATGCTTGAATGGAATTGAGCGGAATGGAGGCTTGCTGCTAAAGGCCCTTGAAGGCCGTGCGAAGAAGCATGTTTGGATTTCATGTTTGTTCGGCCTGCGTGTCAATGTATGAAAATATATTTGTGTAAAGAGAGACCTGTAAGGCCTTAAGGCCATGTGTGGGTGTATTGTATGTATTCCTGTTATGATATATAAATATGAAGTTTGTATATTAGTGGACATTCACTGAGCTGAGTTCATCGAATATAAAATGCTGCGCTAGAATTTTTGAGTTAGGGTATGAGTAGATTTTGATTTACACACGTAATTCCGCCGCTTGTCTGTGGGATATGGCGTGGGGCCCTGGCTGGACCCACCGTTATATTCCGTGTGACGAGTGGGGGCATTACAAGCTGAACCAGCAACCATCTGGTTGAGTGAGTGCCATATGGCTTTTGTAGATGTGCACTCAGCCACTTTCTTAAGTATGTCATCTGAAATAGTCTGAGCCAATATATTCATGGCCTTTGCATCGACAATCTTTTCCTTTTTCTGATCATCTGTCCACTCAGGTGGTGGAATAACATGTATTATTGAGGTTGAAGTATATGTAGTAGCAGCTGTTGGTTGAGGAGGGTTTATCAAAATTGAATTATATATGTCCTCATCAATAGAATTCGTATACAGCCTAATTATTGCCTTCCAAATTGCAAATTTATTCAAATTGCAGACTGGAGGTCTGGTTCTTGCATAGTCTTTATTTTGTATCATGATGTGTATTAAACAAACTAAGATCAGATCTAACAAAGGATCTTTTGGTTCAAGTGTTATCTTGTACAACAAAAGGAACCAACTCTGATACCAATTGAAAGATAGGGGTTAGATCTTATTACTCTAGGGGGGGGGGGGAGGGGTGAATCGAGTATGTTAAAACTTTTAGCTGTTTTTGACTTTTATCAGAGTAAATAAAATAGGTGATAACAACAATAGCAAAAGAAATAAAAGATAATTTAATCTAATCTAATCTACCACAACACAACAAACTAGTCTATCACAGCCACAACAAGAACAATAAGAAAAAGGGCAACCAGACAACACAAGAAATTTTATAGTGGTTCCCCAACCTGGGTACATCCACTTTTCTACCACACTTGTAGGAATCCACTAGCAGGTTTTGATCAGGTGACTGACACCTTTGAGCCTTTGATCAGGTGCCCAAAAACCAAAATAAACTTTTGAGGAGAGTTAAAAAACCCTTTATACATGAGGGGGGAGAGAGAGATTGATGGTGTCTTCTCTTTCTCAAACAACTAAGAAGACAAGTGGATTGTTGTTGTCAAGGCTTCTCCAGAAATCACTTGAAGCCTTGCACAGGGTGTAGTAGGTCTTCAGACTTGAATTGAGATGATCCAGGAACTTCTGACTGATTCAGAGATTGTTGTTCTTGAAAGCTCCTGGAGATGAAGTTGAAGAAGACTATTGATAGTGATTGTTGTTCTTCTCCTTCTTCAGTAAGGTCAAGGAGAAAACAAAGTGTTTTCTGTACAGAGAATTTTTTGAATGTGTTTCTCTGTATTCTTCAGTTATCTCTATTACTTCCTTATTGGATGAAAAGAGAAAAATCTCTTTTATATTCTCTGTCGAAATTACTCCTTTGAAATTTTGAATTGTCTGCATTAATTGCTGACTGTCTGGAGAATGAAAATCGACTGGAGAATATTTGCTTTAATGAGTTTCCCCAATTATCCCAATAAATTAGCAAGTAATTAACCTGATGAAGACCATAATTAATGCTTCCAGTAACGGCTATATTTAGAGAATATAAGCATTAATTACTTCAGGAAATCACTGCTAAATAATATGGAATAAAGGATAGAAAATAAGGAAAATTCTAAGTCTAGAACTGCAACAGAAATCGTCTACCATAGAACATATTTCGTCGACCTGAGATCCAAGTTCGTCGAGCTGAGAAATCCTATTCGTCGACCTGAGAAAACTTATTCGTCGACCTGAGATCCAAGTTCGTCGACCTGAGCTCAGCGAACTGCATTCAGTGAATAACTTGCCAATTTTATGGTCCAAGTTCGTCGAGCACAGATTCTGTCTTTGTCGAGCTTAACTCAGAGAATTAACTCTGAGTTCGTCAATCAACGATCGACGATCGTTGAGCTGAGTTCGACGAACATCGAACTTATACACTGAACTTGATTTCTTCTAAGTCTTGAGTCAATCTGAGATCTTCTGCAGGCTGGTCCATGTAAGGTTGAACCTAATGACTTAACCTAAAATCTAGGACTTAAAGACATGACCCTGGCTATACATTATGGGTTAGACATCCTAGTTATTGAACCTAGCCCAAATCCAACTAGGGATCCAACAGCGGATGTACCCATAAATTGGGTATTCACTAAAAATCTGTGTGTACTGTTCTGTGATTGATGTGTTGTGATGGTTTTAATTGCTGAATTGTTTTATTATTTTATCTGTCTGAGGTAATTAACATAGAGAAGTAAATTTTAGAATCCAAAAATAGCCAAGATTTAAATTGGATCTATTCACCCGCCCTCTAGGTCACTCTCAATCCTAAAACGAACATTTACAAATGTCCTTGCAGCTTCTATGAGAGTCCTATTCTTCCTCTCAGCAATCCCATTTTGCTAGGGTGTTCTTGGAGTGGAAAACTCTTAATGAATCTCAAGTTCCTCAAAAAACTTTGTTATGCATTCAGATTGAAACTCAGTTCTATGATCACTACTGATTCTGACTAAAGAACTGTTCAATTCATTCTGTATTTGTATGATAAATGTCTTGAAGACATCAGGGGTTTCAGACTTTTTTCTTAAAAAGAAAACCCAAGTAAATCTAGAAAAGTAATCAACAACCACAAAGGTGTAGACTTTCCTACCAAGACTATAAACTGGCATATGACCAAACAAGTCCATATGTAGGAGGTATAAACACCTCAAAGAGTCTTTAGTTGCAATTCTTTTAAAAGAAACTTTGGTCGGCTTTCCATTTTGGCATGCAGAGCAAATGCCTTCTTTAGTGCATATCGTTTTAGGAACATTTTTAAATAGCTTTTTACTGAAGAGCTTGCCTTTGGTCTTACAGTTCAAATGAGCTAGCCTCTTGTGCCATTTAACACAGTGTGAGGCTTTCTCATTTGCAATTAGGCATATGGGTGAGTGTGAATTTAAACAAAGAAAATTTAAATATTGCTCATTCTAACTCCTAGTTCCTGTCAAGATGACCTCTTGGTCACTTGACTTCTTTATGTGACACTCATCTTTGTTGAATGAAATGTCATAGCCAAGATCATAAAGTTGGCTTATGATTATAAGGTTGTGTTGCAACCCTTACACATAAGCTACTTTTGTGAAATTGACTAAGCCATTTGAGATCTTACCATATCCTTTGGTAATCCCTTTATCTGATCCACCAAAGATCACCTTTGGTCCATCCTTCACTGGAATGAATTCCCTCAAATTGCTCTTTGTTCCAGTAATGTGCATGGAACAACCACTGTACAAGTACCATATAGGGGTATGGGAATATGGACTAACCTACAAAACATATTTAGTTTAACTTAGGACCACAATATTTATTAGGTCCTAGGTGCATGTTAATCTCAAAATGAACATGTCTACCGACAGTTTTTCTGACTGATAGACTTACTTTAGCTCTGGGCACACTAGAATTATACCAACAGTAATTGGAAAAATGCCCTATCTTGCAACAACACGAGCACTCTTGAATGTTATACCTTCTTTTTTGAGTTGGTCTAGTGACTGTGTTAACAATAGCAACCTTTCCAGAAGGAACAATAATAGTCTTCTTCAGATTTCTTTCAGCAATTATCTAGCTAAAGGAAAGTATTTCAGCATCTTTATTTAGCTTTTTCTGAGTGACATCAGCAACAATGTTCTTTGTAGATATCATGCTCATAATAGCATCAGAAACACCCAAATCAGGCTTGTTATAAGACTGACCTTTAGTCTCAGTCTTTGCTGATTGAGTCTGAAGTTTGGCCAATGCCCCATTATTAAGAGTTAGAGCTAGAACACCAAAGACAAATGATACAGGATGGGCCATTTGTATTTCTTCATGAGTAACCTTGAAGGCCCTCATCCACATTCCTCTTCTCCTTATATTGGAAGATACATTAGTATCCTTCTAGGAAGAATTCCCCTTATTCCAGTGACCATACATTGAGTCCTGGTCATATCTGTTAGTAGGGAGTATTACCCTTTTAAAAGGAATGGGAGGCTTAGCTGGAGCTTTTCCCTCTCCTTTGAAAGGGGCAACTCTGGTGTTTCCCTTGAATCCAACTCCTCTCTTGTTTCTCTGAGAGGTGAAGGAGTCAAAAATGGGCAACACTGAATTGAGCTTAGAAAAACATGCCACAATTCTCTTCTCCCTTTGGAGTTTTTCTTCTAGATCCCTAATAAGATCATTCTTATGCTTTATTGTTCCTATCTGTATAATAGTAATAGTCTTCAACTGACTAACTTCCCTAATTTTCTGTTCCAATATGATTGCTGTCTCAGAGTGCTAGGAAGCAGTAAGCTGTAAAGAAGCAATTTCTTTAGCCTGCTTTTTAGTCAGTTGCTTACTTCTTTTGAATGATTCCAGAATTTCACAATACTTATCAATAACTTGATTGATGTCTTCCTTAGAATTAGAATCACTTTGATCCCTAGATGAAACTACTTCTGAACCTAAACTATTCTTATAACTTGACTTAGATGAAGAGATGAATGAAGAGTGTACCTTTGATGGACCAGGCTGATCCTTGTATTATTCGTCACCTAATCTAGCCATCAGCCCAATTTAGGCTTCATTTTCATCATCTGACTCTGATGAGCATGAGTCATTCCAGCTTTCTCCTTCTTAGCAATGGAGGTTTTCTCCTTCTTTCCCTTCTTATGGTGATGAGTTTTCTCATCAGCCTCCTTCATCTTCACAGGACATTCAGCCATAACATGCCCTGCCTTGCTACATCAAAAACAGATAATCTTATTAGTAACATGTTTACTAGGTTTTGAGTCATACCTGCCTTCCTTGGAAGGTTTCTTCTTGGTTCTGTAGTAGTCCTCCTTATTTTGTAAGGAAGAAGAGGGTGTTCTCCTCCCCCTTCTTCTTCGTCAGCTTCATGAACTACCTTGAGAAAGCATCAAATTCCTTATCAGACATATTGCATTCTAATGTATCTTGATATGAATCTTCAGACTCAGCTGGTCTTCTTGGGAGAGAAGGAATCTTCTCTTTTCTCCTCTTGTAACTATCTGCCTTGAAGGCCATTGTTGATTCTTTGGCCTGGGCTTTGCTAGTCTTCACTTCCTCCTTACATGCAGTCAGCTACATTTTATATGACAGCAGCTTCCCAAATAAAGTGGATGGTGGAGTATATGCCACCTTTGCCACTTCTCTAATGGAACATATCTTAGTGTCCCAATCTCTAGTAAGAGACCTAAGAAACTTATCAATTAGCTCATTGTTACAAAAGACCCGACCATAGGTCCTAAGCTTGTCTACAGTTCTGAAAAACCTTTCATAATAGCTAGCTATTGCCTCCCCCTTGATCTGCCTTAAAGCCTCATACTCTTGATTGAGCATAGAATTCCTATCATCTCTAACTTCCTCAGTACCCTCCATATATATCACCAGAGTGTCGCACATTTCCTTTAAGGTTTTGTAGTGCATCAGGTTTTGAAAAGTAGTCATCTATAACACTAACTATAATGTTTTGTGCCCTTTTATCCATCACAGCCAAGATGATTTCATCTTTAGTCATTTCTGCATAACTCTTAGGAGTCTTGATATTTGCATCAAGATGGACACCATCAGGGGAATGAATGGTCCTTCTTGTACTGTAACATAAATCCTAGGGTTCGATGCTTCCACAAACAATCTGACCCTTTCTTTCCAGATTCTAAAGTTTCTTTTCTGCATAGAGGAAGCTTCATAGAACCTAGTTCCTTATAGTTCACTCCTGAACCCATACTTATCTTTTCTCAACTACACTTTGAGATCTACTCAGACTGTTAAGCCTTTCTTGAGCAACCTCCCTCTGATACCACTTGAAAGTCTTTGAATACAAGGGTATCTAATCACCTAGAGTGGGGGGGGGGGGTGAATAGGTTATTAAGTTTTTTTTATATTCTTTTGAACATTAACTGATTTTGGCCCTGTATTGATTGATTAGTTCCACTTTCAAGACATTCACACATAGCATACCACAATTTTATAGTGGTTCCCTAGTATATGGGTACATCGACTATCCCTCCTGCCTTTCTAACAGAATGTTAGACAAGACACTTCTCCAATAACTTGGCTCCTCATAGATAACAACACGATCCCACGGGACAACTCGGCCTCCATTAAGACTTACAACACAGGTACACTGCCCAACCACTCAATAATCACCTGATCACCTACCACAGGCACAAATGCCCAACAACACAACCTGACATAAATAGCACTATCGCACACAGATCCCTAACTGGATCCCAAGCCTTTATAATTTAGGCTTATAACACAGATCTTGAACAAATCCTAAAGAACTTGAATAGATAAGTTGTTTTGACTCAAGTGAAATCAAACTCTGATTCAATTGTCTCTTGAGCTAAGAGAATCTCATCTATATCGTCTTCACAGCAAAAAAACAACTATACTCAAGAATCTGCTGTTTGTGCTGGAAGTAACTTAGAACCTTGATTCTAATTTGCTGATGAAGAGCGAAGATCAAGAAAGATGGTCTTCAATCAACTAACCTATTTTGGCAGAAATTGAACTGCTCCGTCTCTCCTTTTATTCTGAGAAAACTGAAAGAAATAGTGCCTAACCACCTAGAGGGGGGTGAAGAGGTGAACTTTAACTTTTTAAATTTAAGGCAGAAACACTTGAACAAATAACCCTGTATATGCAATTGTCTATAGCAATTGAGCACAGCTAGCTCAGCAATCACAGAAACAAACAAACACAGAGTACACACAGATTTTTATAGTGGTTCCCCAAGGTCTGGGTACATCCACTTTCCCCCTTCGCCTATCTAGTAGTGTACTAGATTCGACCTAACTTCAGCACTTCTCCTCAGATCCTCAGATCCTCAGATCTTACAACTCAGAACCCAAAACAGGTTCCTACAACTTAGAGTGTCCCCACTCCTACAAATCAGGCACAAAGCCATACCACTCAGTCTTCAACAAGACCTACACTCAGAGAACAAAGTCTCCTACATTCAGGCACAAGGCCCTACCTCAGTCTTCAACAAGACCTACACTCAGAGCACACAGTCTCCTACACTCAGCCTTTATAAAATAGGCTTACAGCTCAGATCTATACAAGATCCTACAGAAATTTGATAATACAAAGTAATTAACCACAACTCTAAAAGAGAGAGATGAGTTGACTGGCTTCTTGATGAGTTCTTGTAAGAACTTGGCAGAGATCAACCTCCCTTGGCTTTCTTCAAAGCTTCTTGAATTAGAACACAGTAGGGTTGAATCTCCTGTGAATATGATCTTCAATCAACTTCTATCTTGAGATTCAGATCTCAATCTGAATCTTACTTTGCAGCCTGGTTCAGCAGCTGTTCTTCTTAGAAGGAGCTCTCTCTCCAACTTATTAGATCTTCTGCTGAAGATCTTCTTCTTTTATATTGTTAGATCTCTTGATTAATTGTTGTCCATCTGTAATTTTTTTCTGTTGAAGGAGAAAGGTCTTTATATAGTCTTCCTCCAAGGTAACCGGATGATCCGGTTTCTAACAACCTTCTGACGTCTCTGACAGTTGCAGTTGACCGATTGAAATGACAGCTGTCAAGTCATCCAGTCACTTCTTGAAATCACTGTCATTGTCTGAAAGTGTCGAGACAGATAGTCATTATGTGTCGACACATATAGACTAAGTGTCGACACAAGTAGACTAAGTGTCGACACTAGCCTTGATGGTGTCGACACAACTCCTTGTGTTGTTGTAATAGATTCTCGACACTGCTTCTTCAGAATGCGTCGACACTGATTCTTTGTGTCGACACAAGCCTTCTATTGAATGTGTCGACACTGATTGAGTGTGTCGACACAAGTACTTCTCCTTTAACATTTTGTTGAATTCTGCTGTGTGTCGACACATCTCCTTTGTGTCGACACATCTTCTTTTGTTGTTGATACTTGCTAAGTGTCGACACATCTCCTTTGTGTCGACACATGCCTTCATGTGTTGAAACTTGCTGAGTGTCGATGCATCTCCTTTGTGTCGACACATGTACTTTAACTTTGTTGAAGTTTGCTGAGTGTCGACACAGTATCTCTGGGTGTCGACTCTGCCTCTAAGTGTCGACACAGATTATGTTGTCAATTCTTCACAGTGTGTCGACACTGCCTGTATGTGTCGACACTTTTCTTCTGGTGTCTACTCTGCTTTCGTGGTGTCGACACAATTACTCCAAGTGTCGACACAGCTTCTCTAGGTGTCAACACAAGTCTTCATAAGTGTCGACACTTCACCTCTAGGTGTCGACACATGGACTTAGAAAATTTTCTGCATTTCCTGCAATTACTTAACCAGCACAAATAAACTCAAAACACATCAAATACACCTTGATGTATATCATTGAGTAGGGTGAGGTTTATTCAAATCTGGTACATATATTCCAATGTACCCAACAATCTCCCCCTATTTGGAGAAGTCATAACCCTTAGTCAATGATATACACCATACATAACAAAATCTCAGTATGATGTAAAACGATATTATATGACAGGGTAAATACTAAACATGTATAAACAGAACATGTATAAACGATTATCTCAGAATAACAATGTAATAGTTTGAGCATTAAACATTATTTTTACAACTTCCAAAGGTTTTATGAATCAAAAGTTTACATGAAGTTTAATGCAAATGATTACAAGGTTGTAAACTTAAGAAAATTCTATCCTATGGCTGCTCTGGCTCCTTGATAACAATGCCCTTTCCAGATTGAATCTTTGCTTGAACTGGAGCATCATTGTCATCAGCAGGCTTCTTTCCCTTAAGATCTTTCTTTTTCTATTCTTCAGCCCTTATCTTCTGTCTCTCAAAGTAATGATAAGGTTTAGGGAAATACTTGCTAGGCTCCTGTGTATTAGGATGTAGCTTCCCTAATTTAGCCTTCCTTCTGTATTGTACAATGACCACTTGCCTAGCCTCATGTTTTTTTCATTCCTGGTCAGAATACCATTTGCACCTTTCTAGGAAATTATCCTTTTCAACCTTCCAAGCAGTCAATATGATATTCCTAGAGGTTGGGCTCCATTGCTCAAAGTCTGGCCGTAATTCAGCCTGCTCTCTGAACCTCTTCTGAGATAATTGGGCTTCCTGCTCTTTTAATATTGCCTCTTGCTCTTTTAGTATGGCCTCTAGCACAGGCTGTACTACTTTCTCAATAATAATATTCTGATTACCCTCGGGAAGACTATACATAGAGTGTACCTTCTGATGTATCATGTCAAAATCTATAGGAGGGTAGATCACATGAGCTACTTCAGCTTGTTCTCCTCCAAAATATGCAGGATTTACCCCAGATTCTGCAACATTATCATCATCACATAAAGGTAGATATCCAAGGGTAGCTCTGATGTTGTTTGAAATCCATCTAGCATGGTCAGAGCCTGCTTTGACTAATACCATCTCCCCCTTTATGACTTCTCTTTCTATGTGATCCCTAAGATCATCCTTCTGAAACCTTATCTGAGCATTCAAATAGTTAACTCCATCTTTATAAAAAGGTTTTAACCTTTGGAGCTTTTCAGTGATAGCCTTTTGAGAATCTTCAATGGCAGTTTTAACAGCAGTGAGGCTCTCTTGTAATTGCTTATCAAATTCAGCCTTGGCAGTAGTACTTACTGCAGTCTGAGCAGCTGCAAGATTCTGCATTTCAGTGACTATCAAATTATATGATTCAGTTAAATTGTCATTCATTCTTATCTGGTTTTCCAGAACATATCCTTGCTTCACTGCCAGGTCATCAATCTGTGTCTTTATCTTCTCTTGGTGTGTAGCTAGATATACCACTGCATTGTCTCCCTTGTGGAAGCAATCAATCATTTCCTTCTTGTTTTGATTCACTTCAAATCTTATAGATTTTATGTCTTGAGCCAGATCAAATTGAAGTGCTTTATGGCCTTCATTCATATAAGTTTATAGAGCCTTCCTTTGCTCATCCAGTTTGATCTGCAGAGCCACCAACAATTAACTATAATTAGCAGTTGGGGCTTGTTGTGGAACAATGGTCTGCAGTGTTTTCTTGTATGTCTGGCATCTCCTTCTGAAAACCTGTAGCTTTCTTTTCTTGGCTCTAACAGCATCTTCATCCTCTGAAGCAGAAGTACTGGCAATGTCTACCCTGTCCTTAGGACTAGGAGGTAAATCCTTCTCATTCCTTGGTAGTTCCTCAGCATTCCTTTGCTCCTCAGTCTCTTTTCTTGCAGTGTCCTCTATATGCTCCTCCTCAAGGTCTACCTGTTCCCCCTCATCAGCTGCTTTCTCTCCCTTAAAGTCAATCTGTAACAGATCAGGGAACAACTCTTCTAGTGTAAACTCATGTTGAGGGTGAACTGGAGAATCTCTGATCTCTGTAGCATTATCAGCAACTGATGTGTCTTCCATGACAACATCTTGTGGTTGACTATGTATCTGAGTTGGCTGATCAACATCAAGTAATGATTCAGTCAATACTTCATACTTAATATTGAAATTTAATTGATTAACTTCAGTGATTACCTCTAGAATTATTTGGGTAGCCCTTTCACTATCTAATTGAGTTCGCTCATCCACATGTAGAGGCTCCCCCTGGAGTGGAGCTAGGTGAATAGGGCTAGCTGATGGTATCTCTCCCTGCCTCTGGGCATCTTCTTGTCTTGCTGGTGACTGTCCAGCATTGCCATCTTCTCCATCATCAGCACTAAAAACCACCTGTTCTTCTGAGCTACTTGAGGATTCAGGAGCCACAATGGCTTTCTTCTTCTTCTTCTTCTTCTTCTTCTTCTTCTTTTGAGGTGTTTCCTTTTCTGGAGTTGGCATTTCCTTTGTCAACACTCTGTCCCACCTTGAGATAATCCTAAGATCCATTCTCCTCATATGATTTATCTTATAACCAGCAGCTTGGTTCATCACTTCAGGGATACTTCTAGCTAAGTATAAACTAAGAATCCTACCCAGATTGGGCTTTTTCAGACTTTCCTTTATCTTATCAAACATTATTGCTGAGCAATCAGTTTTAAGTTTGAAAATTATCCTTGTCATCAAGTTGAACATGTGAGCTGATATCCTATCATGCCCACCAGGCTTGCTCAGTATCACCTTGCCTACTATTTCAGATAAAAACTTTCCTTGGATGTTCATGTCTTTCCTATTAAAGACTGATCTAATCTTCAAGATTGAATCAAGTCCACACCATGTCAGTGCCTCCCTTATCTTTGAAGTAGATACATCTTCCTCTTCTTTAGTTCTAGGGAGATGTAGAATCTTCCTTATACTTTCCTGGGTGATCTTAACTCTTGCCCCATGAACTTTGGACTTAATCTTGGTCCAGATTCATCAAGTGTAGCTGCACTAATGAATTCAAGGACCTCCTTCTTCCAGATCTTGATTGGTTCTGAAACAAGATACTCTAACCAGTCTCTGCAATTAGGGTTACCACACCTTGGATTTCTGGTTCCGCGTCATCAAAGGCATATCGCACGAGCTCATAACCTTCATTGATGTTCTCTTCTAGCTTGGGCGCCATTAGGGTTTGAAGAAATTTTGAATTTAGAGAAGAGAAATGTCAACACACAAGTTTGGTCTCGAAACTAAGGTGAGTGTGTCGACAAACAATGGTGAAGACCTATTTATACCTTTCTAGAATCGAAGGCGAAAAGGCGCGTCAAAATACTTGAAATGTGTCAACACTGTGGAAAAGTGTCGACACTTACTACTAATGTCTCGAAAACCATGTGTCGACACAAATATAGTCGACAAAATATATGTGTCGACACTTATACATCTCAGCTCGACGATTAGTCGAGACACTACTTGACGAATTCTATGTAAATCCTAAGTGTCGACAACACCCTGGATGTGTCGACACCTACTCTGGATGTGTCGACACCTACTCTGGATGTGTCGACACCTACTCTGGATGTGTCGACACTAATTCTCTGAAGTGTCGACACTTACTGTCTAGATGTGTCGACACCATTTCTCTGAAATGTCGACACCATTTCTATGTGTCGACATAGATAACTCTGTGTGTCGACACTATTTTACTTAGCCAATTTTTTAAACTATTCTAGGTTTATCATTCCTAATTCAATTTTAAACTTATTGAATTTGGTTTCATCTATGGTCTTAGTAAACATATCAGCTAACTGATTATCTGTCTTAACATACTCTAGGAAATATCTCCTTTTCTACATGTTCTCTAAGAAAATGGTATTTAATTTCTATGTGCTTAGTCCTACTATGGGAGACAGGATTATTTCCAATAGAAATGACACTTGTAGAATCACAAAATAAAGGTGTTCTACTTACTTGAATACCATAATCTTCTAGCTGATGTTGAATTCATAGAAGTTGTGCACAGCAGCTTCATGCAGCCACATACTCTGACTCAGCTGTGGAGATGGCCACACTGGTCTACTTCTTACTGCTCCATGACACCAGCCTTCCACCTAGAATTTGACAGGTTCCTGTGGTACTCTTCCTATATTCCTTGCAGCCTGCAAAATCTGCATCTGAATAACCTGTCAGTACAAAATCTCCATTCCTAGGGTACCAAAGGCCAAGATAAGGTGTGCCCTTAAGATATCTCAAAATCCTTTTGACTGCAGTCAGATGAGATTCTTTTGGGCATGCTTGGTACCTAGCACAAACACATGTAGCATACATGATATCTGGTCTACTAGAAGTTAAATATAGTAGGGAGCCAACTATCCCTCTATACAAAGTCTCATCTACAGGTTTCCCTGCATCATCTTTGCTTAGAGACATACTTGACCCCATTGGAGTTTTCATGGTAGTGGATGATTCCATACCATACTTCTTTATCAACTCTAGGGTGAACTTAGACTGGCATATGGATAATCTATCTTCAGTTTGTCTAACTTGAAGACCCAAGAAGAACTTAAGTTCCCCCATACTGCTCATTTCAAATTGTCCTTGCATAAGTTTTGCAAACTTTCTACAAAGACTACTTTCTATAGACCCAAATATTATTTCATCTACATATATTTGGACTAAGATAATCTTGCCTCTGGATTCCCTAAGGAATAGAGTCTTGTCTATTTTCCCCCTTGAGAATTTGTTCTCAATGAGGAAACTAGACAGGGTTTCATACCAAGCCCCAGGGGCTTGTTTTAACCCATACAAATCTGTTGGGTATTGTATCCACGATTACCCAGATTTGAGTAAGCCACCTGTCAAGCTAAGATGAATTCACTATGTATTTGATGAAACATTTCAAGTTGTGCTTGCAGTACCTCCACGCTAAGTGCACACTAATGTCAGGGTGCAGTAGGTCAATATACACGGGTCTGCACGACGTAATCCCTCGTTGAGCAGATCAGTGTGTTGGCCTACGTGTACTCTCTCTATTGGAGTGCACTTACTTTCAAGTACAGGGCAGTTCATATGCAAGAGAAGACAAGGAGCATGGATGGATCAAGGAGCAGCTCCTGGCTGGAAGACGAAAATTCGTCTAAGGAAAATTCGACGAGAATCACCAAGTGATTCTCGCCGATTGGGCGAGAATCACTAGTGATTCTCGCCGAATCGACGAGAATCATTAGTGATTCTCGCCGACTCCTTCTGGCTACCTCAAAACGGTGCCAAGTAGGATTCGGCGAGAATCACTAGTGATTCTCGCCGAACCAGTGGCCAAGCAGCTCTTGCATACAAAGTGAAATTCGTTGAGAATCAATAAGTGATTTGGCGAGAATCACTAACGATTCTCGACGAATCGTCGAGAATCACTTGGTGATTCTCGCCGATTCGTCGAGAATCGCTTGCGATTCTCGCCGATTTTCACTTAGCGTTTTCTCAGGATGCTGCTGGACTGGATTCTGCCTCAGGACTAGTTTGAACCGGACTTAGAGATTTCTATTGTGGGTCCCACAAACGGTCATATTGGAAAACTTCTACAGTATTTATATACAAGTATTTTGAACAATACAACTACGGAGAAAGAGAAAGAAACCGAGCCGCCTCGTAACCCTAATTCCGCGACTCCTCTCCGCCGCCGCCGTCGCGCTCGGGATTGCTGGTCGCCATCAACATTCGAGATTCCTTCGTAATCTCCGGCGACAGAAGCTTAGCAAAGCTTGTGTCTCACGTGTCTATCCAGAGATCTCTTGTCTCTCGATTTGTTGACCGGGAAAACCTCCCCCGTCCGAATCGATCGAGACGAGCGATCCTAGAGTGACCGTTAGTAGACCTAGCTTGCTTCGCTACGAAGTTTGGATCTCCAAGTTTAGCAGCCGCTCATCATCGTAGCCGCCGATCCCGAAGCTAGCCGCCGCTCGTGTGCCGCCGCCGGTTCCGGGGAGATCCTCTCCAAGAGAGACCAAGGTCGTAGACTCTTCATCGACTTCAAGAACACGTCGTCGAACAAAGAGGAACACCGTAGTCTCCAAAAGAAGTTTGTATCACGTGTACACTCTATATTTAATTTCGTTGTAAAGGAACTTTTGTTCCGTGTTGTAAGGGTTGGGTGCAACCCGTTTTGTGGGAGTGTTGACTCTCACGTGTGGAAGGGCACCTTCCGTTAGTGCAGGGATTGGATTTCAATCCCGTTGGAGAAGTGACGGAGTCGCCCCTTGTTGGGGAGATAGGTCGAAGGGGGAAAGTGGATGTACCCAAGTCGGGGAACCACTATAAATTTCCTGTGTTTTATGTGTGCTGTGCTTTTTATTCTTATTGTGCAGGTACTATTATAAATTCCGCAAAAGCGCTACACGTCACCTATCCCCCCCCCCATAGGTGCACATAGTTGACACTTGGTGGACTTTCAAGTGGTATCAAAGCGAGGTTTCTCATCAAAAAGGTTAACACCTTGAGTAGAATCCTGCCACCAGTGTCAGAAGCATGGAGCTTGAGTATGAGATGCCGCCACTCAAACTCCCCGCCTGCACAAAGGATTATTATCCCATCTGGAGAATGAGAGTGTCATGTCACCTTGATGCTATCGATCCTCGAGCATCCTTCATCCTGGAAGAGGGTCCGTTTATTCCCATGAAGACCTCCGACTCTGGGATCCAAGTGCCCATGTGCATTGCTGAGATGACAGAGATGGAACTCTCATTTTTTCAATTGGACCAGAGGATTCGTCAAACTATCTTGGATATCTGGTCTGGAGCCTCTCGCTCTTGATTGGAAAAATGCAGAACAGCTAAATCTCTGTGGATGATGATCTCAGAGCTGATGGGGGGGGGGGGGTCAGAGAAAGCTGGAATATGCTGTCAATCAGAGGATGAAGCGTATGTGGGGGTCCTCACTTCTGAAGATGAAGGCCAGGATCCCTCAGACTGCATCAGAGCTCCAGTATCCTTGTCAGAGACTGAAGAAGATAATGAGGAAAGCAGCTCTTATGTGGATGAAACAATAGTCACTGGATAAGATGACCATAATGCTGAAGAGCAGGTAACTTCTTCCTCCTGCCCCGTATCTCTTGAAATATTTGAAGACAGGAACTGCCCTCCTTCAGAAAATTCTGACTCCCTGAAGAGAGCCCTTCAGGAAAGCAACCTACTTGCTGAGGAGCAAGCTCGAGAAATTGCTCGACTAAAGGTCTTGTTGGTTCTCCAATTGGCGTCCAACAAGGCCAAGGACTCTAAGATCTCAGCTCTAGAGAGTAGTCTAGAGAATGAGAAAAGAATAGTATCAAACTTCTCCAAGGTTGATGCTATTAAGAGAAAGCAAGAAAATGGGTGGATCTCCCGGATTATCAATTCATGGAGAAATGGGGAAACGGTTTTCCGACCCCCCACTCCAAGCAGGAAGGCAACTCATCATGCCTTCAAGTATGACCTCAGGAATAGTCGTGGTCACTCCAAGGATGATCTGTCCCCATGTGGAGACACCCGGAGTGCAAGGGCCGGCATGGCCACCCACGAGAGAATACCTAAGGCTCAAACTGAGCCCTTTGTATTCACTGCCACTGCCTCAACACAGTATGGATCAGCATGTCCCAGCTCACAGAAGACTTCTCACCACTCGAGGACATGGGATAGAGAGGATAGAAGTCATGATGTCAGGCTCCATGGGTCCTCAGTAAGGGAGATGCCTGAAAGAATGACACCACCTTCCCGGCCTCATAACGCTCACACCATGTATTCTTTCCACCCTTCCACATGTCTCGATGGAAGAGGAATTTGTGTGATAAGAACATGCCCTATCCCGTTTAGACCTAGGACCGTGACTACATCAGTCACTAGATCAGGTCGAAAACGGCGATACAACATACACCCTTGTTGGTGCTGCGGCAAACTGGGGCACTTTGCCATCGACTGTTGGCATAACCCCTCTGTGCCCACAGCAAGGGCTTATCCACATTCTCGGGACAGAGGTAGTCCTCCAGACAGGTTTTTTGAAGGAAGGCAGTTGCGTGCTTATGCTAACAGGAACCTAGGACCCAAAATGATTTGGGTTCCTAAGGTAAAGTAATTCTTTATTGCAGGGTAGTCTAGGTCCCCGTGAATAAGATGGGAACTAGATAGTAGGTGGTTCGAGACTAACTTGGAACAAGCATCTGCAATAACAGATGTGCTATATGTTTGAGCATACTCACACTGAGCATCTAATGTGTTCTACCTGTGGGACTAAGCCGATGACTCTCAAAATCCTAGGTAATTTTGATCAGTTCAAGGACTTGTGTCATGTTGCATCCTCATTCAAAATATATATATATATATATATATATATATATATATATATATATATATATATATATATTTCTAACCATGTGTATATTTATACTTATGCTTATCATGTATGTGTGCACCTCTAAGGAGAGATTAATTCGATGCATGCAAACCATTACACATCAATAAAGGGTTAACGAAGTTATATCATCGTGAATATTGACAACTCACAATTGACATCAAGAAGTCTTTGAAAAAGCCTAGTTAAAATCCCAATAGATTGACTGTAAAATATACATGTATTTATCATGTGTATATAGACGTGACATCAGAAAATCTCAAAAATGTTGCAAGCTTCTCAACGTGAACGTTTCTAGTCAAGGGACCTCTCAAATTCGAATTAGACAAATGGTATCAGAAACCGAACTAACCAAATCTCCGGACATACAAATCCCGCCGACCCTTCGCATTCACCCCGAATCCCGACGATTTAGATAAATCCCGCCGAAAGAATCCTTCCGCCTATTCGCCTTCTTCACGAATCCCGCAAGAGCTCTCCCGACGACCCTCGCCTTCTTCACGAATCCCGCAAGAGCTCTCCCGACGACCCGCAAGAGCTCCCCCGAGTTCTTCCGCCGATTCGCCGCAACCCGCAGGAGCTCTCCCTCCGACTCGCCGAAACCCGCAGCAGCTCTCGTCGAATCGTGAAGTCTCCCTGTGACCGCAAGGTTCTCTCAAGGTCCATCTCAAATCTAGAAGGTTTTCGCACCGTTCTAGCAAGGCCGACACCTCACAGGAAACTCGTCCATCCACCGAAGGTCCTTCCGAAGCTCCTCAACTCACTTCCATATAAGTCCTTAGGTAACCTCTCCCTCACCCGAATCATCCACTAATGGAGTTTTCTTTTTGAAAGTTCATTAACGTTTTGAGTAGGGCTTCTCTCTAGATCTACAATGGCTCCAAGGACTACTGCAGGGTTGGTCTCTGGCTGCGAGATGGTTCGAACTGGATTTTCTCATGCCTCAGATGAATTCCATAATATCATTCTAATGCTGGAAGAGGCTGGGCTAACCTTCGTTCTGGAGCACCCTTGCAAAATTCTGGACAAAGAGGTGCTGGAATTCTTCTCTACGGCAAGGCTCCGAGATAGAGACTCCATAATCAAGAGCAAGGTGGCTGGGACAAAAGTAAAGATGTCTGCCAGCAAGCTGACTCGCCACCTGCAGCTTTCTAGTTCGGAGCAGGAGGACTATCTGGAGGATGAGGACAAAACCAGAACTCTCCTGTTCTGCGGTCTTCCTCGAGGAACTCGATCAATAAAGAGAAAGGAGATGAATGAAGAAGGAAAGCTCCTATCTGACATTATTGGAAAAGTGCTCATCTGCAAGCCGGGCTCGCATGACCATATCTCAGGAGATATGTTCAAGATCCTCATAGCTGTTGTCTACCGCAAGAGGTTCAACTGGGGGGAGTTGCTATTCGAGAAGATCAAGGACACTCTGGGCACTCCTAGTTTCGGCCGCATCATAAGTCTTTATCTCAACCAGCTTAACGGAGACAAGTTCGACATGAGCAAAGGAGTCCCTCTCCACTACTTGAAACAGATGGATGCAAGTGTGTTTGATAGATGGGAGCGGCGTATCGGGCAGCCTGCTGTGGAAGAGCACCAGGAAGTATCTCCAGCAGTCTCCCCCGGTGAAATTCCTGATACCGTGACTGCAGGAATCGAGGGGGAGACTCTACCCCCTCATACGGATATATTATCTGAAATCGCCCAAGTGGCCAGGGATGCTGTGGCCGACATTCAAGAAGAAAGTGACACTGTGCTGGAGACGGGTGGTCAAGAATTAGAAGAAGCTGCTGACATCGATGATTTCTTGGATGAGGATGGAGAGGAAGATGAGAATGAGGGACATGAAGTATTTGAGACTCCGGATCCTGTTGAACCTCCATCTGACAAGTCTGCACCCGTGGAGGGGGAGTTAGATAAATTTACAGAGGCCGCCAACATTCCTACTGTTGGGTATTGTATCCACAATGTACCTGATTTGAAGAAGCCCCTGGACAAGCTAAGGTCAATAGACTATGTATTTGATAAACTCTTTCAAGTTGTGCTTGCAGTTCCTTCATGCTAAGTGCACACCAATGTCAGGGTGCAGTAGGTCAATATACACGGGTCTGCACGACGTAATCCCTCGTTGAGCAGATCAATGTGTTGGCCTATGTGTACTCTCTCTATTGGAGTGCACTTACTTTCAAGTACAGGGCCGTTCATATGCAAGAGAAGACAAGGAGCATGGAGGATCAAGGAGCAGCTCCTGGGTGGAAGACAAAAATTCGTCCAGGGCAAATTCGACGAGAATCACCAAGTGATTCTCGCCGATTCGGCGAGAATCACTAGTGATTCTCGCCGAATCGACGAGAATCATTAGTGATTCTCGCCGACTCCTTCTGGCCACCTCAAAATGGTGCCAAGTAAGATTCGGCGAGAATCACTAGTAATTCCCGCCGAACCAGTGGCCAAGCAGCCCATGTATACAAAGTAAAATTCGTTGAGAATCAATAAGTGATTCGACGAGAATCACAAACGATTCTCGACGAATCGTCGAGAATCACTTGGTGATTCTCGCCGATTCGTCGAGAATCGCCTGCGATTCTCGCCGATTTTTCCTTGGCATTTTCTCTGGAATTTCCGGAACCGGATTCTGCCGCTGTTAATTTCCTGGACCGGGATTTGGGGATTTCTTTTGTGGGCCCCACAAACGGTCATATTGGAAAACTTCTACAGTATTTATATACAGGTATTTTGAACGGAATACCTACCAAGATAGAAACCGACCCGCCTCGTAACCCTAATTCCGCGACTCCTCTCCGCCGCTGCAGTCGCGCTTGGGATTGTTGGTCGCCGTTGACATTCGAGATCCCTTCGTAATCTCCGGCAATAGAAGCTTAGCAAGGCTTGAGTCTCACGCGTCTATCCAGAGATCCTTTGTCTCTCGATTCGTTGATCGGGAAAAACTTCCCATCCGAATCGATCGAGACGACCGATCCTCGTGTGACCGTTGGTAGACCGTGCTTGCTTCGCTACGAAGTTTGGATCTTCAAGTTTAGCAGCCGCTCATCATCGTAGCCGCCGATTCCGAAGCTAGCCGCCGCTCGTGTTGCCGCCGCCGGTTCCGGGGAGATCCTCTCCAAGAGAGACCAAGGTCGTAGACTCTTCATCGACTTCAAGATCACGTCGTCGAACAAAGAGGAACACCGTAGTCTCCAAAAGAAGTTTGTATCACGCGTACATTCTATATTTTGTTTTGTTGTAGTGGAACTTTTGTTCCGTGTTGTAAGGGTTGAGTGCAACCCGTTTTGTGGGAGCGTTGACTCTCACGTGTGGAAGGGCTCCTTCCGTTAGTGAAGGGATTGGATTTCAATCCCGTTGGAGAAGTGACCGAGTCGTCCCTTGTTGGGGAGATAGGTCGAAGGGGGAAAGTGGATGTACCCAAGTCGGGGAACCACTATAAATTTGCTGTGTATTCTGTGTGCTGTGCTTTTTGTTTTTATTGTGCAGGTACATCCGTAAATTCTGCAAAAGAACCACACATCACCTATCCCCCCCATAGGTGCACATAGCTGACACTAGGTGGACTTTCAAGTGGTATCAGAGGGAGGTTACTCTGCAAAAAGGTTAACACCTTGAGTTGAATCCTGCCACTAGTGTCAACAAGGAGACATACATCTACTATGGACGGGCTCAAGTACTCCGGCAATATCCCAGTGTGCAACAGACTCAACTTTCCTATCTGGAAGGAAAGGATCAGGTTCTACATGGAAGCAGTGGACCCTCGACTTTTCATGATCGTGCTGGAGGGACCTTATGTCCCCACTAAGGCCTCCACCATTGATCCCACCAAGAAAGTGCCGAAGACACTCTCTGAAATGGACAAGGATGAGATGGTCCTAGTGGGCCTTGACATGAAGGCAAGAAACATCCTGGTCAGCGCAGTTGATGACTCGATGATGCAGAACTTCAGCAACTGCAGGACAGCTCAGGAGATCTGGCAGTGTCTGATCATTCTAATGGAGGGCATAGATGAAGTGAGGGATGATCGGAGATCCCTCCTGAACCAGAAGTATGAGGCCTTCAGACAAGGGCCGAAGGAAGAGATCGGGGTCACCTACGAGAACTTTCTAAAGATTGTCAACGCCCTCAAGGGATACGGAAGAGTGTTCACTAATGGTGAACTCAATGACAAATTCCTTAGGTCCCTTACTAAGGAATGGGACACTAAGATCTGCGCCATCAGAGAATTTGGCAGACTGGCAGAAACTGATCCACAAATTCTGTTTGGGAAGCTGATGTCCTATGAGCTTCAGCTGAACACCAGGAAAGCTGAGGAAGAAGCAGAAAAGGCTGCTGCAAAAGAAAAGACTGTGGCTCTAAAAGCCAGTCACTCCAGAAAAGGGAAGAGTACGGTGTCGTACCGTGCCAGGAAAAAGGATGAGGAGGAGGACTCCGATCCATGCTCCTCCAGCTCATAACTGTCGGAAGAGGATTTCTCCCTCATCACTCGAGAGTTCAAGAAGTTCCTCAAGATGAGGAATCAAAGAAAGAGAGACGGCTCCTCTTCCAGACATCAGAAGAAAAACTACTCTTTTGACAGGTATGCATCTAAAACCAACAAACATCATTCTTCTGACATTATTTGCTTTGGATGTAATAAGCCAGGACACGTCGTGGCCGACTGCTATCAAAGTAAAAGAGAAAAGGGAAATGGTGAGGAGCTCAAATCCACCAGAGATAAGAAGAAGGAGCGGAGCTACATCGCCAGAAGGCCAAAGACACTAAGTGAGTCTGATTCCTCAGACTCAAGTGATGATGAAGAAGCCTACTTCGGGCTGGTGGGTCGCTCCGACTCAGAAGGAGAATGTCCCCCATTTTCTGGGAAGGTAAAAGCTCACACCCCTCTCTCCGACTCTGACTCTGATCCTGAGTTTCAGGACGATGAACCTGAGGATAGCCTTTCGGCCCGCGAAGCTGAGCTCCTCGAGAAGTATGAGCTTCTGCTCAACACCTTCGAGGAGTGCCGAAAGAGACTGAAGGCTGAGAAAAAGGAAGTAAAATTCCTTAAGGGCGAGTGTGTTTCCCTAAGGGAAGAGGTCACTAGTTTGATCTCTCTCCGTCAGGATCACCTTGACCTGACCTCAAAGCATTCAGAGTCTTTGAAGCTCCTTGATCTAAAGCAGGAGGAAGTCAACAAGTTGGAAGAACTACTTGCGGCAGAAAAGAAGATCGTCAAGAGCTTCTCCATGCCAAAAACAGTTCTTCCAGTCGTTGATACCTTCTCTGCTCAGGCCAAAGGAGCTGGATTGGGGCATGCAGGGGTATCTGGTTCCTCTTCCAGGAGAAACAGGAACCAGAGGAAGAATAAGGCCGCCAAGAAGGCCTCTGCTGGTGAAAAGGGCAAGGCTCCTCTTAGTCCTGTTGCGTTCAGAAAGCCTGGCTTTCCGTGCAACCAACATGACTTTGAGTCAACATTTGGGCATCATTTCCGGCCCTCGGTTGCAAAGCCAAAGAGCCGGTATGACGGTTGGAACTTTCCCCGGAACTTCGGTGAGAGTGCCTTCAAGGCACCTTATGAGGAAATCCACATGGAAAATTATGGTCCGTTCTCTAGCGGCCATAATGGAAAGCAGGCACTAAAAGTCAAGCCTGTTATACAGAAGGTGACAAAGTCATGTGACTGCCGTCACCATGAGGCCTCCACCTCCAGATCCAAGGCCCCAGCTGTACCCGCTGTTCCCAGGGTAAGGCAGGAGCCTCGGAAGAGATACAACAGGTTCGACTGTTGGTGCTGTGGCAAAGTCGGTCACTTTGTCGTGGATTGTTGGTTTAATCCAAGGTACTACGAGACTCCCCATGTTAGCAATGCGAGGCCGACCACTCGTAGGGTTAACCTTCCGAGGGGGAGTGTGCTAACCAGGAATCTAGGACCCAAGTTCGATTGGGTTCCTAAGGCAAATTAATTTTGTCTTGCAGGAATGTCCAAAGGCCACCAAAACGCCGATCTGGTATTTGGACAGTGGATGCTCCCGGCATATGACTGGGACAAGAAGCCTACTGCGTGATTACACTCCAGTCGAGAATGGACCCAAAGTCATCTTCGGAGGGTCAGATCGAGGAGTCACCAGGGGTTACGGTATGATTTCCAACGGTATAACCTCTATCACCGACGTGGCTTATGTTGAAGGGTTAAACCATAACCTGATCAGCGTAAGTCAGTTATGTGACAAAGGTTATGACGTTAAGTTTTGCAAGGACAAATGTCTGATAATTTCACGTACCTCTTCTGAGACGGTATTATCAGGCATTAGGAGCAGAAATATCTTCTGCTTAGATTTTCTCAGTGTAGATTCATCTACCCCCGTATGCCTTGTGGCAACAGGCAGTGCATCTCTTTGTGAACAATGGCACAAGAGATTGGCACATATTAATTTCAAGACAATTAGTATGCTATTTTCTAAGAACTTAGTAAGAGATGCTCCCAGTATCAAGTGCATCAAAGATAGCCCCTGTCCTGCATGCCAGATGGGCAAACAGACTCGGGCTACCTTTAAGAGCATTGCAGACAAAGACTCTTCCCGATGTCTTTACCTGTTACATATGGACTTGTTTGGCCCAATGCAAGTTCATAGATTGGGAGGCAAGTCATATACGCTAGTGATAGTTGATGATCACTCTCGGTTTACATGGGTGTTCTTTTTGAAACGAAAGTCAGATACTTTTGACATCTTCACTAATTTTGTCAAGCAGGTTCAGAACGAATTTAACTGCTCCGTGGTCAAAATCCGAAGTGACCATGGAACAGAATTCGAATCTGGTGCTATGACAGAATTCTGTGAAGAACAAGGTATCTTTCATGAGTTTTCCTCCCCACGCACTCCTCAGCAAAATGGGGTTGTGGAGAGGAGAAATAGAACTCTCATTGAAGCCTGCACGACAATGTTGAAAGACGCTTCTCTCCCGGAATACTTCTGGGCAGAGGCTGCCAACACAGCTTGTCATGCACAAAACCGCGCATTGATCAACAAGCATCATCGTAAGACGCCCTACGAGCTACTGAAAGGCAGGAAACCAACCATGTCCTACTTAAGGATTTTTGGTTGCAGATGCTATGTACTAAATAATGGGAAGTACCCGCGTACTAAATTCGGTGAAAAATGCTTCGAAGGCATATTCATGGGCTATAGTTCCCATAGTAGGGCATATAGGGTCTTCAATAAGAAAACCCTAGTGGTAGAAGAATCAATAAATGTTGTATTTGATGAAGGAAGTTTGCTTCACAGCAACTCTTCCAGTGGTATTCTTGAAGATACAAGTGCACGATTGAAACAGCTGAGTCTGGATGAGCCCGCTAAAGATGACACTCCTAAGTACGTCAAAGTGTCCACCTCCACGTCATCTGAAAATGTTGAAGATCAAGATGAAACAAATCTCTTGGAAGAAAGAGAAGCCCAAGAAGTAGTTGAAGCACCAGACGCCAGACTTCTAGAGCTCCGTCACGTGAGGGATCATCCTAGAGAACAGATCATCGGGGATCCTCGTGTCGGCGTCAGAACTCGAAGAGGTACAACTAACGAAGTATTGCATCTTAGCTTCCTGTCACAGGTAGAGCCAAAGAAGTTCGACGAGGCGAACAAGGATGCAGCATGGATTCTGGCCATGCAAGAGGAACTACATCAATTCGAACGGTGCAATGTTTGGACGCTGGTTCCCAGAACATACAAGCAGAATGTGATCGGCACAAAGTGGATCTTCAGAAACAAGCTGGATGAACATGGTGTCATCGTAAAGAACAAAGCCAGGCTGGTGGCTCACGGTTACAGACGGGAGGAAGGGATTGATTTCGACCAGACCTTTGCACCAGTAGCAAGGCTCGAGGCAATCAGGTTGTTCCTGGCATATGCTGCAGTCAAAGGATTCACAGTCTATCAAATGGATGTGAAATCGGCATTCCTGAACGGAGACCTGAAAGAGGAAGTATACGTCGCTCAACCCCCAGGTTTTGTCGATCCTACTTTTCCCAATCATGTCTACTTTCTTAATAAAGCATTATATGGGTTAAAACAAGCTCCACGAGCTTGGTATGAGACTTTATCTAGGTTTCTTCTTGAGAACAAGTTCTCTAGAGGTAAAATAGATAAAACATTGTTTCTCAGGGAAGTCAAAGGCAAGATTTTGCTGGTGCAAATCTATGTCGATGACATAATATTCGGCTCAACGGACAACAATCTTTGCAAAAAGTTTTCTAAACTTATGCAAGGAAAGTTTGAAATGAGCAGTATGGGAGAGCTCAAGTATTTCTTAGGACTTCAAGTGAAACAGTCTGAGGATGGAATCTTCATCTCTCATACGAAGTTCACAAATGAACTCCTTAAGAAATTCGGTATGGAGAGTGCAACCTCTATGAGGACTCCAATGGGATCCACCATGTCTCTGGATAAGAATGAGAAAGGTAAACCTTTCGATGAAACCAAATACAGAAGCATCATTGGATCCCTGCTCTACCTTACTGCCAGTAGACCGGATATTATGTTCTCCACATGTGTCTGTGCCAGATATCAGGTGAACACTAAGGAATCTCACCATGTCGCTGCAAAGCGAATTCTAAGATACCTTAAAGGTACTCCTAATCTTGTCTTGTGGTACCCGAGAAACAATGATGTCGAGCTAATAGGCTTTTCAGATGCTGATTTTGCAGGGAGTAGGGATGACAGGAAAAGCACTTCCGGGACGTGTCAATTCCTAGGAAGAAGGCTTATCTCATGGAACAGCAAGAAGCAGAACTGTGTGGCTACCTCCACAGCAGAATCTGAGTACATCTCAGCAGGCAGCTGTTGCGCACAACTCCTTTGGATCAGAAATCAGTTGGCCGACTACAACCTTCAGTTCAAGGAAGTTCCAATGTACTACGACTCCTCCAGTGCAATTGCCATTGCCAACAATCCTGTCTCGCACAGCAGAACAAAGCATATTGAAGTGCGCTACCAATTCATTCGGGAGCACGTGGAAAACAAGGACATCTCTCTCTGTTATGTCCCCACGGACAAGCAGATTGCTGATATATTCACAAAGCCCTTAGACGAGGCCAAGTTCAATCTTTTCAAGACTGAATTGGGGATGCTCAATTATGAAGCATGAAGACTACAGAAGCTCCCGACTCGTGCATGATCTGAGGGGGAGCAGGGAACTCCAGCGTGAGTACAGCTGCAAGAACTGCGGGGGAGCTAAGGGCCAAAGGTTACAGACCCCGATTTGCCGAAGCCGAAAAGGGGGAGATTACCCTCTCGGGGTCAAGGCTAAGGTGGCTCCAGCTTGCTCCCAAGAAATCGGTATTGGTAAGGGATGACTCCACTCAATGTTAAGTTTATGGCTTTCATTTGCTTTCATTTCCATTTGCTCTATTCACCTTAGCTTGTAGGGTTTAGGCTTCTTCAAATAGGGGGAGTTTGTTGGGTATTGTATCCACAATGTACCTGATTTGAAGAAGCCCCTGGACAAGCTAAGGTCAATAGACTATGTATTTGATAAACTCTTTCAAGTTGTGCTTGCAGTTCCTGCACGCTAAGTGCACACCAATGTCAGGGTGCAGTAGGTCAATATACACGGGTCTGCACGACGTAATCCCTCGTTGAGCAGATCAGTGTGTTGGCCTATGTGTACTCTCTCTATTGGAGTGCACTTACTTTCAAGTACAGGGCCGTTCATATGCAAGAGAAGACAAGGAGCATGGAGGATCAAGGAGCAGCTCCTTGGTGGAAGACGAAAATTCGTCCAGGGCAAATTCGACGAGAATCACCAAGTGATTCTCGCCGATTCGGCGAGAATCACTAGTGATTCTCGCCGAATCGACGAGAATCATTAGTGATTCTCGCCGACTCCTTCTGGCCACCTCAAAATGGTGCCAAGTAAGATTCGGCGAGAATCACTAGTAATTCCCGCCGAACCAGTGGCCAAGCAGCCCATGTATACAAAGTAAAATTCGTTGAGAATTAATAAGTGATTCGACGAGAATCACAAACGATTCTCGACGAATCGTCGAGAATCACTTGGTGATTCTCGCCGATTCGTCGAGAATCGCCTGCGATTCTCGCCGATTTTTCCTTGGCATTTTCTCAGGAATTTCCTGAACCGGATTCTGCCGCTGTTAATTTCCTGGACCGGGATTTGGGGATTTCTTTTGTGGGCCCCACAAACGGTCATATTGGAAAACTTCTACAGTATTTATATACAGGTATTTTGAACGGAATACCTACCAAGATAGAAACCGACCCGCCTCGTAACCCTAATTCCATGACTCCTCTCCGCCGCTGCAGTCGCGCTTGGGATTGTTGGTCGCCATTGACATTCGAGATCCCTTCGTAATCTCCGGCGACAGAAGCTTAGCAAGGCTTGAGTCTCACGCGTCTATCCAGAGATCCTTTGTCTCTCGATTCGTTGATCGGGAAAAACTTCCCATCCGAATCGATCGAGACGACCGATCCTCGTGTGACCGTTGGTAGACCGTGCTCGCTTCGCTATGAAGTTTGGATCTTCAAGTTCAGCAGCCGCTCATAATCGTAGCCGCCGATCCCGAAGCTAGCCGCCGCTCGTGTTGCCGCCGCCGGTTCCGCGGAGATCCTCTCCAAGAGAGACCAAGGTCGTAGACTCTTCATCGACTTCAAGATCACGTCGTCGAACAAAGAGGAACACCGTAGTCTCCAAAAGAAGTTTGTATCACGCGTACATTCTATATTTTGTTTTGTTGTAGTGGAACTTTTGTTCCGTATTGTAAGGGTTGAGTGCAACCCGTTTTGTGGGAGCGTTGACTCTCACGTGTGGAAGGGCTCCTTCCGTTAGTGAAGGGATTAGATTTCAATCCCGTTGGAGAAGTGACCGAGTCGTCCCTTGTTGGGGAGATAGGTCGAAGGGGGAAAGTGGATGTACCCAAGTCGGGGAACCTCTATAAATTTGCTGTGTATTCTGTGTGCTGTGCTTTTTGTTTTTATTGTGCAGGTATATCCGTAAATTATGCAAAAGAACCACACATCATCTATCCCCCCCCCATAGGTGCACATAGCTGACACTAGGTGGACTTTCACCTACTTTAGAGCCAGTGATTGTATCCAGTTCTACCGATGCGTCTGCTGAAGAGCAAGAGCAAGGCCAAGATGTGCCTCCGACTATACCGTTACGAGATGAGCTGGCCACTCACACAGTCAATGTCATTCAAGGTATAGTAAATGAACTTAAAGCTTCTTTTGATACAGCTCAGAAAACACTGCTGAAAAGGATTAAGACTTCTGAAAATCTCATGCTTAAGAATATGGTGGAAGTCAACCATAAACTGGACGTCATGGAGAAGAAATTTGAAGAGAAGTATACCGCGGCCGGCGAAGCTGTCACACTCTTAATGGCCGGCTTGAAAAAGAATACTGATACTCTGGCTGTCGTAAATCAGAACGCACACGTTGTAGCCAACAATATTCAGAAGTTTGATGGTAATATGGTCACTTTAAATGCCAATCAGCAGGCCCTGATCACTGAATTCACCAAGACTACGAAGCATATTGATGACTCCTTGCACTCATATGCCAACTGCATAGCTATCGAAGCCAAAAAGGGGGAGAAAGAGTATATAGCTAAGTTGGCAGAGCTTCAAGAAAGCATGAGCACACACTTCGCCCAATCAAGCAAATATGTCTATAAGAGCTGCTGGTGGATGCTCCAACAGGCGCTGGGTATGTTAGGCGTCGTCCTGCCTGACCATCGTGCCGGTATTCAGGTTCCTGAGACGTCTAAGGCCGCTGAGGAAGTAAGTATTGCTGAGGATGTAAGTGCAAGTGCTGCAGATATTTTCACAAATGAAGCTGATGCTAGGGCCCTCTCCAAAACTAAACTGTTTGACCAAGAGGCCTTAGCAAAAGCCCGGGGAAAGAGAAAAGTTCAAGAAGGGACCTCCAAGGAGACACAGGCTGCAAAGAGAACTCGAATGAATGAGGAGGATGTACGAAACGAAAGGTGGAGTCCAGTTTCAAGGAACATAATCTTAGACACCTTCTGGCTGCAAGAAAGAGGAGAGATCAATCGAAACGAAGTATATATCCAGTATGAGTGGGAAACACACAAAACGTTTGAAGCGAAACGCAACATCGTTTTCAGAAACAACAAGGATGCAGATAAAGTTACTCCTCCTAGGTACTACCCGAAGCCCAAAGAATACATGGAGAGGCAAAGCAAGAAGTACTTGGCTCAAAATCTTAAGGGTGACGTAGCTAAGGACAAATAGACAATACTTTATAGCTTGTCACTGTGTCTTAAGAACATTTAATGATTATTATTGTCATATAAACAATTCTGGATTATATGTGTATGTATTTATATTAGAATATATATTTGAATTTGTGAATGGCTCAAGTCCTGATCTGATTGCATATATTCTCTTGTGCTGCATGTTCAATTTCTGAATGCTATGTTTATTATTTGATAGGGGTTATTCATCTTAGCTAGTAGGGTTTTGGCTTCGTTAAATAGGGGGAGATTGTTGGGTATTGTATCCACGATTACCCAGATTTGAGGAAGCCACCTGTCAATCTAAGATGAATTCACAATGTATTTGATGAAACATTTCAAGTTGTGCTTGCAGTACCTCCACGCTAAGTGCACACCAATGTCAGGGTGCAGTAGGTCAATATACACGGGTCTGCACGACATAATCCCTCGTTGAGCAGATCAGTGTGTTGGCCTACGTGTACTCTCTCTATTGGAGTGCACTTACTTTCAAGTACAGGGCAGTTCATATGCAAGAGAAGACAAGGAGCATGGATGGATCAAGGAGCAGCTCCTGGCTGGAAGACGAAAATTCGTCTAAGGAAAATTCGACGAGAATCACCAAGTGATTCTCGCCGATTCGGCGAGAATCACTAGTGATTCTCGCCGAATCGACGAGAATCATTAGTGATTCTCGCCGACTCCTTCTGGCTATTTCAAAACGGTGCCAAGTAGGATTCGGCGAGAATCACTAGTGATTCTCGCCGAACCAGTGGCCAAGCAGCTCATGCATACAAAGTGAAATTCGTTGAGAATCAATAAGTGATTCGGCGAGAATCACTAACGATTCTCGACGAATCGTCGAGAATCACTTGGTGATTCTCGCCGATTCGTCGAGAATCGCTTGCGATTCTCGCCGATTTTCACTTAGCGTTTTCTCAGGATGCTGCTGGACCGGATTCTGCCTCAGGACTAGTTTGAACCGGACTTAGAGATTTCTATTGTGGGTCCCACAAACGGTCATATTGGAAAACTTCTACAGTATTTATATACAAGTATTTTGAACAGTACAACTACGGAGAAAGAGAAAGAAACCGAGCCGCCTCGTAACCCTAATTCCGCGACTCCTCTCCACCGCCGCCGTCGCGCTCGGGATTGCTGGTCGCCGTCAACATTCGAGATTCCTTCGTAATCTCCGGCGATAGAAGCTTAGCAAAGCTTGTGTCTCACGTGTCTATCCAGAGATCTCTTGTGTCTCGATTTGTTGACCGGGAAAACCTCCCCCGTCCGAATCGATCGAGACGAGCGATCCTAGAGTGACCGTTGGTAGACCTAGCTTGCTTCGCTACGAAGTTTGGATCTCCAAGTTTAGCAGCCGCTCATCATCGTAGCCGCCGATCCCGAAGCTAGCCGCCGCTCGTGTGCCGCCGCCGGTTCCGGGGAGATCCTCTCCAAGAGAGACCAAGGTCGTAGACTCTTCATCGACTTCAAGAACACGTCGTCGAACAAAGAGGAACACCGTAGTCTCCAAAAGAAGTTTGTATCACGTATACACTCTATATTTAATTTCGTTGTAAAGGAACTTTTGTTCCGTGTTGTAAGGGTTGGGTGCAACCCGTTTTGTGGGAGTGTTGACTCTCACGTGTGGAAGGGCACCTTCTGTTAGTGCAGGGATTGGATTTCAATCCCGTTGGAGAAGTGACCGAGTCGTCCCTTGTTGGGGAGATAGGTCGAAGGGGGAAAGTGGATGTACCCAAGTCGGGGAACCACTATAAATTTCCTGTGTTTTCTGTGTGCTGTGCTTTTTATTCTTATTGTGCAGGAACTATTATAAATTCCGCAAAAGTGCTACACGTCACCTATCCCCCCCCCATAGGTGCACATAGTTGACACTTGGTGGACTTTCAAAATCCTTCCTAAGTCAATAAACATAATTAGGTTTAATAGAATCAACAAAACCTGATGGCTGCTCTACATAGACTTCTTCCTTCAGATTTCCATTCAGAAAAGCTGACTTAACATCCATTTGATATACCTCAAACCCTTGGTATGTTGCATAGGCAAGGAACATCCTTATTGCCTCCAGTCTTGCTACTGGAGCAAAGGTTTGATCAAAATCAATACCTTCTTCCTGCCTATATCCCTTTGCAACAAGTCTAACTTTATTCTTTATGATGATTCCATTCTCATCCAACTTCTTCCTAAAGATCCACTTAGTTCCAATAATGTTGTGGTCCTTGGGTTTAGGAACTAGCTCCCAGACCTTGCATCTTTTGAATTGATTCAGCTCCTCTTACATGGCCTCAATCCAATGAGGGCCTAGGATTGCTTCTTCAAATTTCTTTGGCTCTACTTGGGATAGGAAACTGGAGTAAAGTATTGTACTCAGATTCCTGCTCCTTGTTTGCACTCCTTGTCTTGGATCTCCAATTATTTGATTGGGTGGATGATCCTTTAGGTGTCTATTTGTTGGAGGCAGCCTTTCTTCAGGTTGTACACCTTCATTTTCTTCATTTAGCTGCACCTCTTAGTCTTCTTCAGCATCAGGTGTATCTTGTACTCCCCCTGGACAGCAACCACCATCTTCCACTTGCTAACTTGCATTAGAACCTTCTGCAATGGTAAGCTTGTCCATCTTTTCAGTTACACATGTAGAGCTACAAACACTACTTGACAATTCATTGTTAATGAGCCTTGCTTCATCAAAAACTACATGTACAGACTCTTCTATAACTTGAGTAATCAAGTTGTACACCCTATAAGCCTTACTATTGTTATTGTACCCAACAAAGATCCCCTCTTGGGATTTGGCAGCAAACTTGGTTAGATAAGACTTTCCATTGTTAAGTATATAACACTTGCAACTAAAGATCCTGAAATAGGATAAATTTGATTTTCTGTCCTTCACAATCTCATAGGGGGTTTCTTGTGGCTCTTGGTGATAGTAGACCTATTGATCATATGGCAAGCAGTATTTACTGCCTCATCCCAGAAATATTCTGGGAGAGAAGTGTCACTTAATAGGGTTCTACCAGCCTCTATCAAGGTTCTATTTTTCCTTTCAGCAATACCATTTTGCTGAGGTGTTCTTGGTGAGGAAAATTCCTGAAAAATTCCAAATTCTTCACACAATTTTGTCATACTTTTAGACTGAAATTCAGTACCATGGTCACTTCTGATTTTGACCACTGTACTGTCCAATTCATTCTGAATTTGATTAACAAAACTATACAAGATACTTGGAGTTTCAGATTTTTGCCTTAGGAAGAACACCCAAGAATACCTTGAATAGTCATCTACAACCACAAATATGTAGACCTTCCTACCTAGGCTGTGAACTGGCATAGGACCAAAAAGATCCATATGCAAGAGGTATAGACACCTCACAGAATCCTTGTTTTCAAGACTATGAAAGATGGATTTGGTCTGCTTGCCTTTTTGACAAGCTGAGCATATCCCATCCTTTATACACTTAACCTGAGAACCATTCCTCACTAACTCTTTGCTAAAGAGTTGGCCAATTGTCTTATAGTTAAGATGAGCCAGCCTCTTGTGCCATTTAACACAATGTGATACTTTCTCATCAGATAACAGACAAATAGGAGAAACATTGTTCTCACATACAAAGTCAAGACAATAAACATTTCTCTTCCTATATCCTGTCAGAATGATCTTTTGATCATTTGACTTCTTGATATGACAACCATTCTTGACAAATGAGATGTCATATCCTAAATCACTCAGCTGACTTATGCTAATGAGGTTATGTTTTAAACCCTTTACATAAGCCACTTGAGTAATTGTAATTTGGTTACTAGAAATATTACCAAAGCCTTCGATGATTCCTTTTTCTGAACCACCAAAGGTAAATTTAGGGCCATCCTTGATAGGTATATAGTCCTTCAGTAATCCTCTAGTTCCAGTCATGTGCCCGGAACATCCACTGTCCAAGTACCATATAGGGGCATGGCCACTTGGACTCACCTGCAAAATATATTACTTAACCTTAGAACCCAAATAACTCTTGGGTCCTTGGTGCAGGTTAGTTTGACTTTTAACAAAACTACCTGTAGCTCTTCTAGGAGGCAGTTTGCTACTCTCCTTGACACTTGAATTGTGCCAACAATCTATGGCAAAGTGGCCTATCTTGCCACAACACCAGCACTCAAACCTGTTGTACCTTTGTTTAGGTACAACCCTGGCTGAATTGTCTACTGCAGGCTTTTTGTTTAGTGCTGGGGCTTTGCCTTTAGATTTGGACCTAGCAGTCCTGGCAGGTTTTGTAAACCCCAATCCAGTCTTACCCTTTTGAGGTACAAACTCATCTATCAAAAGTAAAACTGATTTTGGTTTAGAAAAACTTGCTACAATCTCTCTCTCCTTCTTAAGTCTAGCCTCCAGATTTTTAATTTGATCATTCTTAAATGTAATAGTACCCATCTGAATAACAGTAATGTTCTTCAGCCTGGCTATTTCATTCAATTTCTGATCAAACACCTTGTCTGAATCAGCAGCAGCCAATTTAAGACTAGCAATCTCCTTTGCCTGAGTTTTGGCCAAGGTTTTGCTTTTCTTCAAGGTCTGCAATAAGTCCCTATATTCATCAATTAACTGATGAATATCTCCTTCAGATTCAGACCCAGTCACATCACTTGATATAGATGTATCTGATTCTGACTCAGTACTAGAAATTGAACTAGAAGGACAACTTTGTACCTTACTTGGTCCAGGCTGATCCTGGATTTTGTCTCCTTCAAATAAGGCCATCAGCCCTTTGCACTGATTGTCCTCATGCTCATAAATTGAATTCATTAGCTGCATGAACTCATCTTCTTCCTCTTCAGCAAACAAGCCAATATAGGCTTCAGCTTCTGATTCTGTTTCTGAAGATGACTGATCAGTCAAACTTTTGTCTTTCTTAGCAACAAAGTACTTTTCCTTTTTGCCCTTAAACTGAGTCTTCCTTTTGTCACTTGACTCCTTCCTCTTTTTTGGACAGTCAGCTACTATATGTCCTTGTCTATTGCAGCAATATCACACAATTTTTGATGATGTAGCTTTGCTTGGCTTGGATCTGCTTCTGTCATTCCTTGATGACTTTCTTTTCTGATAGTAGTCATCTTTTGTCTGAGAAGTGGTAGGCTTAGACCTCCACTGCTTCTTCTTCAGAAACTTTTGAAAATGTCTTGTAAAAGCAGCAAAGTCTTCATCACTTTCACTACTATCTGAATTCTTGGTATCTGAATTTTCTGTCACAGCCTCGGCAACTATTTGTGGTGGAGATGGAGACTTGCTTCTATACTTCCGAGTGGCTTCAGTCTTGAAGGCCACAACTCTTTCCTTGTGCTTCACTCTAGTAGTCTTCTCTTCCTACTTTCTTGCCAATAACTGCATCTCATAAGATAACAGTTTTCTAAACAAAGTTGGAGGAGGTATGTCAGCTAGTTTGGCCACTTCCCTAATGGCACAAATCTTGGTGTCCCAGTCTTTAGTCATGGATCTTAAGAACTCATCTTTCAGCTCATAGTTGCTGAATTCTCTTCCATAGGACATCAATTCATTGATTATCCTATAGAACTTCTTGTAACATTCAGTAATGCTATCAGACTTTCCTTGTCTGAAGATTTTATATTCCTGATTTAACAAAGACTTCCTGTCTTATCTTACTTCTTCTGATCCCTCCTTGTAAACTATTAATATGTCCCACATTTCTTTAGAGGTTTTACAATGTATTAAGTTCTGAAATGTTGCATCATCAATTGCACTAACAATAATATTCTGGGCCCTCTTGTCCATACTGGCCAGAATGATTTCATCTTTGGTCATTTCTGAATAATCCTTGGGAGTTTTCTGATTTGCATCTAGAATGGATATCTTCATTGGCACATATGACCCTTCTTTGACTGTAATGTATATTATTGGGTCATATGCTTCCATAAAGAGTCTAACCCTCTCTTTCCATATGCCAAAAATCTCTTTTCTACAAATTGACAATTTCATGGAGCCCAGCTCTTTGTGATTCTCACTAGAACCCATTTTCTTGATTCTTGTGTATTCTGATTCTGCATACAGGATCTTACTCAGACTTATTATGTCCTTTTTGAGTAACCTCCCTCTGATACCACTTGAAAGAAATAGTGCCTAACCACCTAGAGGGGGGGGGGGGGTGAATAAGTGAACTTTATGTTGGAACACCCTATTACTAATTTAGGTCAGGATCACTATGTCTCTAGGAACCTTTGCTTGACCTCCTGTATAGCTTAATAGGTCAATTAGAATTGAGTCTAAGGGTTAGAAGTCTAGGTTTGGAAGCTGCCCTGAAGACCAAGATTTTGTGTTTGGAGACTAAGTCATATCGTCGAGCTCAGCACGCCGATTCGTCAAACTCCAATCGACGATCGTCTAGCTCAACTTCGACAGATCGTCGAACTCCATTCGACGATCGCTGAGCTCAACTTCTTCATATCGTCGAACTCCATTCGACGATCGGTGAGCTCAGGTCGACGATTTTGACTCTGCTTTGGAACTTTATCTCTGAGCTCAGTTCGACGATCTTTGAGCTCAGATCGACGATATTTTGCTGCTATATATTTCCAGATCGCTAAGCTCAGCTCGACGATAGCAGAGCTCAGTTCGACGATTTCAGATAACTTCCAGGATATTTCTTAATTCAAATTCAAATCAGTTAGGAGTTATTCTGCAATTAATTCAGAGATTTTCTAGTCGTTCTCATTCAATTCTGGACCAAGTTTCAAGGGATTTTTCAAGGAATATATCTGTGGACTTTCCTCCAGAAGAGATTATGCAATTAAGGATGCAATTAATGCAGGCCAACGACTATACTTGACAGATAATGTTATTCTATTCTATACCAGAGAATAAAAGACAGGATTTTTGAATCTCTCAAGAGAACACACAATACAGAGAGAGGATACAGATTACAGAGACACATTCAAAAATCTTCTGTCACAAAAGAATTCTGAATAACACACATCCAAGGAGATCAAGCCTTCTCAATTCTTTAGATCTCCTTAGTCTTCAAAGTGTTCAAGGCCAACATATTTCCAGACTCCAGACATTCAACATTTCAGCTATTACTGAAATCATCTATTGCTGGAGTTCAATCTTTGAAGGCCTATCACCCTCAGCAAAGCTTTTCGTCCTGAAGATCTCAAGGATTCAGGGGGAGCTTTGACATCAACAATCCACATAGTCTTCTCAGTTGTTTGAGAAAGAGAAGACTTCCATCATTCTCTCACCCCCACACTGTAAAGGGTTTCTCAAACTCCCTTCAAAAGTTTGAGCTTGGTTTTTGAGCACCTTGTCAAAAGCTCATTGGTGGCAAGACACCTGATCAAAAAATCTGCTTTGGTTTTTGAGCACCTTATCAAAAGCTCATTGGTGCCCAGGACACCTGATCAACTCATCCTGTAGTGGATTCCTACCTAGGGTGGTAGAAGAGTGGATGTACCCAAGTTTAGGGGAACCACTATATTTCCTTGTGTCTTCTGGTTTTGCTTGTTTTCATTTTTGTTTCTGCCCCTGATTTTTCTGTGCTTAGCTTTTGTTTTACTTAGTGCTGTGATTAGTTTTATTTACTGCTTCCCTGCTCACTCTTATTACAAAAATTGTTGTAAAAAGTTTCAAAGCACCATATACTCTATCCCCCCCTCTAGAGTATATCAGATCTAGCTGCACTTTCACTTTAACTTTTTAAATTTAAGGCAGAAACAATTGAACAAATAACCCTATATATGCAATTGTCTATAGCAATTCAGCACATCTAGCTTAGCAATCACAGAAATAAATAAACACAGAGTGCACACAGATTTTTATAGTGGTTCCCCAAGGTCTGGGTACATCCACTTTCCCCCTTCACCTATCTAGTAGTGTACTAGATTCAGCCTAACTTCACCACATCTCCTCAGATCCTCAGATCTTACAACTCAGAAACCCAAACAGGTTCCTACAACTCAGAGTGTCCCCACTCCTACAACTCAGGCTTAAAGCCCTACCACTCAGTCTTCAACAAGACCTACACTCAGAGAACAAAGTCTCCTACAATCAGGCACAAGGCCCTACCTCAGTCTTCAATAAGACCTACACTCAGAGCACACAGTATCCTACACTCAGCCTTTATAAAATAGGCTTACAGCTCAGATCAATACAAGATCCTACATAATTTTGATAATACAAAGTAATTAACGTCAACTCTGAAAGAGAGAGATGAGTTGACTGGCTTCTTGATGAGTTCTCAGAAGAACTTGGCAGAGATCAACCTCCCTTGGCTTTCTTCAAAGCTTCTTGAATTAGAACACAGTAGGGTTGAATCTCCTGTGAAGATGATCTTCAATCAACCTCTGTCTTGAGATTCAGATCTCAATCTGAATCTTACTTTGCAGCCTGGTTCAGCAGCTTTGATAATACGGTTTGCAGTCAATTTTATTAGGATATTTTCGGGGTTTTAAAACAAATCATGTCTTGTAAAGTACTTGTTTTGATTCTCCTTTGTATATATTTTTGTCGCTAATGCATTTTTCCTGCTTTTTGCAGGTTTTCACGGCTTTCAGCCGAATTTTGCTGTGACACGCCCCAAGGTCACGCCCTACCCGGGCTTGTACCTAGGGCGTGTAACCCAGAGGAATGAAGCAATTGGTCCGAAACTGCATTCCGTGGAAACTTAGTGTACACGCCCTCGGTCACACCCATGTCACACCCGACACAGGCGTGTACCAGAGGCGTGTCCCCAGGTTCCGAGGAATCGCCGCAGCGCGCTCGTTTTTCCCGCTCCACCGTCGCACCGAAAGTGTCACGCCCCAGGGTCACGCCTGACCCGGGCGTGACATATGGGCGTGTACTGCAGCAATTCCGCCCGTCACCTCCAGCATTCAATTTCTGCTCAACAAAGTCACGCCGCAAACAACACGCCCCAGATACACGCCCTACCAGGGCGTGACTTGTGGGCGTGTACCGCAACAACTCCATCAGAATTCAATTCCAGCCCGAAAAAGTCGCGCCGAATGTGTCACGCCCCAGGGTCACGCCCGACCAGGGCGTGACAGGGGGGCGTGACCCGACCCAAAAAATTCTATAAATAGAGCCCAACTCCAGGGGTTCAGGGACACCTTTAGCTTTGAGAGGGGAGGTTATGTCCTTTGTATTTCTGAACTTTTTAAGCATGTCTTTCCATTTTTAGTTCTTAGTTGTAGCTTTATGCTTTCCCTGTAGTAGTTCCTAGCTTCGTTCTGTAGTATAATGTTAATGATAGCGTAGTTTACCTTTCCATGCACTTGTAATCGCTGGTTTTCATGTTGTAAGATCCCTGTTTCTATTAATAAAAAGTGTTGTTTTCTTTTACGTTTCTGCTCCATTTTCATTATTCTTCTTCTACTCGTCCCCCCTCTTCCTCCTCACCATGATTAACTAATCCTCCATGTACTCGATCTTAATGATCCGAGGTTCGAGTGATTAGGTTATGATGCTTTGAATCTTACCTCTTCTTTTTAGGGTTTAGCCTTGAATTACTCTTGATTTATCACAGGTTGGAGGTATATCATCGATATATACTCTCCACCTTTGCTTTCATTCTAGGCTAGCCGAGAGGCCGAAAGTTTGAAATGAGCACTCAAGAGTAAAGGGAGTTGTTCGCACCCCTCGAGAGAGGCAGATGTTCAAATCTCCCGGATTGGAGTAAAATCCATTAGAGGGGTTCACCGCGTAAAGCGAGTTTTAGGCCTCCGATTTAGGCGAAAGTCGGTCGGACCTTCCTAAACTTAGTTAGGCATGGCCTTCGAGAGAAGCGTGTCAATATTCATGGAACCTCTACGGTCAAGGACCTTTACCCTAATTAGCTTAGGTTTATTTATCGTATTTTTCTAACCACTCTTGCCGAGGTGATTTCTGATCGAGTGCATTTTCCCCTTCATCGTTACTAAGCTTAAGTTAATCGCTCTTTTAGCTCTCTTTAACTTTTCATGCAAGTAGCTCTCTTTCATTGCAAGTAGTTCTCTTCCTTTAGCATGTTTAGCTTTCTTCTAAAAAACTTAATTTTTCCGTCGATAAAATAATAGATTTCGTGTGAGTAAGTTTACTCAACTGTTCGCGGATTTCAATACGACACTTGTGTCCCCTAGCTGCATTTCGATAGGTATACTTGCCTTGATGAATTGTTAGTTTGGTTATTTTCTCCTTGAAGATATCTAAGAGACAATCAAGTTTTTGGCGCCGTTGCCGGGGAAGCAACGCTCGTTGATAAATTGAAAACGCGAATATATTAATTTTATCACTTCTCTTTCTCAGCCTCCTTCTTAAATTTTTTCCGCCTACTCACTTGAGTTAAATGGCTGGACTTTGTTAAGTGTGCGTATTTTTAATTTTTCCGCCTACTCACTTGAGTTAATTGGCTGGATTTATTTCAAGCAAGTGTGCGTATTTTTATTTTTCCGCCTACTCACTTGAGTTAATTGGCAGGCTTTATTTCACTAGAGTGTGTTTACTTTCTGTAGAGTGGGTGTGTTTTAATTTTCTGTCGAGTGCGTGAGTATAGCTTTTATTTTCCGCCTACTCGCTCAGAGTTAAATGGCTGGATTTTAATTACCGCCGACTTAATAGAAACACACATCATAAATTTTTCTACACCACCTAACTCTCTTGAAAAGGGCAAAGTGGCTCTAAATGCCACTATCTTTTCTAGTACCTTGCGAACCCTTCACCGGGTAGCCCTTGGGAAGTTCGGGAGTTAAAACATAAAAATTCTATTTCAAAATTTTTTTCGAACTTCATTAGCTCTTTTATTTTCTAGTCTTTCTTCTCCTCTCTTCTTCTAGTGTATGACCCGCAGGAAGTCCGTCGGTTACTTTGGACGCGGACCACGAAATTGAGCGTACTCTTCGGAGAAGATCGCGATTTCAAGGCCCTACTACCCAAGTGCCGGTTGAGGATTCCGAGTCATTTTCTACCTTAAGAATGACAGAACCCAACGTGGAGGAAGTCGTGCTAAGGCCTATGTCCTATTATGCACGACCGAATCTCGAGGGTACAAAATCTAGTATAGTTCGCCCTGCAATAGCAAATAATAATTTCGAACTAAAGCCTAGCATAATTCAAATGGTGCAGCAGTATGTGCAATTTGACGGGCTTCAAGATGAAGATCCGAACGCACACCTAGCCAGCTTTCTTGAGATTTGCGACACCTTCAAGATAAATGGTGTCACAAATGATGCTATTAGGCTAAGATTATTTCCTTTCTCTCTTAGAATTAAGGCTAAGCAGTGGCTGAACACCCTTCCTAAAAATAGCATAACTACTTGGACGCAATTAACTGAAAAATTTTTGGCCAAGTATTTTCCGCCTGCTAAAACTGCCAAACTTAGGAATGACATTTCTGCCTTTGGACAAATAGACTCTGAGACCCTTTACGAAACTTGGGAAAGATTTAAAGAATTATTAAGACGATGCCCACATCACGCTCTGCCTGTATGGTTGCAGGTGCAGACGTTTTATAATGGGCTAAATCAAAGCACGAAGCAAATGATAGACGCAGCTTCTGGTGGTACTTTAAACCATAAGACCCCGGAAGCAGCTCTTGAGCTGTTTGAAGACATGGCCATGAACACTTACCAGTGGAATGTGCCGAGGTCCCGCCCAAACAAACCTGCAGGTCTCTTTGAAGTGGACAACGTCTCCCAACTCGCACTGCAAGTCGAAATATTAAGCAAAACAATTACGGAGATGACTGCTACCTCCGCCCCTCAGGTATGGGAATTTGCAACTCCTCCCGCCGAACATTTGGATTATGTAAATAATAAGCCTAGAACTGCTTTTAATAATTTTTCTGCTGCGAATTATCATCCTCCTGGTTTTAATTTTCCGAATAGTTATAATCCTGCGTTAAGAAATCATCCGAATTTTTCGTGGAGCAATCCATCGAATGCTGTGCGCCCTCCACCGCAAAGTGATTTTTCTGCACCACCACCACCTCCTCAAAGTTTTCCAAAACCTCCAAATTTGGAGGAAATGTTTTCAAAATACATGAATGCTAATGTCGCTACGATTAGAACGTTAACCGGAAGTGTTAAAAATTTAGAAAATCAGGTAGGACAGCTCGCTAAAATGATTTCTGAGCGACCCGTAGGGTCTCTTCCTTCCAATACCAAGCCCAACCCGAGAGAGCAAGCGAAAGCTATAACTCTTCGGAGTGGGAAGAAAGTTCCTGGTATGGTAAGTGAAGAACCCGAGGCAAGCTCCGCTCCCGTTTTAAAAAATCAAAACTCCGTTCCCGTTTTAAAAATTCCACCCTCTGCCGAAGAAGTTATCACTCCTATTTTAGAAAAACAACTCACTCCACCACCCACCTTTAAAAATAATTCATCCCCGCCATACCCTTCCGAACATAATAAACAACGACAGGATGATCAATACACCCGTTTTTTGGAAATGTTTAAACAAATCCACGTAAATCTGCCTTTCCACGAAGCCATATCCCAGATGCCGAAGTACGCAAAATACCTTAAGGACCTCCTAACTAACAAGAAGAAGTTAGAGAACCTTTCGCATGTCACGTTAAATGTCGAATGCTCGGCGGTTTTGACAAATGGATTACCGAAGAAAATCAGTGACTGGGTAGTTTCTCTATCCCGTGTGTCTTTGGTGCTCTCTTTGTCAAACACGCTTTAGCTGACCTAGGTGCGAGTATTAATCTTATGCCCTTCTCGTTGTTTAAAAAGTTAGGAATTGGTAGTCTCAACCCCACACGCATGAGTATCCAGCTCGCCGACAGATCAGTCAAATACCCGTTAGGAATAGTGGAGGACGTCATAGTCAAAGTTGACAAGTTCATCTTCCCGGTGGACTTTGTCATTTTAGACATCGAAGAAGACGTCGAGGTTCCCCTGATCCTTGGCCGACCCTTCCTTGCCACCTCCCGAGCTATCATTGATGTAAGCAATTATAAGCTCTTCCTTCGAGTGGGCGACGATGAGGTAACTTTCTCTATCACCCCCTCGATGAAGAACACACTAGCTAATGATGACTCCTGTTCTTTCATGGATACCGTAAGTGAAGAATCCTTCTCTCCCACCTCTGATTTTGAAAAAGAATTTTCCAATTTTTATTCCTCTCCTACTCTTCCAACTGAATCTCTACACCTAAGTGAAGAATCCTCCACCCGCCCATCTGATTTTGAAAAAGAATTTTTTGATTTTTGTTCCTCTTCTACTTTTCCAACTGAATCGCTGCACGAAGCCACCATGGCCGCTAGCAACACCCCTTTTAATTTTACATATAAAAAAGTGTACGAGGACATAGTTTTTGAAAAAGAACAAATTTCCAAAACCTCGTATGATGACCCCCCTACCTTGGAACTGAAAGAACTACCAGAGCACCTTCAATACGCTTTCTTAGAAAAGGACTCCAAGCTGCCTGTCATAGTTTCGGCCTACCTCACGGATGCACAAAAGGATAAACTTCTTTCAATTTTACAAAAGCATCGCCAAGCTATTGCTTGGCAGATATCTGATATTAAGGGCATAAGCCCATCTTTCTGCACTCATAAAATCTTAATGGAAGATAATTCACGTAACTCTATACAACCTCAGCGCCGTATAAACCCAAACATGAAAGACGTAGTTAAGGGCGAGGTTATGAAATTGTTAGACGCAGGAATTATCTATCCTATATCCGACAGTAAGTGGGTTAGCCCAGTACAGGTAGTACCAAAGAAAGGAGGGATAACGGTTGTAAGTAATGAAAATAATGAATTAATCCCGACTCGGACGGTGACCGGATGGCGAATGTGTATAGATTACCGTAAGTTGAATGATGCCACCTGCAAGGATCACTTCCCCTTGCCGTTCATTGATCAAATTTTAGAACGACTTTCCGGACATAGCTTTTATTGTTTTCTCGATGGCCTCTCGGGGTATCTTCAAATCCCCATCTCCCCCGAGGACCAGGAGAAAACTACGTTTACTTGTCCCTTCGACACCTTCGCCTACCGAAGAATGCCGTTTGGATTATGCAATGCGCCAGCTACATTCCAACGATGTATGCTCGCCATCTTTGACAAGTACGTAGAAAGCATTATGGAAGTTTTCATGGATGATTTCTCCGTGTTCGGGAATTCCTTCGATAGTTGCTTAGAGAACCTTGAAAAAGTCTTAGAGCGATGCGAAGAAACTAACCTCGCCCTAAATTGGGGAAAATGTCATTTTATGGTGAGGGAAGGGTTAGTTTTGGGACATAAAATTTCTGAAAGGGGTATTGAAGTAGGCATTGCGAAAATAGAAGTTATCGAGAAGCTGCCGCCACCTACGAACATAAAAGCTATAAGAAGTTTCCTGGGTCATGCGGGTTTCTACCGCCGCTTCATAAAGGACTTTTCCAAAATCACCAAGCCCCTTACCCATCTCTTAGAAAAAGATGCCCCATTCATCTTTGATGACATCTGTCTAGCTGCCTTCAATTTAATAAAAGAAAAATTAGTTAATGCCCCAATCATGATAGCTCCGATGTGGGATCTTTCATTTGAGATAATGTGTGATGCGAGTAGTTTTGCGGTGGGAGCTGTACTAGGTCAACGTATTTCCAAAAACTTCCACCCCATTTATTACGCTAGTAAAACACTCACATCTGCACAGGAAAATTACACCACAACCGAGAAGGAGCTATTAGCTGTAGTTTTCGCTTTTGACAAATTTCGCCCTTATATTACTCTTTCGAAAATTATTGTTTTTACGGACCACTCGGCCCTCAAATATCTTCTCTCTAAAATGGATGCCAAGCCTCGCTTGATTCGCTGGGTCTTACTCCTCCAGGAGTTTGACTTAGAGATCCGTGATAAGCGAGGAGCCGAGAACTTGGCCGCCGACCACCTTTCGCGCCTAGACAACCCGTTTATAGAACAATTAGACGAAAATTCTTTTCATTACTATTTCTCTGTTGAGAAGCTGTTCATAATTAACACATCTCCTTCTCCTTGGTTTGCCCGCATCGCCAACTATCTAGTGGCCCGTGTGCTCCCAAAAGAGTTTTCATCTCAGCAAAAGAAGAAATTCTTTTCTGAGTTGAAGAACTACTTTTGGGAGGACCCACATCTTTTTAAAGTCTGTGCAGACCAAGTAATCAGGAGGTGTGTTTCCTTTGATGAAGGATTAGATATTATTAAACATTTGCATGAAGGACCGACAGGAGGGCACTATCAAGCTGCTCGCACCGCTCACAAAGTGTTAAGCGCAGGTTTTTACTGGCCTACCCTGTTTAAAGACGCGCATGCCTTTGTGAGTAGGTGTGATAGTTGCCAACGGTCGGGGAATATTTCGAATAAAAATGAAATGCCACAAAATTATTTCCTAAAGTGCGAAGTTTTCGACCTCTGGGGGATTGATTTTGTCAGCCCTTTTCCTTCTAGCTTCGGGAATAAGTACATTTTAGTTGCCGTTGATTATGTTTCGCGTTGGGCCGAAGCCCAAGCTCTTCCTACGAATGACACCTGAGTCGTAGTTAATTTCCTAAAAAAATTATTTTCTCGATTTGGTACGCCGCGCGCTATCGTTAGTGATAGGGGTTCCCATTTCTGTAACGCACAATTTTCAAAAATTCTAACTAAATATGGCGTTACTCATAAGCTTTCCACTGCCTACCACCCCCAAACTAACGGACAAGTCGAAGTAGTGAATAGAGAAATAAAAAGAATTTTAGAAAAGACTGTTTCAACATCTAGAAAAGACTGGTCCGTCAAATTAGACGATGCTCTATGGTCCTACCGAACAGCGTACAAAACCACCCTCGGATGTACGCCATATCGGTTGGTTTATGGAAAATCGTGTCATTTACCCGTAGAGTTAGAGCACCGTGCCTTTTGGGCCTTACGATTTTTAAACTTCGATCCCCACTCTGTCGGCGATTTTCGAAAATTTCAACTTAACGAACTCGACGAGTGGCGCTCTTACGCATATGAAAATAATAGACTTTATAAAGAGCGGACGAAGCGTTTACACGATCGACATCTTAGGCACCCAAAAATCTTTAAACCGGGCGACCAAGTGCTTCTTTATAATTCTCGTTTACGTTTATTCCCGGGTAAATTAAAATCACGTTGGTCAGGGCCTTTTACTATTTTAGAAGTCTTTTCTTATGGTACTGTTTTAATTTCCCTCCCTGATAAGGGTACTTTCAAAGTAAATGGTCAGCGTCTTAAACTGTATTTCTGTGATGATGTCAGTCTCAACCCTATTAACTCTATCTTTCCGGTCCTGACATTTGATTAATCTGAACTTTATTTTTCTCATAAACTTTGAACTTTATTCGAACTTTATTGTTAAACAATATTTGTGACAATCTTATTTTGATGCGTCGAGCTCAAACGACGCTTTAAACAAAGGGCGCTCTTGGGAGGCAACCCAAGTTATCTTTTTATGTTTTCTTATTTTTCACTTTTTGCCCCGAATCGCTCCGGCAAGCTGAAACCTCTGCGATCGCCTGCTCCAACGGTTCTGCTTCCATGACAAAGTCCGCCGGACGACGTTTCATAAAGATCCACAGCACAGGCATGGAGGAGCGGCATCAGTCAACTTGCCCTGCATAATAAAACCGGGGAAGTACCTGTTTTTTTTTCATTCTGTCTTTCATTTCTATTCTTTACTTTTCTCTCGTTCTCCAACCTCCTTCTCCATTGAGGACAATGTAGATTTTAAGCTTGGGGGAGGACTTCCTCCTTCTTTTTGTTTTGTAAATATCCAAAAAATCCAAACAAAAAAATATATTTATATAGCTGCATTTTGGTATTTCAATAGTGCCCGATTTTTATGTTTTGTTTTTCGCAAACTTCTTTATAAACAACGCAGTTAATTATAATTTTTCTAATCATTTTTTTTAATCATATTTCACAAGTAAAATGTTGGCCATGCTGTGTTTCTAATTCACGGTAGCATGTTAAGGTGAAATATTTCTCTAAAACGTGCATTTCTATTATGGTTTTCCATTCTTTATTTTCTTTACTTTCTCTAAAATTTATCATCCACTATTTTCCTTTTTGTCTTTAGATAATTTTTGTAATTACAAATTTTGAATAAACGTAGTAGATATGAACGATCCAAGTCACATATTATTTTTATTTTCAAGAAAATTTCATCAATCTTCTTTTATTATCTCGAACATGCTTTTTGAAATTTATCAACTCTATGTTTTAAATAATTTTTTTAAAAAAAAGCGTGAAAATGATTTCGGCCATTTTTGTTTACGTTTGAGCTTTCTGCCAACCTAAAATCTTTTACCACTAGTTAGCCGCTTTTGAGCCTTTTTTCCAAATTAATTTGATAACTCCACACAGCATTTCATTTTCACCAAAGCCCAAATTTCTACCTATCTAATCACGCTAATTTTTTTGAAAGGAAATTTTGTGTTATCTTTGGAGAAATGTTCAAAAAAGTGTACTCAAAAGCAATGTATTGAAAAAAAAAGAGAAAAAATGAATGAAAATAATAATAATAATAATAAAAATGATAAATAATTATAAAGACAAACAAAAAAAATAAATTTATTTATACATATTTTGTTTAAAATAAATTTATTTTTTTTTGAAACCCGTTGTTTTGGTTTAGTGTGATTTTTAAGCCTCCATGTTTATATTTGAATTTCACTCCTACTTATATTCCTAAACCAAACGTTTCGGTCCTATTAAGTCCTTTTGATTCACGCCTTTTTTTTTAAATTTTATTTAACAACTAAGAAACGAAGAAAAGTAAATCAGTTTTAGTTTTGGATTTAAAATTAGATTTTTGTTATTTAATTGATATAATTATAATGCGTTGCTTGGATCACGTAATAACTCAATACGTGTTTTTCATTTTCATTGCCTTGCTTAAATCTATTTAAAGAATTTCGTCAAAATTCTGGATGATTTATTTTTATTAAGTAAAGTTTATAAAAGTTAAACCGTACCTAAATAATTGTTTTAGATTTACGTTTTACATTCTCCCTGCCAAGAATTTCGCATAGTACTTGTGTGAGTATGATTAAAACTTTTTGAATTAGTCACTTTTTATGATTAGCTAGTCTTTATATCTTTGCTTGCGGACAAGCAAAACTTAAGCTTGGGGGAATTTGATAATACGGTTTGCAGTCAATTTTATTAGGATATTTTCGAGGTTTTAAAGCAAATCATGTCTTGTAAAGTACTTGTTTTGATTCCCCTTTGTATATATTTTTGTCGCTAATGCATTTTTCCTACTTTTTGCAGGTTTTCACGGCTTTCAGCCGAATTTTGCTGTGACACACCCCAAGGTCACGCCCTACCCGGGCGTGTACCTAGGGCGTGTAACCCAGAGGAATGAAGCAATTGGTCCGAAACTGCATTCTGTGGAAACTTAGTGTACACGCCCTCGGTCACGCCCGTGTCACACCCGACACGGGCGTGCACCAGAGGCGTGTCCCCAGGTTCCGAGGAATCGCCGCAGCGCACTCGTTTTTCCCGCTCCACCGTCGCACCGAAAGTGTCACGCCCCAGGGTCACGCCTGACCCGGGCGTGACATATGGGCGTGTACTGCAACAATTCCGCCCGTCACCTCCAGCATTCAATTTCCGCTCAACAAAGTCACGCCGCAAACAACACGCCCCAGGTACACGCCCTACCAGGGCGTGACTTGTGGGCGTGTACCGCAACAACTCCGTCAGAATTCAATTCCAGCCCGAAAAAGTCGCGCCGAATGTGTCACGCTCCAGGGTGACGCCCGACCAGGGCGTGACAGGGGGGCGTGACCCGACTCGAAAAATTCTATAAATAGAGCCTAACTCCAGGGGTTCAGGGACACCTTTTGCTTTGAGAGTGGAGGTTCTGTCCTTTGTATTTCTGAACTTTTTAAGCATGTCTTTCCATTTTTAGTTCTTAGTTGTAGCTTTATGCTTTCCCTGTAGTAGTTCCTAGCTTCGTTCTGTAGTATAATGTTAATGATAGCGTAGTTTACCTTTCCATGCACTTGTAATCGCTGGTTTTCATGTTGTAAGATCCCTGTTTCTATTAATAAAAAGTGTTATTTTCTTTTACATTTCTGCTCCATTTTCATTATTCTTCTTCTACTCGTCCCCCCTCTTCCTCCTCACCATGATTAACTAATCCTCCATGTACTCGATCTTAATGATCCGAGGTTTGAGTGATTAGGTTATGATGCTTTGAATCTTACCTCTTCTTTTTAGGGTTTAGCCTTGAATTACTCTTGATTTATCACGGGTTGGAGGTATATCATCGATATATACTCTCCACCTTTGCTTTTATTCTGGGCTAGCCGAGAGGCCGAAAGTTTGAAATGAGCACTCAAGAGTAAAGGGAGTTGCTCGCACCCCTCGAGAGAGGCAGACGTTCAAATCTCCCGGATTGGAGTAAAATCCATTAGAGGGGTTCACCGCGTAAAGCGAGTTTTAGGCCTCCGATTTAGGCGAAAGTCGGTCGGACCTTCCTAAACTCAGTTAGGCACGGCCTTCGAGAGAAGCGTGTCAATATTCATGGAACCTCCACGGTCAAGGACCTTTACCCTAATTAGCTTAGGTTTTTTTATCGTATTTTTCTAACCACTCTTGCCGAGGTGATTTCTGATCGAGTGCATTTTCCCCTTCATCGTTACTAAGCTTAAGTTAATCGCTCTTTTAGCTCTCTTTAACTTTTCATGCAAGTAGCTCTCTTTCATTGTAAGTAGTTCTCTTCCTTTAGCATGTTTAGCTTTCTTCTAAAAAACTTAATTTTTCCATCGATAAAATAATAGATTTCGTGTGAGTAAGTTTACTCAACTGTTCCCGGATTTCAATACGACACTTGTGTCCCCTAGCTGCATTTCGATAGGTATACTTGCCTTGATGAATTGTTAGTTTGGTTATTTTCTACTTGCAGATCTCTAAGAGACAATCAGCTGTTCTTCTTAGAAGGAGCTCTCTCTCTCTCCAACTTCTTAGATCTTCTGTTGAAGATCTTCTTCTTTTGTGTTGTTAGATCTCTTGATTAATTGTTGTTCATCTGTAATTTTTTCTGTTGAAGGAGAAAGGTCTTTATATAGTCTTCCTCCAAGGTAACCGGCTGATCCGGTTTCTAACAACCTTCTGACGTCTTTGAGAGTTGCAGTTGACCAGTTGAAATGACAGCTGTCAAGTCATCCAGTCACTTCTTGAAATCACTGTCACTTTCTGAAAGTGTCGAGACAGATAGTCATTATATGTCGACACATATAGACTAAGTGTCGACACAAGTAGACTAAGTGTCGACACTAGCCTTGATGGTGTCAACACAACTCCTTGTGTTGTTGTAATAGCTTCTAGACACTGCTTCTTCAGAATGTGTCGACACTGATTCTTTGTGTCTACACAAGCCTTCTGTTGAATGTGTTGACACTGATTGAGTGTGTCGACACAAGTACTTCTCCTTTAACATTTTGTTGAATTCTGATGTGTGTCGACACATATCCTTTGTGTCGACACATATTCTTTTGTTATTGATACTTGCTGAGTGTCAACACATCTCCTTTGTGTCGACACATGCCTTAATTTTTTGAAATTTGCTGAGTGTCGACACATCTCCTTTGTGTTGACACATGTACTTTAACTTTGTTGAAGTTTGCTGAGTGTCGACACAGTTTCTCTGGGTGTCGACACTGCCTCTAAGTGTCGACACAGATTATGTTGTCAGTTCTTCACAGTGTGTCGACACTGCCTATATGTGTCGACACTTTTCTTCTGGTATCGACTCTGCTTTCCTGGTGTCGACACAATTACTCCAAGTGTCAACACAGCGTCTCTAGGTGTCGACACTTCACCTCTAGGTGTCGACATATGGACTTAGAAACTTTTTTGCATTTCCTGCAATTACTTAACCTGGACAAATAAACTCAAAACACATCAAATACACCTTGATGTATATCATTGAGTAGGGTGAGGCTTCTTCAAATCTGGTACATATATTCCAATGTACCCAACAAAAACCATGAACAGATTTCTTCTTCACCGATCCTGAAATTGAACTTCAGATTAGGCTCTGCTTGGATTGAGAAGTCACTACAACTACGGCTAGCCTTGGCTGTTTCTTCTTTCTCAGAGAAATCCTCTGATCTTGCTATAGTAGATGTTTATTGCCGCAGCTAACTCAGAAACCCTTCAGAATCATCGAGACGATCTTCTTGTTTCTGCAACAGTGGCGGTGGAACAAGACGAAGTCCCGCTCCTCTTTTTCGTAATGAGTTGATCCCACCTTGTAACGCCCCGAAACTCAAAGGAGCAAAGGGGGACGTTTTGGGCCAGTTTTGGTTTCTGGCTGAAGGCACACGGCCTGGGACATGGGCGTGTCCCAGGGCGTGTCAAGCGTATGTCGACACTTAGCCGCGAAGTCGTCGAGTTATTCTCGACGATTCGTCGAGAATGGGCACACGGCCTGCGACACGGGCGTGTCGCAGGGCGTGTCGACCCGTGTCGACACTTAGCCGTGAAATCATCGAGTTATTCTCGACGATTCATCGAGAATGGGCACACGGCCTGCGACACGGGCGTGTCGCAGGGCGTGTCGACCCGTGTCGACGATCGTCAAGGTGAAATCGTCGAGATTCACTCGACGATCGTCGAGACAAGGCACACGGCCTAGGACACGGGCGTGTCCAAGGCCGTGTCATCCAGTCGTCGTTCTCCCCTCGACGAAATGTCCCGTGTACACGGCCTGGGGGCCCAGGCGTGTCAATGTGACACGGGCAAGGACACGGGCGTGTCCTAGAACCCGTGCAGTGCTCGGGTTGGAAACGGGGGAAAAATCATGGGGTACACGGCCGGCTACACGGCCGTGTCATCTGGAACACGGGCGTGTCAGCTAGAACACGGGCGTGTTCGATACCCGTGTGCGTGTTCAGAAGATTCGATTTTGACGGCGAATGCGGCACACGGCCCTGGACACGGGCGTGTGCCAGGCCGTGTTCGGCCCAGATTGGGCATTTCAGCCCCGAATCAAAGCCGCTCGTTTTCTTAGGTTGAGATCCGACGGCTGGGGATGGTTCCTGGGAGGATATACACGGGTTTGACTTAAGAAAAATCCATTTTCCTTCACTTGATCATCTCTCCAAACCCTTGGAGAAAGAGAAAAGCTATTGGAGGAAGAAGAGCTAGATCCGCCATTGGAGGAGCTTCGGAGCTCCGAATCGCAAGCCGACTCCGGATCCACGGAGGCAACGCAAGCGCGGTGATTTCTATCCGATTACATTTCAATGGCGCCAAAGAGGAACGCAAGGGTAACGATCCTCACTTGTGAGCATGATAGCTCTCTTTCTTAGCATAGGAAGCCCTCTCTCGCGAGTTTGCGAAGAGTTGGAGGCGTTCCTTCGGGTAGATATGTAAAGTCCCCGTTGTTTAGCGTCCGTGTGCGAGAACGGACATAGGCATTTTGGTTGAAGCCTACCCGGACATGTTAGTCCGGATCGGTGATGTTGCATTGCATAAGGCCGGAGAAGACTCCGTGCTATTTGGTGTTTTCGGGTTTTCTACACGGTAGATTGTAGCAGGGAGCCTTGGGGACTAACCCAAAGGTGCACCCGGAAAACTGGGCGGACACGAGGTCTTGCCAACTTGGTGGCCTGAGTGCCAACATGAACATAACGAGGTTATGTGTCTTGCGGTAGAATGGGACTCGGTGAAAGTTTGACCCGCGCAAATGGCTTAAATTGCCGTTGCGATGTGAGCACGGGTTAGATGGAGCCGTACCCGCTTTATGTCGTTCGGGTTAGAGAGACCTAAAGTTACATGGCACTCGCCGTTGTCATAGATGTGAGTCTTCGGTGGTCAATGGCTTAAATTGACGTGACCAATACCATGAAGACGAATTGCTCATAGGAATGGCCGTCAAAGTGGCGGTGGTGAATTCGGAATGTTAATGGCTCTAATTGTCGCGACATCGACCGGTTCACCGAGAATGTGCCATGAGTGCACGGGGCGTGTGGCCGTGCGATCCAACGCCTGTGTTGTAATGGCTATGGTTATAAATTGCTCGCTTATGCTAATGAAATGCAGGGAAGGAGCATCGCCGCCCCGAGTTGGGGGCGGGATCGTTATAATTTGGTCAGCATTGCTGACCGTTGCCTTGTTTGCCACCGTGCGGTGGTTTGTTTGCTTGCAGGTGCAGCTGGACCGAGCGGTCAATAGCGGGCTAAAGCCCTTTTTGCGAAGCTGGCCCTCGAAGGCTCAAGTGAAATGTTTTCTACTTTTATTCATGTATGGCCGGCCTGCGTGCCGAGGTTGGTAAATCATGTAACAGACAAATGAAACTTTTTGTAAGGCCTTAAGGCCAATGTTTGCGTATTTTTGTATACATTCCTAATTGTTGTATTAGTGGACATTCGTGCTCTTATGCTGGGTTCTTGTTTACAACTTTTATAAACTGCTTCCGCTAGAATGCTCTGTGTAGGACGTTGAGATTGGTTGGATGGTTTCCATAAGTAACCACCCGGTCTGTCTGTGGTATATGGCGTCGGGCCCCGGCCGGACCTACTGCTATATGCTATGCGACGGATAGGGGGTGTTACAATTTGGTATCAGACTACTGGTTTTGGTCGGGCTTAAACGGAATTCGTGGTCGAATTCTTTTTAAGGGGTGGTGAGCACATTGTGTGCGTCATCGTTATAATGGTAAAAGAACCCATGAATGTCCACTTAGGAATGAAAATACTCATGTTTGAGGAACCTGCGTGTTCCTATAATTGCTGTTTGCAATGTTATTTGGTCGCTTAACGGTGTTTTGTACCACTATAGGTGACCCGAAGTGGTGTTGGGCCGTCAGAACGCCGAGGTTCTGAGGCTAGTAGTGCACCAGAAGTTGCTCCCGCAACACCTTTGTCGGCTGAAAATATACGATTGGTGGCTGAAGCGGTGTTGGCCGTGATAAATGCGCAGCCTGGGAGGCAAGCGCAGCAGCCCGCTCCTGTGATGGAGCAAGTACCTCTTCAAGAGGCTGAGCCGAGGAGGATGGAGCAAGTGGTTGTAGAACCTATAGTGCCAAGGAGGGCAACTGAGAGGCAGTTGAAGCATGTAATGAGCTTTAACCCTCCGTTATTCTCGGGGTTGGGAACCCCATCGCAGGCTGAAGACTGGCTCTCGAGGGTGAAGAGAGTCATGACAGCGACGGAGACGGAGGAGTGGCAAATGACCACCATCGCTACGTTCCTTCTGGATGGGGAAGCGAGGATGTGGTGGGAAGGTTTGGAGCTGCATCATTTGAGAGGTAGACAACTGATAGACGTTCCGATAGAAGAGTTCTCGGAATTGTTCTTAGCAAGATACCTCCCTTCTACTCAGAGGATCTCGATGGAGAATGAATTCCTGAAGTTAGTGCAGGGTGAGAGGAACGTGGATGAATATCTCCACGAGTTTACGCGGTTGAGTCATTATGCTAGCTCCACAATCATAGATGAGGAGCGCAAGACTAATCGTTTTTATGAAGGCTTGAGGGATGAGCTGAGATTGTTACTGTCGGGGCCGATGACGCAGGGTTTCTTAACCTTGGTCAATACTGCCCGGTCCTTGGAGAAGGACATGAAGAGTGTACAAGCGAAGAAAGGCTTGGTTGATAGAAAATCTGAGTTTAAAGTGCCGACTACCTCAAAGTCCGGCTATCGGAGAGCTTTCAAGAAGCATAGGACTTCGGGTCTAGCTCCTTCTGGTGCTTCTGGGGCGACTACGAGTCGGACCCCGGGCGCGTGCTTTACTTGTGGCAAGACGGGGCACTTTGCCCGTGATTGTTGGAGCGGACGTCCTAAGTCCGAGAGGAGGCCAGGAGCTACTTATGATGGGAAGGGTAAGGCGGTGGAGTCGACCGCATCCCACTATGCTCCGGCCCAACCAAGGGTTTACAATCTTGGCCAACAGGAGGCCATTAAACAAGCTGACGTGGTGACAGGTACGGTTTAATTTATAGCAAGTCAATTCCTTTATATGCTTGTTATGCACATGTTACCTTACCACTACTTGTTTAGGATTTGTGTTGATTTGTGAAAATCCGGCACGAGCACTCTTTGATACGGGAGCTTCACACTCCTTCTTGTCCGAAGGATTTATATCACGCATCGGAGTCCCTTCTTCGATGGCGAAGGACAAGTTGGATGTGTTGTTGCCCAATGGGTGTTCGATGCGAGCGGTTAGGATCTGCGAGGTTAAGACTCGTATTGGAGAGCAGGAGTTCGACCTGCGGGCGTCTTTACTTCCATTAGTGGAGTTCGACGTCATATTTGGCATGGACTGGCTCTCGGAGCAGCAGGCCCATATAGATTGCAGTAGCAAGGAAGTAAAGCTGGGAGCAAGTCGTGAGACGACTTTTACGGGCTTAAAGGGGTCGAGCAAGACGTTGATGTCTGCTCTTCAGGTGGTGAAGGCGGTTCATGCCGGAGCAGAACTGTTCTTTACACTAGTGGACGTTGCAAAGCCGAAGCCCGCGATGGATTATATTTCAGTGGTATCGGAATACCCTGATGTGTTCCCCGCAGATCTTCCTGGAGCCCCGCCACAACGGGAGATAGATTTTACGATCGAGCTAGTGCTAGGTGTAAAGCCTGTGTCACGATCTCCGTATCGGCTAGCGCCTAAGGAAATGGCGGAGCTGAAAGTTCAACTGCAAGAGTTGTTGGAGCAAGGGTATGTGCGCCAGAGTTCTTCGCCTTGGAGCGCACCGGTCCTCTTTGTTAAGAAGAAGGACGGAAGCCTGAGATTGTGTATTGATTATCGGGAGCTAAACAAGCTGACTGAGAAGAATAAGTACCCGATCCCTAGGATTGATGATCTCTTTGATCAGTTAGTCGGGTCGACGGTGTACTCGAAGTTAGATCTCAAGTCTGGGTACTATCAGCTGCGGATAAGGGAGAGTGATATCCCGAAGACAGCGTTTAGTACGAGATACGGGCATTATGAGTTTACGGTCATGCCGTTTGGGCTGACTAATGCACCGTCGGTGTTCATGGATTTGATGAACAGGACGTTCAGGGAGTACTTGGACCATTTCGTGATTGTCTTCATCGACGATATTTTGGTGTACTCGCAAAGTGAGGAAGATCACTTCAAGCATCTTCATTTGGTGCTGGAGACGCTAAGGAGAAACCAGTTGTATGCCAAGTTCTCGAAGTGCGAGTTTTGGCTATCCTCAGTAGCGTTCCTCGGGCATATAGTGAGTGGAGAGGGTATTGCGGTGGATCCGGCGAAGATTGTTGCGATACGGGAGTGGCCTGAGCTTGCTACGGTAGCAGAAGTCCGGAGCTTTTTGGGGCTTGCCGGTTATTATAGGCGCTTCGTAGAGAACTTCTCGCGGATAGCGCTACCTCTCACTACTTTGACGAGGAAGGAGCATAAGTTCGTTTGGACGCCGGAGTGCGCGCGAGCTTTTGAGGAATTGAAGTGTCGGTTGACCACGGCGCCTATGCTGAGTTCGCCGGTTGGAACCGAAGGCTATGAGATATATAGCGATGCTTCGGGCAGTGGTTTGGGTTGCGTGCTATTGCAACACGACAGCGTGATAGCTTATGGCTCGAGACAGCTAAAAGTGCACGAGAGTAATTATCCGGTCCATGACTTGGAGTTAGCGGCCGTGATTTTTGCCTTGAAGCTGTGGAGACACTATTTGTACGGTGTGAAGATTGATATCTACACCGATCACAAGAGCCTAAAGTACCTGATTGATCAGAAGGATCTGAATATGCGGCAGCGTAGATGGATGGAGTTCTTAGGGGACTATACATTCAAGATCCACTACGTGCCTGACAAAGGGAATGCGGTTGCGGACGCGTTGAGTCGTCGAGCCCCAGCTCAAGCGAATTGTCTATCAGTGCATGATGAGCGGTTGGTGCAGGAGCTGGAGGCGTTGGAGATTGTTTGTGTGGATAGACAATCTAGTGCTAAAGCAGTGCTGAATTGGACTGAAGTCCAATATGACCTGGCTGATCGGATTCGGCAGGCTTTGGATATGGATGCTCATATGAAGCAGTTCATGATAGAGGCTCTGGATGGGTCAAGTTCCCAATTCGTCGTGGAGGACGGATTGCTTTGGAAAGACGGTCGTTTGTGCGTCCCAAGTGTGGGCAATTTACGGGTGGAGTTGTTGTACGAGGCGCACCATACCAAGTACTCGATTCACCCGGGGAGCACGAAGATGTACCGTGATGTAAAGAAGCTATTTTGGTGGCCGGGTTTGAAAAAGGATGTGGCGCTATACGTAGCGAAGTGCCAAACCTGCGCCTTAGTAAAGGCGGAGTGCCAAAAGCCGGGAGGATTTCTTAAGTCCTTGCCTATTCCGGAGTGGAAATTTGACGACATCTCTATGGACTTTGTGCACGGTTTGCCAAGGTCGCAAAAGGGGAACGACGACATTTGGGTGGTCGTGGATCGATTAACGAAGGTGTCGCATTTTATTCCGCATAGGAAGGACGATCCGGTGGAGAAGCTGGCGAAGCTTTATGTGGATAATATAGTGCGGCTTCATGGTGTGCCCCGCAGCATCGTGAGTGACCGAGATGGGCGGTTCACGTCCAATGATTGGAGGCTGGTGCAGCAAATGTTGGGAACAAAGCTGAAGTTTAGCACAGCCTTCCATCCGCAAACGGATGGGCAGACCGAGAGGGTCAATAGAACCATGGAAGACATGCTTCGCATGTGTGTTTTGGACTTTGGAAAGCAATGGGAGGACCACCTTTATTTGGTGGAGTTCGCATACAACAACAGCTACCAAGCAAGTATTCAGATGACGCCTTTCGAGGCCCTATATTTTAGAAGATGTCGCACGCCGTTGTCTTGGTTAGAAACGGGCGAGTCGAAGTTGTATAAGCGATCGGAAGTGGATGATGCTACTTCTTTGGTGAGAACCATTCGGGAGAGGTTACTCATCGCTCAGGACCGGCAAGCAAAGTACTATAATGCCAAGCACAGGAACGTGGAGTTCGCTGTGGGTGATTATGTGTACCTAAAGATCAAGCCGTTCAAGGGTGTCTCGCGGGTGCGACGGTTGAAAAAGCTAAGCCCGAGGTACCTTAGACCGTTTGAGGTTCTGGAGCGAGTTGGAGAAGCGGCCTATAGGTTGAGGCTTTCTGTGGAGCTAAGTGGTTTACACGATGTATTCCACATTTCGGTGCTTCGGAAGGCGGTGCAAGAGCCTACGCAAGTGATCGCGGTCGATCAAGTGCCGGTGGATAGTGGGCTAACAACAAAGGTCAAGCCCGTGCGGATTGAGGACTCGGAGGTCAAGCGGCTAAGCAATAAAGAGATCAGGATGGTCAAGGTCCGATGGGACAATTGCGGTCGTGAGGAGCTCTCCTGGTAGCGAGAGCAGACTATGCTTGACGAGTATCCGGAGTTGTTCCGCTCAGGTACAAATGTTGTTTTTGTATATCTTTCCTTTATGTAATTTCGTGGGCGAAATTCTTTTAAGAGGGGGAGAGTTGTAACGCCCCGAAACTCAAAGGAGCAAAGGGGGACGTTTTGGGCCAGTTTTGGTTTCTGGCTGAAGGCACACGGCCTGGGACACGGGCGTGTCCCAGGGCGTGTCAAGCGTCTGTCGACACTTAGCCGCGAAGTCGTCGAGTTATTCTCGACGATTCGTCGAGAATGGGCACACGGCCTGCGACACGGGCGTGTCGCAGGGCGTGTCGACCCGTGTCGACACTTAGCCGTGAAATCGTCGAGTTATTCTCGACGATTCGTCGAGAATGGGCACACGGCCTGCGACACGGGCGTGTCGACCCGTGTCAACGATCGTCAAGGTGAAATCGTCGAGATTCACTCGACGATCATCGAGACAAGGCACACGGCCTAGGACACGGGCGTGTCCAAGGCCGTGTCATCCAGTCGTCGTTCTCCCCTCGACGAAATGTCCCGTGTACACGGCCTGGGGGCCCAGGCGTGTCAATGTGACACGGGCAAGGACACGGGCGTGTCTTAGAACCCGTGCAGTGCTCGGGTTGGAAACGGGGGAAAAATCATGGGGTACACGGCCGGCTACACGGCCGTGTCATCTGGAACACGGGCGTGTCAGCTAGAACACGGGCGTGTTCGATACCCGTGTGCGTGTTCAGAAGATTCGATTTTGACGGCGAATGCGGCACACGGCCCTGGACACGGGCGTGTGCCAGGCCGTGTTCGGCCCAGATTGGGCATTTCAGCCCCGAATCAAAGCCGCTCGTTTTCTTAGGTTGAGATCCGACGGCTGGGGATGGTTCCTGGGAGGATATACACGGGTTTGACTTAAGAAAAATCCATTTTCCTTCACTTGATCATCTCTCCAAACCCTTGGAGAAAGAGAAAAGCTATTGGAGGAAGAAGAGCTAGATCCGCCATTGGAGGAGCTTCGGAGCTCCGAATCGCAAGCCGACTCCGGATCCACGGAGGCAACGCAAGCGCGGTGATTTCTATCCGATTACATTTCAATGGCGCCAAAGAGGAACGCAAGGGTAACGATCCTCACTTGTGAGCATGATAGCTCTCTTTCTTAGCATAGGAAGCCCTCTCTCGCGAGTTTGCGAAGAGTTGGAGGCGTTCCTTCGGGTAAATATGTAAAGTCCCCGTTGTTTAGCGTCCGTGTGCGAGAACGGACATAGGAATTTTGGTTGAAGCCTACCCGGACATGTTAGTCCGGATCGGTGATGTTGCATTGCATAAGGCCGGAGAAGACTCCGTGCTATTTGGTGTTTTCGGGTTTTCTACGCGGTAGATTGCAGCAGGGAGCCTTGGGGACTAACCCAAAGGTGCACCCGGAAAACTGGGCGGACACGAGGTCTTGCCAACTTGGTGGCCTGAGTGCCAACATGAACATAACGAGGTTATGTGTCTTGCGGTAGAATGGGACTCGGTGAAAGTTTGACCCGCGCAAATGGCTTAAATTGCCGTTGCGATGTGAGCACGGGTTAGATGGAGCCGTACCCGCTTTATGTCGTTCGGGTTAGAGAGACCTAAAGTTACATGGCACTCGCCGTTGGCATAGATGTGAGTCTTCGGTGGTCAATGGCTTAAATTGACGTGACCAATACCATGAAGACGAATTGCTCATAGGAATGGCCGTCAAAGTGGCGGTGGTGAATTCGGAATGTTAATGGCTCTAATTGTCGCGACATCGACCGGTTCACCGAGAATGTGCCCTGAGTGCACGGGGCGTGTGGCCGTGCGAGCCAACGCCTGTGTTGTAATGGCTATGGTTATAAATTGCTCGCTTATGCTAATGAAATGCAGGGAAGGAGCATCGCCGCCCCGAGTTGGGGGCGGGATCGTTATAATTTGGTCAGCATTGCTGACCGTTGCCTTGTTTGCCACCGTGCGGTGGTTTGTTTGCTTGCAGGTGCAGCTGGACCGAGCGGTCAATAGCGGGCTAAAGCCCTTTTTGCGAAGCTGGCCCTCGAAGGCCCAAGTGAAATGTTTTCTACTTTTATTCATGTATGGCCGGCCTGCGTGCTGAGGTTGGTAAATCATGTAACGGACAAATGAAACTTTTTGTAAGGCCTTAAGGCCAATGTTTGGGTATTTTTGTATACATTCCTAATTGTTGTATTAGTGGACATTCGTGCTCTTATGCTGGGTTCTTGTTTACAACTTTTATAAACTGCTTCCGCTAGAATGCTCTGTGTAGGACGTTGAGCTTGGTTGGATGGTTTCCATAAGTAACCACCCGGTTTGTCTATGGTATATGGCATCGGGCCCCGGCCGGACCTACTGCTATATGCTATGCGACGGATAGGGGGTGTTACACACCTAGAAACTTTTTTCGATCTAGATCTCATCTTCTATTTTAAATCCCATCATCTAGCGAGTTGATTGACATGTGTCGCTGCTTTAACGACTGACTATATCCTTAGTTTTTATAATATGAGACTGATGGCGATGTTAGTAATGAATTACAGCTTTTCCTTAATCATTTTGAACTGTGTTGACTTTGCTGACATCAGCCATTCTGGACTTAGAAAATTTTAGACAACTACCCAGGCATAGAGTGGGTTGAGTGAACAAGCTTTACTCAATAAATTTGGACTTAGAAAATTTCCAGCTCTACTAGGCGTTGAGTGAGTAAGCTCCACTCAATGCTTTTTAACTTAGTCAACATTCTGCATCCTTCTACAACTCTAGGCATTGAGAGCATTGAACATATAAGCTTCACTCAATGCCTTTTGCCTTAACTTGAACTTCAGCCCTTTCTGCAACTATGACGTTGAGAGCATTGAGTGTATAAGCTTCATGAAAGATAGGGATAGATCTTAACTTGCACTAGTTAGAGTTATATATATATACTAAGAGAAAATCACAGCTCAAAAGTAAAGAAAAGAAAGTAAGCAATCCAGAAGACACAATATAACACCCCCACTCATGTACAATAGTATCATCATCATACATAGCCCATAAGAACATCAGTCATAGTACATCAGATCTCTATTCTACGTTTCCTTTCGCTGCTCAGCTGCCTGAGTTTGCAAATATCATTTTATCGGCTCTTGCAGTCCCAAATTGAACACTCGCGGTTGTATTTTACCAACAGAGCTTTGCGGCTCTTGTGCTTCCAAATTATACAATCGCGATTGCATTCGGGATGTAGATGACTCGGCCATTGCTTTACCCTTTTCTTCATACGACGCACCAGTCTTTTTCTCACTCTTTGGTGGACCACTCCAACAATAGTTGGCTAAATGTCCTTGCTTGCCACAGTTAAAACACGTGCGTGGCTCTACACGTCCTTGTCTAGAGGTTTCCCTCAAAAACACAGTCGACAAAGTTGATTTGGCAGGCGTGAATCTCTACTTATCTTGTCGCCTAAACCATTTCAACTGCTCGTCCGCTCCTTGCTCATCCGCCAAAATATCAGCGCGCCCTTGCCTTGCACTGGGTTGTATAGGTACTCCTGCAGGCCTTGCCTGTCTAGTAGGTTGTGCCTGTAACACCACAAGCACCGCCTCCATCACCACCCGTATGTTCTCCACCGAAGGAGGCGTAGGCGCTTCAACGGGTGCTGCACTCTCATCAGACCGCTGGGGCTCAGACTGCCCAGAACCACTCCTCGCCACCTAACAATGTACAAAACACCATTAAGTATCCATTTCATAATAATAATTATACATTTCCTACACACTCACTCACTTCACGTGCATGAAATACATTCCTAGTGGACATTCGTGAGTTCAAATATATTCTCTCCTCCCAAACAATCTCAACCTGGCTCTGATACCACTTTGTAACGCCCTCACTCGTCACATGGCATATAACTGTGGGTCCGGCCGGGGCCCCACGCCATATGTCACAAACACGCGGCGAAATTACTTGTGGAAATCAGAATCTACTCGCATCCTAACTCAATCCATTCTAGTGTAGCATTTTACGTTAACATGAACTCAACTCAGAGAATGTCCACTAATATATAAACTCCACATTTATATATCCAAATAAGGAATGTATACAACTCACACACACTGGCCTTAAGGCCTTACAGATTTCTCTTTCCACAAATACATTTTCGTACATCGGCACGCAGGCTGGCCACACATGAAATACAACCACGATTCGCACGGCCTTCAAGGGCCTTTAGCAGCAATCCTTCCATTCCACTCATTTCCATTCAAGCAGCAACACCTGCAATTAGCCATCCAATCCAAACAGAAAACAAAGTAACGGTCAGCATTAGCTGACCACTTATAACGACCCTACCCCTTACCCGGGGTAGTGGTTCCTTCCATGTATGCATTGCCATCATTATAATCTTTATCAATCTAGCAAATCTACCAATCACATTCATATCACAAACGTCGGTATCCACAAGATGCTTCATACACTAAGGGAACCTTATTGGTGTACAGGATATACCAGTCATACACCGTCGATTGAGGCTCTTCACTTATTGGTTGGGCGGTTCAATCCTAGTCCACCAATCTCACTATTCGCGACATCCCGTCCATACCACTCAGAGGTACTACATCGCAGCATACACAAACAACCAGAGCAGATCGACCCACACCTTGTGGTGTGGCAGCCAGGTCTATCGAGGCTCCCCTGGCATTACCACCCATCGACCCCTCACCTATATCCGACCGACCCACACTATGTGGTGCAAAAAGTAGGGTCCACCTCACTTTCTCCCTAACATTGCCACCCATCGATCCTCACTAATACAGATCAACCCACACCATGTAGTGTAAAAAGCCTGGTTCATTCCGCGTTTCCTCCAGACATGCTACCCATTGAACTCTCAACATAACCAGGAGCTTAACCAAAGCCTCCCTACATCCATAACCACCATCATATTGAATTCATTCATCCAATACACAAAGCATATATTTCATATCATCAAATCCACGGAGTCTTCTCCGGTTTACCCATGATCATCACAAATCCAGACTAACGGTCCAGATGGGCTTTACACAGCATGCCTATACCGTACTTCATAATTCCGGCTCTAGATGCAGACCCAACCACGGAATTGCTTTTGAGATCCACCTCTTGGTGGAGGATTCCATGCATAGGCATAACGAAAGGGCTTCGATGTCCAAGAAGGAGATCAATACCCTTGAAGATAGATTTGGCGCCATGAAGTAGCCATATGGAAGTCACCACCTCAGCTTTGCCTTCACGAATCCGTTCTCAGATCTTTAATTTGCACTCCGCAGATCCTCCAACAGCTAGCTTGCTTTCTCCTTTCCTTCCCTTGATCTCCATTTCTCTTTCTCTCTCTTGAAATGAGATGAAGAAGAAGATGAAGATAAAGGGGAATTGCTCTCAGTTCTCGGCCATATAAGCACCTGGACAAAGCCCAACCCTTGGATTCAGGATAGGGAAATGAACGACCACAAAATCTTTGAAAAATCACCTTTCAGCCCCGACACGCCCTGTGACACGCCCGTGTCACAGGACGTGTACCTTAAGTGGTACACGAACCAACACATTCTTACTTATCTACGACAAGGTGACACGCCCATGCCACGCCCGTGTCAGCCTAGTCACGCCCGTGACACGGGGCGTGTAACCCACTCGAGATCTATGAAAGACTTGATTTATAGACACCTAGAGGGGGCGGGGGTGAAATGGTTCTAATGTTTCCTTCAAAATTTTAGGCAAATAACAAAATTTAACTCAGCACATAATCAATGTAAACCACAGAATAATGAACACAACACAACATACACCAGATTTATAGTGGTTCCCCAAGGTTTGGGTACATCCACTTTCCCCCTTTGCCTATCTAGCGTTGTACTAGATTCGGCCTAACTTCCTTCTTTCTTCTCAGATCCGCAGATCTTATAGCTCAGAACCAAGAATGGTTCCTACAACTCAGACTTATACAAGTCCTACCTCAGATTCTTCCCCAAGAACCCTACCTCAGGCCTCAGCCCTACCTCACCCTATTTCACTAGGCTTACAACTCAGAGTGAAACCCCACTCCTACAACTCAGGAAAAAGCCCTACCTCAGCCTTTATAATTACAGTCTTACAACTCAGATCTTACAACAGATCCTACGAGAAATTGTTTGATTAAGAGATACAGAAATTTCAACAAATGAATCTCTTCACTGATGAGCTTCTTGATCAGTTCTTGAATAGACTGATCTTTAGATTCAACCTAACTTAGTTGTTTCAAAGCTTCTTGATAGAAAAAAATAAGGTTGATCTTTACTTGCTGTAGAAGTTGATCTTTAGATAGCTTCCTCCTTGAATTCAGAATGAGATCTGAATCTTCCTTGCAGACTGATCTGAATCTGCCTTCATAAGGGTTTCCCCTTTTCTTGTTGTAGAAAACTCTCTCTGAAAGTTTCACCTCTCAGTGTTTTATGTTCTATTTTCCTTGTTATTTTCTCTGTTAATCTTGTATAGAACCAGTCCTTTATATAGAGTTTCCTCCTGATTACCTGCTAATCCGGGTTGTAACAGTCTTCTGACAGTTCTGACAAAGGTGTCAGACTGGTTGGTTATGTCAGCTGATTCTTCAATGACTTTCTAACTCAGCATGAACCACTCAGCAAACTGCTCCACATGTGTCGACACAAATGGACTAAGTGTCAACACAAGTCTTGATGATGTCGACACAACACTCCATATGTCGACATAGTCATTCTTCTGGTACTCGACACAACATCTTTTAAATGTGTCGACACAAGCCCTCTTTGTTGACATAATAATATTACAATTGTCTACATAACTCCTGGGTGTCGACACAGCTTTTGTTTTTAGTGTCGACATAACTCCTGGGTGTCGACACAACTTCTGCTTTTAGTGTCGACATAACTCTTGGGTGTCGACACAGCTTCTACTTTCAGTGTCGACATAACTCTTCACAAGTGTCGACATAATTCTTCACAAGTGTCGACATAATTCTTCACAAGTGTCGACACTTGTACTTAGAAAAGTTTCTTCCAATGCTTAAACCTGCACAATGAAACTCAAACATACATCAAATACAAATTGATGTATATCATTGATTAAGATGAGGCTTCTCCAAATCTGGTACATATAAACAGTGTACCCAACACTTACTCGAGATAAAACCAACTACTCGAGTGCTTTTCCACCTACTCATGAGAAAAGTGTCGACTGCTCGACAAAGCGAGACATGCCATGTGATACGCCCATATCGCAGGTCGTGTACCCCATACTCAACGATCGTCGAGCGCAGTTCGTCGATCAAAACTTTGGTGTCGACCAAGGGAGGACACACCCTAGGTCACGCCCGCTGACACACCCGTGTCACGGGCATGTACCTCCCAAACATTCGTCGAACAAATGTCATCGATCACTCGCCCATCTGCTCAACCTGAGCAGGACACGCCCTAGGACACGCCCGTGTCCCAGGCCGTGTCACCCAATAGTTTCCCATTCTGAAATATGGGATGTTACACACAAGGATATATAGTGGTTCCCCCTAACTGGATACATCCACTCTTCTACCACCCTGCTAGGAATCCACTACAAGTTTTGATCAGGTGACTGCCACCAATGAGATTTTGATCAGGTGCTCAAAAACCAATCCTCTAGTCTTTTGATCAAGAGACTTGCAACCAGGAATAACTTTTGAAGAGAGTTAAAAAACCCTTTATACAGGAGGGGAGAGAGAGTGATGTTGTCTTCTCTGTCAACAGTCTAAGAAAAGACTTTAGTGGATTTGATGATGTCAAAGCTCCCTGTGAAATATTGATTTGTTCAGGAAAGTTGGAAGCTTTGCTTCAGAGTGAGTAGGCTTATAGATTGATGATGTCTCCAGCAAGCTCTTTAGACTGATATTGATTGAGTGTCTCTTGAGAAGCCTGGAGTAGATGAAGAACTATGTGTGTCTTGATTGATGTAGAGTTTCTCCTTTTCTTTAAAAATGGAAAGCTGTCACTGTGTTATTGTTCACTTTCTGTTCTCTGGTACTCTGTGTTTCTTGTTATTCTCTTCTCTGTCGAATTCAAACATTTGAATTCAATTATCTTGAAGACGGCAGAAGCATTCCCGAGAGTAGAAGATGCCTTGGGAATTAATCCTGAATTAACTTCTGAAATAGCCTTATTTAATGTTGCCTTTGAATGGCTATTTCCTATTAGGAATGTTCAACATTAAATATCCTGGGCATTGACTGTAATTAATTCTGCCAACTATAACTGATTGCAAAAAATTCGTCGACCGGAGCTCGCAGTTCGTCGAGCTCAGTTTCTTATTTCATCGAGCTGTCTTGAGTTCAGCGATCGTCGACCTGAGCTTGGAGTTCGTCGAGCTGAGTCCACAGTTCTTCTTTAACTTCTTGACACAGCTTCTGTGGAATGTGTTAACACAAGTCCTGTGTGTTGACACAATTACTTCTTGTCGTGATATAGTTGTTGTTTTGACAGAAATCTAGAGTGTGTCGACACAAGTCCCGTGTAACACCCCAGATTTTGAGAGAGGGTCGATTTGCATTTCTGGCCAATTTTTGGTTTCTAGCAGGGGGAACACGGTGTCCCAGGCCGTGTCAGGCTGTGTCGACGACTTGGTCACGTAGTCAACACTTTTGCGCTCGACGAAGTGTCGAGGCAGGGCAGACGGCCTGCAACACGGGCGTGTCGTAGGGCGTGTCGAGCCCGTGTCGACACTCGGCCTGGGGTGTCGACATTTTCTCTCGACAATGTGTCGAGACAAGGCACATGGCCTAGGACACCGGCGTTTCCAAGGCCGTGTGGGTCTGTCCACGAACTTCAGTCGACGATGTTCACTCAACGAGTGTCGAGTGTCGAGTGTCGAGACTGGGGCACACGACCTGTGACACAAGCGTATCACAGGGCGTGTCCCGCTTGGTCGATGATCTTCGCTCGACGTTTTTCCGCAGTGTCGACACAAAGGCTGTCGACGAGTGTCGAGACTTCGCACACGTCTTGGGACACGGGCGTGTTCCAGACCGTGTCCTTCTCGGGTTATTTCTGGGGATGTGTCAATGGAGGTACACGGCCGACCACACGGCCGTGTCAGTTGGGACACGGGCATGTCGGGTCGAACACGGGCGTGTCGAATGCCCGTGTGCTGTTCCAGGTGCGTCGATTTGAGATAGCGAATGGGGGACACGGCCCTGGACACGGGCGTGTGCCACGCCGTGTTCGGCCCAGGTATTTTATTTTTCAGACGGATCGTGGCCATTCCTTCCCTTATTTTGGGATCTGATGGTTCAGGACTGCTCTTGGGAAGTTAAGTCCGAGAATAGGGTTGGAAACCCACATTCTACTCTAAGCTTTCTGTTACTAAAACTCTAGAGAGAAGGGAGAGCAAGGAAGAAGGTGAAGGAGGGTTTGGGCTGTAGGAGAGGCTTCGGTGCTCCAAATCGCGAGCCGAGTCCAGATCCGTGGAGGCTAGATCTTTGCGAAGGTTTTCATCTGGCTATTTTGCCATGGCAAGGAAGAGGAGTCGGAAGGTAACGACACTTCTCCTCTCGGTCTTAGGATGCATGTCTTTAGCATCATTTTCCTTTCTAGTTTTGGGCAGCAAACACTCAAATGAGAGGGGTTTTGGGTCGCGAAGGTTCAAGAGGAACCTTCGGGTCGATTGAGTCCGATCCCAGCATGATTTGTATTAGAGATCCGCTTCGTTAGTGGATTAGGCATGGTGGGTGAAGCCGTAGTCGCGACCGTTAGTCCGACTCGGTGATGTTGCCTACGAACTTTAAGGATTCATAGAGATTCCGTTGCAGCAAGATGTCATTTGTGATGTGGTGATGTTTTCCCCTTTTTCTCGAGTGAGTACGTGTAGTCGAAATCGGACAAGGTTAGCTCCTCGTGGCGGTAGATGGTTTCCTTGGTGGACAAGGTTAGCTCAGCATGAGTTGTAGATGGTTTCCTTGGTGCGGGGGAACGCTGCAGTACAAATGAGGGACTAGGGTGGAATTGTCTTGGTTTGTGATGTGCCAAGGCGTGGCTGTGTCTCCGTGGTCGGCTGGCTATCCCGTGACATTCACATCATGTGTGGAGAGTGTCCCGGAGAGACTAGTCCCCTTCTGTGAGACTGACGAGAATGCCAAGCATGGGGAAAAGCCCGGGCAATGAGGCCATGAGCGGGTGGGGTCCGGCAAGGCTTCTTAGAATCGGTCAGTTTGTGTTTGTTGGAATCCTAACATGAGAGGTCAGAGCTTGCAGGCAAGCCCGGGTCTAAGACCTTGAGCGGGTGGGGCCTTTGCAAGAGTTCCATTTGGCGTCCTGTGTGCCGTTTGGGGGAATTGTGTTACACCCTTTGTTTGTGGCTTTATGCCAATGGGGAAACGATGAGTACCCATGTGATGTGATGATGTGCTAGATGCATACGAGATAGGGTGCCTTGGGTGAAGCCCGGGTTGTTGCATATATGTTGCATAAGTAGGCCCTTTTTATTATATGCTCAACCAGTAGAGAACATGTATGATGTGTGTGACATCCAAGCCTGTTTCTGTAGCTGCTTTTTCTTTCTTATGAATATTGCATATGAAGTGCTAACTTGTAGATTGGAGGAGTACCCCGGTGTCCATTAGGGGCGGCCGGGAGGAGATGTGTTTGTACACAGTTTGAGGTCAGCCTTTGCTGACCCACGTTACTAATAAATTTTACAGGGCAAGGATCGCATGCAGGAGCTAGCTCGCCGGCCAGAAAGGCCTAAGCTTCATGAAGTGCTTCTCTCTTTTGTAGCTCTATTTATATGATATTGTATGTTTGAGACTCATGTTGTCCGGCTTGCATGCCGAGGTAGATTAGGAGTGATATGCACTTTCTTGACTGATGTATTATTTGAGTTTGGACACTTGTTGTAAGGCCATAAGGCCATTATTATTACTCTTATTGTAGTGGATAACTTCTTGTCTTGCTTGTGTTTCCGGTGTGTTGTGCAAAGAGTTTTGAGTGTAGGTAGTTATATCATCTTATAATACTAAAGCTGTGGCGTCCGTATGTTGTGGGGCCCCGGCCGGACCCATATTATACGGTCATTACAGGGGAGGTGTTACAATTTGGTATCAAAGCGATGTTAGATTCAAGATCAATGCGTAGAGAAGTTATCCACATAAGAGTAACGCGGTACCATGAGTGTCCTTATTTTTAAGTCTTGAGATTAGAGACTGATTCCTTGTTTCTTGTTTTCTTGAAGAGTGCAAGCAACGAGGCGGGTACGTTGAGAGCAAGAGAGGAATTCTCGTCGAGCAGTGCCACTGCTCTAGGTCTTTTGGGCACGGCTGTAAACCCAGCCGACTTCTGCCGCATGCTTGCAGAAGCAATGGTGGCAGCCCAAGCTACAGAGGTAGCTCAGGTAGCAACCCCTGCTATACCGGATACAGCGACGGCCGTGCCAGGAGGAGAAGCCAGGCGAGTGGAGCCTTTGGCGAAAAGGGTGGTTGTCGGACATGGAGACCGACACATGAAGTATTTCCTGAGCTTCCATCCCCCGTCATTCAAGGGAGTTGGTAGACCAACGGATGCGGAGGACTGGTGGGTTCGAATTCAAGAGCTTTTGAGGGCGGCAGAGACGCTAGAAGAAAAGAAAGCTGAGTATGCGGAGTTCATGTTGGAAGGAGATGTCAAGTTGTGGTGGGTGAGCCATAGCGGCCGCCAGTTCCCGAGACGCACCCCGTCGGTGGAGGAGTTTGGGGATGCTTTTCTTAAGAGGTACATTCCCGTTTCTACACGGTTGGCACTTTAGAGGCACTTTCTGCACTTAATGCAGCGGGACAAGATGGTGGACGAGTATGTGCAGGAGTTCACCGGTTTGGGTCGTTACGCGGGAATGGCGTGTAACAACCCCATCCGTTCATATGATATATTCTAGAAGGTCCGGCCGGGGCCCCACAGGATATACCACAAAACAGTCGGTGAAGGTACAGGATGATACCAGAGTAGCGCATCGCACCTATCACAAGCATTCTAGCGGAAGCCTAAACTACTTGAACTCCTCATGAATGGCCAAACATAAAATTCCACATTTTATATACATATAGGAATGTCTTACACATGCACAAGTGTTGGCCTTATGGCCTTACAGGGCTTTCAAACAGTGGCCTAACAAATTGGCGCGCAGGCCGGCCACAAAAAGAAAACACACAAAAGAACATTAGCCTTCGAGGGCTAGCAGCAGCAGCAACACCAGCAGGAGAATCAACCTCTATGCGACCCGCTCGGCTCTCCAGCACCTGTGCAAGGACAATCCACCCAACGGTGGCAAACAAAAGCAACGGTCAGCGTTCAGCTGACCAAATTATAACGACCCTACCCCTTCTCTCGGGGCAGCGGTATTTTTTTCCCTGCAGGCATATCATAGCACAAGTATGGCAAACTATATCATCAAAAAGTGCTTTCACGCACACAAGCCATCACAACCGTTCGCCACCCGGCTCAACGGTCCGTGCACTCAGGGCACCTTCTTGGTGTTCTGGCAACCTCTTGCCCACCACCGTATCAGGGTTATCACCCAACGGTAACTCTCTTGAGCATTTACTCCATGGCGTGCAGCCGGAGTTAGTCCTCGGACATCGGGATGGCCCGTAGCCCCCCTTTGTGTCATGGCGCGCAGGCCGAAGACTCTTGCTATGCGCTCCAACAGACCGCACTTTTGGTCTCACGTCAGACGTACATAGCGCAGGTCGGATCCTCCACCCCCCCATTGCTCAAATCGCCTTGCCCTTTCCGCGTGCAGCATACTCATGGCTATCTCAAAGGCGCGGGTCAGTCTCACCAATCCTGTTCCTGGCATTCAAGCCTGGGTAATTCACTATACCCATTTCCTCACGGCAACTGCGGGTCTTTCCTGGGCGCACCAGTACTTCCTGTAATTCCCGTCACAGGTGGACACCGCAAATTACAAATGTCAGGGGTCTTTCCTGGGCACACCAGTACTTCCTGTGACTCGCTCCACAGGTGGACACCCTATGACATCAAGCATCAAAAAAGGGCCTTTCCTGGTCCCACCAGTACTTCCTGTGCCTCATCCACAGGTTGGACCCAAAATCAGCACAAGGCTATTTTCCTGGGCTACCACCCCAGTACTTCCTGCTACTCCTTTTCGCAGGCATAACCCGTAGACTCCTTAACACTACACGTTTATCACGGAGTCTTCTCCGGTTCGTATGCAACATCACCAATCCAGACCAACCTGTCCAGATGGGCTTCACACAGCATGCCTATTCCGTACTCCATTTCCGGATCTATATGCAATACAAAGGGGATTTCAAGCATCCACCCAAACGACTCCCAAAAGCAGCCACCTCTTGGTGGGGGAATCAAAAGATATGCCAAAACAGAAGCCTTCACATGGCTAGGAATAAAAGTCGTTACCCTTGACGATCGCTTCGGTGCCATGGCTTGAAAGCTTGCTTGCAAGACTCGCAAGAGCGTTCCCTCCACAACGCTGGCTTCGGATCTCTCGCCGGTAAACCGCAGCACCACCAACAACAGCCCCCTTCCCTTCTTCCTCCTCTTTTCTCTCTCTCTCTCTCTTTTCACTTGAAGAAAGGTTAAGGCCAAAGAGAATGAGAAATAATTCTCTGACTTCGGCCCTTAAGGAAAAAGAAGAAGAGCTTTCAGCCCTTGGATCCAGACTGAAGGAATGGACGGCCACGATTCTGCCAAAAACACAAATTTTGACCCGACACGGCCTCGAACACGGCCGTGTGACTGGCCGTGTGCCTCAAGCGGTGGTCAGCCGACTTATCCAAACCAGTGACACGCCCACGGAACACGCCCGTGTCATGGGCCGTGTCACCAACACGCCTTCAGACACGCCCGTGTATGTGGCCGTGTGCCTGGGAAAAAAAATCCCAAATCATCCCGAGACTTCACACGGCCTGTGACACGCCCGTGTCCCAGGCCGTGTGCCCACACACGGCACAAGGACACGCCCTGTCGAATTCTCTCGGCGGGCTGAGTTCGTCGCCTGATTTGACACGCCCTGTGACACGCCCGTGTCACAGGCCGTGTTCAACACTCGACACCCACTTCTCGACAATCGACGATCATCGAGCAAAAATCGTCGAGCATGCGACACGGCCTTGGACACGCCCGTGTCCTGGGCCGTGTGCCTCCTCTCGACGAATCGTCGAGAGCAAAAATCGTCGAGACAAAGCCCAATCGTCGACACAACCTCGACACGCCCTGCGACACGACCGTGTCGCAGGCCGTGTCACCTGACACGCCCTGGGACACGCCCGTGTCCCAGGCCGTGTCACCCAAATTTGCCTGTTTCAGAACTTTGGGCTGTTACAATCCTCCCCTCCTACAAGAAATTTCGTCCTCGAAATTCAGAGACAGGAAAGTAACAAAAAGCAGCAAGAAAAATGTAACAACATCTAACATTTTTATGTTATAACGGTCTCGCTACAAATTACAGAAACAACTCAGGGAACTCTTCTCGCATGGTCTGCTCGCGTTCCCATGTCAGCTCTTCACGGCCGCAGTTGTCCCATCGGACTTTCACCATACCGACCGTCTTGTTCCGCAATTGTTTCTCGGCTCGATCTTCGATCTGAATGGGTCTAACTCTCATCGTTAGCCCATACTCCACCGGCACACGATCATCCGCGATCACTTGAGCTGGATCTTTCACGGCCTTCCGAAGCACCGAGATGTGAAAAACATCATGTAATCCACCCAAGTCCGCCGACAGAGCTAGCCGATAAGCCGCTTCGCCAATTCGCTCAACCACTTCAAAAGGACCCAAATACCTTGGACTCAACTTTTTCAATCGTCGAATCCTGGAGACACCTTTGAATGGCTTGATCTTCAAGTAGACCCAATCGCCAACCGCAAATTCGACATTCTGGTGCTTGGCGTTGTAGTACATCGCTTGTCGATCTTGAGCAATCAGCAATCTCTCACGAATAGTCTGAATGGTTGAGTTTGCTTCATCCACCTCATTTGGTTTAACAACCCGGGCTTCACCCGATTCTACCCAAGCCAAGGGAGTACGACACTTCCTTCCATATAGGGCTTCATATGGTGCCATCCCAATGCTTGCCTGGTAGCTGTTATTATATGCAAACTTTACCATATAGAGATGATCTTCCCATCTCTTTCCGAAGTCAAGGGCGCACATTCGGAGCATGTCCTCCATTGTTCTGTTGGTGCGTTCAGTTTGGCCATCCGTTTGGGGATGAAAGGCCGTACTGAAAGTCAACTTCGTGCCCAACAGTCGGTGAACTAGCCTCCAATCATTTGACGTAAAGCGCCCATCTCGATCACTTACGATGCTCCGAGGAACACCGTGAAGACGCACAATCTGGTCAACATATAATTTTGCCAAACTTTCAACCGAATCATCCCGCCTGTTCGGGAGAAAATGTGCTACTTTTGTTAGCCGGTCAACTATCACCCAAATGGAATCATTTCCTCGCTGCGATCTTGGCAATCCATGCACAAAATCCATGGAAATATCATCAAATTTCCACACTGGGATCGGTAGTGACTTCAAATAACCGCCCGGCTTTTGGCATTCCGCCTTTACCATCGCACATGTTTGGCATTTGGCCACATACAGGGCAACATCTTTCTTGAGCCCTGGCCATCAAAAAAGCTTCTTCATATCGTTGAACATCTTTGTGCTCCCGGGGTGAATGGAATACTTCGTATAATGTGCTTCATACATCAGTTCTTCCCTCAGTTTCCCCACATTTGGGACGCACAACCGGCTCTCTTTTCGCAAAAGACCGTCATTCCAGGTGAATTTGCCTTCTGGCCCTTCATTCACATAGCGCAAGAGATCTTCATCCAACTCCGTTGCCCGTCGAACTCGGTCCGCAAGGTCACATTGCACCTCGGTCCAGTTCAAACATGCACTGGTAGTGGAATTCTTGTCAACACAATAGATCTCCAATGCCTCCAATTCCTGGATAAGACGTTCTTCATGCCTTTGTAACCAATTCGCTCTAGCCGGAACCCGCCGACTCAAGGCATCCGCGACAACATTCCCTTTCCCAGGTGTATAGTGAATCTCGAAAGTATAGTCCCCAAGGAACTCCAACCACCTTCGTTGTCGCATGTTCAACTCTTTCTGCGCCAATAGATACTTGAGGCTCTTATGATCGGTATAGATCTCCACCTTCACTCCATAAAGGTAGTGTCGCCACAGCTTAAGTGCAAAAATCACCGCCGCTAGTTCCAAATCATGGACGAGATAGTTTCGCTCGTGCACCTTCAGCTGGCGTGAGCCATAAGCAATCACCTTTCCGCTCTGCAGAAGAACGCAGCCTAAACCGCTTCCTGAGGCATCACTATAAATCACAAATCCATCGGTTCCACATGGCGAAGACAACACCGGCGCCGTGGTCAACCGAACCTTCAGCTCTTCAAAAGCTCGTGCGCACTCAGGCGTCCAAACGAACTTCTGATTCTTTCGCGTCAGTGTGGTTAGCGGCAAAGCGATCCGCGAGAAGTTCTCCACAAATCTTCTATAGTAGCCCGCAAGTCCAAGGAAACTCCTGACCTCGGCCACGGAAGACAATATTGGCCATTCTTGTATGGCTTTTATCTTCGCTGGATCCACTGCAATGACCGCTCCACCTACCACATGGCCCAAAAATGCCACTGACGATAGCCAAAACTCGCACTTCGAGAACTTGGCATAGAGCTGATTTTGCCTCAACGTGTTCAACACCAACCGCAAATGAATCTCATGCTCAGCTTTAGACTTCGAGTACACCAGGATATCATCAATAAACACGATCACAAACAGATCTAGGTACTCACGGAAAATTCGGTGCATCAAATCCATAAACACCGAGGGCGCATTACACAATCCAAAGGGCATGACTGTGAACTCATAGTGCCCATAACGCGTTCCAAATGTGGTTTTGGGAATGTCACCTTCCCGAATTCTTAACTGGTAATAACCAGACTTCAGGTCCAACTTCGAATAGACGGTAGATCCCACCAGCTGATCAAATAATTCATCAATCCGAGGTATCGGATACTTATTCTTCTCGGTCAGCTTATTCAATTCACGGTAATCAATACACAACCGTAACCCACCATCTTTCTTCTTTACAAAAAGCACAGGCGCGCTCCAAGGTGACATACTTGGGCGGATATAACCTTGCTCTAGCATTTCTTGTAGTTGAACCTTCAACTCAGCCATCTCTTTAGGCGCAACGCGTTATGGCGAGCAGGCCACGGGTTTCGCACCTGGCACCAACTCAATTGTGAAGTCAATCTCCCGCTGGGGTGGTAGCCCAGGGAGATCCGCGGGAAACACATCTATAAATTCTGCCACAATCAGAACCTCGCACAACGTGGCCTTAGGCTCAACAGCCTGAATTAGTGCAAAGTAACACTCCGCACCCTTCCGAACAGCTTTGACTACCTGGAGTGCAGACATCAACGTCTCGCCTACTCCTCGCATACCCGCGAACTTGGTCTCCTGTTCGGTATTCTGGCCCAACGTGATTTCTTTGGACTGGCAGTCAATCATAGCATGCTGCTCCGCAAGCCAATCCATCCCAAAAATTACATCGAATTCCGATATTGGCAAAACAAATGCGGTTAAACAAAAATCCCGACTTCCTAACTGAACCGCCACATCGCAAGCTTGATCCACAAGCATCCAACAACCATTCGGCAACACCACTCTGACGCTATCTGTCTTTGCACGACTGGGTATCCCAAGCCGCGTAAGAAACTCACTCGACAGAAAAGAATGCGATGCCCCTGTATCAAACAGTGCTCGCGCCAGCGTGTCCCGAATCATCACGAAGCCTATGACAAACATGTCACACACACAAACCACAAACATAGGGGTACTAAGCTAAGCATACAAACATTAGCATAAGCAAAACTAAACTCATACCTGTGACCACGTCACTCTGCTTGATGGCCTCCTGCAGGCCAAGATTGTAGACCCGGGGTTGCGCTTGCGAGGCAGAAGAATCCACCACCGCTTTTCCTTTCTCCGAATAAGATGCTCCCGCCTTCTTTTCACTCTTTGGCGGCATCCGGCAATCTCGCGCAATATGCCCCATCCGACCACAATTGAAGCATGTACGAGTTTCTGGCTTAGAGGTTGCCCCTGATGTTTCTCCTGTTGCAACTGATGAAGGAGCTTGTCCACTAGGCTTGGACTTCTTGCCCCATCTCTTCTTATAAAATGACTTTCCCGATCGGGGCGCCTTCCACTCTGGTTGCGTCATCACCAACGCTCTCTTCCCCTGCACCCTCTTCATATCTTTTTCCAACGCTTGGAAACCTTGGTTCACAGAACTGGACACAAGGAACCTCAGCTCGTCCCTCAGTCCTTCATAGAACCTATTAGTCTTCCTCTGCTCATCAGCAAAGATCGAACCCGCATACCGCCCTAAGCGAGTAAACTCATGCAGGTACGCGTCAACACTGCCCTCACCTTGAGTCAACCGTTGGAATTCATTTTCCAGGGCTATCCGTTGAGCCACAGGAAGGTGCTTCGCAAGGAAAAGCCGGGAGAATTCTTCCATCGACACTTGGGTTAACGGACGACCCGCCAAATGATGCAACTCCATCTCATCCCACCATAAACGCGCTTCTCCTTCAAGCAAGAAGGTGGCTAAGGTAACTTTCTGATGTTCCGCCGTGCCTATCGCCGTCATCACTCGCTTGACGCGCGATAACCAATCCTCAGCCTGCGTCGGGGTTCCCGCTCCCGAAAACGTAGGCGGATGGAAACTCATAAACCGTGTTAGCTGCTTCTCAGCCGCTCGAGGCACCACTTCCACGACAGGTTCAGGCCTTGCCACCACCTGTTCTGTCCTCACAGCCGCTTGTTCTTGCCTCGGTGGCTGACCTTGGATCATAGTAAACAAGGCCTCCGTAACTAAACGGACATGTTCTGCAGACGGTGGAGGTGTAGGCACCGCAGCTGGTGCCGTACTTTCATCAGAACGCTGGGGCTCAGACGGCCCAGCTCCACTTCGTGTCACCTAAAGGTGGACAAGACACACACATTAGCGGTCGTACCCAAGCAAACAACACAAAATAGGAACACGCAGGTTCCTCAAACATACAAAATGCATTCCTATCATGGACATTCAGGAGTTCATTCGTAGACTTTGGTGTGCACAAACACGTGCTCGCCACCCCACAAAAGAAGTCGGCCACGACTTCGAGAGGGAAAGACCAAGACAACCGATACCAAAAATGTAACAACCCCATCCGTTCATATGATATATTCTAGAAGGTCCGGCCGGGGCCCCACAGGATATACCACAAAACAGTCGGTGAAGGTACAGGATGATACCAGAGTAGCGCATCGCACCTATCACAAGCATTCTAGCGGAAGCCTAAACTACTTGAACTCCTCATGAATGGGCAAACATAAAATTCCACATTTTATATACATATAGGAATGTCTTACACATGCACAAGTGTTGGCCTTATGGCCTTACAGGGCTTTCAAACAGTGGCCTAACAAATTGGCGCGCAGGCCGGCCACGAAAAGAAAACACACAAAAGAACATTAGCCTTCGAGGGCTAGCAGCAGCAGCAACACCAGCAGGAGCATCAACCTCTATGCGACCCGCTCGGCTCTCCAGCACCTGTGCAAGGACAATCCACCCAACGGTGGCAAACAAAAGCAACGGTCAGCGTTCAGCTGACCAAATTATAACGACCCTACCCCTTCTCTCGGGGCAGCGGTATTTTTTTCCCTGCAGGCATATCATAGCACAAGTATGGCAAACTATATCATCAAAAAGTGCTTTCACGCACACAAGCCATCACAACCGTCCGCCACCCGGCTCAACGGTCCGTGCACTCAGGGCACCTTCTTGGTGTTCTGGCAACCTCTTGCCCACCACCGTATCAGGGTTATCACCCAATGGTAACTCTCTTGAGCATTTACTCCATGGCGTGCAGCCGGAGTTAGTCCTCGGACACCGGGATGGCCCGTAGCCCCCCTTTGTGTCATGGCGCGCAGGCCGAAGACTCTTGCTATGCGCTCCAACAGACCGCACTTTTGGTCTCACGTCAGACGTACATAGCGCAGGTCGGATCCTCCACCCCCCCGTTGCTCAAATCGCCTTGCCCTTTCCGCGTGCAGCGTACTCATGGCTATCTCAAAGGCGCGGGTCAGTCTCACCAATCCTGTTCCTGGCATTCAAGCCTGGGTAATTCACTATACCCATTTCCTCACGGCAACAGCGGGTCTTTCCTGGGCGCACCAGTACTTCCTGTAATTCCCGTCACAGGTGGACACCGCAAATTACAAATGTCAGGGGTCTTTCCTGGGCACACCAGTACTTCCTGTGACTCGCTCCACAGGTGGACACCCTATGACATCAAGCATCACAAAAAGGGCCTTTCCTGGTCCCACCAGTACTTCCTGTGCCTCATCCACAGGTTGGACCCAAAATCAGCACAAGGCTATTTTCCTGGGCTACCACCCCAGTACTTCCTGCTACTCCTTTTCGCAGGCATAACCCGTAGACTCCTTAACACTACACGTTTATCACGGAGTCTTCTCCGGTTCGTATGCAACATCACCAATCCAGACCAACCTGTCCAGATGGGCTTCACACAGCATGCCTATTCCGTACTCCATTTCCGGATCTATATGCAATACAAAGGGGATTTCAAGCATCCACCCAAACGACTCCCAAAAGCAGCCACCTCTTGGTGGGGGAATCAAAAGATATGCCAAAACAGAAGCCTTCACATGGCTAGGAAGAAAAGTCGTTACCCTTGACGATCGCTTCGGTGCCATGGCTTGAAAGCTTGCTTGCAAGACTCGCAAGAGCGTTCCCTCCACAACGCTGGCTTCGGATCTCTCGCCGGTAAACCGCAGCACCACCAACAACAGCCCCCTTCCCTTCTTCCTCCTCTTTTCTCTCTCTCTCTCTCTTCACTTGAAGAAAGGTTAAGGCCAAAGAGAATGAGAAATAATTCTCTGACTTCGGCCCTTAAGGAAAAAGAAGAAGAGCTTTCAGCCCTTGGATCCAGACTGAAGGAATGGACGGCCACGATTCTGCCAAAAACACAAATTTTGACCCGACACGGCCTCGAACACGGCCGTGTGCCTGGCCGTGTGCCTCAAGCGGTGGTCAGCCGACTTATCCAAACCAGTGACACGCCCACGGAACACGCCCGTGTCATGGGCCGTGTCACCAACACGCCTTCAGACACGCCCGTGTCTGTGGCCGTGTGCCTGGGGAAAAAAATCCCAAATCATCCCGAGACTTCACACGGCCTGTGACACGCCCGTGTCCCAGGCCGTGTGCCCACACACGGCACAAGGACACGCCCTGTCGAATTCTCTCGGCGGGCTGAGTTCGTCGCCTGATTTGACACGCCCTGTGACACGCCCGTGTCACAGGCCGTGTTCAACACTCGACACCCACTTCTCGACAATCGACGATCGTCGAGCAAAAATCGTCGAGCATGCGACACGGCCTTGGACACGCCCGTGTCCTGGGCCGTGTGCCTCCTCTCGACGAATCGTCGAGAGCAAAAATCGTCGAGACAAAGCCCAATCGTCGACACAACCTCGACACGCCCTGCGACACGCCCGTGTCGCAGGCCGTGTCACCTGACACGCCCTGGGACACGCCCGTGTCCCAGGCCGTGTCACCCAAATTTGCCTGTTTCAGAACTTTGGGCTGTTACATGGCGATGGCATATGATGTAGAGAGGGATAACCTCGTCTACCAGGGGCCGAGGGAGAATCTGAGGAAACCCCTCATTTCCATGAAGAGGGCTGGATTTAATGAACTAGTTGAGGCTGCTAGGATTTTGGAAAGTGATCTGGAGCGAACCTAATGTCGTAAGGGTTTTACTCCCAAGCAAGGGGAAGGGAAGCCTTCCCAATCCCTTGGAAAGTCTGAAGGGAGTAGGTGGAGGAATATGCCTCACACATCCAGGTCCGGTGAGAAGAGCAAGTGGACGCCTGGAGGTTCTCACTCTAGGGGACCGCCGACGTGTTATAACTGCAGTAAGGTGGGGCATATAGCTCGTGTTTGTCCCCAAGGAGGTGCGGGGCAAGAGGCAAGGCCAGAGTAGAGTGTGCGCTCCGGCCCCAGTGCTGCGGAGAAAGGGAAGATGGTGAAGTCGAGCGCTTCTCGGTTCCAACCGGTGCAACCAAGGGCCTACAACCTTGGACAGCAGGAAGCGATCCGCCAAACCGATATGGTGACAGGTATGAAGAAAATTTAAGTTTAAATTGTGTGGTTCATACCATTAGACTTTTATGTGTGATGTCTATGTTGTAGGCTTCGTTTTAGTTTCCGGGTACCCCACTAGGGTATTTTTTGATACGGGAGCATCGCACTCCTTTCTTGTGGAGATCTTCATCCGGAGAATAGGAGTTGAGTCTTTCTCAACGGATGCGGAGTTGAAAGTGCGCATGCCCAATGGGTCTTCCATGACCACCGGGGCCAAAGGGCGCATCTGTTGGGAGCTGGACGGAGTTGACTTCGTGTTGGTAGTAGCGATTTTACCATTGGTTGAGTTCGATGTCATTTTGGGCATGGACTGGCTTGCAGAGCAGCGCACCAGTATTGACTGCCTATCTAAGGTAGTGACCCTAAGGAGCAAAGGGCAAGCGGAAGTCAAATTTGAGGGCCTTTGTGGAGTGGCATGTTCCCTGTTTTCGGCCATGCAGTTGATCCGAGCGTCTAACTCGGGTGGTGTAGCGTTTTTAGCATTATTGGAGGTTCATCTCTCCCAGCTATCTATTGAGGAAGTGCCCATAGTGGCAGAGTTCAAGGATGTGTTTCCGGATGAACTTCCTGGAGCGCCTCCTCGGCGGGAGATCTATTTCTTGATCGAGTTAGTGCTGGAGGCTAGGACGGTGTCACGTCCTCCGTTTAGGATGGCACCAAAGGAATTGGCTGAACTCAAAGTACAGCTACAAGAACTGTTGGAGCAAGGGAATATTAGACCCAGTTCTTCACCGTGGAGCGCGTCGGTGTTGTTTGTAAAGAAGAAACTCGGTAGCATGCGGCTATGCATAGACTACCGAGAGCTGAATAAATTGACCGTCAAGAATAAGTATCTGATTCCTCGGATAGATGACTTCTTCGACCAATTGGTGGGGTCAGTGGTGTACTCCAAATTGGACTTGAAGTCAGGCTACTATCAGTTGCGAATTCGGGACGAGGACATCCCCAAGAATGCCTTTGGTTCAAGGTATGGACACTTTGAGTTTACGGTGATGCCGTTCGGGCTGACGAACGCGCCATCAGTGTTCATGGATCTGATGAATCGGGTATTTTGGGAATACTTGGATTCTTTTGTGGTTGACTTCATTGATGACATTTTGGTGTATTCCAAATCGGAAGTGGAGCATGAGACCCAGTTGAGAGTGGTCTTGCAAGTGTTGAGGGAGAATCAGTTGTATGCAAAGTTCTCCAAGTGCGAGTTTTGGTTAGAGAAGGTGGCATTTTTGGGCCACGTGATTAGTGGGGATGGGGTGGCTGTGGATCCAACAAAAGTGGAAGCCATCAGAGATTGGCCGGTTTTGAGGACCGTGGCGGAAGTCCAAAGTTTTCTTGGACTATACGGGTATTATAGGAGATTCGTGGAGAATTTTTCGCGGATAGCTCTACCCCTCACCTTACTCACTCGTAAAGATCATAAGTTTGTGTGGACTCAAGAGTGCAGTCAAGCATTTGAGCCACTGAAGGAGAGACTGACGATGGCTCCAATCCTAAGTCTACCGCAAGCGACCGAGGGATTTCAGATCTTCAGTGACGCATCGGGATGCGGTTTGGGTTGCGTTTTGGTGCAACATGTCAAGGTGATAGCTTTTGGGTCTAGACAGCTGAAGCCTCATGAGAGGAATTACCCCGTCCATGACTTGGAGTTGGCGGCGGTAATTTTTGCGTTGAAAATATGGCGACATTATGTGTACGGTGCAAAGGTGGAGATCTTCACGGATCATAAAAGCTTGAAGTATCTCTTGGATCAAAAGGACTTGAACATGCGACAACGTATGCGGGTTGGGTTTCTTGGAGACTACGAGGTGGCGATTCAGTATACGCCAGGTAAAGCCAATGTGGTGGCGGATGCCTTGAGTAGAAATTACTCGGGGCAAGGGAATTGGAACGAAGCTCATGATGAGCGGTTGGTACGGGAATGAGAGTCCCTTGGTTTGGAATGTGTTCCGAGAGGCGAGTCAAGCGTTGCTCGGTTGAACTGGACTGAAGTGCAGAACGACTTGACTGATCGCATTCGGGAAGCGACTCGGTTGGATGTGGAGTTTCAACCATATGTGTTGGGGACTTAAAATGGTGAGAGCAGCATCTGGGAGATGATTGATGGGATTCTGAGGAAGGACGGAAGTGTTTGTATACCGCAGTTCGGCAAACTCCGTGAGGAGTTGATGTTTGAGGCTCACTTCACAAAATACTCCATTCACCCGGGAAGTACAAAGATGTACTTGGATATGAAGAAATCCTTTTAGTGGCCGGGACTGAAACGGGACGTAGCTTTGTATGTGAATCGTTGCCAAACTTGTGCCTTGGTGAAGGCCGAATGTCAGAAGCCGGGCGGGTTCCTGAAGCCTCTTCCAATCCCGGAGTGGAAATTTGATGACATCTCCATGGATTTTGTACATGGTTTGCCTAGATCGCAGTAGGGTAATGATGCTATTTGGGTGATCGTGGATCGCCTAACCAAGGTGGCTCACTTCATCCCAAATCGGAAGGAGGACAGCGTGGAGAAGCTGGTGGAGTTGTATGTCCGCAACATTGTGCGATTGCACGGAATTCCTAAGAGCATAGTAAGCGATCGAGATGGACGGTTTATGTCCAAGGACTGGAGATTGGTTCAGAAGAGTTTGGGCACGATGCTAAAGTTCAGTACGACGTTCCATCCTCAAACTGACGGGCAAACCGAAAGGATGAACCGTACTATGGAGGATATGCTAAGAATGTGCATTCTTGACTTCGACAAGAGGTGGGAAGATCACCTCTTCATGGTGGAATTCATATACAATAATAGTTATCAAGCAAGCATAAAAATGGCGCCATACGAAGCTTTGTATGGGAGGCGGTGTCGAACACCAATGTCTTGGGCAGAGGCGGGAGACACCAAAATTTTGGGTTTGGCGGTGGTAGTTGATGCTTGTGAGTTGGTACGGACCATTCAAGAGCATATGAAGGTGGCGCAAGACCGGCAAGCGAAATACTTTAATGCTCGTCACAGGAAGTTGGAATTTGTGGTAGGTGATTGGGTATATTTGAAGATCAAGCCGTTCAAAGGCGTCTCATGGATTCGCCGACTCAAGAAGTTGAGTCCAAGGTTTTTGGAACCTTTTGAAGTTGTTGAACGGGTGGGAGAAGCAGCCTATTGGTTGGCGTTCTCCGCGGAGCTGAGTGGACTGCATGACGTCTTCCATATCTCCGTCTTGAGGAAAGCTTTGGTGGAGGCTAGTGTAGTGATTGAGCCAGCATCAGTTCCGATAGAGGAAGACTTGAGGACGCGAGTCCGTCCAATCGCTATAGAGGATTCAGAGACTCGATAGTTACGGAATAAAGAGGTTAAACTCGTGAGAGTCCGATGGGACAACTGCGGTCGTGAGGAGCTCTCGTGGGAGCGAGAATAAGCCATGCTAGAAGAGTATCCAGAGCTCTTCAAATCAGGTACCATTTAAGTGTGTTCCCTTTTGCTTTGTAATTTCGGGATGAAATTCTGTTAAGGGGGGAGAGTTGTAACACCCCAGATTTTGAGAGAGGGTCGATTTGCATTTCTGGCCAATTTTTGGTTTCTGGCAGGGGGCACATGGCCCGGGACATGGGCGTGTCCCAGGCCCTGTCAGGCTGGAGTCGACGATATGGCCGCGTAGTCGACACTTTGCGCTCGACGAAGTGTCGAGGCAGGGCACACAGCCTGTGACACTGGCGTATCAAAGGGCGTGTCGAGCCCGTGTCGACACTCAGCCCGGGGTGTCAACATTTTCGCTCGACAATGTGTCGAGACAAGGCACACGGCCTAGGACACGGGCGTGTCCAAGGCCGTGTAGGTCTATCGACGAACTTCAGTCGATGATGTTCACTCGACGAGTGTCGAGTGTCGAGTGTCGAGACTAGGGCAAACGGCCTGTGACACGGGCGTGTCACAGAGCGTGTCCCTCTTGGTCGACAATCTTCGCTTGGCATTTTTCCGCAGTGTCGACACAAAGGCTGTCGACGATTGTCGAGACTTCGCACACAGCTTGGGATACGGGCATGTCCCAGACCGTGTCCTTCTCGGGTAGTTTTCGGGGCTGTGTCGATGGAGGCATACGACTGACCACACGACCATGTCTGTTGGGACACGGGCGTGTCGGGTCAAACACGGGCGTGTCGAAAGCCCGTGTGCTACTCCAGGCGCGTCGATTTGAGATGGCGAATGGGGGACACGACCCCGGATACGGGCTTGTGCCAGGCCGTGTTCGGCCCAGGTATTTTATTTTTCAAACGGATTGTGGTCATTCCTTCCCTTATTTTGGGATCTGATGGTTCAGGACTGCTCTTGGGAAGTTAAGTCCGAGAATAGGGTTGAAAACCCTCATTATACTCCAAGCTTTCTCTTACTAAAACTCTAGAGAGAAGGGAGAGCAAGGAAGAAGGTGAAGGAGGGTTTGGGCTGTAGGAGAGGCTTCGGTGCTCCAAATCGCGAGCCGAGTCCAGATCCGTGGAGGCTAGATCTTTGCGAAGGTTTTCATTCGGCTATTTTGCGATGGCAAGGAAGAGGAGACGGAAGGTAACGACACTTCTCCTCTCGGTTTTAGGATGCATGTCTTTAGCATCATTTTCCTTTCTAGGTTTGGGCACCAAACACTTAAATGAGAGGGGTTTTGGGTCGCCAAGGTTCAAGAGGAACCTCCGGGTCGATTGAGTCTGTCCCCGGCATGATTTGCATTAGAGATCCGCTCCGTTAGTGGATTAGGCATGGTGGGTGAAGCCGTAGTCACGACCGTTAGTCCGACTCGGTGATGTTGCATACGAACTTTAAGGATTCGTAGAGATTCCGTTGCGGCAAGATGTCGTTTGTGATGTGGTGATGCTTTCCCCTTTTTCTCGAGTGAGTACGTGTAGTCGGAACCGGGCAAGGTTAGCTCCTCGTGGAGGTAGATGGTTTCCTTGGTGGACAAGGTTAGCTCCGCATGAGTTGTAGATGGTTTCCTTGGTGCGGGGGAACGCTGCAGTACAAATGAGGGACTAGGGTGGAATTGTCTTGGTTTGTGATGTGCCAAGGCGTGGCTGTGTCTCCGTGGTCAGCTGGCTATCCCGTGACCTTCACGTCATGTGTGGAGAGTGTCCCTGCGAGACTAGTCCCCTTCTGTGAGACTGACAAGAATGCCAAGCATGGGGGCAAGCCTGGGCAATGAGGCCTTGAGCGGGTGGGGTCCGGCAAGGCTTCTTAGAATCGGTCAGTTTGTCTTTGTTGGAATCCTGACATGAGATGTCAGAGCTTGCAGGTAAGCCCGGGTCTAAGACCTTGAGCGGTTGGGGTCTTTGCAAGAGTTCCATTTGGCGGCCTGTGTGCCGTTTGGGGGAATTGTGTTACCCCCTTTGTTTGTGGCTTTATGCCAATGGGGAAACGATGAGTACCCATGTGATGTGATGATGTGCTAGATGCATACGAGATAGGGTGCCTTGGGTGAAGCCCAGTTTGTTGCATACATGTTGCATAAGGAGGCCCTTTTTATTATATGCTCAACCAGTAGAGAACATGTATGATGTGTGTGACATCCAAGCCTGTTTCTGTAGCTGCTTTTTCTTGCTTATGAATATTGCATACGAAGTGCTAACTTGCAGGTTGGAGGAGTACCCCGGGGTCTGCTAGGGGCGGCCGGGAGGATATGTGTTTGTTACACAGTTTGAGGTCAGCCTTTGCTGACCCACGTTACTAATAAATTTTTCAGGGCAAGGATCGGATGCAGGAGTTAGCTCGCCGGCCAGAAAGGCCTAAGCTTCATGAAGTGCTTCTCTCTTTTGTAGCTCTACTTATATGATGTTGTACGTTTGAGACTCATGTTGTCCGACTTGCATGCCGAGGTAGACTAGGAGTGCTATACACTTTCTTGACTGATGTATTATTTGAGTTTGGACACTTGTTGTAAGGCCATAAGGCCATTGTTATTACTCTTCTTGTAGGGGATAACTTCTTGTGTTGCTTGTGTTTCCACTGTATTGTGCAAAGAGTTTTGAGTGTGGGTAGTTATATCATCTTATAATACTAAAGCTATGACATTCGTATGTTATGGGGCCCCGGCCGGACCCATATTGTAAGGTCATTACAGGGGAGGTGTTACATCCTGTGTGTCGACATAATTGCTGTTGACAGATGTTATGTGTGTCAACACAAGTCCTATGTGTCGACACAATCTAGCTTCTGGTGTTGACACAGTTGATGTCTACAGATATTTTGTGTGTCGACATAAGCCATGTGTGTCGACACAATCTGGCTTCTGGTGTCGACACAGTTGATGTCGACAAATGTTCTGTGTGTCGACACAAGTCCTGTGTGTCGACACAATCTGGCTTCTGGTGTCGACACTGAAAGTGCAGCTAGATCTGAAATATTCTAGAGGGGGGGGGGGGGGGTGAATAGAGTATGTTGCTTAAAAACTTTTTACAACAGTTGTTGTAATCTGAGTGAACAGGGAAGCAATTATTAAATCTAAACACAGCAGATAACTAATTACAATCTACAAAAGAAACTAATCACAGATCCTAACTAATCATAGATCAATCACAACCAGAAACAAAAATAAAGACAAGCAAGACAGAAGACACAAGGAGCTATAGTGGTTCCCCTAAACTTGGGTACATCCACTCTTCTACCACCCTAGGTAGGAATCCACTACAGGATGAGTTGATCAGGTGTCCTGGGCACCAATGAGCTTTTAATAAGGTGCTCAAAAACCAAATCAGATTTTTTGATCAGGTGTCTTGCCACCAATGAGCTTTTGATAAGGTGCTCAAAAACCAAGCACAAACTTTTTAAGGGAGTTTGAAAAACCCTTTACAGAGATGGGGATGAGAGAGTTATGGAAGTCTTCTCTTTCTCAAAGCAGCTGAGAAGACTATGTGGATTTGATGTTGTCAAAGCTCCCCCTGAGTTCTTGAGATGTTCAGGAAATGAAGCTTTGCTGTAGGGTGATATGCCTTCAGAAATTTGATCTCAAGCAATTGATGATTTCAGCAACAGCTGAAATGTTAGGTGTCTGGAGTCTTTGAATGATGTTGGCCTTGAACACTTGAATCAAAGGGGATCTGAAGATTTCAGATTTGTTGATCTCCTTTGGTGTGTATTCTTGTATGAATTCTTTTAGACAGAGAATGTCTATGGCTCTTTCTCCTTTTCTCTTGTGAACAATTGATGTTGAGAAAGATGTTGTTCAGAGAATGTTGTAGCAGAGAATGTTTTGTTCTTCCTCTTCTTGTTCTGCTTATCTGTGCTGTGTATTAGGGAGATTCAAAAAACTTGTGTTTTATTCCCTGGTTGTGAATAGAAAATGATCCTTTATCAAGAATAGTCGTTTGCCTGTCATTAATTGACTTCCTTAATTGCAAATGTCTTCTGGGGGAAAGTCCAAAGAAACATTCCTTGATAATCCCTTGAAACTTGGTCCAGAATAAATGAAAACGGCTAGAAAATCTTCTGAATTAATTGCTAAGAATAACTCCTTAACTGTCCTGAATTTGAATCTTGAAAATCATTCAACTCTTCAGAAAATCGTCGAACTGAGATCCACTATCGTCGAACTGAGCTCAGCGATTTGGACTTATACAGCAACAGAGATCATCGATTTGAGCTCAACTATCGTCGAACTGAGCTCAGAGATAGAGAATTAATACTGATTCAAGATCGTCGAACTGAGCTCGAAGATCATCGAATGGAGTTCAACAATTTGTTGAAGTTGAGCTCAGCGATCGTCGAATGGAGTTCGACGATCCGTCGAAGTTGAGCTAGACGATCGTCGATTGGAGTTCGACGATTCGTCGTAAAGAGCTCGACGATACGACTTAGTCTCCAAACTAAAGAACCTTGGTCTTGAGGGCAGCTTCCAAACCTAACTACTAACCCTTAGACTCAATTCTAGTTGACCTTTAGATCTATACAGGAGGTCAAAAATAGGTTCCCTAAAGACATAGTGATCCTGACCCAAATTAGTAATAGGGTGTTCCAACAATCTCCCCCTATTTGGGTTAGGATTACTATTTACAGAACTTGCATAAATTAAAGAACAACATACAAAGCAACAATACATAAATGCAATAAGAAGGACATTGTAGAAGCACAAATATATTATCCCAAACAGAAATCAAAAGCCAGAATAATTGTCACCTTACATAATTATTCTTTCTCCTTGCTCTTTATAAGTTTGATTTCTCTTTTAGGATTGAGAGCTTCCTTTTTGGATCTTCTGTCATCTACTGCACCTAAAGAGGTTTGCTGTTTGGGCCTTGGTACCACAACTTCAGGATGCAGATCCATATATCTATCAGAATCAAAGAATTTGCTTGAGCCATATCTTTCCAGTTCTTTCTTTCTTTATTCAGACAATGTAGTAATGTTGGAGGAATCTCTGCCTTGCTCTTTAGCTTTCTTAATTTGATCTAGGGCAGCTAGTTCTTTCATCCTGGCAGTCCATGCAGTAGGGTTATTTTCTGGATTCTCAAAGGGCACTAGAGGCTCATATCTGTTAGATGGATTATCTTGAGGAGCTCTGGATGAGACTACTTTTTTCAGCTTATAGGGAAAGGGACCTGAAGTTGTGTCTGATGAATCTTGTCCTTCCCTGGAGTATGGATGTTGTCTAGAATAGCCTTTTGAGTAGACTTGGAATTCCCTTTGGCTTCCTCTGTAACTTCCTCTTCTAGATTGAGAACCTCTGGACTGGCTTCCCCTATAAGATCTTGCATGAGGCTGATAGGGGTTTTGGCTTTTAGCAGAAGGTTGAGCAGCTGAGCTTCCACCTGCACCTGCATCAGGAGGAGGTGGTGGAGGAGGATGAGGATGATGAAACTGAGAAGATCCTTTCTCATACTTCCTCTTCTTCTTCATGGCTTTAAGTTGGTTCTTGGAATACTGCATCCAATGCTCAGTAATGGGGCAGTCATGAAGAATGTAATAAGGAATATCATTAGTGTCCTTGACTTTGGCTGGGGCACCCTTTTCATAGCTTTGCTCCTTGCCTTCCTCTTCCTGGCTATGGTGGCAAAAGAATCATCAGAATCAGTCTTGAATTCATCACTTTCAGAACTTTGCTCATAATATAGAGCATCAATCTTTTTCAAATATTCTTTCTGAAGTTGGGTTGGAGCAGATGAAGCAGCAGTGGTGACAGCAGCAGATACAGCACTAGTAGCAACATAAGTTGTAGCAGCAGTTGTAACAACAGATACAGAACTTTCTGGAGCAATCCTTGCAGAAGATATAGCAGCAGTAATAACAGTAGCAGCTGGAGCAGCAATAGATTCAGATAAAACATTTTCAGATACAGGAGCCTCAGCATCAGTAATAACAGCAGGAATAACATCAACAAAAACAAAAGGCTCAAAATCATATGCCTCTGTCTGCATGTCCTCAGAAACTGGAACAACATCAGCATCATCACTGACAGCAGCAGCAACAGGAATAGCAACAATATTTGCAGCATAAACTGAATTGACAAAAGAAGTTATAACCCTGGTGTCACAACTTGAGAAGGGCACAATGGCCTTGGAAAGATCTTCTGATGACAAGACAGCAACCCTCTCTGGAAGACAACTGAAATAAACTGAATCAAACACTGATAGTAAGGACCTGAGGTCTACTGAAAAGACAACAACTTGAGGTGGAACTGTAGCTTGAGTAACAGCAGCAGCAGCAGGAGCTGAAGAAATAGCAACATCAGATAATCTCACCACTTCATTAGGCATCTCCCCCTGCCTGGATTCAGAGAATGCTGGATCAAGGCACACTGATGAAGGGATTGCCTGAGGAAATAGAGTGGATATCCTGACAGAAAGGGCTGCAACTGACTGAAGTAATGGAGACAAGGAGGTCTCCAATAGAAGTGAAAGCCTGGGGGCTAGCAGTTCATATAACTTGTCTTCTAGGGCAGGAATATCTACTTGCTCAGCAGGCAATTGAGCAGACATAGAGGATGGAGATACTAGTGATGGTGGTGGAGAGCTGGTGGATGGTAAAAGTGATGGTTGAGGTGAGGGGATTGTGGAAATGGAAGACAGTGGTATGAAGATATAGGGTGTGAAGGTGGGTTAATCAATAATGTCTTGTAGCAGCTGTTGGTATGAGGTAGATGAGGAGGGTAGCTCAGGAGGATATGAGGGTGAGTCATCCATGAAGGAATCATCAAGAAGTTTGAAGGAGGGAATGGTGGATGATGTGTTCATGTCTGGGTGAGGGTAGTGGTGTAATGGATGGAATAGTTCTTCTGTTATAGGAAGAGTGGGGATTGGAGATAGAATAGATGTTGGAGAAGGGCTGGAAATGATGATTGTGGGTGGAGTTTGAATGGTGGATGGAACTGGAGGAGATGAAATTGGAGTTGGAGGAGGGGAAGCAGCAGACAAGTCATCTGCAGGGGCAGAGACTTGAGGGGAAGTGACTGTTACAGTCCTGGTGCCTGAAGTTGTGCTTGCAGAGGGCCTGCTGGGCTTGGTTATCTGCCTGTCCCATTTGCCAAATAGGGCACAGTACAGCCTCTTAGATGCATTAATATGTATCCCAGAAGATACTAGCAGGGTAGGGCATCTGTTCTGAAGAAAGAGCCCTAGGATCCTTCCAAAATTCACAAAGTTCTTATTGATTTTCTTTTTAATCAGGTCAAAGAAGACCTTTCCCTAGTTCAAATGTTTCTTATCCACAATGGCTCCCATCAAGCACAGCTGATACCTAGAGATAGTATCATGTGCTGAATGCTTGGCCAGCAAAACCTTTCCTACTACATCAGCTAAGAACCTGTATTCCATAGCTAGGTTCTTCTTCAGCAGCTTGCTAGGGTTAGCATCAGAGTGACCCATTCTTGCAAGCAAATCAGAAAATTCCTCTCCAGATAACTCAGTAGAATCTCTTCCAGAACTTAACTCAAAAACCTCTGTCAGAATGGCTGGAGTCAAGGGTACCTGGGTTCCAGAAATTAAACCAACTATTGTGTTTTGGTCCTGGTTGTGGGCAGTGTAGACCCACTCCTTAATCTCATCAGTAGGCAGCTTGATTCTGGTGGTCATGATGGTAACAAGTTTCTGCTCCTTGAATAGTTCCAGAATATCTTGAAAAACTTGATCAGTGGTGCTGAAAGACTCCATGTCTATGTCAAATCCAGCATCGAATTTCATTGTGGCAAGAACAGCAATAGAGACGACCATGGTTACCTGCAAAAATCAACAAACAAAACGACCAAGTGTAGAGATGTTTGGAGGGAAAGGGAATTTTTGCAGAGAAATCGAAAGCGCAAAAGGAGAACGACGGCGAAAAATGAATTTTATATTAGGGTTTGACGTAGAAAAGGAAAGATCGTTGAACTCAGTTCGATGATCGGGGCTTCTAAAGGAATCTGAAGAGTCTTCAATATCGTCGATCTCCGTTTGACGATATTGGAGAGCGTCGAGCTCCGTTCGACGATAGTTCAGAGAACAAATCGTCGAGCACCGTTCGACGATTGTTGACCGGAAAAGATAGTTCAGACTATCTGAGAAGCGCTGAACTCAGGTTGACGATTTCAGAAATCATTGATCTCCGTTTGACGATCTGGGGGAAAATCGTCGAGCGCAGTTCAGAGACCAGAAAAAACACTCTAGACACTAAGAAAAATCAAGATGTTTGCCTAGTCTTGGTCACTTTTTCAACTTTTCAAATCTTGGATATTATTTTAGACTTCCTCCATCTAACATTCCTAACTGATTTAGGAAGAAAGTGTGTTTCTTTTCATCCAAGGGTTTGGTGAAAATATCTCCCCTTTGTAAATCAGTTGGGATATATTGAAGTTCAATTTTATTCTTCTCAACATTATCCCTTAAAAAGTGATGCCTAATTTCTATGTGTTTTGTCCCACTATGGAGGACTGGATTTTGAGCTATAGAAATAGCACTGGTGTTATCACAAAATATTTTTGACTTCTCTAAGTTGTAGCCATAGTCTAGGAGTTGGTTTTGAATCCACAAGATTTGTGAACAACAACTGCCTGCAGCCATATATTCAGCTTCAGTAGTTGAAGTTGACACAGAAGTTTGTTTCTTGCAAAACTAAGAGACAAGTTTGTCACCAAGGAACTGACAAGTTCCACTGGTGCTTTTCCTGTCAATTCTGCATCCAGCATAATCAGCATCAGAGAATCCAGTTAAATCAAATACTGAATCTTTTGGATACCAGAGACCTAGATTTGGACAACTTTTAACCTACATGAGAATCTTTTTAACTAATGTTAGGTGTGACTCTCTAGGGCTTACTTGGAATCTAGCACATATGCATGCGGCAAACATTATATCTGGTCTACTAGCTATAAGGTACAGTAAAGAGCCAATCATTGCTCTATATGTTGTCTGATCAATAGGTTTCCCATGTTCATCAGCATCCAATACAACATTAGTAGGCATAGGTGTTTTCATACAAGATGCTTCAGACATGCTAAATTTCTTAACCAATTCATTTGCATACTTGGTTTGAGAAATAAAGATGCCTTCAGCATGTTGTTTGACTTGCAATCCTAGAAAGAAGGATAGCTCACCCATGCTAATCATTTCAAATTTAGAATGCATTAGGTTGGAGAACCTTCTGCACAATTTTGAATCAGTAGAGCCAAAAATAATATCATCTACATAAATCTGTACTAGTAGGGTATGAGACTTATGGGTTCTAATGAAAAGAGTTTGGTCTACTCTACCCCTTATAAATCCATTTTCCAGAAGGAAGCATGCTAGGTACTCATAACATGCTCTAGGAGCTTGCTTGAGACCATATAATGCTTTGTTCAACTTAAAAACATAATCAGGATTAGTTGGAGAGATAAAACCTGGAGGTTGTCTAACATAGACTTCTTCTTTGATGTCTCCATTTAGAAATGCACTTTTGACATCCATCTGATATACCTTGAAGCGTTTATGTGCTGCATAAGCTAAGAAAATTATGATGGCTTCCAATCTTGCAACTGGTACAAAAGTATGGTCATAGTCTATGCCTTCTTCTTGAGAATATCCTTGAGCACCTAGCCTTGCCTTGTTCCTTACAATTACTCCTTGATCATCCAATTTATTTCTGAACACCCACTTTGTTCCAACAATGGAGTGATCCTTAGGCTTTGGCACTAGTTCCCAAACTTTGTTCCTTTCAAATTGATGCAACTCTTCTTGCATTGTAATGATCCAGTGTGGATCTTGCTCTGCATCTTGAATGGATTGAGGTTCAATTTAAGATAGGAAGCAAGTGTGTAACAGGTTTTGGTTGACCTGATTTCTGGTTTTCACACCAGCTGAGATGTCTCCAATTATTTGGGAAATTGGATGGTATTTTGATGTTACTAAATCAACAGGGGGTGTTGATTGTTCACCAACCTGTGTTGTTGTTTCCTCTTGTGGTACAACAACTTGCTCTTCAAGTTGTTTCTCCTCAATATGTTGAATGCTTTATTCATCTTCACTGCTTTCCTCTTTTTGAGTAACCTGTAACTTGTTCAAATCTTCAACAAGAGACTGTACCTACAAAGGTTCTATGGTAGAAGTGTTCTTCTTCTTGAAAGACATGTTAGATTCATCAAATGATATGTGAACAGATTCTTCAATTTTAAGAGACGATTTATTATAAACCCTATAAGCCTTACTGATCATAGAATATCCCAGAAACACTCCTTCATCAGCTTTAGCTTGAAATTTTGCTAAATATCTCTTGTCATTATTATGTATATAACAAGTACAGCCAAAAATTCTAAAATAATCAACTTTAGGTTTCTTCACTTTGAGTAATTAATAGGGAGTCTTTCCCTTTAGTTTATGTATCAAACTTCTGTTCAGCACATAGTTGGAGGTGTTCACTGCCTCTGCCCAAAAGGATAGAGGAAGATGAGCATCTGACAACAATGTAGTGGCAGATTCAATAAGGGTTCTATTTTTCCTTTCAGCTATCCCATTTTATTGTGGAGTTCTAGGAGCTGAGAAAGTATGCCTGATCCCTTCACTCTGACAGAACTCTTGCATAAGAAAAGAATCAAACTCTGTCCCATGATCACTTCTAATCAGGGCAATGTCAGTATTGAACTCAATCTGTATACATTTGATAAACTCTGTCAAACACTTAAAGTTATCAGACTTCTTCCTCAGAAAGAACACCCATGTGAATCTAGAGAAGTCATCTACAACTACTAAAGTGTAAGATTTCCCTCCTAGGCTTTGTACTGTAATGGGTCCAAAAAGATCCATGTGCAACAGATACAATATCCTAGGTGAATCACTCTTATTAAGTGACTTAAAACTATTTTTAGTTTGCTTGCCTAATTGACAAGCCCTACAGAGTCCTTCCTTCTTGTAGGGGCTAGAAGGTAGTCCTCTAACAATGTTGTCCTTGGATAGCCTAGCAATGGTTCTAAGGTTCAAATGTTCTAGTCTATTATGCCATAAAATATTAGGTCTACAAACAGAATTGAATAGGCAAATGTCTACATCTGTTGAAAGAAAATCTACTAGATATATGTTACCTTTCCTTTTACCTGTCAATACAGTTGTGTTGTCCTCTGACTTGATCTTGCATAATGCTTTGCTGAAAGTCACCTGGTATCCTTCATCACATAGCTGACTGATGCTTATCAAATTATGCTTCAGTCCTTCCACATAAGCTACCTTCTTGAATGTTACTGTCCCAATCTGGACTGCACCATATCCTTTAGTTTGTCCAAAGTTTGAATCACCAAAAATAACTTTCGGTCCAAGCTTAGCTTTAAAGGATATGAGGTTGTCCCTATTTCCTGTCATGTGCTTAGAGCACCCACTATCCAAGTACCATTGTTGGTTGGATGTTGGATAGGTCTTCACCTGCACATAAAATAATTCATTTGTTTTTGACCCAGTTTACCTTGGGCCTAGGTTGATAACCTTTAAACTCAGAAATAAAAGACATCCCAGGTTGACTCTTATAACCTTCAGGATGATATCTCGTTGGAGGTATTATCCATTCAGTATAAGGATTAAAGATTTGGGATGAAGGACCCCTAGGATTGGATTTTGATTTGCCCTTGAAGGAATTTCCAGAGCTCTGATCTCTGTTCGACGATCGTGGAGCTGCGTTCGACGATCTTGGGTCAGATCGTTGAGCTCCGTTCGACGGTCGATTGTGGCAGAGTTCAGGAATTAGAGATCATCGACCAGAGTTCGACGATTTTGCCTGAGATCGTCGATCTGCGTTCGGCGATCGTCGAGCTCCGTTCGACGATTTCTGCTGGAACTTAGTTTTCTTAGGCAGATCAGAATTCTTCCTAGCTACCTCTACAACTCCCTTCGCTTTATCAGAAATGAACTTGATTGGGGTTGTTAGAACTATAGGTTGGCTGGATGAAGCACCCTAGCCCAGTGTACTATTAAATCTGGAGTTCACTGTCTTGTGATGTCCATCAACTTGATACTTCTCCCATTAAGGGATTCTTCAAGCTTCTTGGCCTCTGATAGTTCACCTTTTAGTGAAGCTATCTTCTCCCTACAACACTCCAACTCCTTAGATAGTTTGAGGTTTTCTGACTTTAAGATATTATGTTCAGATAAATGATTTCTGAGAGAAATAATTTCTTTCTCAGATTTTAGTAAGTCTAAACATAATGCTTTAAACTCAGATTTAAAGTCCTCTGAATTGAAATCAAAAGAATTAATTACCTGGTCCTCTTCAAGTTGAGTCTCTGAGTCTGACTCTGACTCTTCTTCATCTGAATTATGTTGTGAGGCATTGATTGCCATCATGCAGAACTCCTTCTCTTCTGCATCATCTTCATCATCACTAGAGCTGGATGAGGCTTCTGATTCCTCTTCAGTTTCACTCCAAGATTCAGCAACAAATCCCTTCCTAGTGTGTTTATTCTTACTTGTGGAGGGTTTGCCATTGCTACTTTTCTTGAAGTCCTTTTCTCTTCTTCTTTCTTTCTTATCCCTTCTGTCCTTGTTTTTGTTCTCTGGACAGTCAGGTACAATGTGCCCTGGTTTCCTGCAACCAAAGCAAACAATTTCTTTATTGTTAGACTTATCATTCCTTGGCTTATCATGCTCTTTATATGATCTCCTTCTGAAGTCCTTTCTGGCCATCTTGTAAAATCTTTTGGCCAATAGACTGAGCAGTTCATCATTGCCTGTGACTTTGTCTTCAGGCTGATCTTCAGTTGCTTTGAAGGCTATTGTCTTCTCTTTTCATGTGGCTGGTGAGGTAGCCTTCTGCTCTTCTTCTCTGTTCTTAATGAGCAGCTCATAAGATTTGAGCTTGCCCAAAAGAGCTTCTGTGGTGATCTCATTCAAACTTCCGGCATCCTTGTTTGTCCAGATTCTTGAGTCCCAAGTGCTTGGGAAGCACATTAGGATTTTGTCATTAAGTTCAGTCAGTGAGATCTCCTTATCCAAGGTCCTGACTTCACTGACTATCAGGGTGAGTCTATTATACATATCTCCAACTAACTTAGCTTCTCCCTTCTTGAAATTCTCATATTGGGATATGAGGTGGGATCTCCTGTCCTTTCTTTCATCAGCTGAGCCTAAGACTATTTCAGAGAGTTTATCCCAGATTTCCTTTACTGAATTACATTCAGCCACCTTTTGAAAGAGGTCATCAAACATGGTCTAGGCTAAGATATTCATAGCCTTATCATCAAGTACCTTCTACTTCTTGATATCAGCATCTGTTCCTAATGGAGGTGGAACATCATTTGTGCTTGTGTTCTCTGGAGGTCTTGGACAAACTGTCAAAACAGAATTAAAAATATCCTCGCCAATAGAATTCATGTATAATCTATTCCTTGCTTTCCAAAGTGAAAACTTGGACAGATTGCACACTGGAGGTCTGGTGCTAGCATAATCTTTATTTTGGGCCATGATTTATGAAGAAAAAAAATCTAATAATAAAATCTACAGCAAGCAGATCTAACTAGGAATCTTTGCGTTCAGGTGTTAGCCTGTGCAACCACTGAGGTGTGGTATGTTTAACGAACCTCGCTTTGATACCAATTGAAAGTGCAGCTAGATCTGAAATACTCTAGGGGGGGGTGAATAGAGTATGGTGCTTAAAAACGTTTTATAATAGTTGTTGTAATCTGAGTGAACAGGGAAGCAATTATTAAATCTAAACACAGCAGATAACTAATTACAATCTACAAAAGAAACTAATCACAGATCCTAACTAATCACAGATCAATCACAGCCAGAAACAAAAATAAAGACAAGCAATCTAGAAGACACAAGGAGCTATAGTGGTTCCCCTAAACTTGGGTACATCCACTCTTCTACCACCCTAGGTAGGAATCCACTGCAGGATGAGTTGATCAGGTATCCTGGGCACCAATGAGCTTTTGATAAGGTGCTCAAAAACCAAATCAGATTTTTTGATCAGGTGTCTTGCCACCAATGAACTTTTAAAAAGGTGCTAAAAAACCAAGCACGAACTTTTGAAGGGAGTTTGAAAAACCCTTTACAGAGATGGGGATGAGAGAGTTATGGCAGTCTTCTCTTTCTCAAAGCAGCTGAGAAGACTATGTGGATTTGATGTTGTCAAAGCTCTCCCTGAGTTCTTGAGATGTTCAGGAAATGAAGCTTTGCTGTAGGGTGATAGGCCTTAAGAAATTTGATCTCCAGCAATTGATGATTTTAGCAACAGCTGAAATGTTAGGTGTCTGGAGTCTTTGAATGATGTTGACCTTGTACACTTGAATCAAAGGGGATCTGAAGATTTCAGATTTGTTGATCTCCTTTGGTGTGTGTTCTTGTATGAATTCTTTTAGACAGAGAATGTCTATGGCTCTTTCTCTTTTTCTCTTATGAACAGTTGATGTTGAGAAAGATATTGTTTAGAGAATGTTGTAGCCGAGAATGTTTTGTTCTTCTTCTTCTTGTTCTGCTTATCTGTGCTGTGTATTAGGGAGATTCAAAAAACTTGTGTTTTATTCCCTAGTTGTGAATAGAAAATGATCATCTGTCAAGAATAGTCGTTGGCCTGTCATTAATTGACTTCCTTAATTGCAAATGTCTTCTAGGGGAAAGTCCAAAGAAACATTCCTTGATAATCCCTTGAAACTTGGTCCAGAATAAATGAAAACAGCTACAAAATCTTCTGAATTAATTGCTGATAATATCTCCTTAACTGTCCTGAATTTGAATCTTGAAAATCATTAAACTCTTCAGAAAATCGTCGAACTGAGATCCACTATCGTCGAACTAAGCTCAGCGATTTGGACTTATACAGCAACATAGATCGTCGATCTGAGCTCAACTATCGTCGAACTGAGCTCAGAGATAGAGAATCAATACTGAGTCAAGTTCGTCGAACTGAGCTCGAAGATCATCGAATGGAGTTCGACGATTTGTTGACGTTGAGCTCAGCGATCGTCGAATGGAGTTCGACGATCCGTCGAAGTTGAGCTAGACGATCGTCGATTGGAGTTCGACGATTCGTCGTACTGAGCTCGACGATATGACTTAGTCTCCAAACTGAAGAACCTTGGATTTGATGGCAGCTTCCAAACCTAACTACTAACCCTTAGACTCAATTCTAGTTGACCTTTAGATCTATACAGGAGGTCAAAAACAGGTTCCCTAGAGACATAGTGATCCTGACCCAAATTAGTAATAAGGTGTTCCAACAGAAACAGTTGATGTCAATAGATGTTCTGTGTGTCGACACAAGTCCTGTGTGTCGACACAATCTGGCTTCTGGTGTTGACACAGCCTTTCTGAAGTGTCGACATAATTGCTTGAGTCTCTGGCAGTCTGTTGAAGGCTGGTCCATGTGATGTTGATTCTAAGGACTTGGCCTACACTCTAGGACACAACCATGACCCTGGCTATACATGGTGGGTCAATCTAAACAAACCTAATAGTGATCCTTGCCCAAATCAGAACTAGGGTTCAAAAAATCTCCCCCTTTTTGGGTGGGGACACTATTTACAAAAAAACAAATAAAAATGCAAAGCAAAAATAATCTGCCTAATTTATAAGAATTTTCAGCAGATGTACATGGGTGCTTTTAAAATAAAATAAATAAAATAAAGCTATTTTTGCATCCTTCCAAGCAATCAAATAATCTCCCCCTAATAACTTTTCCTTGTACACATTCCTTGCACCTAACCTGAGTAGACTTTATAATCTATTAGAATAAAAAGTCTCTCTACTGTTGTAGCCTTTCAAACAATCACTCACTATACAGCCACTGATGTATCTCCTGTATTGGCTGACACTGAAGCCTTTTGGTTACTATCAAATATCATTGTTTCTCTGTGGTAAGATAGGTCTTTTCCTGAAAAGAGATGTTAGAAGTTCTAGACCAGATTACCTTGGGTCCTGGTTCTCTTTTATAATAATTAGAAATAAAAGAAAATCTAGGTTGATTTTTATAACCAAGTGGATGATATTTTCTAAGAGGGATTATCCACTCATTGAAAGGATTGGTAAAATTTTGCGTTTGATTATAATTCTGAAGAGAATAAAAATTTCTGTTCTGAAATTTTGATTTCGATGAATTAAAGTAATTTCGTCAAATTGAGTTCGAAGAATGGTATTGAGTTCGTCGAGCTCTGTTCACAGAATGATAATAGTTGTTTTCTGTATACCATTTTCTTCGATCTCGGTTCGACAAAGTGTATTTATTTCGTCGAGCATAGATCCTTGAACAGTAAAAATCAAAATCTCTGTTCATAGTTCGTCGAGCTTTGTTCGACGAATAGTGTTGTTTTCGTTGATCTCGGTTCGACGAATTATTTTGAACAAAAAATTTCTGAAGATTTTTAAATTGATTTGATTTATTCTTTGGTAATTCTTCAGTAATTGTTTTAATGTCCTTTAACTTATCTTTTCCTTTAATTGATTCTAAATAACTTAGTTGTTCAAGAGCATTATTTAAATCTTTTTTGAGTGTTATATTTTCAAAGGATACAGTATTTAATTTCTCTCTGAGAAGTTTTATTTCCTTCTCAGATTGAATTAAGTCTTTACACAATAATTTAAAGTTAGTTTTAAATTCCTATGATGAAAGATCAAGGGTAGAGATTACCTGATCTTCTTCTGATTCACATTCTGTTTCTTCAGTAGAGTCTGATTTTTCATCAAGGTTGCTGCAAGAGGTATTTATTGCCATTAGGCAAAATTCTTTTGCTCTAGACTCTTCTTCATCATCAGTTGTACATGATGAACCTTCAGAGTCACTCCAGGTTTCAGCTTCAGTGTTTCTTTCTTTAGCTGATCCAGAAACCATTGCTGTGAGGGAGTTCCACATGTCTTTTGCAGATGAACATTCAGCAACTTCCTGAAAAATATCATCAGACATTGATTGTGCAAGAATGTTCATTGATTGTGCATCAGCAATATTCAGCCTTTTCTGGGCATATATCCATTGAGATGATGGAACAACATTGGTACTTATTATTTCTCGAGGTTGAGTTGGTCTTGACAAAATGGAATTAAATATATTTTCATCAATGGAGTTCATATAAAACATAATCCTTGTCTTCCATAGTGCAAGCCTATCTAGATTGCATATAGGTGGTCTGGTGCATGAAAACTCTTCATTTTGTGCCATGATAAACTCTAAAGATGTATAAGATCTATCAGATCATTTTGGTTCAGGTGTTAGCCTGTACAACCAAGAAAATCCGCTCTAATACCAATTGAAAGATAGGGATAGATCTTAAGTTGCACTAGTTAGAGTTATATATATATATACTAAGAAAAGAAAATCATAACACAAAAGTAAAGAAAAGAAAGTAAGCAATCCACAAGACACAAGGATATATAGTGGTTCCCCCTAACTAGGTACATCCACTCTTCTACCACCCTGGTAGGAATCCATTACAGGTTTTGATCAGGTGACTACCATAAATGAGATTTTGATCAGGTGCTCAAAAACCAATCCTCAAGTCTTTTGATCAGGAGACTTGCAACCAAGAATAACTTTTGAATGGAGTTAAAGAACCCTTTATACAGAAGGGGAGAGAGAGTGATGTTGTCTTCTCTGTCAACAGTCTAAGAGAAGACTTTAGTGGATTTGATGATGTCAAGGGTCCCCCTGAAATATTGAGTTGTTCAGGAAGGTTGGAAGCTTTGCTTCAGGGTGAGTAGGCCTTCAGATTGATGATGTCTCCAACAAGCTTCTTAGACTGATATTGATTGAGGGCCTCTTGAGAAGTCTGGAGCAGATGAAGAAATCTGTGTGTCTTGATTGATGTAGAGTTTCTCCTTTTCTGTAAAAATGGAAAGCCTTCACTGTGTTATTATTCACTGTCTGTTCTCTGGTACTCTGTGTTTCTTGTTATTCTCTTCTCTGTCGAATTTAAACATTTTAATTCATTTATCTTGAAGACGACAGAAGCATTCCCAAGAGTAGAAGATGCCTTGGGAATTAATCCTGAATTAACTTCTGAAACAACCCCATTTAATGTCGCCTTTGAACGGCTATTTCCTATTAGGAATGTTCAACATTAAATGTCCCGGGCATTGACTGTAATTAATTCTGCCAACTGTACCAGATTGCACAACATTCGTCGACTGGACCTCGCAGATCGTCGAGATCAGTTTCTTATTTCATCGAGCTGTCTTGAGTTCAGCGATCATCGACATGAGCTTGCTGTTCGTCGAACTGAGTCTACAATTCTTCTTTAACTTCTTGACACAGATTCTGTGGAATATGTCGACACAAGTCTTGTGTGTCGACACAATTGCTTCTTGTCTTGTCATAGTTGTTATTTTGATAGAAATCTGGAGTGTGTCGACACAAGTCATGTATGTCGACACAATTACTGTCGACAGATGTTTTGTGTGTCGACACAATCTGGTGTGTCGATACAATCTGGCTTCTGTTGTTTACACAGTTGATGTCGATAGATATTTTGTGTGTCGACATAAGTCCTGTGTGTCGACACAATCTGGCTTCTTGTGTCGACATAGTTAATGTTGACAAATATTTTGTGTGTCGACACAAATCCTGTGTGTCGACACAATCTGGCTTCTGCTGTCGACACAGTTGATGTCAACAGATGTCCTGTCTGTTGACACACGTCCTGTGTGTCGACACAATCTGGCTTCTGGTGTCGACATAGCCTCTCCAAAGTGTCGACATAATTGCATGAGTCTCTGGCAGTCTATTGAAGACTGGTCCATGTGATGTTGATTCTAAGGACTTGGCCTAGACTCTAGGACACAACCATTGTAATGCCCCAAAACTCAAAAGAGCGGCGAGTGACGAATTTGTACCAAATTTGGATTTTGGCAGGGGTACACGGCCTGGGACATGGGCGTGTCCCTGGGCATGTCGGGGTAGTTCTAAGAGCTAGCAAAACGCTAAGGTAGAAATCTGGGTTCGACGATCGTCGAGCAGCGGTCGACCATCTGGTCGCAATGCTGCGTTTGACGATCAGGCCAACTTTCTGCGTTCGACGATCGGGTCAGCATTCTGGGTTCGACGATCGTCGAGCAGCGCTCGACGATCTGGTCAAAATGCTGGTTCGACGATTTGGCCAGAGTTTGCATTCGACGATTTTGGCGTATTCGAAGATTTGGCCAGAGTTTGCGTTCGACGATTTTGGCGCGTTCGACGATTTGGACAGAGAAGTTCCGTTCGACGATTCTGGCAGCGGTCGACGATCTTGGTTCGATGATCATCGAGCGCAATGCTATTTTAGGGCGTGTTTAACTCTGTTGATACGGAGTGTCGACACACGGGATTGGTGGGAGTTGACTAATTGTTCCGACATTGATGTAGACGTGTCCTGCTCCTGTAGGTGTAGCATGCCGTGTTTAGCCACATTCGTCCAGGTCAGACCTGGATCGTGCCCGTGCATCCCTTTTTTGTGGATCCGACGGCTGTTGTTATCCTAAAAGGATTATACCAGAGTGAAGGGTGTCAAAACCCTTATGTTTTCTGCGGTGTTCTCTGTCTAAATCCTAGAGAGAAAGGAGAGCAAAGGAGGAAGAAGGAGCTTAGATCCAGTCGTTGGAGGAGTTTTAGAGCTCAAAATCGCGAGCCGACTTTGGATCTACGAAGGCAAAGAGAGTGCGGTGCTTTTCATCCACGTACTTTTCCATGGCGCCAAGGAAGAACGCTAGGGTAACGATTCTCTACTTGAGCATGTGAAGCTCTACTTCTTTGCATAGGTAAGCCCGCTCTCGCAAGTTTGCGGTGAGTTTGAGGCGTTCCTTCAGGTAGACAGGAATAGTCCCTGTTGTTTAGAGTCCGTATACGAGAACAGACATAGGCATGTTGTGTGAAGCCTACCCGGACAAGTTGGTCTGGATCGGTGATGTTGCATTGCATAAATGCCGTAGAAGACTCCGTGCGAATGTTTGTTTCTTTTTCGGGTTTTCTATGTGGTAGATTGCAACAGGGAGCCTTGGGGATTAACCCTAAGGTGCACCCGGAAAACTGGGCAGATGCGAGATCTTGCCAACTTGGTGGCCTGGGAGCCAACTTGAACATAACCGGGTTATGTGAAGTATGTGATGGAAACGGGACTCGGGAGAAGTTTGACCGCGCATATGACTTAAATTGTCGTTGCGATGTGAGCACGGGTAAGATGGAACCGTACCCACTCTATGTCGTTCGGTTAGAGCCGTTGGCATAGATGAGGGTCTTCGGCGGTCTATGGCTTAAATTGACGTGACCAATGCCAGGAAGACAAAATTGCTCATAGTTTGGCCGTCAAAGTGGCGGTGGTGAGATCAGAATGTCTATGGCTTAAATTGACGTTACATTAGCCGGTTCACCGAGAATGTGCCCTGAGTGCACGGGGCGTGTGGCCGTGCGTGCCAATGCCTGTGATGAAATGTATATTTATATACTGTTTTGTTATGATAATAAGTGCAGTGAAGTAGCATCGCCGCCCGAATTGGGGGCGTGATCATAATAATTTGGTCAGCATTGCTGACCGTTGCTTTTGTTTGTCACCGTGCGGTGGTTTGTTGCTTGCAGGTGCTGCCAGACCAAGCGGTCAATAGCGGGCTAAAGCCTAAATTGCAAAGCCGGCCCTCGAAGGCCTAATTGGAGTGTTTACTTGCTTTTGTTCATGTATGATCGGCCTGCGTGTCGTGGTATGGAAAACATGTAATATTGAGTAAACCATTTGTAAGGCCCTAAGGCCAGTACTTGTGTATGTACTTCATTCCTATTTGGCTTGTTAGTCGACAGTCATGCTTGATGCTGGGTTCTTTTAATTTCAACTTATAAAACTGCTTCCGCTAGAATGTTCTATGTAGGACGTTGGATGGGTTGGATGGTTTCCATTGAGTAACCACCCAGTCTGTCTGTGGTATATGGCGTCGTGCCCCGGCCGGACCTACTGCTATATGCTATGCGACGGATAGGGGGTGTTACAATTTGGTATCATACTACGGGTTTCGGTCAGGCTTAAAATGAATTTATGGGCAAATTCTTTTTAAGGGGTGGTGAGCACATGTGTGTGCGTCATCGTTATAACAGCAAAAGAACACATGAATGTCCACTTAGGAATGAAAATACACGTGTTTGGGGAACCTGCGTGTTCCTATAATTGCTATTTGCAATTTTATTTGGTCGCTTAACGGGGTTTTATACCACTATAGGTGACCAGAAACAGTGCTGGGTCGTCGGAACATCGAGTTTCTGAGGCTAGCAGTGCACCAAATGATGCTCCTGCAACACCTCCATCGGCTGAGACCATACGATTGGTGGCCGAAGTAGTGTTGGCCATGATTAATGTGCAGCCTGCAAGGCAAATGCAGCAGCCGGCTCCTGCGAGGGAGAAGGTACCTCTTCCAGAGGTTGAGCCGAGGAGAGTGGAGCAGGTCGTTGTGGAGCCGTTGGTGCCAAGGAGGGTAACCGAGAGATAGCTCAAACATGTCATGAGCTTTAATACTCCGGTAATCTCGAGGTTGGGAACCCCATCTCAAGCTGAAGATTGGCTCTCCAGGGTGAAGAGAGTCTTGACAGCAACGAAGACAGAGGAGTGGCAAATGACCACCATTACTACGTTCCTTCTGGACGGTGAAGCGAGATTGTGGTGGGAAGGATTGGAGCTGCATCTATTGAGAGGTAGGCAGCTTACAGATGTCTCGATGGAGGAGTTCTCGCGACAGTTCTTGGCTAGATACCTCCCTTCGACGCAGAGGATAGCGTTGGAAAACGAGTTCTTGAAGTTGGTTCAAGGAGACAGTATCGTGGATGAATATCTTCACGAGTTTACTCGATTGAGTCGATATGCTAGCTCCATCATCACGGATGAGGAGAGCTAGGACTTCGGGTCCAGCTACTCCTGGTGCTTTTGGGTCGACTACGGGTCGGACCCCGGGCGCATGTTACAACTGTGGGAAGTCGGGGCACTTTGCCCGCGATTGTTGGAGCGGATGTCCCAAGCCCGAGAGAAAGCCGGGAGCAACTTATGAAGAGAAGGACAATGCGGTGGAGTCAACCGCATCACATTATGCTCCGGCCCAACTGAGGGTGTACAATCTTGGCCAACAGGAGGCCATCAAACAGGCGGACGTGGTGACAGGTAAAATTTAACTTTATAGCAAGTTAACCTTGTAAATACTTGTTATCTGTTTGTTACCTTACCACTGCTTGTTTAGGATTTTTTGATTTGTGAAAATTCGGCAAGAGCACTCTTCGATACGGGAGCTTCACACTCCTTTTTGTCCGAAGCATTTATATCGCGCATCAGAGTACCTTATTCGATGGCGAAGGACAAGTTGGATGTGTTGTTGCCCAATGGGTGTTCGAAGCGCGCAGATAGAATCTGTGGCATGAAGATTCGAATTGGGAGCCAAGAGTTCCATTTGCAAGCGTCGTTATTACCGCTAGTGGAATTCGATGTTATATTTGGCATGGATTGGCTCTCGGAGCAGCGAGCCTATATTGATTGCGGTAGCAAGGAAGTCAAGCTGGGAGCAGGTCGTGAGACGACTTTCACGGGTTTGAAGGGGTCGAGCAAGACGTTGATGTCTGTTCTTCAGGTGGTGAAGGCGGTTCATGTTGGTGCAGAACTGTTCTTTACACTAGTGGAGGTTGCAAAGCCTAAGACCGCGTTGGACAATATTTCAGTGGTATCGGAGTACCCTGATGTGTTCCCTAATGATCTTCCTGGAGCCCCGCCGCAGCGAGATATAGATTTTATGATAGAGCTCGTACCAGGTGCAAAGCCTGTGTCACGCTCTCCATATCGGTTAGCGCCTAAGGAAATGGCGGAGCTGAATCTTCAACTACAAGAGTTGTTGGAGCAAGGTTTTGTGCATCCAAGTTCTTCGCCTTGGAGCGCGCCGGTCCTCTTTGTTAAGAAGAAGGACGGAAGCTTGAGGCTATGTATTGATTATCGGGAGCTCAACAAGTTGACGGAAAAGAACAAGTACCCGATCCCCCGGATCGATGATCTTTTTGATCAGTTGGTCGAGTCGACTGTGTACTCAAAGTTGGACCTCAAGTCCGGGTACTATCAGCTGCGAATAAGAGAGAGTGATATCCCGAAGACAGCGTTCAGTACGAGATACGAGCATTACGAGTTTACGGTCATGCCGTTTGGGCTGACTAATGCGCCGTCAGTGTTCATGGATTTGATGAACAGGACCTTCAGGGAGTACTTGGACCATTTTGTGATCGTCTTCATCGACAATATTTTGGTGTACTCGCAGAGTGAGGAACATCACTTCAGGAATCTTCATTTGGTTTTGTAGACGCTAAGGAGGAATCAACTATACGCCAAGTTCTCGAAGTGCGAGTTTTGTTTGTCCTCAGTGGCGTTCCTCGGTCATATAGTGAGTGGGGAAGGTATTGCAGTGGATCCGGCGAAGATTGTTGCGATACGGGAGGGGCCTGAGCTTTCTACGGTAGCGGAAGTCCGGAGCTTTTTGGGGCTTACCGGCTATTATAGGTGCTTCATAGAGAACTTCTCGCGGATAGCGTTACCTCTCACTACTTTGACGAGGAAGGAACAAAAGTTCGTTTGGACGCCGGAGTGCGTGCGAGCTTTCGAGGAGTTGAAATGTCGGTTGACCACGATGCCTATGCTGAGTTCGCCAAGTGGGACCGAAGGTTATGAGATTTATAGCGATGCTTCGGGCAGCGGTTTGGGTTGCATGCTACTGCAACACGGAAATGTGATAGCTTATGGCTCGAGATAGCTGAAAGTGTACGAGAGGAATTATCCGGTCCACGACTTGGAGTTAGCGGTCGTGATTTTTGCCTTGAAGCTGTGGAGACATTACTTGTACGGTGTGAAGATTGATATCTACATCGATCATAAGAGCCTGAAGTATTTGATTGATCAGAAAGACCTGAATATGCAAAACCGTAGATGGATGGAGTTCCTAGAGGACTATACATTCAAGATCCACTACGTGCCTGGTAAAGGTAATGTGATTGTGGATGCATTGAGTCGCCGGGCCCCAGCTCAAGCCAATTGGCTATCGGTGCATGATGAGCAGTTGGTTTGGGAGTTGGAGGCGTTGGAGATTGTTTGTGTAGAGAAGCAGTCAAGTGCTGAAGCACTCTTGAATTGGACTGAAGTTCAATATGACCTGGCTGATCGGATTCGACAGGCTTTGGATTTGGATGGCCATATGAAGCAGTTCATGGTAGAGGCTCTGGATGAGTCAAATTCCCAATTCGTTGTGGAGGACGGATTACATTGGAAAGACGGTCGTCTGTGCGTCCCAAGCGTGGGTAGTTTGTGGGTGGAATTGTTGTACGAGGCACACCATACCAAGTACTCGATTCACCCGGGGAGCACAAAGATGTACCGCGACGTTAAGAAACTATTTTGGTGGCTGGGTTTGAAGAAGGATGTGGCGCTCTACGTGGCGAAGTGCCAAACTTGCGCCTTGGTGAAGATAGAGTGCCAAAAGCCGGGAGGATTTCTGAAGTCCTTTCCTATTCCGTAGTGGAAATTCGACGACATCTCTATGGACTTTGTACACGAGTTGTCAAGGTCTCAACAGGGGAACGACGCCATTTGGGTGGTCGTAGATCGGCTAACAAAGGTGTCGCATTTCATTCTGCATAGGAAAGATGATCTGGTGGAGAAGTTGGCAAAGTTATATGTGGATAATATAGTACGGCTCCACGGTGTGCCCCGCAGAATCGTGAGTGACTGAGATGGGCGGTTCACGTCCAATGATTGGAGGCTAGTGCAGCAAATGTTGGGAACAAAATTAAAATTCAGCACAGCCTTCCATCAGCAAACAAATGGTCAGACCGAGAGGGTCAATAGGACTATGGAAGATATGCTCCGCATGTGTGTCTTGGACTTTGGAAAGCAATGAGAAGACCATCTTTACTTGGTGGAATTTGCGTACAACAATAGCTACCAGGCGAGTATTCAAATGGCGCCCTTCGAGGCCCTTTATGGTAGAAAATATCGCACGCCGTTGTCTTGGTTAGAAACGGGTGAGTCAAAGTTGTATAAGTGATTAGATGTGGAGGATGCTACTTCGTTGGTGCGAACCATTCGGGAGAGGTTGCTAATCGCTCATGACCGTCATGCGAAGTAGTATAATGCCAAGAACAAGAACGTGGAGTTCGCTGTGGGCGACTGGGTGTACTTAAAGATCAAGTCGTTCAAGGGTGTCTCGCGGGTACGGTGCTTGAAAAAGCTAAGCCCGAGGTACCTTGGGCCGTTTGAGGTTCTGGAGAGGGTTGGTGAAGCATCCTATCGGTTGAAGCTTTCGGTTGAGCTTAGTTGTCTACATGATGTATTCCATATTTCGGTGCTACGAAAGGCGGTGCAAGAGCCTACGCAAGTGATCGCGGTCGATCAAGTGCCGTTTGATAGTGGGTTGACGACAAAGGTCTTGCCCGTGCGGATTGAAGACTCGGAAGTCAAGCGGCTACGCAATAAAGAGATCAGGATGGTCAAGGTCCGATGGGACAATTGGGGTCAAGAGGAGCTCTCTTGGGACCGAGAGCAGACTATGCTTGATGAGTATCCAGAGTTGTTCCGCTCAGGTACAAATTTTGGTTATGTACTTATCATTCTTTATGTAATTTCGTGGACAAAATTTTTTTAAGAGGGGGAGAGTTGTAACGCTCCAAAACTCAAAAGAGCGACAGGTGACGAATCTGTACCAAATTTGGATTTTGGCAGGGGTACACGGCCTGGGACACGTGCGTGTCCTAGGGCATGTCGAGGTAGTTCTAAGAGCTTCCAAAACACTAAGGAAGAAATCTGGGTTCGACGATCGTTGAGCAGCGGTCGACGATCTGATCGCAATGCTGTGTTCGACGATCAGGCCAACTTTCTGCGTTTGACGATCGGGTCAGCATTCTAGGTTCGACGATCGTCGAGCAGCGCTCGACGATCTAGTCAAAATGCTGGTTTGACGATTTGGCTGGAGTTTGCGTTCGACGATTTTGACGCATTCGACGATTTGTCCAGAGTTTGTGTTCGGCAATTTTGGCGCGTTCGAAGATTTGGCCAGAGAAGTTCTGTTCGACGATTCTGGCAGCGGTCGACGATCTTGGTTCGACGATCGTCGAGCGCGGGGATATTTTATGGCTTGTTTAACTCTGTCGACACGGAGTGTCGACACACGGGATTGGCAGGAGTTGACTAATTGTTCCGACATTGACGCGGACGTGTCCTGCTCCTGTAGGTGCACCATGCGGTGTTTATCCCTATTCGTCCAGGTCAGACCTGGATCGTGCCCGTGCATCCCTTTTTTGTGGATCCGACGGCTGTGGTTATCCTGGAAGGATTATACCGGAGTGAAGGGTGTCAATACCCTTATGTTTTCTACCGTGTTCTCTGTCTAAATCCTTGAGAGAAGGGAGTGCAAAGGAGGAAGAAGGAGCTTAGATCCAATCATTGGAGAAGTTTTAGAGCTCCAAATCACGAGCCGACTTCGGATCTACGAAGGCAAAGAGAGTGCGGTGCTTTTCATCCGCGTACTTTTCAATTGCGCCAAGGAAGAACACTAGGGTAACGATTCTCTACTTGAGCATGTCAAGCTCTACTTCTTTGCATAGGGAAGCCCACACTCGCGAGTTTGCGGTGAGTTTAAGGCGTTCCTTCGGGTAGAAAGGAATAGTCCCCGTTGTTTAGAGTCCGTATATGAGAACGGACATAGGCATGATGTGTGAAGCCTACCCGGATAAGTTGGTCTGGATCGGTGATGTTGCATTGCATAAATGCCGGAGAAGACTCCGTGCGAATGTTGTTTTTTTTCGGGTTATCTATGTGGTAGATTGCAACAGGGAGCCTTGGGGAGTAACCCTAAGGTGCACCCGGAAAACTGGGCGGATGCGAGATCTTGCCAACTTGGTGGCCTGGTAGCCAACTTGAACATAACCGGGTTATGTGAAGTATGTGATGGAAACGGGACTCAGGAGAAGTTTGACCTGCGCATATGGCTTAAATTGTCGTTGTGATGTGAGCACGGGTTAGATGGAACCGTACGCGCTCTATGTTGTTCGGTTAGATCCGTTGGCATAGATGAGGGTCTTCGGCGGTCTATGGCTTAAATTCACGTGACCCATGCCAGGAAGACAAAATTGCTCATAGTTTGGCCGCCAAAGTGGCAGTGGTGAGATCGGAATGTCTATGGCTTAAATTGACGTGACATTGGCCGGTTCACCGAGAATGTGCCCTGAGTGCACGGTGCTTGTGGCCGTGCATTCCAACGCCAGTGATGCAATGTATATTTATATACTGCTTGGTTATGCTAATAAGTGCAGGGAAGGAGCATCGCCGCCCCGAATTGGGGGCGGGATTGTTATAATTTGGTCAGCATTGTTGACCGTTGCTTTTGTTTCCCAACGTGCGGTGGTTTATTGCTTGCAGGTGCTTCCGGACCAAGCGGTCAATAGCGGGCTAAAGCCCAAATTGCGAAGCCGGCCCTCGAAGGCCTAACTGGAGTGTTTACTTGCTTTTGTTCATGTATGACCGGCCTGCGTGCCGTGGTATGGAAAACATGTAATATTGAGTAAACCATTTGTAAGGCCCTAAGGCCAGTTCTTATGTATGTACTCCATTCCTATTTGGCTTGTTAGGGACAGTCATACTTGATGCTGGGTTTTTTTAATTGCAACTTATAAAACTGCTTCCGCTAGAATGCTCTATGTAGGACGTTGGATTGGTTGTATGGTTTCCATTGAGTAACCACCCGGTCTGTCTGTGGTATATGGCGTCGGGCCCCGGCCGGACCTACTGCTATATGCAATGCGACGGATAGGGGGTGTTACAACCATGACCCTGGCTATACATGATGGGTCAATCTAAATAAATCTAATAGTGATCTTTGCCCAAATCAGAAGTAGGGTTCCAAAACGTCACTCAACGATTCTTGACTTAGAATAATTTTGCTCTGCATGAAGGTATTGAGAGCATTGAGTGTATAAGATTCACTCAATGCTTTTATACTTAGCCAAATCTCATTCTTTTTGAAGGTATTGAGTGAGCTGGCCTCACTCAAATCTTTCTGTCTTTGCCTCTAAAATGTGCGGTTGAATGCGTTGAGTGAACTAGCTTCACTAAATGCTTTTGGACTTAGCCGATTTCTATCTCCTTCTCCTTTGGCTTTGACAAAATTAACATGGCATTGAGGGATCAAGCTTCACTCAATTATTCTAGCGATATGGAGTTGAGTGATTTGACTTCATTCAACACTTTTGAACTTAGTCAAATTTCTTTGATAGATTTTCAGTGGCTTTGACAGACACTGCATGGTGTTGAGTGACCAAACTTCACTCAATGCTTTTGTACTTAGTATATTTTTCTTTGCCAGAAACTCTGGGGCTGTGACTATGGCAACTTTACTCGACGAATTATGTCATATGGCATTGAGTGAGTTGACATCACAAAACGCCTATGGACTTAGTCACCTTTCTACCTTGCCAACACTTAAAGCTTGACTGCCTGCCCTTTTTCAGTGTTGTTAGTTATATGGCATTGAGTAAACTAGCTTCACTCAATGCCTATGGACATAACTACTTTTCTTCCTTTGTCAACATCTGTATTTGACTTCTGGCATTGAGTGAGCTTGCTTCACTCAACGCCTGTGGGCTTAGTAGAATTTCTCTATCCAGCTTCCTTTCTTAAGGTATCTGGTGTTTAGTGAGATTGCTTCACCCAACACCTGTGGACTTGGACAGAATTTTTGTCACTCTAGTCAGCTTCTTTGAGTCCACCTGTTAATGTCACTGGACCACCTGTCCAATCAATATGACATAGACCAACCTGTATGCATGAACTTAAACATACATCAAATACAACTATGTATATATCATTGACTTGTTTGACTTCTTACAAATCTGGTACATTGGGATCAATTGACCCAACAAGAGTGACATCCTGACTAAGGAGGTGTGAAGAAAATATTAAGAACATTTAGGATCTTCTTCATGTGCAGATGTGCTTTAAACTAAGCCCGAGGGAGAGGCGGGAGCAAGAGTAGAGGAAGAAAGAATGATATGAGCTAAACCTGAGGGAAGACTAGATCCTACTATAAAATAGTTTTATTAAGTGACTTAAAACTATTTTTAGTTTGCTTGCCTAATTGACAAGCCCTACAGAGTCCTTCCTTCTTGTAGGGGCTAGAAGGTAGTCCTCTAACAATGTTGTCCTTGGATAGCCTAGCAATGGTTCTAAGGTTCAAATGTTCTAGTCTATTATGCCATAAAATATTAGGTCTACAAACAGAATTGAATAGGCAAATGTCTACATCTGTTGAAAGAAAATCTACTAGATATATGTTACCTTTCCTTTTACCTGTTAACACAGTTGTGTTGTCCTCTGACTTGATCTTGCATAATGCTTTGCTGAAAGTCACCTGGTATCCTTCATCACATAGCTGACTGATGCTTATCAAATTATGCTTCAGTCCTTCCACATAAGCTACCTTCTTGAATGTTACTGTCCCAATCTGGACTGCACCATATCCTTTAGTTTGTCCAAAGTTTGAATCACCAAAAATAACTTTGGGTCCAAGCTTAGCTTTAAAGGATATGAGGTTGTCCCTATTTCCTGTCATGTGCTTAGAGCACCCACTATCCAAGTACCATTGTTGGTTGGATGTTGGATAGGTCTTCACCTGCACATAAAATAATTCATTTGTTTTTGACCCAGTTTACCTTGGGCCTAGGTTGATAACCTTTAAACTCAGAAATAAAAGACATCCCAGGTTGACTCTTATAACCTTCAGGATGATATCTCCTTGGAGGTATTATCCATTCAGTATAAGGATTAAAGATTTGGGATGAAGGACCCCTAGGATTGGATTTTGATTTGCCCTTGAAGGAATTTCCAGAGCTCTGATCTCTGTTCGACGATCGTGGAGCTGCGTTCGACGATCTTGGGTCAGATCGTTGAGCTCCGTTCGACGGTCGATTGTGGCAGAGTTCAGGAATTAGAGATCATCGACCAGAGTTCGACGATTTTGCCTGAGATCGTCGATCTGCGTTCGGCGATCGTCGAGCTCCGTTCGACGATTTCTGCTGGAACTTAGTTTTCTTAGGCAGATCAGAATTCTTCCTAGCTACCTCTACAACTCCCTTCCCTTTATCAGAAATGAACTTGATTGGGGTTGTTAGAACTATAGGTTGGCTGGATGAAGCACCCAAGCCCAGTGTACTATTAAATCTGGAGTTCACTGTCTTGTGATGTCCATCAACTTGATACTTCTCCCATTAAGGGATTCTTCAAGCTTCTTGGCCTCTGATAGTTCACCTTTTAGTGAAGCTATCTGCTCCCTACAACACTCCAACTCCTTAGATAGTTTGAGGTTTTCTGACTTTAAGATATTATGTTCAGATAAATGATTTCTGAGAGAAATAATTTCTTTCTCAGATTTTAGTAAGTCTAAACATAATGCTTTAAACTCAGATTTAAAGTCCTCTGAATTGAAATCAAAAGAATTAATTACCTGGTCCTCTTCAAGTTGAGTCTCTGAGTCTAACTCTGACTCTTCTTCATCTGAATTATGTTGTGAGGCATTGATTGCCATCATGTAGAACTCCTTCTCTTCTGCATCATCTTCATCATCACTAGAGCTGGATGAGGCTTTTGATTCCTCTTCAGTTTCACTCCAAGATTCAGCAACAAATCCCTTCCTAGTGTGTTTATTCTTGCTTGTGGAGGGTTTGCCATTGCTACTTTTCTTGAAGTCCTTTTCTCTTCTTCTTTCTTTCTTATCCCTTCTGTCCTTGTTTTTGTTCTCTGGACAGTCAGGTACAATGTGCCCTGGTTTCCTGCAACCAAAGCAAACAATTTCTTTATTGTTAGACTTATCATTCCTTGGCTTATCATGCTCTTTATATGATCTCCTTCTGAAGTCCTTTCTGGCCATCTTGTAAAATCTTTTGGCCAATAGACTGAGCAGTTCATCATTGCCTGTGACTTTGTCTTCAGGCTGATCTTCAGTTGCTTTGAAGGCTATTGTCTTCTCTTTTCATGTGGCTGGTGAGGTAGCCTTCTGCTCTTCTTCTCTGTTCTTAATGAGCAGCTCATAAGATTTGAGCTTGCCCAAAAGAGCTTCTGTGGTGATCTCATTCAAACTTCCGGCATCCTTGATTGTCCAGATTCTTGAGTCCCAAGTGCTTGGGAAGCACATTAGGATTTTTTCATTAAGTTCAGTCAGTGAGATCTCCTTATCCAAGGTCCTGACTTCACTGACTATCAGGGTGAGTCTATTATACATATCTCCAACTAACTTAGCTTCTCCCTTCTTGAAATTCTCATATTGGGATATGAGGTGGGATCTCCTGTCCTTTCTTTCATCAGCTGAGCCTAAGACTATTTCAGAGAGTTTATCCCAGATTTCCTTTACTGAATTACATTCAGCCACCTTTTGAAAGAGGTCATCAAACATGGTCTAGGCTAAGATATTCATAGCCTTATCATCAACTACCTTCTACTTCTTGATATCAGCATCTGTTCCTAATGGAGGTGGAACATCATTTGTGCTTGTGTTCTCTGGAGGTCTTGGACAAACTGTCAAAACAGAATTAAAAATATCCTCATCAATAGAATTCATGTATAATCTAATCCTTGCTTTCCAAAGTGAAAACTTGGACAGATTGCACACTGGAGGTCTGGTGCTAGCATAATATTTATTTTGGGCCATGATTTGTGAAGAAAAAAAATCTAATAATAAAATCTACAACAAACAGATCTAACTATGAATCTTTGCTTTCAGGTGTTAGCCTGTGCAACCACTGAGGTGTGGTATGTTTAACGAACCTCGCTTTGATACCAATTGAAAGTGCAGCTAGATCTGAAATACTCTAGGGGGGGGGTGAATAGAGTATGGTGCTTAAAAACTATTTACAATAGTTGTTGTAATTTGAGTGAACAGGGAAGCAATTATTAAATCTAAACACAGCAGATAACTAATTACAATCTACAAAAGAAACTAATCACAGATCCTAACTAATCACAGATCAATCACAGCCAGAAACAAAAATAAAGACAAGCAATCCAGAAGACACAAGGAGCTATAGTGGTTCCCCTAAACTTGGGTACATCCACTCTTCTACCACCCTAGGTAGGAATCCACTGCAGGATGAGTTGATCAGGTATCCTGGGCACCAATGAGCTTTTGATAAGGTGCTCAAAAACCAAATCAGATTTTTTGATCAGGTGTCTTGCCACCAATGAGCTTTTAAAAAGGTGCTCAAAAACCAAGCATGAACTTTTGAAGGGAGTTTGAAAAACCCTTTACAGAGATGGGGATGAGAGAGTTATGACAGTCTTCTCTTTCTCAAAGCAGCTGAGAAGACTATGTGGATTTGATGTTGTCAAAGCTCCCCCTGAGTTCTTGAGATGTTCAGGAAATGAAGCTTTGCTGTAGGGTGATAGGCCTTAAGAAATTTGATCTCCAGCAATTGATGATTTCAGCAACAGCTGAAATGTTAGGTGTCTGGAGTCTTTGAATGATGTTGACCTTGTACACTTGAATCAAAGGGGATCTGAAGATTTCAGATTTGTTGATCTCCTTTGGTGTGTGTTCTTGTATGAATTCTTTTAGACAGAGAATGTCTATGGCTCTTTCTCTTTTTCTCTTATGAACAGTTGATGTTGAGAAAGATGTTGTTTAGAGAATGTTGTAGCCGAGAATGTTTTGTTCTTCTTCTTCTTGTTCTGCTTATCTGTGCTGTGTATTAGGGAGATTCAAAAAACTTGTGTTTTATTCCCTAGTTGTGAATAGAAAATGATCATCTGTCAAGAATAGTCGTTGGCCTGTCATTAATTGACTTCCTTAATTGCAAATGTCTTCTAGGGGAAAGTCCAAAGAAACATTCCTTGATAATCCCTTGAAACTTGGTCCAGAATAAATGAAAACGGCTACAAAATCTTCTGAATTAATTGCTGATAATATCTCCTTAACTGTCCTGAATTTGAATCTTGAAAATCATTCAACTCTTCAGAAAATCGTCGAACTGAGATCCACTATCGTCGAACTAAGCTCAGCGATTTGGACTTATACAGCAACATAGATCGTCGATCTGAGCTCAACTATCGTCGAACTGAGCTCAGAGATAGAGAATCAATACTGAGTCAAGTTCGTCGAACTGAGCTCGAAGATCATCGAATGGAGTTCGACGATTTGTTGACGTTGAGCTCAGCGATCGTCGAATGGAGTTCGACGATCCGTCGAAGTTGAGCTAGACGATCGTCGATTGGAGTTCGACGATTCGTCGTACTGAGCTCGACGATATGACTTAGTCTCCAAACTGAAGAACCTTGGTTTTGATGGCAGCTTCCAAACCTAACTACTAACCCTTAGACTCAATTCTAGTTGACCTTTAGATCTATACAGGAGGTCAAAAACAGGTTCCCTAGAGACATAGTGATCCTGACCCAAATTAGTAATAGGGTGTTCCAACAGAAACAGTTGATGTCAATAGATGTTCTGTGTGTCGACACAAGTCCTGTGTGTCGACACAATCTGGCTTCTGGTGTTGACACAGCCTTTCTGAAGTGTCGACAAAAATGCTTGAGTCTCTGGCAGTCTGTTGAAGGCTGGTCCATGTGATGTTGATTCTAAGGACTTGGCCTACACTCTAGGACACAACCATGACCCTGGCTATACATGGTGGGTCAATCTAAACAAACCTAATAGTGATCCTTTCCCAAATCAGAACTAGGGTTCAAAAAATCTCCCCCTTTTTGGGTGGGGACACTATTTACAAAAAAACAAATAAAAATGCAAAGCAAAAATAATCTGCCTAATTTATAAGAATTTTCAGCAGATGTACATGGGTGCTTTTAAAATAAAATAAATAAAATAAAGCTATTTTTGCATCCTTCCACGCAATCAAATAATCTCCCCCTAATAACTTTTCCTTGTACACATTCCTTGCCCCTAACCTGAGTAGACTTTATAATCTATTAGAATAAAAAGTCTCTCTACTGTTGTAGCCTTTCAAACAATCACTCACTATACAGCCACTGATGTATCCCCTGTATTGGCTGAGACTGAAGCCTTTTGGTTACTATCAAATATCATTGTTTCTCTGTGGTAAGATAGGTCTTTTCCTGAAAAGAGATGTTAGAAGTTCTAGACCAGATTACCTTGGGTCCTGGTTCTCTTTTATAATAATTAGAAATAAAAGAAAATATAGGTTGATTTTTATAACCAAGTGGATGATATTTTCTAAGAGGGATTATCCACTCATTGAAAGGATTGGTAAAATTTTGCGTTTGATTATAATTCTGAAGAGAATAAAAATTTCTGTTCTGAAATTTTGATTTCGATGAATTAAAGTAATTTCGTCAAATTGAGTTCGAAGAATGGTATTGAGTTCGTCGAGCTCTGTTCACAGAATGATAATAGTTGTTTTCTGTATACCATTTTCTTCGATCTCGGTTCGACAAAGTGTATTTATTTCGTCGAGCATAGATCCTTGAACAGTAAAAATCAAAATCTCTGTTCATAGTTCGTCGAGCTTTGTTCGACGAATAGTGTTGTTTTCGTTGATCTCGGTTCGACGAATTATTTTGAACAAAAAATTTCTGAAGATTTTTAAATTGATTTGATTTATTCTTTGGTAATTCTTCAGTAATTGTTTTAATGTCCTTTAACTTATCTTTTCCTTTAATTGATTCTAAATAACTTAGTTGTTCAAGAGCATTATTTAAATCTTTTTTGAGTGTTATATTTTCAAAGGATACAGTATTTAATTTCTCTCTGAGAAGTTTTATTTCCTTCTCAGATTGAATTAAGTCTTTACACAATAATTTAAAGTTAGTTTTAAATTCCTATGATGAAAGATCAAGGGTAGAGATTACCTGATCTTCTTCTGATTCACATTCTGTTTCTTCAGTAGAGTCTGATTTTTCATCAAGGTTTCTGCAAGAGGTATTTATTGCCATTAGGCAAAATTCTTTTGCTCTAGACTCTTCTTCATCATCAGTTGTACATGATGAACCTTCAGAGTCACTCCAGGTTTCAGCTTCAGTGTTTCTTTCTTTAGCTGATCCAGAAACCATTGCTGTGAGGGAGTCCCACATGTCTTTTGCAGATGAACATTCAGCAACTTCCTGAAAAATATCATCAGACATTGATTGTGCAAGAATGTTCATTGATTGTGCATCAGTAATATTCAGCCTTTTCTGGGCATATATCCATTGAGATGATGGAACAACATTGGTACTTATTATTTCTCGAGGTTGAGTTGGTCTTGACAAAATGGAATTAAATATATTTTCATCAATGGAGTTCATATAAAACATAATCCTTGTCTTCCATAGTGCAAGCCTATCTAGATTGCATATAGGTGGTCTGGTGCATGAAAACTCTTCATTTTGTGCCATGATAAACTCTAAAGATGTATAAGATCTATCAGATCATTTTGGTTCAGGTGTTAGCCTGTACAACCAAGAAAATCCGCTCTAATACCAATTGAAAGATAGGGATAGATCTTAAGTTGCACTAGTTAGAGTTATATATATATATATACTAAGAAAAGAAAATCACAACACAAAAGTAAAGAAAAGAAAGTAAGCAATCCACAAGACACAAGGATATATAGTGGTTCCCCCTAACTAGGTACATCCACTCTTCTACCACCCTGGTAGGAATCCATTACAGGTTTTGATCAGGTGACTACCATAAATGAGATTTTGATCAGGTGCTCAAAAACCAATCCTCAAGTCTTTTGATCAGGAGACTTGCAACCAAGAATAACTTTTGAATGGAGTTAAAGAACCCTTTATACAGAAGGGGAGAGAGAGTGATGTTGTCTTCTCTGTCAACAGTCTAAGAGAAGACTTTAGTGGATTTGATGATGTCAAGGGTCCCCCTGAAATATTGAGTTGTTCAGGAAGGTTGGAAGCTTTGCTTCAGGGTGAGTAGGCCTTCAGATTGATGATGTCTCCAACAAGCTTCTTAGACTGATATTGATTGAGGGCCTCTTGAGAAGTCTGGAGCAGATGAAGAAATCTGTGTGTCTTGATTGATGTAGAGTTTCTCCTTTTCTGTAAAAATGGAAAGCCTTCACTGTGTTATTATTCACTGTCTGTTCTCTGGTACTCTGTGTTTCTTGTTATTCTCTTCTCTGTCGAATTTAAACATTTTAATTCATTTATCTTGAAGACGACAGAAGCATTCCCAAGAGTAGAAGATGCCTTGGGAATTAATCCTGAATTAACTTCTGAAACAACCCCATTTAATGTCGCCTTTGAACGGCTATTTCCTATTAGGAATGTTCAACATTAAATGTCCCGGGCATTGACTGTAATTAATTCTGCCAACTGTACCAGATTGCACAACATTCGTCGACCGGACCTCGCAGATCGTCGAGATCAGTTTCTTATTTCATCGAGCTGTCTTGAGTTCAGCGATCATCGACATAAGCTTGCAGTTCGTCGAACTGAGTCTACAGTTCTTCTTTAACTTCTTGACACAGATTCTGTGGAATATGTCGACACAAGTCTTGTGTGTCGACACAATTGCTTCTTGTCTTGTCATAGTTGTTATTTTGATAGAAATCTGGAGTGTGTCGACACAAGTCATGTATGTCGACACAATTACTGTCGACAGATGTTTTGTGTGTCGACACAATCTGGTGTGTCGATACAATCTGGCTTCTGTTGTTTACACAGTTGATGTCGATAGATATTTTGTGTGTCGACATAAGTCCTGTGTGTCGACACAATCTGGCTTCTTGTGTCGACATAGTTAATGTTGACAAATATTTTGTGTGTCGACACAAGTCCTGTGTGTCGACACAATCTGGCTTCTGCTGTCGACACAGTTGATGTTAACAGATGTCCTGTCTGTCGACACACATCCTGTGTGTCGACACAATCTGGCTTCTGATGTCGACATAGCCTCTCCAAAGTGTCGACATAATTGCATGAGTCTCTGGCAGTCTATTGAAGACTGGTCCATGTGATGTTGATTCTAAGGACTTGGCCTAGACTCTAGGACACAACCATTGTAATGCCCCAAAACTCAAAAGAGCGGCGAGTGACGAATTTGTACCAAATTTGGATTTTGGCAGGGGTACACGGCCTGGGACATGGGCGTGTCCCTGGGCATGTCGGGGTAGTTCTAAGAGCTAGCAAAATGCTAAGGTAGAAATCTGGGTTCGACGATCGTCGAGCAGCGGTCGACGATCTGGTCGCAATGCTGCGTTTGACGATCAGGCCAACTTTCTGCGTTCGATGATCGGGTCAGCATTCTGGGTTCGACGATCGTCGAGCAGCGCTCGACGATCTGGTCAAAATGCTGGTTCGACGATTTGGCCAGAGTTTGCATTCGACGATTTTGGCGTATTCGAAGATTTGGCCAGAGTTTGCGTTCGACGATTTTGGCGCGTTCGACGATTTGGACAGAGAAGTTCCGTTCGACGATTCTGGCAGCGGTCGACGATCTTGGTTCGACGATCATCGAGCGCAATGCTATTTTAGGGCGTGTTTAACTCTGTTGATACGGAGTGTCGACACACGGGATTGGTGGGAGTTGACTAATTGTTCCGACATTGACGTAGACGTGTCCTGCTCCTGTAGGTGTAGCATGCCGTATTTAGCCACATTCGTCCAGGTCAGACCTGGATCATGCCCGTGCATCCCTTTTTTGTGGATCCGACGGCTGTTGTTATCCTAGAAGGATTATACCAGAGTGAAGGGTGTTAAAACCCTTATGTTTTCTGCGGTGTTCTCTGTCTAAATCCTAGAGAGAAAGGAGAGCAAAGGAGGAAGAAGGAGCTTAGATCCAGTCGTTGGAGGAGTTTTAGAGCTCTAAATCGCGAGCCGACTTTGGATCTACGAAGGCAAAGAGAGTGCGGTGCTTTTCATCCGCGTACTTTTCCATGGCGCCAAGGAAGAACGCTAGGGTAACGATTCTCTACTTGAGCATGTGAAGCTCTACTTCTTTGCATAGGTAAGCCCGCTCTCGCAAGTTTGCGGTGAGTTTGAGGCGTTCCTTCAGGTAGACAGGAATAGTCCCTGTTGTTTAGAGTCCGTATACGAGAACAGACATAGGCATGTTGTGTGAAGCCTACCCGGACAAGTTGGTCTGGATCGGTGATGTTGCATTGCATAAATGCCGTAGAAGACTCCGTGCGAATGTTTGTTTCTTTTTCGGGTTTTTTATGTGGTAGATTGCAACAGGGAGCCTTGGGGATTAACCCTAAGGTGCACCCGGAAAACTGGGCGGATGCGAGATCTTGCCAACTTGGTGGCCTGGGAGCCAACTTGAACATAACCGGGTTATGTGAAGTATGTGATGGAAACGGGACTCGGGAGAAGTTTGACCTGCGCATATGACTTAAATTGTCGTTGCGATGTGAGCACGGGTAAGATGGAACCGTACCCACTCTATGTCATTCGGTTAGAGCCATTGGCATAGATGAGGGTCTTCGGCGGTCTATGGCTTAAATTGACGTGACCCATGCCAGGAAGACAAAATTGCTCATAGTTTGGCCGTCAAAGTGGCGGTGGTGAGATCAGAATGTCTATGGCTTAATTTGACGTTACATTGGTCGGTTCACCGAGAATGTGCCCTGAGTGCACGGGGCGTGTGGCCGTGCGTGCCAATGTCTGTGATGAAATGTATATTTATATACTGTTTTGTTATGCTAATAAGTGCAGTGAAGTAGCATCGCCGCCCCGAATTGGGGGCGGGATCATAATAATTTGGTCAGCATTGCTGACCGTTGCTTTTGTTTGCCACCGTGCGGTGGTTTGTTGCTTGCAGGTGCTGCCAGACCAAGCGGTCAATAGCGGGCTAAAGCCTAAATTGCAAAGCCGGCCCTCGAAGGCCTAATTGGAGTGTTTACTTGCTTTTGTTCATGTATGAATCGGCCTGCGTGTCGTGGTATGGAAAACATGTAATATTGAGTAAACCATTTGTAAGGCCCTAAGGCCAGTACTTGTGTATGTACTTCATTCCTATTTGGCTTGTTAGTCGACAGTCATGCTTGATGCTGGGTTCTTTTAATTTCAACTTATAAAACTGCTTCCGCTAGAATGTTCTATGTAGGACGTTGGATGGGTTGGATGGTTTCCATTGAGTAACCACCCAGTCTGTCTGTGGTATATGGCGTCGTGCCCCTGCCGGACCTACTGCTATATACTATGCGACGGATAGGGGGTGTTACAATTTGGTATCAGACTACGGGTTTCGGTCAGGCTTAAAATGAATTCATGGGCAAATTCTTTTTAAGGGGTGGTGAGCACATGTGTGTGCGTCATCGTTATAACAGCAAAAGAACCCATGAATGTCCACTTAGGAATGAAAATACACGTGTTTGGGGAACCTGCGTGTTCCTATAATTGCTATTTGCAATTTTATTTGGTCGCTTAACGGGGTTTTATACCACTATAGGTGACCAGAAACAGTGCTGGGTCGTCGGAACATCGAGTTTCTGAGGCTAGCAGTGCACCAAATGATGCTCCTGCAACACCTCCATCGGCTGAGACCATACGATTGGTGGCCGAAGTAGTGTTGGCCATGATTAATGTGCAGCCTGCAAGGTAAATGCAGCAGCCGGCTCCTGCGAGGGAGAAGGTACCTCTTCCAGAGGTTGAGCCGAGGAGAGTGGAGCAGGTCGTTGTGGAGCCGTTGGTGCCAAGGAGGGTAACCGAGAGATAGCTCAAACATGTCATGAGCTTTAATACTCCGGTAATCTCGAGGTTGGGAACCCCATCTCAAGCTGAAGATTGGCTCTCCAGGGTGAAGAGAGTCTTGACAGCAACGAAGACAGAGGAGTGGCAAATGACCACCATTACTACGTTCCTTCTGGACGGTGAAGCGAGATTGTGGTGGGAAGGATTGGAGCTGCATCTATTGAGAGGTAGGCAGCTTACAGATGTCTCGATGGAGGAGTTCTCGCGACTGTTCTTGGCTAGATACCTCCCTTCGACGCAGAGGATAGCGTTGGAAAATGAGTTCTTGAAGTTGGTTCAAGGAGACAGTATCGTGGATGAATATCTCCACGAGTTTACTCGATTGAGTCGATATGCTAGCTCCATCATCACGGATGAGGAGAGCAAGATGAATTGATTCGACGAAGGGTTGAGAGATGATTTGAGGCTACTACTCTCGGGGCCGATGAAGCAAGGTTTCTTAACCTTGGTCAACACAACCCGGTCCTTGGAGAAGGACATGAAGAATGTTCGGGCAAAGAAAAGTTTGGGTGACAAGAAGTCTGAATTCAAGGTGCCGACTACTTCAAAGTCGGGGTACCGTAAATTCTTTAAGAAGGCTAGGACTTCGGGTCCAGCTACTCCTGGTGCTTTTGGGTCGACTACGGGTCGGACCCCGGGCGCATGTTACAACTGTGGGAAGTCGGGGCACTTTGCCCGCGATTGTTGGAGCGGATGTCCCAAGCCTGAGAGAAAGCCGGGAGCAACTTATGAAGAGAAGGACAATGCGGTGGAGTCAACCGCATCACATTATGCTCCGGCCCAACTGAGGGTGTACAATCTTGGCCAACAGGAGGCCATCAAACAGGCGGACGTGGTGACAGGTAAAATTTAACTTTATAGCAAGTTAACCTTGTAAATACTTGTTATCTGCTTGTTACCTTACCACTGCTTGTTTAGCATTTTTTGATTTGTGAAAATTCGGCAAGAGCACTATTCGATACGGGAGCTTCACACTCCTTTTTGTCCGAAGCATTTATATCACGCATCAGAGTACCTTATTCGATGGCGAAGGACAAGTTGGATGTGTTGTTGCCCAATGGGTGTTCGAAGCGCGCAGATAGAATCTGTGGCATGAAGATTCGAATTGGGAGCCAAGAGTTCCATTTGCAAGCGTCGTTATTACCGCTAGTGGAATTCGATGTTATATTTGGCATGGATTGGCTCTCGGAGCAGCGAGCCTATATTGATTGCGGTAGCAAGGAAGTCAAGCTGGGAGCAGGTCGTGAGATGACTTTCACGGGTTTGAAGGGGTCGAGCAAGACGTTGATGTCTGCTCTTCAGGTGGTGAAGGCGGTTCATGCTGGTGCAGAACTGTTCTTTACACTAGTGGAGGTTGCAAAGCCTAAGACCGCGTTGGACAGTATTTCAGTGGTATCGGAGTACCCTGATGTGTTCCCTAATGATCTTCCTGGAGCCCCGCCGCAGCGAGATATAGATTTTATGATAGAACTCGTACCAGGTGCAAAGCCTGTGTCACGCTCTCCATATCGGTTAGCGCCTAAGGAAATGGCGGAGCTGAATCTTCAACTACAAGAGTTGTTGGAGCAAGGTTTTGTGCATCCAAGTTCTTCGCCTTGGAGCGCGCCGGTCCTCTTTGTTAAGAAGAAGGACGGAAGCTTGAGGCTATGTATTGATTATCGGGAGCTCAACAAGTTGACGGAAAAGAACAAGTACCCGATCCCCCGGATCGATGATCTTTTTGATCAGTTTGTCGAGTCGACTGTGTACTCAAAGTTGGACCTCAAGTCCGGGTACTATCAGCTGCGAATAAGAGAGAGTGATATCCCGAAGACAGCGTTCAGTACGAGATACGAGCATTACGAGTTTACGGTCATACCGTTTGGGCTGACTAATGCGTCGTCAGTGTTCATGGATTTGATGAACAGGACCTTCAGGGAGTACTTGGACCATTTTGTGATCGTCTTCATCGACAATATTTTGGTGTACTCGCAGAGTGAGGAACATCACTTCAGGAATCTTCATTTGGTTTTGTAGACGCTAAGGAGGAATCAACTGTACGCCAAGTTCTCGAAGTGCGAGTTTTGTTTGTCCTCAGTGGCGTTCCTCGGTCATATAGTGAGTGGGGAAGGTATTGCAGTGGATCCGGCGAAGATTGTTGCGATACGGGAGGGGCCTGAGCTTTCTACGGTAGCGGAAGTCCGGAGCTTTCTGGGGCTTACCGGCTATTATAGGTGCTTCATAGAGAACTTCTCGCGGATAGCGTTACCTCTCACTACTTTGACGAGGAAGGAACAGAAGTTCGTTTGGACGCCGGAGTGCGTGCGAGCTTTCGAGGAGTTGAAATGTCGGTTGACCACGACGCCTATGCTGAGTTCGCCAAGTGGGACCGAAGGTTATGAGATTTATAGTGATGCTTCGGGCAGCGGTTTGGGTTGCATGCTACTACAACACGGAAATGTGATAGCTTATGGCTCGAGATAGCTGAAAGTGTACGAGAGGAATTATCCGGTCCACGACTTGGAGTTAGCGGTCGTGATTTTTGCCTTGAAGCTGTGGAGACATTACTTGTACGGTGTGAAGATTGATATCTACACCGATCATAAGAGCCTGAAGTATTTGATTGATCAGAAAGATCTGAATATGCGAAACCGTAGATGGATGGAGTTCCTAGAGGACTATACATTCAAGATCCACTACGTGCCTGGTAAAGGTAATGTGATTGTGGATGCAATGAGTCGCCGGGCCCCAGCTCAAGCCAATTGGCTATCGGTGCATGATGAGCGGTTGGTTTGGGAGTTGGAGGCGTTGGAGATTGTTTGTGTAGAGAAGCAGTCAAGTGCTGAAGCACTCTTGAATTGGACTGAAGTTCAATATGACCTGGCTGATCGGATTCGGCAGGCTTTGGATTTGGATGGCCATATGAAGCAGTTCATGGTAGAGGCTCTGGATGAGTCAAATTCCCAATTCGTTGTGGAGGACGGATTACATTGGAAAGACGGTCGTCTGTGCGTCCCAAGCGTGGGCAGTTTGTGGGTGGAATTGTTGTACGAGGCACACCATACCAAGTACTCGATTCACCCGGGGAGCACAAAGATGTACCGCGACGTTAAGAAACTATTTTGGTGGCTGGGTTTGAAGAAGGATGTGGCGCTCTACGTGGCGAAGTGCCAAACTTGCGCCTTGGTGAAGATAGAGTGCCAAAAGCCGGGAGGATTTCTGAAGTCCTTTCCTATTCCGTAGTGGAAATTCAACGACATCTCTATGGACTTTGTGCACGAGTTGTCAAGGTCTCAACAGGGAACGATGCCATTTGGGTGGTCGTAGATCGGCTAACAAAGGTGTCACATTTCATTCAGCATAGGAAGGATGATCTGGTGGAGAAGTTGGCAAAGTTATATGTGGATAATATAGTACGGCTCCACGGTGTGCCCCGCAGCATCGTGAGTGACTGAGATGGGCGGTTCACGTCCAATGATTGGAGGCTAGTGCAGCAAATGTTGGGAACAAAATTAAAATTCAGCACAGCCTTCCATCCGCAAACAAATGGTCAGACCGAGAGGGTCAATAGGACTATGGAAGATATGCTCCGCATGTGTGTCTTGGACTTTGGAAAGCAATGAGAAGACCATCTTTACTTGGTGGAATTTGCGTACAACAATAGCTACCAGGCGAGTATTCAAATGGCGCCCTTCGAGGCCCTTTATGGTAGAAAATATCGCACGCCGTTGTCTTGGTTAGAAACGGGTGAGTCAAAGTTGTATAAGTGATTAGATGTGGAGGATGCTACTTCGTTGGTGCGAACCATTCGGGAGAGGTTGCTAATCGCTCATGACCGTCATGCAAAGTACTATAATGCCAAGAACAAGAACGTGGAGTTCGCTGTGGGCGACTGGGTGTACTTAAAGATCAAGTTGTTCAAGGGTGTCTCGCGGGTACGGTGCTTGAAAAAGCTAAGCCCGAGGTACCTTGGGCCGTTTGAGGTTCTGGAGAGGGTTGGTGAAGCATCCTATCGGTTGAAGCTTTCGGTTGAGCTTAGTTGTCTACATGATGTATTCCATATTTCGGTGCTATGAAAGGCGGTGCAAGAGCCTACGCAAGTGATCGCGGTCGATCAAGTGCCGTTTGATAGTGGGTTGACGACAAAGGTCTTGCCCGTGCGGATTGAAGACTCGGAAGTCAAGCGGCTACGCAATAAAGAGATCAGGATGGTCAAGGTCCGATGGGACAATTGGGGTCAAGAGGAGCTCTCTTGGGACCGAGAGCAGACTATGCTTGATGAGTATCCAGAGTTGTTCCGCTCAGGTACAAATTTTGGTTATGTACTTATCATTCTTTATGTAATTTCGTGGACAAAATTTTTTTAAGAGGGGGAGAGTTGTAACGCTCCAAAACTCAAAAGAGCGACAGGTGACGAATCTGTACCAAATTTGGATTTTGGCAGGGGTACACGGCCTGGGACACATGCGTGTCCTAGGGCATGTCGAGGTAGTTCTAAGAGCTGCCAAAACACTAAGGAAGAAATCTGGGTTCGACGATCGTTGAGCAGCGGTCGACGATCTGATCGCAATGCTGTGTTCGACGATCAGGCCAACTTTCTGCGTTTGACGATCGAGTCAGCATTCTAGGTTCGATGATCGTCGAGCAGCGCTCGACGATCTAGTCAAAATGCTGGTTTGACGATTTGGCTGGAGTTTGCGTTCGACGATTTTGACGCATTCGACGATTTGTCCAGAGTTTGTGTTCGGCAATTTTGGCGCGTTCGACGATTTGGCCAGAGAAGTTCTGTTCGACGATTCTGGCAGCGGTCGACGATCTTGGTTCGACGATCGTCGAGCGCGGGGATATTTTATGGCTTGTTTAACTCTGTCGACACGGAGTGTCGACACACGGGATTGGCGGGAGTTGACTAATTGTTCCGACATTGACGCGGACGTGTCCTGCTCCTGTAGGTGCACCATGCGGTGTTTATCCCTATTCGTCCAGGTCAGACCTGGATCGTGCCCGTGCATCCCTTTTTTGTGGATCCGACGGCTGTGGTTATCCTGGAAGGATTATACCAGAGTGAAGGGTGTCAATACCCTTATGTTTTCTACCGTGTTCTCTGTCTAAATCCTTGAGAGAAGGGAGTGCAAAGGAGGAAGAAGGAGCTTAGATCCAATCATTGGAGAAGTTTTAGAGCTCCAAATCACGAGCCGACTTCGGATCTACGAAGGCAAAGAGAGTGCGGTGCTTTTCATCCGCGTACTTTTCAATTGCGCCAAGGAAGAACACTAGGGTAACAATTCTCTACTTGAGCATGTCAAGCTCTACTTCTTTGCATAGGGAAGCCCACACTCGCGAGTTTGCGGTGAGTTTGAGGCGTTTCTTCGGGTAGACAGGAATAGTCCCCGTTGTTTAGAGTCCGTATATGAGAACGTACATAGGCATGATGTGTGAAGCCTACCCGGATAAGTTTGTCTGGATCGGTGATGTTGCATTGCATAAATGCCGGAGAAGACTCCGTGCGAATGTTGTTTTTTTTCGGGTTATCTATGTGGTAGATTGCAACAGGGAGCCTTGGGGAGTAACCCTAAGGTGCACCCGAAAAACTGGGCGGATGCGAGATCTTGCCAACTTGGTGGCCTGGTAGCCAACCTGAACATAACCGGGTTATGTGAAGTATGTGATGGAAACGGGACTCAGGAGAAGTTTGACCTGCGCATATGGCTTAAATTGTCGTTGTGATGTGAGCACGGGTTAGATGGAACCGTACGCGCTCTATGTTGTTCGGTTAGATCCGTTGGCATAGATGAGGGTCTTCGGCGGTCTATGGCTTAAATTCACGTGACCCATGCCAGGAAGACAAAATTGCTCATAGTTTGGCCGCCAAAGTGGCAGTGGTGAGATCGGAATGTCTATGGCTTAAATTGACGTGACATTGGCCGGTTCACCGAGAATGTGCCCTGAGTGCACGGTGCTTGTGGCCGTGCATTCCAACGCCAGTGATGCAATGTATATTTATATACTGCTTGGTTATGCTAATAAGTGCAGGGAAGGAGCATCGCCGCCCCGAATTGGGGGCGGGATTGTTATAATTTGGTCAGCATTGTTGACCGTTGCTTATGTTTCCCAACGTGCGGTGGTTTATTGCTTGCAGGTGCTTCCGGACCAAGCGGTCAATAGCGGGCTAAAGCCCAAATTGCGAAGCCGGCCCTCGAAGGCCTAACTGGAGTGTTTACTTGCTTTTGTTCATGTATGACCGGCCTGCGTGCCGTGGTATGGAAAACATGTAATATTGAGTAAACCATTTGTAAGGCCCTAAGGCCAGTTCTTGTGTATGTACTCCATTCCTATTTGGCTTGTTAGGGACAGTCATACTTGATGCTGGGTTCTTTTAATTGCAACTTATAAAACTGCTTCCGCTAGAATGCTCTATATAGGACGTTGGATTGGTTGTATGGTTTCCATTGAGTAACCACCCGGTCTGTCTGTGGTATATGGCGTCGGGCCCCGGCCGGACCTACTGCTATATGCAATGCGACGGATAGGGGGTGTTACAACCATGACCCTGGCTATACATGATGGGTCAATCTAAATAAATCTAATAGTGATCCTTGCCCAAATCAGAAGTAGGGTTCCAAAACGTCACTCAACGATTCTTGACTTAGAATAATTTTGCTCTGCATGAAGGTATTGAGAGCATTGAGTGTATAAGATTCACTCAATGCTTTTATACTTAGCCAAATCTCATTCTTTTTGAAGGTATTGAGTGAGCTGGCCTCACTCAAATCTTTCTGTCTTTGCCTCTAAAATGTGGGGTTGAATGCGTTGAGTGAACTAGCTTCACTAAATGCTTTTGGACTTAGCCGATTTCTATCTCCTTCTCCTTTGGCTTTGACAAAATTAACATGGCATTGAGGGATCAAGCTTCACTCAATTATTCTAGCGATATGGAGTTGAGTGATTTGACTTCATTCAACACTTTTGAACTTAGTCAAATTTCTTTGATAGATTTTCAGTGGCTTTGACAGACACTGCATGGTGTTGAGTGACCAAACTTCACTCAACGCTTTTGTACTTAGTATATTTTTCTTTGCCAGAAACTCTGGGGCTGTGACTATGGCAACTTTACTCGACGAATTATGTCATATGGCATTGAGTGAGTTGACATCACAAAATGCCTATGGACTTAGTCACCTTTCTACCTTGCCAACACTTAAAGCTTGACTGCCTGCCCTTTTTCAGTGTTGTTAGTTATATGGCATTGAGTAAACTAGCTTCACTCAATGCCTATGGACATAACTACTTTTCTTCCTTTGTCAACATCTGTATTTGACTTCTGGCATTGAGTGAGCTTGCTTCACTCAATGCCTGTGGGCTTAGTAGAATTTCTCTATCCAGCTTCCTTTATTAAGGTATCTGGTGTTTAGTGAGATTGCTTCACCCAACACCTATGGACTTGGACAGAATTTTTGTCACTCTAGTCAGCTTCTTTGAGTCCACCTGTTAATGTCACTGGACCACCTGTCCAATCAATATGACATAGACCAACCTGTATGCATGAACTTAAACATACATCAAATACAACTATGTATATATCATTGACTTGTTTGACTTCTTACAAATCTGGTACATTGGGATAAATTGACCCAACAAGAGTGACATCCTGACTAAGGAGGTGTGAAGAAAATCTTAAGAACATTTAGGCTCTTCTTCATGTGCAGATGTGCTTTAAACTAAGCCCGAGGGAGAGGCGGGAGCAAGAGTAGAGGAAGAAAGAATGATATGAGCTAAACCTGAGGGAAGACTAGATCCTACTATAAAATATGGAGTGTCATTATTGCCATAAGAATGAGGATAATTAAAAGTTTTGTTACACTTTTAAGAATGATCAGAAGTAGAAGGAAGTCCATAAATGAGAAGATAGACACTCACATGGCGGCCACCTCTTCTACAGAGGAGGATAATGTCATCATTATAGTAGATGATGTCACAAATTCAATTTTGTACATTAATAGGAGTCAGATTATGGACTCGGTTGCTTCTGTAAATGTTTCACATAATAAATATTGGTTTTCTACTTACACGGCTTATGATTAAAAAGTTCTTAGAATGGGTAATAGTGATATATGTTGATGCGGAAAATGGCACCTCCAGTTAACTGCGTTCGGTCTCGTAAGAGAGATAGAGAGATTGCAGGGGATATGGGAGAGACGATGATGAGACTATCGAGTAGTTGGTTACTTTGAGTCACGATTGAAGAAGAGAGAAAGAGGAAATGAGAGATGGTCGCTAGCATGCGGCGAGTCCAGACATCACCCATTGCGACAAATGCCTCTCTTGCGGTGGGCTTTCCATTAATATATAAGCATGTATTACATCTGAGGTTATGCTCGTTTGCATACAAAGGAAAATAGAGAATACAACAGGAGGGAGAGAAGGCCGGTGGATAGGAGAATGGAGGTTGCTCGGTTGACTTAAGGTCGCACAGTTGTTGGGTACATTGGTCAAATGTACCTGATTTGGAGAAGCCTGACCTAACTCAATGATATACATCATAATGTATTTGATGTATGTTTGAGTTATTTGTGCAGGTTAAGAAAGTACTGGACTGAAGCAAAAAGTTCTAAGTCCATGTGTCGACACCCAGAGGGTAAGTGTCGACACTTGAGAAAGCTTGTGTCGACACCCAGACAAGCAGTGTCGACACTTGGAGTCATTGTGTCGACACCTGGGATGCAGAGTCGACACCAGACAGAAAGTGTCGACACTTGGAGCTGTGTCGACACTCAGTGAAGAAAAGTGCAGACAGAAAGTGTCGACACAAGGAAAGTGTCGACACCCAGTGAAGCAGTGTCTAGACCAGAAAGTGTCGACACTTGGAGCTGTGTCGACACTCAGCAAAATTCTGCAGAGTCTAAGTACATGTGTCGACACTCAACACAATGTGTCGACACTATGCTGAAGAATCAGCATTTGAAGAATGTGTCGACACTCAGCACAATGTGTCGACACACTATCAGAAGAGTCAACACTTGAAGTAAGTGTCGACACCCAGCACAATGTGTCGACACTTAGCTGAAGACTCAACACTTGAAGTAAGTGTCGACACCCAGCACAATGTGTCGACACTTAGCTGAAGACTCAACACTTGAAGAAAGTGTCGACACAAGGAGCTGTGTCGACACTTAGCAAAGAACATAAAGAGCAGCAAATTATTCTAAGTACAAGTGTCGACACTAAAGGAATGTGTCGACACTCAGCTGAAGTCTTAACAACAAGAAGGTGTGTCGACACAAGGAGCTGTGTAGACACTCAGCAAGATTCAAGATAGAAGACTATGTGTCGACACCAAGAAGCAGTGTCGACACTTGACAGATTCAACACAAGAAGTTGTGTCGACACAAAGGAGATGTGTCGACACATAGAAGAATTTAGCAAAAGCTAGAAGAACAAGTATTTGTGTCGACACTCAATTTTAGTGTCGACACATGCAGAAGAATCTGTGTCGAGACATACAAGGAATTGTGTCGACACCTTGTAGACTTGTGTCGACACTTACACAACATGTGTCGACACTTGGACTATAAGTGTCGACACTTAAAGACATAAAATCTCGACACTTATAAACAGTTAGAGATTTTCAAGAAGTGACTGGTTGACATGACAGCTGCCGATCCAGCCGGTCTACAGCAACTGTCAGAAAAGTCAGAAGTCAGTTATGAACCGGACCAGCCGGTTACCATGAAGAATGCCTATAAATAGGCACCCACAGTTTACAGGTTGTGGGTGTGGTGATTAAGGTTGTTGATCAAATTGTTAACAGAGTTCAGATTATTGTTGAAGTAATCATAAAAGTGATATACTGAGTATCAACACAAGAAGATCTGACAGTCCAACTGCAGATCTAAGAAGTTGGAGAGAGAGGGCTCCTTCCAAGAAATCAGCCTCAGGAACTAGGCTGAGAAGAAGGATTCAGATTCAGTTCTGGGTCTTAAGTGGCAGAGGTCAAGGAACAACTGCAGAGGATTCAACCTTATTCAGTTCTACTCAAGAAGCTTTGAAGAAAGCTAAGTCAGGGTGAATCCAGCTGAGTTCTTCCAAGAACTCATCAAGAATCTCTCAACTCCCCTCCTGTAATTCTGAGTTATAGAGTCATTATTTCTATTACATTTGTAACTTGTAGGATCCATTGGATCTGAGTGATTGTAAGCCTATATTTATAAAGGCTGAGGGTAGGGCTTGTTAGCCTGAGTGTAGGAGATATAGATCTCTGAGTGTAGGACTTGGTTGGCTGAGTGTAGGCCTTGATTGGCTGAGTGTAGGCTTTGGGATAAAGCTGAGTGTAAGGCTTTGGGCCTGAGGTAGGAACCAATCTGGGTTCTGAGATAGTGGAGAAGTTAGGCCGAATCTAGTACACTGCTAGATAGGCGAAGGGGGAAAGTGGATGTACCCATAACTTGGGGAACCACTATAAAACACTGTGTGCTGTGCTGTGTTTGTGCTGTGGATGATCTGTGTTTGTTTGATTATTGCTGATTGCTGTAATAAACTAGTTAGAAATCTGTGATATAACAGTTTGGCTGCCAACAAAGTTAGAAAAGGATTAGGTCACCTATTCACCCCCCCCCCCCTCTAGGTGTTTAGGTACCATATCTTTCAAGTGGTATCAGAGCCAGGTTCCTTAAAACAAGGACTAACAGTCTGAGGAGATCCTGTTTGGCAGATTCAGTGAAAGACAATTCACAGATTCAAGAAATTCAAGAACTTCAAGAAACATGGGTTCTTATGAGAATCACAAAGAGTTGGGTTCCATGAAGTTACCCATATACAGGAAGGAGATCTTTGGGATCTGGAAAGAGAGGGTAAGGCTATTTATGGAAGCCTCTGACCCTAGAATCTACATCACAGTTAAGGAAGGGCCTTATGTGCCAATGAAGATTTCAGTATTGGATGCCAATCAGAGGACTCCAAAGGATTTCTCTGAGATGACTAAAGATGAAATTGTCCTAGCAACCATGGACAAGAGGGCACAGAACATAATAGTTAGTGTCATTGATGATGCCACCTTTCAGAACTTAATTCACTGTAAAACAGCAAAAGAGATGTGGGATACTCTCATTGTCTATATGGAAGGTTCTGAAGAAGTTAGGCAAGATAGGAAGTCCTTGCTTAATCAGGAGTATGAAAGCTTTAGGCAAGGAAAGGGTGATAGCATCACTGAGTGCTATAAGAAATTTTACAGAATAGTTAATGAACTGATGTCTTATGGAAGGGAGTTCACTAACTATGAACTAAATGACAAATTCTTAAGGTCCCTAACCAAAGATTGGGACACCAAGATATCTGTCATAAGAGAAATGGCCAAGTTGGGGGAAATTCCTCCTCCCACACTGTTTGGCAAGCTATTATCTTATGAGATGCAGTTAACAGTGAGAAAAGAGGAGGAGAAGTCAACAAGAACTGAGCACAAAGAAAGGACTGTTGCCTTCAAGACAGAAGTTCCCAGAAAGAGCAGGAATAAGTCTTCAACTCCACCTCCAGAGGTAGTTGAATCAGAGTCTGATGAGTCTATAAGCACAAAGTCTAAGAGCAGTGAAAGTGATGAAGACTTTGCTGCTTTCACCAGGCACTTTCAGAAGTTTTTGAAAAATAAACAGTGGAGGTCAAGGCCCTCTACATCTCAAGGTAAGGAAGACTCTTATCAGAAAAAGAGGTCTTCAAAGAATGACAAGAAAAGGACAAAATTAAGCAGGGCAACTAGTTCAAAGATTGTCTGCTATTGCTGCAATAGACAGGGACATGTTATTGCAGATTGTCCTGAGAAGAGAAAGGAATCAGGTGAAAAGAAAAAGACTCACTTCAAAGGGAAGAAAGAAAAGTCTTTTGTGGCTAAGAAGGAGAAGACTCTATCAGACATCTCTTCTTCAGAAACTGAGTCTGAGGCTGAAGCCTACATAGGACTATTTGCAGAAGAAGAAGAGGAAGACTTCATGCAGATCTTGGAGTCAATTTATGAACAAGAAGACAGTCATTGCCAAGGACTAATGGCTTTGACAGAGAGTGCCAAGATCCTGGAGCAGCCAGGACCCAGTCAGGTACAAGGTTCAAGTTCAAGTTCAGTTTCTTGTTCTAGTTCAGATTCAGATTCTTCTTCATCAAGTGATGAGAATATATCTGAATCTGAGGAAGATATTCATCAACTTATAGATGAATATAAGGTACTATTGCAAGCCTATAAGAAAAGCAAGACCCTAGCCAAAAGTCAGGCAAAGGAGATTGCTGATCTCAAGGCTGTTGCAACAGATTTTGAGAAGCAAATTGATCAAAAACTGAATGAGGTAGCCAGGCTGAAACACATTACAGTGATTCAGATGGGAACTATCACTTATAAGAATGATCAAATTAAGAAACTGGAGATCAATCTTCAGAAAGAGAGAGATCTTGCTGCTAGGTTTTCAAAACCTAAATCAGTACTACCTTTAATTGATGAATTTGTTCATCAAAAAGGCAAGGCTGGACTGGGTTTTGTTAGACCTACAGGGACTGAGCAGTCCAAGTTTAAGTCCAAGGGCAAAGCCCCAACATTCAACAAGCCTGCTGTAGTCAAGACAGCAAAGGTTGTACCTAAGCAAAGGTACAACAAGTTTGAATGCTGGTGCTGTGGCAAGATTGGCCATTTTGCAATGGACTGTTGGCACAATGCCAGTGCCAAGGTGAGTAGCAAGTTACCTGGTGGAAAGCCAGTAGGTAGCTTTGTCAAGTTTCAAACTAACAATCACCAAGGACCCAAGATTACTTTGGGTTCTAAGGTTCATTAATTTGTTTTGCAGGTAAATCCAAGTGGCCATACCCCAACATGGTACTTGGATAGTGGATGTTCCAGACATATGACTGGAACAAGGGGACTACTAAAGGACTATATTCCAATCAAAAATGGTCCTAAAGTGACCTTTGGTGGTTCTGAAAAAGGAATCATCAAAGGGTTTGGTAACATTTCTTCAAACCTTGTTACTATTACTCAAGTGGCTTATGTTAAAGGGTTGAAACACAACCTTATAAGTATACGTCAGTTAAGTGATGTAGGGTATGACATCTCATTTGTTAAAAATGGTTGTCATATCAAGAGATCAAGTGATCAAGAGATCATTTTGACAGGATATAGAAAGAGGAATGTCTACTGTCTAGACATTATGATTGAGAACAATGGTTCTCCTGTTTGACTTGTAGCTGATGAGACAGTCTCTCATTGTGTCAAGTGGCATAAGAGGCTAGCTCATCTTAACTACAAGACTATTATCAAACTCTTTAGCAAAGAGTTAGTGAGGAATGGTCCTCAAGTTAAGTGTGTTAAAGATGGCATTTGCTCAGCTTGTCAAAAGGGCAAGCAGACTAAATCCACCTTTAGGAGCATAGATAACAAAGATGCTGTGAGGTGTTTATACCTCTTGCATATGGATCTCTTTGGTCCAATGCCAGTTCACAGCTTAGGTAGGAAGGTCTATACCTTTGTAGTTGTTGATGACTACTCAAGGTTTTCCTGGGTGTTCTTCTTAAGGAAGAAATCTGAAACACCTAGTGTCTTCCTTAGCTTTGTCAAGCAAATTCAGAATGAACTAAATAGTACTGTGGTCAAAATTAGAAGTCACCATGGTACTGAGTTTCAATCTGAAAGCATGACAAAACTATGTGAAGACTTTGGGATATTTCAAGAATTCTCTTCACCTAGAACACCTCAGCAAAATGGCATTCCTGAGAGGAAGAATAGAACCTTGATAGAGGCTGGTAGAACCCTACTTAGTGATACATCACTGCCAGAGTATTTCTGGGCTGAAGCAGTTAACACTGCATGCCATGTGATAAATAGGGCTATCATCACTAAAAGGCTAAACAAGACCCCCTATGAAGTTGTGAAAGGCAGGAAACCAAACCTATCCTATTTTAGGATCTTTGGTTGTAAATGCTTCATACTTAACAATGGAAATTCTTACATAACTAAGTTTGCTGCCAAGTCCCAAGAGGGAATTTTTGTTGGGTACAGCAATAATAGTAAGGCTTATAGAGTATACAACTTGACTACACAAGTTGTTGAGGAATCAGTGCATGTAGTTTTTGATGAGACAAAATTTATTAATAATGAGTTGTCTAGCAATGTATGCAGCCCCACAGGTTTGACAAAGACAATGGACAAGCTTACCATAGAAGAGGTGCCTGCTGCAAGACAGCAAGTTGAGGAGAGTAGCTGTTGTCCAGGGGGAGAACTACATGTGCCAAGTGCTGAAGAAATCCAAGGAATACAGCATGATGCAGATGCTGAAGTGGTTCAACCAGATGTAAGGATGCCTCCAGCCCACAGGCATCTTAGAGATCATCCAGTGGAGCTGATCATTGGAGATCCAAGACAAGGAGTACAAACCAGGAGTAGAAACATGAATGCAGCAATCTATTCCAGCTTTTTGTCTCAAGTTGAACCTAAGAAATTTGAAGAAGCTATACAAGATCCACAATGGACTGAAGCTATGCAAGAAGAGCTTAATAAGTTCAAAAGGTGCAAGGTTTGGGAGCTGGTTCCAAAGCCTAAAGACCACAATGTAATAGGAACTAAGTGGATCTACAGAAATAAGATGGATGAACAAGGGGTCATCATAAAGAATAAAGCAAGACTGGTTGCAAAAGGATATAGGCAAGAAGAAGGTATTGATTTTGATAAAACCTTTGCCCCAGTAGCCAGACTGGAGGCCATAAGGATGTTCTTGGCCTATGCAACCTATCAAGGATTCAAGGTTTACCAGATGGATGTCAAGTCAGCATTCTTAAATGGTAATCTTAAGGAAGAAGTCTATGTGGAGCAGCCTTCAGGTTTTGTTGATCCAACTCAACCTCATTATGTCTATAGACTTAGGAAAGCATTATATGGGTTAAAGCAAGCCCCTAGAGCTTGGTATGAAACCCTATCTAGTTTCCTCATTGAGAACAAGTTCTCAAGGGGGAAAATAGATAAGACTCTATTCCTTAGGTAATCTAGAGGCAAAGTCATACTTGTCTAAATATATGTAGATGACATTATATTTGGGTCTACTGAAAGTAGCCTTTGCAAAAAGTTTGCAAAGCTTATGCAAAGTCAATTTGAGATGAGTAGTATGGGGGAGCTAAAGTTTTTCTTGGGTCTCCAAGTTAAATAGACTGAAAGTGGCTTGTCCATATGTCAGTCAAAGTTCACCCTAGAACTCATAAGGAAATATGGTATGGATTCATCCAGTACCATGAAGACTCCTATGGGGTCAAGTATGTCTCTTAGCAAGGATGATGCAGGGAAACCTGTAGATGAAACCTTGTATAGAGGGATAGTTGGCTCCCTACTATACTTGACTGCAAGTAGGCCTGACATTATGTATGCTACATGTGTTTGTGCCAGGTATCAAGCCTGCCCTAAAGAGTCTCACTTGACTGCAGTCAAGAGAATCTTGAGATATCTAAAGGGCACTCCCTATCTAGGCCTCTGGTACCCTAGGAATGGAGATTTTGATCTAACAGATTATTCAGATGCAGACTTTGCAGGATGCAAAGAAGATAGAAAAAGCACTACTGGAACCTGTCAATTCCTAGGTGGGAGACTGATTTCATGGAGCAGCAAGAAGCAAACCAGTGTGGCTATCTCCACAGCTGAGTCAGAATATGTAGCTGCAGGAAGTTGCTGTGCTCAACTTCTATGGATTAAACATCAGCTAGAGGACTATGGATTTCAGGTAAGTAGAATTCCACTTTTCTGTGATTCTACTAGTGCTATTTCCATAGCTAATAACCCTGTATCTCATAGTAGGACAAAACATATTGAAATTAAATATCACTTTCTTAGGGAACATGTAGAAAGAAATGATATTGTACTTGAATATGTTAAAACAGATGAACAAATAGCTGATATGTTTACTAAGCCACTAGAAGAAACTAAGTTCAATAAATTCAAAATTGAACTAGGAATGTTCAACTTAGACTAAGTTTACAGAAATGAAAATTGGCTAAGCAAAAAGATGTCGACACATAGACAAGTCTATGTCGACACAGAATAGTAAGTGTCGACACTTCAGGAAAAAGGTGTCATCACATCTAGGATGTTGGTGTCGACACTTCAAAATGTTAGTGTCGACACATGACAAGTAGGTGTCGACACATCCAATATGGTGTCGACACTTAAGTTTTACTCAGAATTTTTCTAAGTAAAGTCTCGATAATGTGTCGAGTTATGTTGTGTCGACACATAAAATCTGTTGACTAAACTTGTGTCGACACATATGTGTCGAGACATTATAAGTCAGTGTCGACACTTATTGCCAGTGTCGACACATGTTAAGCTAGATATCCCGCCTGTTCATCTTCAAAATTAGACAGGTATAAATAGGGTTCTGTCTGTGTTTGTCGACACGCTTTCAAAGTTTCGAGACCAAAACTCCTGTGTCGACATTTCTCTTTTCTCAAGACAAAATCTCCAAACCCTAATGGCTCCCAAGCTCGAGGAGAATGTTAACGAAGGCTATGAGCTCGTGCGAGGTGCGTTCGATGAAGCTGATCAAGAACTCAAGGTGGTAGTAACCCTAATTGCCGATTATGGATTGGAATACTTGACTTCAGAACCAACGAAGATTTGGAAAAAGGAAGTTCTTGAATTCCTCCATGGAGCTGCTGTAGATGACTCTGGATTCAGGATCAAATCCAGAGTTCATGGGACTAAGGTCAAAGTTTCACCAAAGAATCTGAGAAAGGTACTCCAGCTACCTAAAGCACATGATGAAGAGGAAGTAACTGCTTCAAAGACCAGGAAAGCTCGTACTTGGTGTGGACTAGATCCAAAGATGAAGGTAGGATCAGTCTTTAACAGGAAAGGCATGAATAATCAAGGTAAATTCATGTCTGAAATAGTGGGCAAGGTTATTCTCAGCAAGACTGGAGGCCATGACAGGGTGTCTGCCTCCATGTTTGAAATTATGACTAGAATCATCTTCACCCTGAAAACAGATTGGTCTCAAGTGGTGTATGAGAAAATCAAGGAGAGCTTGAAGAAGCCCAACCTGGGCAGAATACTAAGTCTCTACCTTGCTGGTACAATACCAGAGGTGATGAGCAATGCAGCTGGAAGTAAGATCAATCACATGAGGAAGATGGATTCAAGGATATTCTCTAGATGGGAAAGGGTGCTGTCAAAGGAACTGTCCACTCCAGAGAAGCAAGTTACTGAGAAAATCACTCCTCCCAGGAAGAAGAGGAAAACAGCTGTTGTGGCACAAGAGTCCTCAAGCAGTTCTGAGAGTGAAGAACAGGTGGTGTTCACACCTGATGAGCAAGAGGAGGAGACAGTAGCAAAGACACCTGCTGCTCAAGATGTAGCTGAGATCCAGGGGGAGCTGCCTCTAGCTAGCCCCATCCCTAGGGATCACAGCCAGGGGGAGCTTCCAGTAGTTGAAGAACCCTCAACACTGGACAGTGAGCAGGCCACCATCATTATCCAAGAGGTACTCACTGACTTAAAAACTTTAGACTATATTATAGAATATGTTAATTTGTCTGATGTCCATCAGCAAACTCAGCTAGACAAACAAGTTCCAGATGTTGTTCTAGAAGACAAATCTGCTGAACAAGTAGTGGTACCTGAGTCAGTGGTTGAAGAGCCAAGACTTTCTCCAGCTCCATCCCCTCATGAATATACAATGGAGGATTTATTCTTAAATCTAGATCAAGAGGATTTTGATATGAACAAGGTTGCTGAAGATAAGAGTGCTGCTGCTGAGGGGGAGCACATGGAAATTCTGGAAGAGCCTATTAGGCTGGAAACTGAGCAAGCACCTGCTGTGCAAACTAAGAAGCCTCAAAGCCCTAAGGACAGGGTTGATATTGCCAGCACTTCTGCCTCTGAGGATGAGGAGAATGCAAGGGCCAAGAAGAAGAAATTGTTTGTATTCAAAAGAAGAAGTCAGAGCTACAAGAAGGCTCTACAAACTGTTGCTCAACAATCTTTAGTCACACAAGCTCCATCACCTGATTACAGTGCCTTAATGGTAGCCATGCAAATCATGCTGGATGAGCAAAGGAAGGCTATAGAGACTTATGTTGATGAGGGGAACAAGACCCTACAATTTGATCTGGCACAGGAAATCAAGTCAATAAGGTTTGAGATGAACCTTAATAAAAAGGAGATGACTGAATGTTTTTCAAAGGGTGGTAATGCAGTGGTCTATTTGGCAACTCACCAGGAGAAGATCAAGGCTCAAGTAGATGATATTGCACTGAAGCAAGGCTATGTACTGGAGAATCAGTTGAGAATGAATGATAATTTAACTGCCTCCCACAATGCTATAGTCACTGAATTGAAGAATAAGTCTGCTGAACCTTCTACCTCTGCTGCTGCTGCAAAGGCTGATTTTGATAAACTATTCCAAGCTGAGATTACTGCTGTCAAAACTGCTATTCAAGATTCCCAGAAGGCCATCTCTGAACAACTTACCAAGCTAAAACCATTCTTTAAAGAGGGGATCCGATACTTGGATGGTCAGATAAGGTTCCAAAAAGATGATGTGAGAGATCATGTGGCTCAAGAAGTCATAAAGGGGGAGAGAGTGTTAGTCAAGGCAAGTTCTGAGCATGCAAAATGGATATCCAATTCAATCAGGGCTACACTTGGATATCCTCCCCTGTGTGATGACAATGAAGTTGCTGAATCTGGACTGAACCCTGCATATTTTGGAGGTGAGCCACAAGAAGTAGCTCAAGTCATTTATCCACCTCCAAATTTTGAAATGATTCAAGCAGAGGTGAGCACAATGTATAGCCCATCTGAGGGCAAGGACAATGTCCATTTAGAAAAGGTTGTTCAACCTATCACTGCAGCTATGCAAGAGGCCTTAGACAAAGAATAAGAGGCAAGGTTGTCAAAGAAGAGGTTTAGGGAACAAGCTGAACTAAAGCCAGACTTTGAACAATGGAGCCCTACCTCTAGAAATATCATTCTAACTGCCTGGAAAGCTGCTAAAGACAACACTACTGATAGAAACAAGTGGTTCTCTGAAGCAGAATGGAGGAAGCATGAAATCAGGCAAGAAGCCATTGTTCAGCACAGAAGGAAGGCTAAGATGGGAAAGCTACCTCCTACAGCTGTGGAGCCTAGCAAGTACTTTACTAAGCCCTATCATTATTTTGAGAGACAAAAAATCAAGGCTGAAGAACAAAAGAAGAAGGACTCAAAAGGCAAGAAGCCTGTGGATGCTGAGCCTACTGCTGCTGCTGCTGCCAAGGCTAAAGTCCAAGCTGGAAAAGGAATTGTTATCAAAGAACCTGATCAGAAATATATTAGGAATTAATTTGAAGATTGTTGTAATCTTTTGTATAAGAAACATTTTTGTAAATCATTAAAAATGTATTAGAAAAATGTCAGAACAATTTATGATTAATATAGTATGATTGTTCTGAAATGTGTCTGTTTCTTATTTGTTCTGTAATGTTGAATATGTATACATGTGTGAATTTTTACATGTTCATGTTAACCCTGCTGATTATAATCTGCTTTACATCATTTTATAATTCTTAATTATGAATGGTGTATATCATTGACTAAGGGTTATGACTTCTCCAAATAGGGGGAGATTGTTGGGTACATTGGTCAAATATACCTGATTTGGAGAAGCCTGACCTAACTCAATGATATACATCATAATGTATTTGATGTATGTTTGAGTTATTTGTGCAGGTTAAGAAAGTACTGGACTGAAGCAAAAAGTTCTAAGTCCATGTGTCGACACCCAGAGGGTAAGTGTCGACACTTGAGAAAGCTTGTGTCGACACCCAGACAAGCAGTGTCGACACTTGGAGTCATTGTGTCGACACCTGGGATGCAGAGTCGACACCAGACAGATAGTGTTGACACTTGGAGCTGTGTCGACACTCAGTGAAGAAAAGTGCAGACAGAAAGTGTCGACACAAGGAGCTGTGTCGACACCCAGTAAAGCAGTGTCTACACCAGAAAGTGTCGACACTTGGAGCTGTGTCGACACTCAGCAAAATTCTGCAGAGTCTAAGTACATGTGTCGACACTCAACACAATGTGTCGACACTATGCTGAAGAATCAGCATTTGAAGAATGTGTCGACACTCAGCACAATGTGTCGACACACTATCAGAAGAGTCAACACTTGAAGTAAGTGTCGACACCCAGCACAATGTGTCGACACTTAGCTGAAGACTCAACACTTGAAGTAAGTGTCGACACCCAGCACAATGTGTCGACACTTAGCTGAAGACTCAACACTTGAAGAAAGTGTCGACACAAGGAGCTGTGTCGACACTTAGCAAAGAACATAAAGAGCAGCAAATTATTCTAAGTACAAGTGTCGACACTAAAGGAATGTGTCGACACTCAGCTGAAGTCTCAACAACAAGAAGGTGTGTCGACACAAGGAGCTGTGTCGACACTCAGCAAGATTCAAGATAGAAGACTATGTGTCGACACCAAGAAGCAGTGTCGACACTTGACAGATTCAACACAAGAAGTTCTGTCGACACAAAGGAGATGTGTCGACACATAGAAGAATTCAGCAAAAGCTAGAAGAACAAGTATTTGTGTCGACACTCAATTTTAGTGTCGACACATACAGAAGAATCTGTGTCGAGACATACAAGGAATTGTGTCGACACCTTGTAGACTTGTGTCGACACTTACACAACATGTGTCGACACTTGGACTATAAGTGTCGACACTTAAAGACAGAAAGTCTCGACACTTATAAACAGTTAGAGATTTTCAAGAAGTGACTGGTTGACATGACAGCTGCCGATCCAGCCGGTCTACAACAACTGTCAGAGAAGTCAGAAGTCAGTTATGAACCGGACCAGTCGGTTACCAGGAAGAATGCCTATAAATAGGCACCCACAGTTTACAGGTTGTGGGTGTGGTGGTTAAGGTTGTTGATAAAATTGTTAACAGAGTTCAGATTATTGTTGAAGTAATCATAAAAGTGATATACTGAGTATCAACACAAGAAGATCTGACAGTCCAACTGCAGATCTAAGAAGTTGGAGAGAGAGGGCTCCTTCCAAGAAATTAGCCTCAGGAACTAGGCTGAGAAGAAGGATTCAGATTCAGTTCTGGGTCTTAAGTGGCAGAGGTCAAGGAACAACTGCAGAGGATTCAACCTTATTCAGTTCTACTCAAGAAGCTTTGAAGAAAGCTAAGTCAGGGTGAATCCAGCTGAGTTCTTCCAAGAACTCATCAAGAATCTCTCAACTCCCCTCCTGTAATTCTGAGTTGTAGAGTCATTATTTCTATTACATTTGTAACTTGTAGGATCCATTGGATCTGAGTGATTGTAAGCCTATATTTATAAAGGCTGAGGGTAGGGCTTGTTAGCCTAAGTGTAGGAGATATAGATCTCTGAGTGTAGGCCTTGGTTGGCTAAGTGTAGGCCTTGATTGGCTGAGTGTAGGCTTTGGGATAAAGCTGAGTGTAAGGCTTTGGTCCTGAGATAGTGGAGAAGTTAGGCCGAATCTAGTACACTGCTAGATAGGCGAAGGGGGAAAGTGGATGTACCCATAACTTGGGGAACCACTATAAAACACTGTGTGCAGTGCTGTGTTTGTGCTGTGGATGATCTGTGTTTGTTTGATTATTGCTGATTGCTGTAATAAACTAGTTAGAAATCTGTGATATAACAGTTTGGCTGCCAACAAAGTTAGAAAAGGATTAGGTCACCTATTCACCCCCCCCCCCTCTAGGTGTTTAGGTACCATATCTTTCAACAGTCACCAGGACGCGCGGCTTGCTGCCTCCAGTCGCACTGGTCGCTAGGCCCGTTGTGTGAACTAATTTTTTATAGCCACAGCGTTGGTCCCCTCTGGCTTCCATCCCTCTCTAAGGACGTATGGAGGCCTATTTATAGACCTAGGGAGAAATCTTCTAGAACTTGGCCCAGGGACGTCACCCCTATAGTTTGAACAGATAGAAATGGAGTCCGCCTATGCTGGGCGAACTGGAGAAGAGATCGCCCACATACAAGTGGACTGGAGAAGTGGTCTACCACTACTAGGTGGACTAGGAACGGAGGTCGCCCCTGCTGGATGGCCTCGGAATGGAGGTCACCCCTGCTGGGCAGACTGAGAGAGGAGGTCTCCTCTATTGAGCGGACTCGGAGTGGAGGTCGCCCTTGCTGGGCGGACTCAGAACGGAGGTCACCCCTGCTGGGCAGAATGAGAGAGGAGGTCGCCCCTGATGGGCATACTCTAAAGGGAGTTTTCCCCTTTTGGGCGAAATCAAAGAGCAGGCTGCCCCTGCTGTGCTGACTCAAAGATCAGGCCACCCCTGCTGGGCAGACTCGAAGAGCGGGCCGCCCCCACTGGGCGGACTTGAAGAGCAGGCCACCCCCTCTAGGCATACTTGAATAGCATGCCGCCCCTGCTGGGCGGACTTAAATAAAAGGCTGCCCCTACTGGGCAGATTCAAATAGCTGGCTGCCCCTGCTGGGCGGACTCGAAGAGCAGGCCGCCCATGTTGGGCGGACTCAGAACGGAGGTCGCCCCTGCTGGGCAGACTGAGAGAGGAGGTCGCCCCTGCTGGGCGGGCTCTAAAGGGAGGTCGCCCATTTTGGGCGGACTCGAAGAGCAGGACGCTGCTGCTGGGTCGACACGAAGAGCAGTCCGCGCCTGCTGGGTGGACTTTGAAGGGAGGTCACCCCTTTGTGGGCGAACTAGACCTTCTGAGCCATGCGAGTTGTAGAAGAAAAGTTGAAAATGTCCGACTTGGAGAGGATCGCCGATTTCTGGGTTAACAACATGTATAAATTTTTTGATAGGGGAGTCCTGCACCTAAAGACGACCACGAGAGTTATATTGATTTTTAAGGATGTGTGGCACATGCCCGACATCTGTTTCAACCTAGTCTTAGTTAAAATTTTTGATGATGAGGGACATTTGAGCGTCTTCGATGTAAATTTTTAGAAATTTATTGGAGGATCGCTTGTAATTTCTAAATGCTAGAGAGATACTTGATTATAAGATATGGAATGAAGAGTAGAAGATAGTCAGGTCAACACTATCATGGATGAAGCGTACACCTCCTTATGGCTCACGATATTGTAACATATCGTTACCAGAAGGAACTAGGATGTCTCTCTAAGAAGTGGAGCATCATTGATCTATTAAAGGATTAGTTGAAGAGATGTGATCACTGTATAGCTGAGAAGAAGAATAGAGTATCATTTTAGAGCCACACTTCCACTAGAAGATCCGAGTTACTATAGCTCATACACACTGATGTCTACGAGCCTCTAAATATCCATACAAGAGAAGGAATATCTTACTTCGCGATGTTCATTTAAGATTATTTAAGAAAACTTTGGGCCTATACTTTTAAGGTCAAAGATAAGGTCCTCATGGATTTTAAAAGACTCCACGCTGAAGTGGAATGATTGTTAGGGAGAAAGCTAAAGTGCAATAGGTACGACAATGTGGGAGAATGTATTGGTCCCTTTGATTTGTACAGTAGAGAGCAAGGAATCACACATGATGATACTCAGCCTAAGATATTATAGTTAAATAACATTGATTAAAGAATGAATAGGACCATTATGGAAAGGGTGAGATGCATGTTGTCTGAGTCAAAGCTAACAGGCTTAGTTTGGGGTGAGGCTCGCTTTATACACAACTATATATGTCATTAAATTCTGCCCTAGCTATGCATTATAAGAGGATGTTCTAATATGCACTAGTTTGGGAAGGACCCCTTATATAGCGACTTGAGGGTCATTAGTTATAAAGGGTTCAGGGCCTTTGTGTATGTCCCTCAGGAAGAAAGATTGAAGTTGGATTCCAAGACCCGACAAGGCATTTTCTCGTTTATAGACATAGTAACAAGTTTGGATACAAGTTTTTTGATCTATTTGAGCAGAAAATAATATACAGTCACAATGCTATGTTTTGTGAGGATCAGACTATGGGGTATCCAAAGAATATGGAGAAGGCTAACTCTCGCACTAATATAGAGTCTCTTATGATTGGAGGTGATGATATAGAGGAGGCCGCAAAGCCTGAGACGATACATGGGACTGATCCACTTACAGATCATGAGAACACTACTGATATAGAGCATATAGAGGACATCACTAATGATATACCTACACCACTTACCGAGCTCAATCAACAAAGGTCTGATTGAGTCTAAAACTCATTTTGAGACACTCTAAAACAAAGTATATTCTATTGAATAATCTGGGGAAGCCTGAGTAATTTGACGAAGAAGTGAAGAGGTCAGAGAAGAAAGAGTAGATGGATGCCATGTAGGAGGAGATGCAGTCTCTGCGGGAAAATCATACATATGATTTAGTGAGATTCCCTAAGGACTAGAAGGGTCTAAATAATTGGTAAATCTTCAGAGTGAAGCAAGGAGATACCTCGACACCACTCACATACAAGGCTCAATTAGTGGTCAAAGGGTTTCAGTTAGAAACATTGAATTGGTTTTGATGAGATATTCTCTTCTATTATAAAGATGTCATCTATCCGAGTTGTTCTTGTTCTTGCTACAAGGTTAGACTTGGAGATTGACCAGATGGATCTCACGACTGCCTTTTTGCATGGTGATCTTGAGGAGGAGATTCAAATGAAGTAACCTTAAGGATTTAGGGTCAAAGGTAGAATAGAATTATATGTCGCTTGAAGATCTTATACAGCCAACAGTTGGCCTCACGATAGTAGTGCAAGAAGTTCGATGCTTTTATGGGGGAGATCAGCTTTAGGAGTATCACCCTTGACTGTGTGTTTGTAAAGCAGTATGCTCTAGAGGAATTCATTATTTTACATCTTTATTTTAAAGAAATACTGATAATCGAGAGTAGAATTGCGCACATTATTGAAATAAAGAAGCAATTGAGCTTTATATTTGCGATGAAGGACTTAGGAGATATGAAGACCATCCTAGGGATGTATATTCAGAGAGATAGAGACTCCAAATTACTTTGGCTATCATAGAAGATATATTTCAAGAAATTACTACAGAGATTTAGTATGTATCAAGTGAAGAAGGTGAGCACACCGCTTTTGGTGCACTCCAGACGTACTACTGACTAGTTTCTAAGTACTGTCGATGAGAAAGAGGGGATGTAGATGGTTCCAATCCAAAAGGAAAGGGAAAAGGGAAGGTAACAGTTATACCTCTAGCCTCATTGCCTTATATTTTTTTTCAGAGAGTGTTGTTGCATTCTAACAGGTATGACCATGAAAGTTATTATGGTTACTGGGAGAATGGCAGATCCACTATTATGGACCAATGTGTCCCTAGCCAAGGTGGAACATAAAGCCATGTGAGAGACTTCAATGCTGCCCATGAGGAAATTCAAATGGCCCATCCTGGACCATTTATTTTTGGTATCCAAGCCCCAAAGCTCAAAGATAATGCTGCAGTGAATCAAATTCATCCAGCAAAAGTAGTGATTCAAGGTGAGTCTTCTGGCATGGCTGGAATGGCAATCTCAAATGCAATCAGATGCATGTTAGCTGAAAAGAGACATGCAGCTAGTGGTTCTCAGAAAGGACCAAAACAGTCAGCTGAAAGACTGTCCTTCAGTCAAACGACTGTAGAAAGAAGGCAGAAGTATAGAGCAACACATCTCCCCACTGTTCAGGGAGCAGTACAACCTAATGCTGGTCACAAACAAAAAAGGAGATATAATATCTATCAGTGCTGGTGTTGTGCCAAAGTGGACCACTATGTTGTAGATTGTTGGCATAATACTTCAGTGTCCAGAGGTTGCCAACCTGTTAGGAATTCTGTAGGAAGGCATGGTTATTTTTAGACTAATGTGAACCTAGGACCCAACAAAAATTGGGGTCCTAAGGTAAGGTGATTTGTGTTCATTTCAGGTTAGTTCAAGTACCAATTCCCCTAAATGGTATTTGGACAGTGGATGTTCCAGGAACATGACTGGAACAAAGGAGCTATTGAAGAAGTTTAGACCAGTAAAGAATAGACCCAAGGTCATCTTTGGAGGCTCTGACAAGGAGATAACCAGAGGCTATGGTAATATCTCAAATGACATAATCACCATCACAAAGGTGGATTATGTGGAAGGGTTGCAACACAACCTCATAAGCATAATCCAACTATATGATCTTGGTTATGACATTTCCTTCCACTAGGATAAGTGCCACATCAAGAGGTTAAGTGACCAAAGTGTCATCTTAATAGGCACTAGGAGTGGGAATGTCTATTGCTTAAACTTTTCTTTCTTAGATAATAGTTCTCCTATATGCCTAGTTGCAAATGACAAAGTCGCATATTGTGTCTAATAGCACAAGAGACTGACTCATTTGAATTATAAGATCATTGGTCAGCTCTTCAGTGATGAGCTTGTTAGGAATGGTCCCAAAATAAAATGCTCCAAGGAGGGTATCTGTGCTGCTTACCAAAAGAGTAAGCAGATTAAGACCTCTTTCAAGAGCATTGGGGCTAAGGACTCAGTGATATGCTTGTATCTCCTGCATATGGACTTGTTTGGTCTTATGCCTGTTTATAGTCTAGATAGGAAGGTCTACACCCTTGTGGTGGTAGATGACTATTCCAGGTTTACTTGGGTGTTATTCCTTAGAAGAAAGGATGAAACCCTTGAAATCTTCATGAATTTTGTCAGGCAAATTTAGAAAGAGCTTGCATGCTCTATGGTCAAAATGAGAAGTGACCATGGAACTGAGTTTCAGTCTGCTGCTATGACTACATTCTGTGAAGAGCTAGTGATTCATCAAGAATTCTCCTCTCCAAGAACACCCCAACAAAATAGGTTAGCTGAGAGAAAAAATAGGACTCTCATAGAAGTTGGGAGAACATTATTGAGTGACACTTCTCTCCCTGAATATTTCTGGATTGAGGTAGTTAATGTTGCATGTGCTCAATAGGGATTCTATCACCAAACGCTACAAGAAGATTCCCTATGAGATCTTGAAGGGCAGAAAACCAAATATATCCTATTTCAGGATCTTTGGTTGGAAGTGTTTCATCCTGAACAATGGTAAGTCAAAAGTGGCTAAGTTTGCTGCCAAATCCCATGAGGGATCTTTGTTGGGTACATCGATAATAGTATGGCATATAGAGTCTATAACTTCACAAATTAAGTTGTAGAAGAATATATCCTTGTAGTGTTTGATGAGTCATGTATGATTGATAGTGAGTTGTCAATCTCTTTGCTAGCATTGCAGGTACAGAAGTCATGATGAAAAACCTCTCCATCAAGGATAAAGACCCAGCTATGTAAGAAGAATGTGAAGAAGGTTGATGTACAGAGGAAGCACAGGACAATAAAGCTGGATATGAAGACCAACCTGCTGAAGAAAACAATAATCTACAGGAAGCAGTCAGGCTGCCTCCAACAGTCACATATCTTAGAGATCATCCTCTAGATCAGATAATAAGTGAGGCTATCTAAGTGTACAGACCAGAAGCAGGAGTCTCAACACAGCTCTCTATTCCAGCTTCCTGTCACAAGAAGAGCCCAAGAAATTTGAAGAAGCAAATCAAGACTAATTTTGGATTGGTGCAATGCAAGAAGATCTGAACTAGTTCAAAAGGTGCAAGGTCTGGAAGCTGGTTCCCAGACCAAATGGATACAATATCATTGGATTCGGGTGGATTTTAAGAAATAAACTTGATGAAAATGACATTGTAATAAAGAATAAAGCTAGACTTGTGGCTGAAGGTTATAGACAGGAAGAGTGGATTTATTATGATCAGACTTTTGCCCCTGTTGCAAAGTTGGAAGCAATCAGACTGTTCCTTACATTTGCAGCCTTCCAGGGATTCAAGGAATTCCAGATGGATGTCAAGTCTGCCTTGCTGAATGGAGACTTGAAGGAAGAGGTTTAAGTAGAGCAGTCTCCAGGTTTTGTAGATTCTAACTCTCCTAATGTTGTATATAGACTTAGGAAAGCACTTTTTGGGCTCAAGCAAGCCCCAAGAGTATGGTATGAGACATTTTCTACCTTCCTCATTGAGAATAAATTCTCAGGGGGGAAGATAGACAAGACCCTATTCCTACGGAAATCTAAGGGCAAGATCATCTTAGTCTAGATTTATGTTGATGACATAATATTGGGCTCTGCTGATGACAACCTCTACAGGAAGTTTGCAAAACTTATGCATGGGAAGTTTGAGATGAGTAGTATGGGTGAACTGAAATTTTTCCTAGGACTCCAAGTAAAATAGACTGATGATGGTCTATCCATATCCCATCAAAGTTCACCAGGGAGATAATCAAGAAATATGGCATAGAGAATGCTTCCACCATAAGAACTCCCATGAGCTCAAGTATGCCTTTAGGCAAAGATGATCCAGGGAAGCCTGTTGATCAAACTCAGTATAGAGTTATATTTAGCTCCCTTCTCTACCTCACTACCAGTAGGCCTAATATCATGTATGCAACATGTGTCTGTGTTAGGTATTAGGCCTGCCCTAAAGAGTCTCACTACACTGCAGTGAAAAGAATCTTGAGATATCTTAAAGGCACCCCAAATCTTGACCTATAGTACCCTAGGAATGGGGAATTTGAACTAACAAGCTATTCAGATACAGATTTTGCAGGTTGCAAGGAGGCTCAAAAGAGCTCTTCAGGCTCCTATCAATTTCTAGGTGGAAGGCTTGCCTTTTCGAGCAACAATAAACAAACAAGTATGACAATATCAATAGTAGAGTCAGAGTATATATCAGCTGGAAGATACTGTGCTCAGCTGCTGTGCTCTATTACTATTGATACAGCATCAACTTTAGGAGTACAATATTCAGATAAATAGAACTCAACTCTTTTGTGATTTTACTAGAGTAATTTCTATAGCTAGGAGACTTGTCTCCCATAGCAGAACTAAGCATATAGAAATTAGGTATCATTTCATTAGAGAACATGTGGAAAGGAAAGACAACTCCCTTGAGTTTGTCTCCACAGACAAGCAAGTGGCTGATATCTTCACTAAGCCACCAGATGAAGCCAAGTTCAACACCTTCAAATTTGAATTGAGTATGTTGAATCTTGTTTAGCTTCAATTCTCTCTTCTACCATATGTTGCCCTATTTATTTTATAGGTAGAACATGCTCTTCCTCTAGATTATGAAGATAGTATGCAAATGTTGATGGGGAGCTAGCCCAACAGCTGAACTGGATTCAGTCACAGTGGGAAAATCTACTCTAGACAGATAGGGGGAGAAAAACCACTCAGAATGCTCCCTATTGCAGAAGTCAAAAGGGGGAGGATATAAGTCAAGGGTTGAGAAGAACAGACAAGTGGAATAGTAAGGATGGCAACATGTCAGGGGGAGTAAGTAATTCTCCATAGGCTAGAAAAATATGGTAACATATCCACACTCTACTAATGTTAAATTTTGTCTATAATGAATATGTTGTGTTGTCAATGACCTGTATTGTTTTGACTTCTTTAAATAGGGGGATATTGTTGGGTCTATTAATCCTAATATCCCAGATTTATAAGAAGTCAAACGGTTCATTGACATACACATATAATGTATTTGATTTGTGCCTTAGTTCATGCATGCAGGTAGTCCATGATTGGACAGGTGAAGAAAAATAAGTTTGGTAGTAAATTAAAATTTCGTCGAGCTCAGCTCACTAGTCGTCGAGCTCAACTCAACACTCATTAGGATAAGCTCAAGAGCTCAGGTTTCAAAGATCGTCGAGCTCTTCTTGAAGTTAGTTGAGCTCAATTTGCAGTTCGTCGAGCTCAGCTTACAGATCATCGAGCTCAGATCAACATTTGTCAAGCTAAAGCCAGAAAAATTGACTAAGGCAAAAAGTGTTGAGACCACTGAGAAGATCAGGGTTCGTCAAGCTCAGCCCACAGATCGTCGAATGCAGCTAAAGCCAGAAAAACTGACTAAGGCAAAAAGCACTAAGATAGCTGAGATAGCTGAGATAAAGCATTGAGACCACTGAAAAGAAAGCACTGAGATAGAAGGTTGTCTCAGCAGTTAAGAATAAAGTGCTGAGATAGCTTAGAAGAAAGAACTGAGACAGAAGCTTGTCTCAACTGTTAATAAGAAACTGTTGAGACCGCTGAGATAGCTGAGATAGAAAGCGCTGAGACAGAAGCTTGTCTCAGCTGTTCATAAGAACCGCTGAGACCGCTGGGACATAACTGCTGAGATAAATCCAGAGAAAATTCACAAGTCCAGAAGCATTGAGTGCCAATACAGATGGCATTGAGTGACTTGACATTACTCAATGCTTTATGGATTTCTGGAATATTTTTTAAGACCAGATGGTGATGACCATTGCTGATGCCATCAAAGTCAATTTACATGTAACCGTTGCGGGAAAGCTGCAGTGGCATCGAAAGCTGCTTTGTCTTGTCCTGAAGGAGGTGGGGCTCACCAATCCTTAACTGGGGCCCACATATAATTATGTCGTTGATTCAAATCAACATATATAAAATGGAAAAAGAAAAAGGATTAGGGCAATGGAAAGAAAAATGAATGAGGAACACACGCAAAAAAATACAGAAAGAAAAACTAGAGGCAGCTGGACATTTTTTCTAAGCTTGAAAGCTCAAGTCCAGCAGAGATAGCCGAGAAGGTAAAGGAAGATAGCTGAAGATCTTCAAGTTCAGCAAGATAGTTCTCTCCAGAACAAAGAAGATGATTTATCCATTCAGCAAGCTGTTAGCTGTTCATCTGTTCAGTAGAAAAGTGTTAGCTGTAGAAGACGACTAATTTCTTCTACAGCAAGAGTGCTGGACTGATATTTACTCAGTCCAGCAAGGTAGACTCAGAGACTTATCTCTGAGTCAATTGTTTTATTTCTCTTAAATATTCTAATTTACTTCTTGTAGGATTCAGTTAATCTAAATCTGAGTGTAGGGCACTTTGTGCCTGAGGTACGTGACTAATTAGTCATCAAGGTTGGTGCCCTGTTCGGGTACTGAGGTAGGATCCAAGTGTGGATCTGAGCTATAGGGCTTTATTGCCTGAGGTAGGACAGTGCTGCTCTCTGTGGTAGGATCTAAGTGTGGATCTGAGGTAGGGCTGTCCTCCCAGCCTGAGTGTAGGGCCTTGTTCCTGAGGTAGGTTACTGGAGAGACACTGAGCTGTAGGTGACAGGTGTGTCACTGAGTTATAGGCCTTGGAGGAGGCTGAGCTGTAGGTACCTGAAAGGGCACTGAGTTGTATAAGTGTTGTAGAACTCTAAGAGTAGTGTTATGTAACTGAAGCTGTAGGGCTAAAGAGCCAAAGTTGTACGCCTTAAAAATAAGGTTGAGGTAGGTGATCAGTGGATCACTGAGCTGTAGGAGCTCTGCAGGGCTCTGAGGTAGGAACACATATGGTTCTGAGTTTGGATTCTGTGAAGAATATGTGTATAAGGATGAGGGCCTGAGGTGTACGCTCTGAGGAGCATATTGGTGGAGTTTGTGCCTAGTATAACAAATCAGTTGGATAGGTGGGAGGGAAAGTGGATGTACCCAATTGGGGAACCACTATAAATCTTTATGTTTGCTGTGTTGCTTGTTTTCTTTCTTATTACAGGATATAAAGACAAGCTCTAGATAGTTTAATTTTAAATCAGCAAAAGAACTAATAAAACTTCAAAGACCTATTAACCGCCCCTCTAGCCGATTAGATAACCTTCAGTTAAACAACTTTCAGTTTGGTCCTATGCCAGTTCATAGTCTAAGTAGGAAAGTCTACACCTTTGTGGTTGTTTATTACTATTCAAGATTTACTTGAGTTTTCTTTTTATGGAAAACGCCTGAAACTTCTGATGTCTTCAAGACATTTGTCAAACAAGTACAAAATGAATTAAACAGTTTTGTCATCAGAATTAGAAGTGATCATGAATCTGAGTTTCAATCTGAATGCATGACAAAGTTTTGTGAAGAACTTGAGATTCAACAAGAGTTTTCCTCTCCAAGAATATCCTAGCAAAATGAGATTGCTGAGAGGAAGAATAGGACTCTCATAAAAGCTGAAAGGACTTTACTAAATGACACATCTCTCCTAGAATATTTCTGGTCTGAGGCAGTAAACACTGCTTGTCATGTTCTCAATAGGGCTTCTATCACCAAGAGCCATAAAAGGACTCCTCATGAGATATTAAAGGGCAGAAAACCAAACCTTGCATATCTCAGAATTTTTGGCAGTTGTTAGAGATTGGCGGTTTGACCTCAAGTCAAGTCGTTAGCAGTTTGGGCAGTCTGGCTGTCAGTCCAGGCGGTTTGTCCAGGTGGTCTGATTGTCTGGCGGGTTAGTGCAGCGGTCTGGTAGTTATCCTCTGCTAACGGTCTAGTGGCTAAGTTGCAACTGCGGCCTGGTGGCAACCCACAGCAGTGGTCTGATGATTACCCGCAGATGCGGTAAGGTGGAAACCCACAGCATCGCTCTGATGGTTAGCCGCAACTGCGGCATCGTAGCAACCCGCAGCAGTGTTCTAATGATTACCCGCAGATGCGCTCAGGTGGAAACCTGCAACATCTATATGATGGTTAGTCGCAACAGTAGCTTGGTGGCAACCCACAGTTGCGTTCTGGCGGCTTGCCCAACGGTCTTCCCTGGCAGACTGGTGGTTTCCCTTTGTGTTGTTGGGAGTTTTGTTATTCTTTTTGTATAGCGTGTTGTTTGACATTGTCAAACCGCATAAATCACGCAGATTGTATTTAGTCTCACATTGTTTGTTGTAATTCTCTCATCTCCCCTAGTTTCTATAAATAAGGGGGCATACCTATGTAATAATTATCTTTTTGGAGCAATAAAGTTTGAGGTTTATTTAGCTCTTTGTCCATTTTTCACATGGTATCAGAGCGAATCGATCATTTGCTTCAAAAAGATTGCGGTTTGTTGGTTTAACTACGCGGCCTCTTCCATCAGCTTATACTGGCTACTTCCAGTTTGTCCGGTTTCTTTCCCTTCACTTTTCTCCCTTGCTTCTCGATGTGCTTGCGACTTGCTTCCTTCCGGGTTTTTCTGTTTGCCTAGCTTTCCCTGCTAACTGTGCTTCTTTGCAGCTTGTTGTGTTTGCGCGGTTTCTCTTCACTTTTGCGAGTCTCCGCATTTTGCCGCTGATGAGAAATTTTAATAGTTTTAAAAATAAATCCAAACTAAAATCCCAAATAGGCAAGTGTACCTATCGAAATATAGTATAGGAAATGTCGTATTAGACTAGGGGCCTATTGAGTACTTCTACTCACCCAAATTAATATTATTTTATCTAATAATACTTTATAGGTTAATTAAAACTAAACGAAGAAAAATGAAAATAAAACAAACACTTGATCAAGACTCCCTTTGAACTCAAATAAACTTCTATGCAAACTTTTAATTATCTACCTCGACCATGGAGGTTCCAAGAATACAAAACCATCTCTCTCGAGCTCATGCCTTTGACTAAGATTAGATAGATCGATTAATACCTCTCGGCTAGTCAAAACCCCTAAGCTTGCTTTATGCGGTGAACCCCACTACTGGATTTGACTCCAATCCGGTAGATTTATGTCGTCGTCTCACGAGGAGTGCATGCAACTCTTTTTATCTTTGAGCGATCTACTTGTATCCGCAACCTCTCGGTCATTTAAGATACGGATCTAGGATCGAAGAACATATCCGCGAAATATGAATTCGACACAAAAATAATTCAAAGATGACAAAAAGAGTTTTATTCACTTTCAAAGTTCGTCGTGATCAAGTACTAATGAAATTAGCTACTTGACATGATATAAAACTTACATGAAAAGAAAGGAAAGTAAGACATAATTGTTAAAAGGAAATTACTTGAAATTGAAACTAACTTAAAGCAAAACTATTATATATAAAAGAGAAGTACATGAAAGAAATGCATAAAAATAGAATACTAAGCTACTGAACTACTCTTAGATGAATCATATATGCCTCCAAGTTTTTGGCTCGATCTGGAATTTATATGAATATCTATGGGAGGTCAGGCCCCTTTGTCACGCCCGTGTCCTAAGGCATGTAAGTCTCGAAAACCGCTATCCTGAAAGCCCGAGAACGTTGGAGAAAAGCATACAAAAGTCATTGTTTTGCGGGTCCTGCCCCTCGGTCATGCTCGTGAACTAGGGCGTGTCGAGTCTGTTCAAGGAAACGGCGGGAACTCGAAATGGCGGGAAATAACTCTGCAAGGGTCTTGCCCCTAGGTTATGCATGTGACCTAAGGCGTGTAAGCTTGAACTCTCTGCAATGGAACTGGTGATTGATGACTGAGTGACGTCGGGGAGTCACTCCAATGGGCACACCCGTGACCAGTAGGCCATGCTCGTGTCCAGGGCATGTAACTCAAAACCGGCATGCGTTGTGAAGCTAGAGCTCCTGCTAGCCGCACGCCCCGTGCAAGATGGTCACGTCCAATGTCACGCCCGTGATATTGGGTCGTGTAACTTTAATTGACATGGAATGGCGGTGGAACAACACCTGGAGGTCACGGCCCGTGACTATGGTCACGCCCCCCTGTCACACCCGTGACAAGGGCGTGTAATAGGGAAAAATTCGGCTTTTCTCCAGATTTTCTTCCGATCAATTCTGTCAGCTCCAAATTGCTATTAGTAGCCCATATTCCTGAAATAAGAAAACAAAGCATTTAAATAACAATATTAAATAAGCTAAATAAAATATTATTATTTATTAAATAAAATCTATATATAAATAACTATTAATAATGACTTATCATATACTCACATACTTAATCTTTTGCTATTTCAGAGCAAAACTATGAGATGTACTTATAAGAAATTAATATAAATTTTAAATTAAACTAATAAATTATTAAATCAAAAGAAAGTTAAAACTAAAATTTAGTGATTTAAAATTAAGTCCTAAAATATGAAATTAAAATGCGAAGAGCAAAATATATTTAGCAAAATTTTCTCATATAAATTAATTAGACTTCAAAATTGAGTAGTTAGCAAACAAATTTATATTTAGAATTATTAACACTTTTTTAACTAAAAAGAAACTTAAAGAAAAATTTAAACTACTACTTATGCTCTCTTAGTATTTTAATTTAGTTATAAAGCAATTATATTGATTATTGGGTTTGGAAAAAGGAAATTGAAGAGGTTTTGGATTGAGGGTGTTGAATTTTATCCTCTCACCATACATTATGTTTTTTCTTTTTGATATTTGCATATGTTTACCAAGAAAATGATGAATTTTATTCTCTCATTTTCCATGAGATATGAACAAATACTTTTTTCTCCCTTCAAATAACAAAATTGATTAAGAGTAATGAATTTTATCATCTTACTCCTTCTATTTAATTTCTTGGGTTGCATATGTGTATCAAAGAATACTTAATTCCCATGACATATGATCTAACAAAATAAAAGTAAAAATTGCATATGTGTACCGAGGGATAATGAATTTTATCCTTTTATTTCCATGACATATGATCTAACAAGAAAAATTAAAAATAAGGGAAGGCTAAACAAAATTTAGATTAAATTAAAATAATTAGAGAGCAACTATAGTAATTTAAAATTTCCTAAGAATCTTTAAGCCTAAGTGATTATAATTTGAAATCTAGAAATTATTTAACTAAGCACTATAAAATTGAAACTAATTTGAATTAGAGAGAAAAAGTGCTAAATAGATTACTCTAAACAAATTTAATTCATAAATTATTCTTAAACTTAAATCGCCTAAAAATTAAATATAACTAACAATGATAAAATAAAAAACTAGAAAATAAAAAAATTATAAAATTTTTTATAAATTACCTCAAAATTATTTTCCGAAAATCACAAAATATTAAGTATCAGTTTATTATAGTTTTGATTTTTTAAAAAATAAAATCCTTATTTTTTGTTATTCTTGGACTTCCCGAGTGCTACCCAGTGATGGGTTCGCAAGGTACGAGATGATTTTGTGGAATGAAAGCCCAACACGGCCCTTTCCAAGAAATTAATTTTCTATTTTCTATATATTTTTTTGTATTTTTGATAATAAAAAGAAAACAATTTTTTTTAAATTTTTAAAGGTTTTTTTTTGGATTTTTAAATAAAGACAATAAATGAGAATCCCCCTCATACTTAAAAATAATCATTGTCTCCAATGTTTATAAGCCATGTAGGAGGGAGAAAGAAAAAGAAATAAAATGCATTGAAATTTAAATTGCAAGAAAATAAAGATAACCAAGGGTTGTCTCCCAAAAGTGTTTTTTCTATCTTTAAGGTAGATGGTTCAGGTTATGAGAAAGGAAAATAAAAATTAAGGTGAACAGACAACTCCCTTAATTCACACTTTGGCGAAGATGCCAAAGTCGCTCGCCCAGCTACTCCTCCGCTTTCTTTTTGATTTTTCTTCTTTGAACATTTGACTTGAAAATATAGATTCAAATCATCTCTCCATACCTGAGGTGATTAAAATCTTTATAGATGAGCGACAAATGGATCGGGGACAACGTTGTTTTGCAATGGCTTTCCTTCCTCCTGAAACTCGTTAGTGAAAGAAAAATAAAAAATAAGTACGTCGGAAAAATCTTCGTAAGGAGGAGGCTCTTGCGAAGTTATATGATTAGGCTCCGGTTCTTTATTTTCTAAAATGATATTGTTATCTAAAAATTCATTTAAAGAAATATTATCGGACACCTCATTTTTATGAATTTGAAATTTTAAATAATTAGAAGTGGTGCTTGAAAATTCATGAAAATAAGAATCGGGTGTAGTAGGAGAAGATACATGTTCTTCTTCTAATTCACCCGGTGTGCCCATAATTTTAATATATTCTTGATATAATAATTCTTCCTCTTCCGAATAAGACATTGTGGGGACACATGAAGATTCATGTTCTGTCATAGGTGAAATTTTCAAAGAAGGAGAAAAATTTTTAGAACAAGCAATAACTTCTTCTAAATTTTGGGGAGTATCAACTCGAAATAGTGTAAAGTCCCCAAAATTAGAGCAAGAAGTGTGTGGCATGATGAAAGAAGAATAATAATTCGGATCTAAATAATTGTTCTCATAACTTAGTAAGCCTTCCAGTTGATCTTGTGAACAAGAAAAACCAACATCTGAGGTGGGAGAAGAATTATTTAAATCAAAATAATTATTCGCATTTGAAAAATTATTTTCATGAAAAATAGGTGAATTGAAAAAATTAGTTTCATGAAAATTAGAAAAAGAATTATCATTAAAGTAAGAAGAATTATTTTTATATTTATATTCAATTTTATTTTCATAAGAAAGGTTTTGATAATAATTATAATGATAACAATACTCACTTTGATGAGAACCAGCATAATAATAACAAGAAATTTGGCGCTGTCTTGCAGCTTTCAAAAGATTGACGTGATTTTCAAACTTCGCAAGTGTGGTGGCCAATTTAGATAACATTTTTTTTATAAAAGTAAATAAAAACAACCGGTAGCTAATTGAAATGAATGTGAAAAAGAAAATTAACAAGAGAATTAGTCATAAAGAAAGAGAGTGATAAAAGTAATACAATTTTTGCTTTCAAAATATCAACAAAAAGAAATCTCCGGCAACGATGCCAGAAACTTGATGAATAATTTTAATAGTTTTAAAAATAAATTCAAACTAAAATCCCAAATAGGCAAGTGTATCTATCGAAATATAGTATAGGAAATGTCGTATTAGACTCGGGGCCTGTTGAGTACTTCTACTCACACAAATTAATATTATTTTATCTAATAATAATTTAAAGGTTAATTAAAACTAAACGAAGAAAAATGAAAATAAAAAACACTTGATCAAGACTCCCTTTGAACTCAAATAAACTTTTATGCAAACTTTTAATTATCTACCTCGACCGTAGAGGTTCTAAGAATACAAAAGCATCTCTTTCGAGCTCATGCCTTTAACTAACCTTAGGTTGATCTATTAAGACCTCTCAGCCAGTAGAAACCCCTAAGCTTGCTTTATGCGGTGAACCCCACGATTGGATTTGATTCCAATTCGACAGATTTATGTCGTCCTCTCTCGAGGAGTGCATGCAACTCCTTTTATATTTGAGCGATCTACTCGTATCTCAACCTCTCGGTCATTTAAGATACGGATGTAGGATCGAAGAACATATCCACGAAATATGAATTCGACACAAAATTAATTCAAAGATAAATCGATAGTGATAAATAAAGAGTTTTGACAAAAAAGAGTTTTATTCACTTTCAAAGTTCATCATGATCAAGTGCTAATGAAATTAGCTACTTGACATAATGTAAAACTTACATGAAAAGAAAGGAAAGTATGACATAATTGCTAAAAGAAAATTTCATGAAATTGAAAATAACTTAAAGTAAAACTATTCTATGTAAAAGAGATGTACATGAAATAAATGCATAAAAATAGAAAACTAAGCTAATGAACTACTCCTAGATGAATCCTAGAAATGTTAATTAAAGATTAGCATGAATCTTAAAGCACCAATGGACGGGATCGGCTCATCTTCCTCCTTGACCCAACGGTCCCGATTTTCCCATCATGGGCCGATTTGAGAGGCATTTTCTCGGCCACATGAGCATCCCCCGACTGGCCAATGCCACCACCACCTTCATTGAGGTGGTGGTCAGCGATAAGCGGTGGTAGGCCGTCCAGAGATGGCCAGAATCAGGGTTTAGGCATGGACGAAAGGCTCCAAAAATGAAGTTTTCGGCCACCGAGATCTTGGACCAATTGGCCCCAATCCTTGCAGCCAATGAGATAGGATCTATCCACTAGAAGAGGAGAAGATGATAGGACCTTTTAGGAGGGCTGGAGCGTAGCCGATCATCGTGACACCATTTCTGGTGGTGGTGGTGTAGGGTGCTCTACAACTTCTATACCAGAGAGCTCAATTCCTTCAGGGAAAATGTGGAACTTATTGCTCTAGGCCTAAGAAAGCTTTTAAAAGGATTAATTGGTGGAGAGGAAGGGTGTAGCATCAATGGCCACTAATGGCCATGAAAGTTCATTTTCGGCGAACCAGGGGTTCACTGAAATCAGCCTCTAAATAGCACTGAGAGGCTCTTGGTGTAAGACCCCCCCTCCCGGATCCCAAAACATGGCACGAAGGGGGGGGGGGGGGGGGTCTTATGCCCGAAATAGCCGCCTTGCGGTAACATTAGCACACGGCTAACCTGTACCACAAGACGCCTATTCCGACGGCTACACCAATATAAATATATACATGCCAACCCAACCATAATATAAGCAAGAAGAAGTCAAATCCACACTAAGCATATGAGTCCAAATACATCAAATAAGAGAAGCTAAAACACGCTTATACAATATCAGAGTACAGCGATAAAATTTGCCCAAACGGGCTACAACAGAATCTCACAACACTCACATCCGTAACTGACGGTAGCGATGACACTGTCACATCAGGCCCTATCGTCCTGGCCTGGCTGTCCTGGTGCAAAGTCTGCGGCTGCTCTACCTGTGGGGTGACCTCCTAAAAAGGAAGGCGTAGCAACCATTAGTCGAAAGACTAAGTGGCTTCACATCTGCTCCCCCGGCGACTCCTCGACACCGGGTGGAGAAAAGAACAATGGTACAAGTATAATACAAGTAGTAAAGCAGGTACAAGCAGGTGGAAATAGTACCTGATTAACAACATTATAAGCTAGTAGTTTTACTTGAATAACAATATTAGTAAATCAATAAGTACAAGTAACTACAGCAGGAAAGTAACGTAACTTATAAGAATGCCCATACAAACTTATAAGTTAAGGATTGAGTTACATAAAAGTAACTCATCATATAAGAGTGCCCATACAAAGTTATACAATGAGGGTCTTGTTTGTGCAATGTTATGTAATGGTATGTATGCTATGCAATGACTCACCCATGATCACACACATGCAATTACTATGTTGACACAGACTATAGTTCCCACTATTCGAGCAGGTAGCTAACCTCTCAGGCATTAGCCACTGTTGTCAGGCGGTGACAGTAGAGAGGGCATCTCTACTACTAGGCGGGTATCCACACTACTTAACATAGGCCTCCGTACGCATCAACGTTATGAACACAACAGCGGAGCCCATGCGTACAATGGCCCATCGGGGTCTCGGGTAGACGTGCATCGAGAACACAGCCCGAACTGGCCTGGTGTGACCCGGAAGGGGCCTCAGAAGAAGTTATGAGGACAAAACACAACCGTTCACTTGGCACGGAAGGGGCCTTGGGACATGAACGCCGAGGACACACCCCAACCGCCCAAAGTCTAACCGTCAACTCCCGTCAGGGTGACGATCGGCGAGCCCGTAGACCTGCAACACTATCCTTAACCCAGGATTACGACACCGCGTGTCGACTCACACCACATGAAATTCCACAACATCGTGGCATGGAAGGGGCCTCAGAAGTAAGCACGAGGGCACATCCCAACCATCCATCTATACCATATCTCAACAGAAACCAACTAGTGATGGTCAACACCGCACTTACATCCATTCACAATACTACCTGTAGGGAGGCTACGCTCTAAGTATTGGACTACTACATTTCATTCTAACCATCATACATACTCATGGTCATGGCTTATCCCTCTATTTGTCATTCCAAATGATTTCAACATATCACAAGCATGATGTGCATACATGATAATCTACCAATTTGTATCTAGTCATTTATTTTAAGTCATCTTGCTTCACAATTCAGTTATATGAAATCCGATTAATAAGATTTATCATTCATAGCACTACAGTGGTCAGCATAAAATAGTTCATCAAAATATAGAGTTAATTAGCAACATCGATTCCACCGAATTCAAATTCATATTATATAAACCCCAGAATTTAAGTGCAGAATAAATCTGGACAGCAACTTCAACTGGAGATTCCCGAAGCTATAGGGATCCGGTGAAGACGTGTAACCCCTCGATGGAAAGGCTTTCCATGGGTTACAACTTTCATATTCAGCCCACAACCTAGATTTGAGTGTAACCTATTTGAAATCAACCTTGAAGTCCGCTGCGTACAGAACACAATTTCTGCATGCCGGATTTATCGGATGTCATGTTCGTGCAGACGTTCCTGTGGCTACACACTTCACATGAAGACGTGCAACCACTCGTTGGAAAGGTATTTTCAAGGGCTTCAACTTTCATGTTTAGCCGAAAGCCTAGATCTAGACATAGCCTACTTGAAAATGGCCAAGAAGATCGCTGCGTGCAGAATACAGATTCTGCACGCTTCGTAAAGAGGAATGAACAACATCGGTTCATCTTCCTGTCCAAGTCGATCTTCCAAAATCACTCCAGAAATTCCTCCTCCCTTATTCACCCTCAAAAGGGTCATGATTCTTCACGAAACCATCCACCCATCATCACATAGAAGAAAAGGGAGGTTGAATAGATCTAAAAACTAGAACACATGTCCTAGCACGGCCGTCCCTAGAAAACTCCTTCTCTCCATCAAAACTCTCTTGAGTCGATATCTCTCCTAAGAAAATAACTAAAGATCTAGCACCAAGGGAGAGGGTAGGAAACTCACCTCATTTCCGGAATTTCAACCATTTCCGGCTATGGATCTTGTGACTCTTCTCGGCGGCATCCTCATTTCCACGGCGGCGGCAGATCTTCTCCTCTAGAACTAGATCCAGCGACTTCCTTCTCTCAATAGGAGTTCCTCTCAGAAAAATGGCTGGAATGAGGAGTGAAAACGGCAAGGGTTATCATTTCCCTTTTTATATAAAAGTGACACGGGTAGGGACACGCCCGTGTCCTTACCCGTTTCCTGCTTATGTGAAGCGTTATGACGATTTTTATGCATCGGTTCAATACTCGACACGACACACGGGTGGGACACGCCCGTGTCGGCCCAGTCACGCCCGTGACAGGGGGAGTGTAACCCACTCAAAACTTACTCGAGAGGACTTAATTGAGAGAAATCCAACTACTCGAGTACACGGATTGGACACGCCCGTAACAGCCCAGTCACGCCCGTGACATGAGGCGTGTAACCCACTCGAGACTTACTTGAGAGGACTTACTCGAGAGAAATCCAACTACTCGAGTACACGGGTAGGACATGCCCATGTCACAGGGATGACACGCCTATGTCACCCCCTCTTACTCGAGTACTTTTCCACCTACTCGAGTATATTTCGCCTTACACGAGAACTACTCGAGGATGAGCGGCACACGCCCCGTGACACGCACCCGAGCAGGACACGCCCTGGGACACGCCCGTGTCCCAGGCCGTGTCACCGAAAAATTTGCCAAACCCAAACTTTTTGGCTGCTGCATGCTTCCCAGTTGTCAGCACTCCCCTGAGCCCAAGTCAGCTCTCCTAGCTCAAAAACACACACAAGGGGCCTTGTGCGATTCGGGACGTTACAAATCCTATAAACAAGATAAAAGATTTTGTCCCCGAAATCAGGCTTAGTTTATGGAGAGAAAAGCATAACAGGAATATAATATGCTTTTAAATAAAACTAACTTGAGTAAACAACTCCGGATAGTGTTTTTGCATCACATCCATCAGCTCCCATGTATATTCCCCCCTTTCCATGATTGGACCATGGCACTTTCACCAAGGGAACACTTTTGCGGCATAACTGTAGGGAAGGTGGAACCAACTCGCCCAAAAGCCCGGACTGTTTGAGGACGGCGCAACCACTCCTTTATGGAGCTGGCTACCCTAGGATCCACGGGGCGGCCAGTTAGGCCCCAGGGGACACACCCTTCTGTTTCGACTAGTGCGAGCTATAGCGCCTCACGCCGTACCTCCCAACACCGGGGGCATTGATGGAACCCAACAATCCCCCCCCCCCCCGGCAACGACCCCGGGGTTTCAAACCCGTGACCTGCTCTGATACCACTTGTATGGAAGGCGCAACCAAATCGCCCAAAAGCCCGGACTGTTTGAGGATGGCGCAACCACTCCTTTATGGAGCTGGCTACCCTAGGATCCACGGGGCGGCCAGTTAGGCCCCAGGGGACACACCCTTCTGTTTCGACTAGTGCGGGCCATAGCGCCTCACGCCGTACCTCCCAACACCGGGGGCATTGATGGAACCCAACAATCCCCCCCCCCCCCCCAGCAACGTCCCCGGGGTTTCGAACCCGTGACCTGCTCTGATACCACTTGTAGGGAAGGCACAACCAACTCGCCCAAAAGCTCGGACTGTTTGAGGACGCCGCAACCACTCCTTTATGGAGCTGGCTACCCTAGGATCCACGGGGCGGCCAGTTAGGCCCCAGGGGACACACCCTTCTGTTTCGACTAGTGCGGGCCATAGCGCCTCACGCCGTACCTCCCAACACCGGGGGCATTGATGGAACCCAACAATAACTTTCTTGTCTCGCTATCTACGATCAGCACCAGCTCTAGTCGCACAGACCTATCAGACGCCACAACAGCATCAGTTGTGGGGATATATTGATTGGGCCGCAACAGCGCCTTCCGAAGCGACGACACATGGAACACGTCGTGGAGGTTCTCTAGCTCGGGAGGTAACTCCAACCGATAGGCAAGCGGGCCAATCCTTTCCAATATAGTATAAGGCCCAACATACCTTGGGCTGAGCTTTTTCACACCACGCATACGTGACACTCCATGCATCGGTCGGATTTTCAGGAACACCTTATCACACACTTGAAATTCCACCATTCGGTGCTTTGCATTATAATACTTCGCCTGCCGACTTTGAGCCTCCAACATGCGATCACATATCAGTCTAACCGCCGCATCGGTATCATCAATATATTCAACGCCCAAAGCCTTCGGGTCTTCATCTTGCACCCAAGACAAAGGGCTTTTACACCTCCTTCCATAAAGAGCTTCATGAGGAGTCATGCCGATACTAGCCTGGTGGCTGTTGTTTTAGGAGAATTCTACCAATGGTAAGAGTCTTTCCCACGGCTCTCCTCTATCCAACACACATAATCTCAGAAATTCTTCCAATGATCGGATGGTCCTTTCAGATTGCCCGACCATCTGAGGATGAAATGCAGTGCTGAAGGTAAGGCACGAGCCTAGATACGCCTGTACCGCTTTCCACTCATTGGAGGTAAACCGTCCGTCACGATCAGACACTATCGTCTTAGGCACGCCATGATACCGTACGAATTGCTCCACAAAGAGGCATACTAATACATCCACATGAGCTTCTTTCTTCATTGGGATAAAGCGGGCTACTTTCGTCAGGCGATCAACTATCACCCACACTGAATCATTCCCGGAGCGTGAGCGAGGTAACCCATGGACGAAGTCCATGGAGATATCCTCGAACATCCATTCGGGGATGGGCAATGATTATAACAAACCACCGGGTCTCTTGTATTCCGCCTTCACTCTTTGACAAGCTTCATAGTGTGTAACAAAATATCAGACATCCTTCTTCATCTCCGGCCAACACATGTGAAAGTGCAGTTAGATCTAATATACTCTAGAGGGGGGGGGGGGGTGAATAGAGTATATGGTGCTTTGAAACCTTTTTACAACAATTGTTGTAATAAGAGTGAGCAGGGAAGTAGTTAAAAATCTAATCACAGAACTAAGTTAAACAAAAGCTAATCACAGAGAAATCAAGGCCAGAAACAAACATAAACACAAGCAAAACCAGAAGACACAAGGAAATATAGTGGTTCCCCTAAACTTGGGTACATCCACTCTTCTACCACCCTAGGTAGGAATCCACTGCAGGATAAGTTGATCAGGTGTCCTGGGCACCAATGAGCTTTTGATAAGATGCTCAAAAACCAAATCAGATTTTTTGATCAGGTGTCTTGCCACCAATGAGCTTTTGATAAGGTGCTCAAAAACCAAGCTTAAACTTTTGAAGGGAGTTTGAGAAACCCTTTACAGAGAGGGCGTGAGAGAGTGATGGAAGTCTTCTCTTTCTCAAACAACTGAGAAGACTATGAGGATTGTTGATGTCAAAGCTCCCCCTGAATCCTTGAGATCTTCAGGAAGAAAAGCTTTGCTGAGGGTGATAGGCCTTCAAAGATTGAACTCCAGCAATAGATGATTTCAGCAATAACTGAAATGTTGAATGTCTGGAGTCTGGAAATATGTTGGTCTTGAACACTTTGAAGCTAAAGAGATCTAAAGATTCTTGAAAGTTTGATCTCCTTGGATGTGTGTGTTCTTGAGAATTCTTTGAGACAGATTATTTTTGAATGTATCTCTGTGATCTGTGTGTCTCTCTCTGTATATCCTATATGAGACTCAAAGAAATTCTATCTTTTATTCTCTGGTACAGAATAGAATATCATTCTCTGTCAAGTATAGCCGTTAGCCTGCATTAATTGGATCCTTAATTGCAGAATCTCTTCTGGAGGAGAGTCCACAGAAGTATTCCTTGAGAAGTCCCTTGAAACTTGGTCCAGAAATGAATAAAAACGGCTAGAAAATCTCTGAATTAATTGCAGAATAACTCCTTAACTGATTTGAACTTGAATCTAGAAACATCCTTGAAGTTATCTGAAATCGTCGAACTGAACTCTGCTATCGTCGAGCTGAGCTCAGTGATCTGGAAGTATACAGCAGCAAAATATCGTCGATCTGAGCTCAAAGATCGTCGAACTTAGCCCAGAGATAGAGATCCAAAGCAGAGTCAAAATCGTCGACCTGAGCTCACCGATCGTCGAACAGAGTTCGACGATATAATGAAGTTGAGCTCAGCGATCGTCGAATGGAGTTCGACGATCTGTCGAAGTTGAGCTAGACGATCGTCGATCGGAGTTCGACGAATCGTCGTGCTGAGCTCGACGATCAGACTTAGTCTCCAGATAGAAAATCCTGGTCTTCAGCGCAGCTTCCAAACCTAGACTCCTAACCCTTATACTCAATTCTAATTGACCTATTGAGCTATACAGAAGGTCAAGCAAAGATTTCCTAGAGACATAGTGATCCTGACCCAAATTAGTAATAGGGTGTTCCAACAATCTCCACCTATTTGGGTTAGGATTACTATTTACAGACTTTGGAAGAATTTAAATAACAACATACAATCAGAAAAACAGAAAAATAACAAGCTAGACAAAGCAGAACCACAGAGATATATATCATCCAGATAGTAATCAAAAATCTCAGAGAATGTCATCTTACAATATCATTTCTTTTCCTTGCCCTTAACCATTTTAATCTCTCTGTTGGGATTGAGGGCTTCCTTCTTTGACCTGGTATCATCTGCTGCACCTAAAGATGTTTGCTGTTTAATCCTGGGAACCACTGCTTCAGGATGTAATTCCATATACCTTTCAGAATCAAAGAATTTACTTGAAGCATATCTCTCTAGCTCTTTCTGCCTCTGTTCAGACATAGTTGAAATGTTGGATGAGTCTTTTCCTTGCTCTCTAGCCTTTTTAATCTGATCCAGTACAGCTAGTTCCTTCATTCTTGCAGTCCAGGCAGCAGGATTGTTTTCAGGATCCTCAAAAGGTATAGGAGGCTCATATCTGTTAGAGGGATTGTCTTGAGGAGGCCTGACAGTCATAGTTTCTTTCAGCTTATAAGGGAAAGGACCAGATGTCGTATCAGTAGAAATTTGTCCTCCCCTAGAAAATGGGTGTTGCTTGGAGTACCCTTTGGAGTAAACTTGAAGATCTCTTTGATTTCCTCTGTATCCTCCTCTCCTAGAATGAGAACCCCTAGATTGGCTTCCCCTATTATAAGATCTGGCATAAGGCTGATAGGGAGCCTGACTTCTGGCTGGGGGTTGAGCAGCAGAGCTTCCACCTGCACCTGCATCAGGAGGAGGTGGTGGAGGAGGATGAGAGTGCTGGAATTGGGATGAACCCTTCTCATATTTTCTTTTCTATTTCATTGCTTTCAGCTGGTTCTTAGAGTATTGCATCCAGTGTTCAGTAATAGGGCAATCATGTATAATGTAATATGGAATGTCATTGTTATCCTTAACTTTGGCAGGAGGTACCCTTTTCATTGCTTGCTCCTTGCCTTCCTTTTCCTAGCAATGGTAGCAGAAGAGTCATTAGAGTCTGTTCTAAGTTCATCACTTTCAGAACTCTGGTCATCATAGAGAGCATCAATTTTATTCATTAGATCCTTTTTGAGCTGTAGAGATACAGATGAGGCAGAGGTTGTAGCAGCAGGTGTAGTGGAAGAAGCAGTAACAACAACAGAAACAACAGTAGGCTCTGGAGAGGTGGCAGCAGCAACAACTTCACTAACAACAGCAGAAATAGAAGGAATATCATCAAGGACTGTAGAAGGCTCAAATTCTGGTGTCTCTGACATAAGAATATCCTTGGAAATAGGTTCATCAGCAATGACTGAAACTCCAGTAGCAGTATAAACAATATCAGAAGCAACAATAATATTTTCTTCAGAAGCAGCAGCATCAACATTTTCAGCAGCAGCAACCACTAAATTGACAAAGGAGGAGATAATGCTTGGGTTACAGCAAGAAAATGGCACAAGGGCCTTGGATAAATCTTCTGGAGGCTGGACAGCATTGACCTCTAGCAGACAGCTGAAGTAGAACTGGTCAAAATCTGATAGCAAAGATCTGAGGTCTATTGCAAGGACTGCAGTAGGAGGACTTTGTGCTTGAGGCACAGCAATAGCAGTAAGAGGAGGAGCTGAAGAAGCAGCAAAGACAGCAGCAGCAGCAGCAGACAGGCTTGCAGAAGCAGTTACAGAAGCAGCAGCAGCAACAGCAGTAGTATGAAGACTCACTTCATATGGCATCTCCCCCTGCCTAGATTCAGAGAGGTCTGGATCAAGGCACACTGCTGTAGGAGCTGCCTGAGGGAAGAGGGAAGAGAGCCTGGCAGAGAGGGCTGCCACTGACAGGTGTAGTGGAGCCAAGGAGGTCTCCAACAGCAGAGTTAGCTTGGGGGCAAGCAACTCATACAGCCTGTCAGCAAGGGCTGAGATGTCTACTTGCTCAAAGGCTGGAGGAGAGGTAGAAGATATAGGAGCATCTGAGGGTTCTGGTAGAGGAGAGCTGGAGAATGGTGGAAGGGATGGCTGAGGTGTTGGCAAGGTGGAAATGGAGGTTAGGGGAATGGAGATAGATGGGGTGAATGTTGGTTGGTCTATGATTTCCTGTAGAAGGTCTTGGTATGAAGTGGAGGATGAGGGTAAATCAGGAGGAGAGGGTGGGGAATCATCCATAAAGGAATCATCAAGTAGGGTGAAGGAGGAAATGGAGGGTGATGAGGTGACATCTGGTGGAGGGTAGGAGAATAATGGATTGAAGTGGTCTTCTTGTGTTGGAAGTGTAGGGACTGGAGATGGTGTGGATGTTGGAGAGGGGCTGGATATGATGATGGTGGATGTAGCTGTAATGGTAGATGGTATGGGAAGGGATGGAATTGGAGGAGGAGGAGAAGAGGCAACAACAGCAGCTAGGTCATCTGCAGGGGCAGAGACCTGTGGAGGAGTGACTCTTAGAGTCCTTGTGCCTGAAGGAGTACTGGAGGAGGGCCTGCTAGGCTTGCTGATTTGTCTGTCCCACTTTCCAAAGAGGGCACAAGACAGTCTCTTGGAGGAATTTATATGAATTCTAGAGGATACCAGCAAGGCAGGGCACCTGTGCTGCAGAAACACTCCAATGATCCTCCCAAAGTTAACAAAACTTTTGTTGATTTTCTTTTGATGAGGGCAAAGAAAACCTCTCCCCAATTTAGATTCTTCTTATCTACAAGAGCTCACATGAGACAGAGCTGATACCTTGAAATTGTATCATGGGCAAAGTGCTTAGCCAGCAGCACTTTCCCAAGAACATCTGCCATGAATCTATATTCTATAGAAAGATTCCTTTTGAAGAGCTTGCTAGGGTTGCCCTCTGAATGACCCATTCTGGCAAGCAGTTTAGAATACTCATCTCCAGATAATTCAGCAGTATCTTCTCCATTTCTCAACTCAAAGACTTCTGTTAAAATTGTTGGGTTAAGGGTACCTGAGTTCCAGAGATAGACCCAACAATGGTGGAGTTATCTTGATTATGGGCAGTATAAACCCAATCTTTTATCTCATCAGAAGCCAGCTTTATCCTTGTGGTCATTATTGCTGTCAGATTCTGGTCTTTGAACAGTCCCAATATATCTTGAAAAACCTGGTCAGTTGTGCTGAATGATTCCATATCGATATCAAAACCAGCATCAAACTTCATAGCAGCAAGAACAGCAACTGACACAGCCATTGGTACCTGTAAAAATTCAACAAACAAAACGACCAAGTGTAGAACTATTTGGAGGGAAAGAAAATTCTTGCAGAGAAATCGAAAGCGCAAAAGAGAACGATGGCGAAAAAGAGTTTTATATTAGGGTTCGACGCAGAATTGGAAAGATCGTTGAACTCAGTTCGACGATCGAGGCTTCTAAAGGAATCTGAAGAGTTTTCAACATCGTTGATCTCCGTTCGACGATATTGGAGAGCGTCGAGCTCCGTTCGACGATCGTTCAGAGAACAAAATCGTCGAGCGCCGTTCGACGATCGTTGACCGGAAGAGATAGTTCATACTATCTAAGAGACGCTGAACTCAGTTCGACGATTTAGGAAATCGTCGATCTTCGTTCGACGATCTTGGGGCAAATCATTGAGCGCAGTTCAGAGATCAGAGAAATTCTAGACACTAAGAAAAAAAAATCTGAATGTTTTCCTAGTCTTGGTCAATTTTAAGCTTTCAAAATCTTGGATATTATTTGAGACTTCCTCCATCTAACATTCCTAACTAATTTAGGAAGAAGGTGTGTTTCTTTTCATCCAATGGCTTGGTGAAAATATCTCCCCTTTGTTAATCAGTTGGGATATATTGTAGTTCAATTTTATTCTTTTCAACATTATCCCTTAAAAAGTGATGCCTAATCTCTATGTGTTTTGTCCTACTATGGAGGACTGGATTTTGAGCTATAGAAATAGCACTGGTGTTGTCACAAAAGATTTTAGACTTCTCTAAGTTGTAGCCATAGTCTAGGAGTTGGTTTTGAATCTACAAGATTTGTGAACAACAACTGCCTGCAGCCATATATTCAGCTTCAGCAGTTGAAGTTGACACAGATGTTTATTTCTTACAAAACCATGAGACAAGTCTGTCACCAAGGAACAGACAAGTTCCACTGGTGCTTTTCCTGTCAATTCTGCATCCAGCATAGTCAGCATCAGAGAATCCAGTTAAATCAAATGCTGAATCTTTTGGATACCAGAGACCTAGATTTAGACAACTTTTAACATACCTGAGAATCCTCTTTACTAGTGTTAGGTGTGACTCTCTAGGGCTTACTTGGAACCTAACACAAATACATGTAGCAAACATTATATCTGGTCTACTAGCTGTAAAGATATAGTAAAGAGCCAATCATTGCTCTATATGTAGTCTGATCAACAGGCTTCCCATGTTCATCAGCATCCAATACAGCATTAGTAGGCATGGGTGTTTTCATACAAGATGCTTCAGACATACCAAATTTCTTAACCAATTCATTTGCATACTTGGTTTGAGAAATGAAGATGCCTTCAGCATGCTGCTTGACTTGCAATCCTAGGAAGAAGGATAGCTCACCCATGCTACTCATCTCAAATTTAGAATGCATAAGGTTGGAAAACCTTCGGCACAATTTGGAGTCAGTAGAACCAAAAATGATATCGTCTACATAAATTTGTACTAGTAGGATATGAGACTTATGGGTTCTAATGAAAAGAGTTTGGTCTACTCTACCCCTTATAAAATCATTTTCCAAGAGAAAGCATGCTAGGGTCTCATACCATGCTCTAAGAGCTTGCTTGAGACCATATAATGCTTTATTCAATCTAAAAACATAATACGAAAAGTTGGAGAGATAAAAACTGGAGGTGGTCTGACATATACTTCCTCTTTGATGTCTCCATTTAGGAATGCACTCTTGACATCCATCTGATATACCTTGAAGCCTTTGTGAGCTGCATAAGCTAGAAATATTCTGATGGCTTCTAATCTTGCAACTGGTGCAAAGGTCTGGTCGTAGTCGATTCCTTTTTCTTGAGAGTATCCCTGAGCAACTAGCCTTGCCTTGTTCTTATAATTACTCATTGATCATCCAGTTTGTTTCTGAATACTCATTTTGTTCCAACAATGGAATGATCCTTAGGTTTTGGCACTAGTTCCATACTTTGTTTCTCTCAAATTGATGCAACTCCTCTTGCATTGCAATGATCCAGTGTGGATCTTGCTCTGCATCTTGAATGGACTGAGGTCAATTTGAGATAGGAAGCAGGTGTGCAACAGGTTTTGGTTGACTTGATTTCTGGTTTGCCACACCAGATGAGAATTTCTCCAATTATTTGGGAAATTGGATGGTCTCTTGATGTTACTAAATCAACAGGGGGGTGTTGATTGTTCACCAAAACCGTGTGTGGGGTCCTTTTGTGGTACAACAACTGGCTCTTCAAGTTGTTCTCAATATGTGGAGCATTTTCTTCATTTCCCTGCTTTCATCATCTTGAGTAACATGTAACTTGTTCAAGATTCAACTAGAGGAATGTTCCTGCAAAGGTGCTATGGTTAGAAGAAATCTTCTCCTTGGAGACATGTAGTTTCATCAAA